>JAOTAX010000005.1:35773967-35806543 GCA_025629825.1 Erythroxylum guanchezii | reverse complement strand
CAATCAAGTGGATAATTTCTTAGAATTTTCCAACTCTAACGTAGAGGGGTTAATCCTAATTGCTACTTGTGGTTACCGAAATTGAACGTCAGATTTCGTTAACCTAGCAATTGAATCAATTAATTCCTAGTAGCGCTCCTAGAAACCAACGAATCCAATTAAAAAGACAAATCCGAAATTATCCAATATTCATTAACAATATGAAAAATATCTAGAACATCTCACCATAATAATATGTCACATGGATCCCTTAACCAAGATAATAAAACTAACTACTCATAATTAAATTGAAATTAAAAGAAATAATATCCATAACTTGTCTTTGTTGAAAATAATAAAACCCCTAATTGAAATCTATGCAGAAACTTAAAGACAAAAATTAGAAAATTAAATTAACTAAAAGCCCTAAGCCTACGTTTATTACTTGGAAATTGTAAAAGAATTAAACTATCAAAGACAATTAAACTAAATGCGGCAACCAAGAGAGGATGTGCGATGATCACTTGTGCTGTTGAAATAAGAAGAAACGTGGACCAAAGGGAAAGAACAAGGTGAGTGCGTCGATGATATGCTGTTGGAAAAACAAGACGGACGTGGACCAGCGGCAGCCTATAGAAAAGAAAATTACGTTGGTTGATTGAATAAAGAAAAACAAGAGAAAACCAAGAGATGCGGCAGTGTGTGGCAATGTGCGATGTTGTTTGAATAATGAAGAAATAAAAGGAAACCAAAGGGCAAGACAGGGGTTGCGGTGATGTCTAAAGAGAAAAACGATGACCTAATCTACCCTATTCTAAAACCTATTCTTTTCTAAACCTAATACATGTATTTATAAAAGTGCGGCAACAACTCAAATGTCTTATTTGATGTGAATCTCTTCATAATCTTGATTGGATATTGTCCAGATTAAGTAGTCTTCTAATTTCGGTGGAAGATGTCTTGAAAAGAAGTCCAACAGATCTTGGATGGTTGTGTTCTAGTTGGAGACAAATTCTGGAATTTTGCAGAATTGGGATTTCTTTCATATTTTTCCTCTTTTCGATCCTTTTTCGTCTTTACGGCATTGGAAACCACCTGTAAACATTTAACAATTAATTCCATCAATTTATAAATACCAATTTAACAAATCAATAAATATTAAGTCCAACAAATATGCATTATAATTGACTTATCACTGAGACATCCAAGCATTCCCCGAATCTGCAGACTAGCTCTTCAAGGGGGTTGAAAAGCCTTAAAGGCGTTGTCGCTAGCGCAAAGGATCTTCTCACGTGCTCAACGCGCCCTGCTGTGAAAGGAAACATCTTCGCACATGCCGTCGTGCTCTAGCTCTGGTAAAACCATTCGACAAGATCTTGTTAGCTCTTTGGTTCTTTTTGTCATATTCCCTTCCATTTAGTTTCTAGTGTAGAGCTAGTGTAGAAATATTGGTTACATGTTTTGGGCTTTTATTTTTGTTCTGTCTTTTCTCTTTTTCAATCTCAAGTTTGCTAAGATCTATTTTCGGTTTATATTTCTTTCTTCTTGTTGCTGTTTATTTTGTTCGGTTGGTGTAGATCAGTTTAGACTCTAGAAAGACAAGTTTTAGGATCGTTTTGTTCTTTGATTGCTTACTTTCTAGTGTTCTATTCAATTCAATATGCTTTGAGTTTTTACTATTTATGGTTGCAATTTCATGTTTTTTCTTCTACTTATTGCGTTCAAAAACTTTTTTCCGCAGTATTCAATTATATTCAGTGTTGGGAACAAGGAAAGGATTAGGGAGTTTATGAGCGTGCAATTTCAAATGTGCCACCTGCTGACGAGAAGAGATATTGTATTTACTTGTGGTAAGTTTTGAGTCCTTGGTATATCTAAGTGGATAAGTTTGCAGTATTTCATGCTTAGTTGTGTCTTGATAATTATTTTTTCTTTGTATGTGAATAGGATCAATTATGCATTGTATGAAGAACTTGATGCTGGTGATTTGGAGAGAACACGGGATGTATATAGGTATTTTTCATTCTGCAGTCTCTGCTGTATTTTGTGTTATAACGATCAAGATGTTTTGTCTACACACCTCACTTTGACTTTTATTCGTGCCAAAGTACCTGGTAGCTTTGTCTAATAACAGATTAACTTAGCTACATCTTGTTAGTTGAAACATTCTATACAATAGTTGTTGGTAGTTACATGCCAAAAAATGTTTTCTAGCATCTGGTCCATTGTCTAGATGACTGTTCTGTTTTATATTACTGTGTGTCTGGATCAAATAGAGAATTGAAAAACTTAGAAGATGTATGGCATTACTGAGATGGATATGTCAGTTGGAATTCTAGCATTGAAAAATAGTTGTCTCCTACTTTGTCATTGTTGTCTTTATTGGAAGCTTGACTATAGAAAAGTTAGTTGTCTAATCCAAGTATCTAAGTCCAAATGTTATCAAATTTTATTGTTTCATACCTTCTAAATTATATACGTTTAGAATACCTACCATGTAATTGTATCCTTCTACTGTATCTGTTGAGCTTGTAAGGAGGTTATTGACAAATGGGTATTAGCTTTATGTGCTCTAGACAATACAATGTCCTTATGTACCGAAGAAAATGCATCAAAAGCTATTTATCATCCTTGTTTTATTAAGATGATAGATGAACATGATAAATCAAAGTGTAATAAGCACCATAGGGTTGCCTTGATGAAAGTTAGTGAATTTCTTCTTTCTAGGTTGTAATGTTGCATCTTGTAGCACAACAATGTATGATGGAACTAATTGTTATGAATGTAGGGTTCTGTTTCTGGAAACTTTAATATGATGAGCAAATTTGAAGATTGCTGAGCCTAACTTGTATCACATCCCTTCAATGGGTGAGCTATACTGGGAGAATTCTGTTTCTCTTCTCCGTCACATGGAAATTATGTGTATTACTAAGACTAAATACTATTCAATTCTGTTTTCAATAACTGGTTTTCTAGGCAGAATAACGCGTACAAGCATGTGTTTTTATTTCCATTAAGATGTTGGATGTCTGATTGAAAGCATTTTGTTTTCACCCTTTCACATGTATTCTGTGGATGCAAACCATCATCTCATATTTGGGTGGCAAGATAAAGATTTTTGGGACTCTTGTCGCAATGCTTAGGAGGTTGTATAGAGGAAAAGAAATGAGCACAGTATGAGATGGAAGTTTTAAGTAACGAGAACAAGAGGATCATGTAGCCCATATGGCTTTGGTAATCATTCTGGAATTATATTCTTGATATTGCTCATGGAATTGGCTAGGAACGAAAGGAATAAATACCAACAAGCACGACCTCAAGTAGCAGCTAGGCAGGATGCTCATCGTCAAGCAAAAAGAAAAGACCAAATGGGTAGGCTTGGGAATGTTCCTGATGTTCAAAAAGAAATATGATAATATGTAATTTCCAAAAGAATACCTATCATGTAATTGTTCTCTTATCATATCTATTGATCCTATGAAATACGCAAAATATGTTTAATGCTTCTCAAAAATGTTGATTTTCTATAATTATTTTATTTTACTAGCTAATTGTCATCATACTTTATAAGTGTATTATGATATATTTGTGAATTGTAATTAAATAATACATTGTTTACAGGTATGAAATTCTTATGATACATGAATAATTATTAAAATTAATGATATATTAAAAAATTGAAAATATTAAATAAATAAAATTCATAAATAATATTGAATAGTTATTAAACAAATAAGATTAAAAATGTATTTTAAAAAATAATTATTAAAATTAAAATTATTAAATAAATATGATTTTCAAAAAATAGAAAATAATAAATAATAATAATAAAACGTCGTGGAAGACATTCCGCTACGTTTCTAAAAACGTGGCAAAAGACATTCTATGACGTTTCCAAAAAAACGTCGCGGATTCTTTTATATTCTGTGACATTTTAAAAACGTTGCAGAATATTAGACAATCTGTGATGTTTTTTTAAAAACATCGCGGAATGTGCAAACTTTTAGTGATGTTTTTAAAAACGTCACGGAATGTGCAAACTTTTAGCGACGTTTTACATAAAACGTCGCAGAAAGTTTTTACCTACACTACATTCCATGACGTTTTTTGGACATTCTGTGACGTTTTAAAAACGTCGCAGAATGCTTGTTTTCTTGTAGTGACATCCTCCTAATTGAACCTTGTAACTTTTTCTTATATTGAAAACTAGTTTAAAATAACATAAAACTCATTCGTAAATCAATGGTTAGAGAATCATACACAAATTCTTTTTTTTTAATTCAATTTTGAATCTTGTAACTTTTCTTCTATTGAAAACTATTTTTAAAATAATGTAAAACTCATTCACAAATCAATGGTTAGAGAATTATAAGAAAACTCTTTCTTTCTATTCAATTCTCCTAACTCACAACCCCCCCCCCATAGTTTTGATGTCCTTTTTCTACTAATATAGAGCTTTTGACCAAAATGCAAAAGATTCTTACCCTGAATCCTGAGTACCATAAACTCACATGTCCCTCATTGTCTTCCTCTTATAGAAATACAATATCAAAAGAAATCATAATCCATATAAGTTACTTTCATACAAATTATGAAGGGAGAAAAATAATTAATTCAACTTGTCTATCTTGAAAAAATAAGAAAATGATCCAATAATCACAAGATCACTAAAAATATATAACTCATTTCTTTCTATCTTTCAAAAACAATAGGGCCAAATCAATAAATCAATGAAAAGAAATATTTGAATCACAAAAATTATTTTAAATAATTCTTTTACTAAAATGAAATTACCAACTTAATTTATATCACATTATCTTAAGGTTCATTCAATCAATTTATTAAAGTATAGTCTAGTATTACATATAGTTACATATACCACTCATTGTTAAATTAATAAGTAACATATAAACTATTGATGTATAAAAGAGGATTATTCTATTAGTACTCCAAACGAACTCCGCATACAACTAATAGTATTGTGGATTCTTGTATAGCTCTAAACATTTACAATAATTACAATTATAAGTTAACCAATGGTTATAATATCCAAAACAAAACTTGTCTCTCTCAGTAAGGTGTTTCTCTCATCTTGTGACAAGTTATGGAAGATCAGGAATGTGATGATGTTTCAGTCGAGATGGCCAGCCTTTCAGTAGACGATGAAGGCGAAGGAGGTTTGGTCTATGAGGATGCAGATTTGGAGCATGAGGACAACAATAAGTTGTGTTTGGTTAGTAGGTTTTTGACTGAAAGAGCTATCAACTACAACACTATGATTAATCCTATTGTAGCCCTGTGGCATCTGACGATGGGGATGCAAGTTTGTGATTTACCTACAGGGTTATATGTTTTTCAGTTCTTTCACGAGGTGGATATCCATAGAGTAATGAAAATGAGTCCATCTACTTTTGATAACCAAGTTTTGATTGTGGAAAGGATAGAAGAAAATGTTCCTCCAAAAGAGATTCCTTTGATGCATATGTATGTCTGGATACAGTTGCATGGTCTTCAGGCAGGATTTCGTTTGAAACTTGTAGCGAAGGATATCAGGAACGATATCAGAGAGTTTGTGGGTGTTGACCCAAAAAACTTTGAAGACATCAACAACACTGTCATTTGCATAAGGGTGAGACATGATGTTAGAAAACCAATACAAAAGGGTATACAACTTCGTCGTAGCAAGGGAGAATGGTTATGGGTGGAATTTGTGTATAAAAGACTCCCTACATTTTGCTTCTTGTGCGGTTTGTTGGGACATACAGATTGTTTTTGCCCTAGGTTTGTTGATTATCCTATTGGTTGGGCGCCAAAAAATTATACATCGTCCATTAGAGCTTCTTCAAAATATGCGCAGACCAATGTTGGTACAAGGTGGCTCCAGAGCTAAGGGGCACCGGTGGTCGGAGAAGGTTCAGGAAAGGAAGATGGCAGAATGAACATGCATGGCAATCCCTTGAATCAAGGAGTTGATCTGCGTGACCCCACCAATCATACTGTGAATAAGAGCAAGGATAAGGAAGGTCTAACTTACGAGGATTTGACAGGGGGCAATAAAGATATGATTATTAATGACCAAGTCAATGAATCAAATCCCCAATAGGGGGAGGGGTTGACAATTATGGACTCTAATAGAAGAAGAATGGGCTAAGATGGGCCTATAAACGAAACTCAACAGACCAAAGAAGTGTCACAGAAGAGTAGCAACTCTACTTCAAAAATCTTGCATGGGGTGGGCTCTGGTACTCAGACTCGCCGACCCGAATGAGTTGTGTTAGCTGGAACTATCGGGGGATTGGCAACCCTTGATCAGTACAAAACTTACACAAAATTGTAAGGGAGAAACGATCGACTTTTATTTTTTTAGTCAAAACCTTATGCAATGCTAATAAAGTTACTAAAATCATATAGTTTTTGGGTTATGATGATTTTGTTAATATGGATTGTGTGGGCCATAGAGGAGGGTTAGCTCTTTTATGGAGGAATGTTGACTTAGTAGAGATTATTTTTAAAACAACTAGGTGTATTGATGTTGCGGTGACCATTCACAATATGGGTTAATGGAGACTAACAGGAGTTTATGGGAACCCTAATCGAGCAAGCACAAGGAAACATGGACTCTTATTCGCAACCTAGTTTATCTTAACCCTCTTCTATGGGTTTGCCTAGGTGATTTCAATGATATTCTGGCACAACATGAGAAACGAGGGGCCAGGAGGCAGCTAGAGGCTCTAATTCAGGGTTTCTGAGAGTCAATTTCAACTTGCAGGACTTTCAGATTATCCTAGGGGGGGGGGGGGGTTATAAGTTCACGTGGGAGGCTGACAAAGGTTCGGATAGATGGGTGGAAGAAAAGCTAGAAAGGGCTCTTGCGAATGCTGCATGGATTAGTAAGTTTCCATTAGCTCAAGCTTACACAATAGGTGTTTCTACCTCAAACCACTTACCAATCTTCCTTGAGGTTTGAACTTTTTTGAATAGACAAGTTGCTAGACGATTTAAATTTGAGAATTACTAGCTAAGAGAAGGGATATTGTAGCTGAATCATGGAACAATCCGAAAACCTGACTTGCGTTCCTGTAGTGATAATTTACATAGGTAGGGCCAAGACTTGCGTGTCCTACACAAGCAGGAACTCCTAGACTGCAAACGTATCTTAAAGTGCTTGCGTGGCTCACATATTCCATCATAAATACAACAATTTGAGGAGGTAAAGCGAAAATATACCCAGCTCTTATTGGATAGAGAAATTAAATGGAAGTAGCGACCGAAGGTATTTTGGTTAAAGGAAAGTGATCTGAACACTCGGTTTTTTCACTCTTCAGCAACCAGTAGACAGAAAAAAATCATTTAAAGATTGAAAGACAGGGGTGGAGTTTGGCGTAGAAGGGGTGAAGAACTAGATGGAGTTGTGATAAATTACTTCCAGGCAATATTTCAAGCTGAGCCACGTAATACTAATCCTGTAATTGTCTGTATTCCTCACTGTGTCTCCCAAGCAGATAATGACTTTCTGCTGGTACCATATCACGTGAGGAGGTTAAAGCTGCAGTATTTAGCATGAGAGAAGACAAATCCCCTGGTTTAGACAGTTTAAACCTGGCTTTCTACCAACAACACTAGGATATTATAGGAGTAGAGGTGGCTGACTTATGCATCAAGCTCCTGGCAGAGGACAAATTTCCAGCTTCTTTAAATGAAACAGTAATAGTTCTTATTCATAAAAAGAACAATCCAGAAACAATGGGGGATTTGCGGCCTATAGCCTTAAGCAATGTGTTCTACATGATTATGTCGAAGATGGTGGCAATGCGACTCCAATCTTTACTTTCGCAGATTATCTTACTAACTCAGTTAGCTTTCGTTAAGAACAAAAGCATCCCTGATAATAGTATTATAGCCTTTGAATTAATGCACTATTTCAAAGGTAAGAGAAGAGGTCATGATTGTTTTGCCGCTCTGAAGATGGATGTTAGTAAAGTGTACGATCGAATGGAATGGTCCTATCTCCCAGATGTTTTTAAGGAAGATAGGATTTATAGAGCGGTGGATTTCACTCATACAGTGATGTGTTACTTTAGTTCAATACCGTGTCCTTCGTGATGGGTCAGAATTGGGTCCAATATCACCATCCAAAGGCTTAAAGCAGGGAGACTCTTTGTCACCATATCTATTTATTCTATGTGTAGAGGGGTTTTCAAGGTTAATGAATGTTAAATTAAGAGAAGGATAGCTTCATGGATGTAGATTGCAGGGGGGCACCAGAGATATCACATCTGTTTTTCGCCAACAACAGTCTCATAGTATTTAAATGCAAAGACAGAGAAGCAGAAACCATCAAGCAGTTTATCCAGGTTTATGCATAGGCGTCTGGCCAATTAATAATGTTTTTTGGCAAACACTCCCACTATTACCCAAAATCAAATTTGTTCCATTACTGGGGTTGAAGAATAGGCAACCATTGGCAATTATCTCAGACTCCCGTCGGTTGTCGACATTAACAAGAAAGAGATCTTTGGGTCTCTCAAAGATAGAGTCTGGCAGAGACTAAACTTCTAGAAGAAAAGATTTCTCACCAAAGTCGGCAAAGAAATAATGCTGAAAACGGTACTCCAAACTCTTCTGAACTATGTGATGAATCTTTTCCTTTTACCGAAAACATTATGTAAAGAGTTGAACTAGCTTATGAACATGTTTTGGTGGGGAAAAATGTTAATAATGAATGGGGGATACATTGGATGAGTTAGGAAAGGATGTGCAAACCATGAATTGAAGGAGGCTTGGCATTTAAACAGCTCCATCAATTTAATCAAGCAATGCTAGGGAGACAAGCTTGGTCATTAGTGCAGAAACCAGATTCTTTGGTTGCAAGAATTTTAAGAGCTCGTTATTTTCCTGAGACAGATTATTTGCGACAGAATTGGGTTCTAACCCTAGCTTTTTGTGGTGTAGCTTGTGGTCTGTTCAGAATTTGATCAAAGAAGATATATGTTGGAGGATAAGGAATGACTTTCATGTGAGTGTATGGTCAGATCCATGGTTACCGTTCCAAGCGGGTTCAAAAATTACCACACCTATAAATGCAAATCATCTGGACATGCTAGTGTCGGAGCTTATTGAGAATGGTAGCTGGAATTTGAATCGGATACAATCAAAATTCAATGAAGTCAACCAACAACCAATATTAGCAATTCCCTTGGGTTTCTATCGTAAAAATGACAAGCTTTTCTAGAAAATAGAGAGGAAGGGCCATTACTCAGTAAAATCGGCCTACAAGCTTCTAACTGTTGCAAGTATGATGAATAGTAGCGAAGCTGTCCGAGATACTTGGCAGAAGCTATGGTGGGTACAGGTTCCTCCGAAATGCTTATCTTACCAACAACCAGTCAGCTGAACCAACAACCAGTCAACATTGCAACAATATCTTACCAACAACCAGTCAGCTGAACCAGAGAAGAGTAGCAGTCCTGGATACTTGCCCATTGTGTCATCAACACACTGAAATAGCTCTTCATGCACTAGTCACTTGTCCATTTGTGCAACAATGTTGATTATCTTCAACTTTGGGCATTCTGTTTCCACAGGCAGCAAGTTTCATGGAGTGGATAATGCAAACTTTGCAAATCCTAAATGGTGAATAGGTATAGTTACTAGTTATGTTGTGTTGGTCAATTTGGGAACATAGAAATGCAGTGGTCCGGAAAACGAAAAGAAGCAGCCCGGTCAGAATCGTTCAGCGGGGATGCCGCTTCTTGGCAGATTGGTTACAAGTACGAGCTCCAAGTCATTGAGCTACTGACCAAGTAGATAGCAATTTGAATTGGCAAGTTCTAGCTCCTGGGAAACTAAAAGCCAATGTTGATGCAACAACCTCACCTACTGGTTTTTTGGGTGTGGGTATTATTGTGCACAAAAATGATGGTTCAGTCCTCTTAGCTTACTGGGTGATTCTGATCCTTTCATGGCAGAATCCTTAGCCATAAGGGAGTGGATCAAGAGACAAGATTGGACAGACATTGAGGTTGAAACAAACTCTTTTCTTGTGGTGTAAGCCTTATTATCAACTCAAGTAGAAGACAATTCTAGTCATAGTTTGGTATTCTTTGATTATAAATCTCTGTTGAGCGATATTGATGGTGTTCTTTACGTGATATTCGTAGGACGACTAACAATGTAGCTCATCTGTTAGCATGAGCTGCGTTGTTAATTCCGGACTCTATGGAGTGGGTTATTCCCTCCAATGATTGTATTATTGATGCTTTAAGGCTTGATGGCCTAATAATATAATCACAACCAATTCCCTTAAAAAAAACAGAAACCTAAAGAAAAAGAAAGTGTAAAGTTTGTATATGACCTATTTGATCCCAAACTCTCTATAGTCTATATAATTCACCTTCTTAACCCATATGCAAGCATCAATTTAACTAAATAAATCAAAATCCCCCGAAAATTATTAATTTTCTCTTCTTAAATTTTTTTGCATGACCTAGTAAACTAAAGATTACCCCAATAGCTACTCAAGTCATGCTTAACAAAGCTCGATTTTCATTCCAATCGCATCAATTTCTCTTTTTAGAAAGTGACTAGTTTGGCTCCACCCTTAAAATTTGAACCCAAAGTGTTAATCTTGCCCCTAACTCAATGAAGTTTGAAGAAATGAATTTAGAAGTGTTTTGGATGGTTTCTGGTAAAAGCGTGAAAGAAGAGGGAGTGAAGAGAGTCACTAACGGAAAAGGAAAAGATAAACCCCCCTTTTACCCTTTTGTCCTCTTTTAACACTCATAAAACCAATCTCCCCACTTGTCTAATTGTTGAATCAATTGAAACTTTTAAATGGAATGATCTAACAATGATAGAATTTCATTCATATTCGATTATTAAATAGGTATCGAGTATATACTTATATCTCTTGTGTATAAGTACATATTTTGGAACGAGAAACTTGGAAGAAAGTTGGACAATGTCCCAAAGTTCAATCCCTTCTCTGCGCTTTCATAAAAAGACTTATTTTAAGATGAATTGCATGCGTCATTTTATATAAGTTCTAATAAGCATATAAGTTGGACATGGGATCCTGCAGAATAATAATTACTACTCTTCAGGCGTTTTAATAATTTTTCACTCTAATGATTGACCGCTTTAGACTATGACGTGAGATAGTCTTCGAACATGAAATACAAGAAATTTAAAGAGCGAAACCAAAGCATTGGCCTAGGAATATGGAAGCTTGTTTCGTTTAGGTTTCACTTGATGATTTGCTTCTTCGTCTTTGAATCAAAGATTGGTCCAAAAGCTCCACACTTTATGCAAGAATGGGGGAAGAGAGAGAGAAAAGAGAATGTCTTGATGTTCTTAATAATCCCCATGCAATATATGTGCATTAAAAGCGTCGAAGTTGTCTAATATTGTAAGCATGTAAATGAGGATAACTAAATGGAAACACTTTATTCCTTGTCCTTGAGTCCGGAAGGTATTCGTACACAGTTCCCGATTCCTTCAGACACATAGTCCCCATTCTCTTTTCAGGTCCTCGTCTTTGGAGGATGGTGAAAAAGATGGCACACATTCACTATCTCCACTCACTTTAGCCACCAATTTTTGAGGACAAGATCTTTTCAAGTTCAAAACTGCTTATAACTTGCTGTGGAATGTGGATTCCATCTCTTAAGTAGCGGCTTTTCCATGCGACTGTGTGTTAATTAGCAACTAAGGAACCTTATTATCAACTGAATAGCCTTTTTTCCATTGATTCTTGGTTGCTTTCCTTAGGCGATATATCTTTCAGTTTAACAAATTAAGTCACATATGTTAGTTTGACAAGGACTAGAAGTTGTGAACGATGGCTTAGATGGAGAGAATAATTTGGTCTTAAATTAGTACAAAAATTAGAGTAGATGCGTTAAGTGATTAGAACACTTCTCAACAATTGAAAAAGAGGGGTTGGGTTTCATGGGTTAAAAAGTGATTATGGTAAGATTTTGTTGTGTAGTGAGGAGAAGAGTTGTTGATTTTTAGGCTAGAAACTTAATTAATGTAATCTAGCATAAAAGAAAGAGACCCACTTAGGAAAACCATATCTTTCTAAACAATTTAATAGAGATTGAGAGAGAGAGGGGGGAAAAGCTGAATTGCCTTTGATACTGGCGCATTCGTCCTGCTTGTCAGCACATGCATTCCACTTTCCACTACAAAATCGACTTTGGACCCCAAATTTAACCTCCCCTTCAAGAAAAGCATACCCAACCTCATCACATATATTTCACATCCCTCAACTACGACCAAGATCTTATAGTCTCTCGGAACCAAGAACTAGCTAGCTTTACTTCACAACACGCTTGTACTCTATCCATGAAATCCAAATCTTTACAGATTTTCCTACATCCTCGACCACTTTAGGTTTCTTTCCACTTCTTTTTCCCATTTATATCCATCATCAGTTAGAGTTGCTTATAGAAAGATGAGAGCAGGAGGTGGCACAGTGCAGCAATCTCTAACAGCAGAGGCAGCTAATGTCGTAAAACAGGCTATAACTCTTGCTAGACGGCGAGGTCATGCCCAAGTGACTCCTCTCCATGTAGCGAACACCATGCTTGCAGCCTCTACAGGCATATTGAGAACTGCTTGCCTTCAATCACACTCTCACCCTCTTCAGTGCAAAGCCCTAGAGCTTTGTTTCAACGTAGCTCTTAATCGCCTCCCAGCCTCAACGTCGAGTCCCATGTTGGGTACGCACCCTCAACAATACCCTCCTATCTCTAACGCTTTGGTCGCAGCTTTTAAGCGTGCTCAGGCCCACCAACGGCGCGGTTCAGTTGAAAACCAACAACAACCCCTCCTAGCTGTCAAAATAGAGTTAGAGCAGCTCATAATATCCATTTTAGATGATCCTAGTGTTAGTAGAGTAATGAGAGAAGCTGGGTTTTCTAGTACCCAAGTGAAAAGCAATGTTGAGCAAGCGGTTTCTTTAGAAATATGTTCTCAAAGTTCTCCGTCCTCTGTGAGTAGCTGTAAGGCTAAAGATAAGTATGTTTTAACTCTTTCTCATCAGTCACAGCCTCCATTGAATCAAGCTGGAGTTCAAGCAAGCAAACCAACTCTCTTAGATCCAATTAGAAATGAAGACATTGCGAGTGTTATCGATAATTTGATGGATAAGAGAAGGAGTGTCGTGATAGTAGGAGAGTGTCTTAGTGCGCTAGAGGGTGTAGTTCAAGGAGTGATTAACAAGGTTCACGAGGGAGATGTCGCTGAAACTTTTAGGAAAGTCAAGTTCTTAAAATTATCAGGATCTTCTTTTGGAAATCTATCTAGGTTAGAAACCGAACAGAAACTCGAAGAACTTAAGGTACATGTGAGAACTTACATGGGCCAGGGAGTTGTCCTAAATTTAGGTGATCTTAAATGGGTTACTGAGTATAGAGCTAGTAGTTCAAGTGAGCAACGGAGGAGTTGTTTCTGTCCTGTGGAGCACATGATCATGGAACTTGGGAAATTAGTCTGTGGCATTGGAGATAACAATGGAAGATTTTGGCTCCTGGGGATTGCCACCTTCCAAACATACATGAAGCTTAAATCAGGATATCCGTCACTTCAAACTCTCTGGGGTCTTCGTCCAGTTACTATTCCTGCTGACAGTTTGCGCTTGACTCTAATCTCTGACAGGTAAACAGTTGGTGAAGTTCGATAGATATATATAATCCATATGGCATTGTTAGCACTCTTCCGCCAATCTTTTAGATTCTTTTCTTTTGCATGAACTCATCATTGATCATACATATAAATCTTAATAATAGACTAAGTAATGTGTATATCTTTCCTTGTTTTACAGAAAGAACTACGTGTTGAACATTTTAAAGCAATACGGGACAAAGTTTCTTTTTTCTACTTTAAACTTTTTTTGGTTTTAGAGACTTAAAACTTGGCCATTTACACGTGTTATTAGAAAACAATGGTAGAGAAAACTTATGTAGAATGTAGTTATGGTTTTAGAGAAACTATAAGCTAAAGTCAGAAAATTTAATCTTTTCTTTAGATGTTAAAGGTAGGGATAAGTATTAAAGGGTCTTTAGCTTACATTACCTCGAAGAACTCTCTTCGATTCAATTGTAAGAGAAAAAGAGTGATCAGAGAAAGATTAAAGCATTTCATGTTCATTTTCCTTGAGTGGCTTTTGCAATGTGAAGCTCAATGAAGTTACTAAACGTCATTATTCTTCTACTTTTATGCCTTTCATTTCAGTGACCTACAAAGTCAGTCCACTAGCAACAAAGCTGAGAACGAGTCGAGTTGGATTATAATTGAAAGTGATGAAGAAAAACAGCTAACATGCTGTTCTGATTGCTCGGCGAATTTCGAAAACGAGGCTCGAAGCTTTCGGAGTACCACTTCCAAGCGTGACTCTACAAGTTCCGCCCTTCCTATATGGCTTCAACAATACAAAAATGAGAACAAAGTTCATAGCAGTACTAATGGCGATAAGGTAATGACTATATATAAACAAACAATTACACTTTTGCCATATAATGCTAGGAGAGCTGTATTCTCAACTTATAGTTGTTCGATATTTGTAAATTGTCATGGGCTGCTTATTTTTATCATTTTCTATCTACTAGGATTGTATCTCAATCAAAGATCTCTGCATGAAGTGGAATTCAATTTGCGGTTCAATCCACCGTCAATCCAACTCAGCCGAGAAAACCCTCATATTTTCTTCGATTTCACCTTCTTCTTCTTCTGGTTTCTCGTACGAGCAACAGTACACCAATTTGCACCAAAACCACCATGACTGGCCAATTCTTGGACCAAAGCACTCATGGAGGGACCACCAACTCTGGACTGGCACAGACACTACTGTCAACAAGGACACCGGGGAACCCAGTTTGAGAATGTACATTCCAGAGCACAAAGATGATTATTTGAATCAACCATTCACGTCAAATCCTAATTCTACCCCCAACTCAGCTTCTACCATTGATGTCATGGAGACAGAGCAACTCCACAAATTCAAGGAGCTAAATGCTGAGAACCTGAAAACCCTATGCAACGCGTTGGAGAAAAAGGTGCCTTGGCAGAGAGATGCAATCCCCGAAATAGCGAGCACGATTTTGCAATGCAGGTCCGGTATGTTGAAAAGAAAGGGAAAGGTGAGAAGCAGTGAGGCCAAAGAAGAAACTTGGCTATTTTTTCAAGGAGTGGACCTAGACGCCAAAGAAAAGATAGCTACAGAATTGGCTAAACTTGTTTTTGGCTCATACGACCACTACTTTTCAATAGCATTAAGCAGCTTTTCATCTCCGAGAGCAGACTCTACCGAAGATTGTAGAAACAAAAGATCAAGGGACGAACAAAGTTGCAGCTTTATCAAGAGATTCGCCGAGGCAGTGTCAAGTAATCCACATAGGGTTTTCTTAGTTGAAGATGTTGAGCAAGCAGATTATTGCTCTCAAATGGGGTTCAAGAAAGCAATTGAGAGAGGAAGGATTGTCGATTCTAATGGTGAAGAAGTTGGTCTTAGTGATGCTATAGTCATACTGAGCTGTGAAAGCTTTAGCTCAAGGTCAAGAGCATGTTCGCCGCCTGTCAAGCAGAAGACAGATGGTTCTCATGAAGAAAAGGGAGATGCTGCAATGGACGAGACAAGTCCTTGTGTTTCACTTGATTTGAACATCTCTATCGATGATGATCATAGTCCAGAAGCTCAATCAATCGACGACATTGGCCTTCTTGATTATGTCGATAGGCAGATTACCTTTAAAATTCAAGAACTGTGATAATGAATCGCAAGCTGGCAAATCTTCTCTCAATTGTTACCTTTCTTTTTTCCTTTAGTTTTTTCTTCCTTTTTTCTTTTTTTGGAGTTGGAAAAAGTCATTTTGATCACATAGAATTTGCAAGACTGAAAGTGAGAGAAGTTGCCTTTTCCCTGTATAATCACATTGTATATTATAATCCATTACCTTACTTGGGGTAGCTTTGATTCTTCGACTCATAAATTAATGTCTTCTTCCTCCACGACAAGTTCTATGAAAGACACCTAATTAAGCAACATAACTCGTGTCCCCTGTTTTCCACTTATATTCGTGTTTCTTTGCTTTAATGTTTTTAACATGCAAAAGGGTATTCCATATTGTGTTCATTTCTTGCCAAAAAACATAAAAATTAATATGATGGAGATAAGTCCGACTGTCTTTTCTTACATTTGCACCATTGGTAAGTAGTGGATGAGGATGATGAGCTCAATCGACTTTCCAAATGTGATTCTTTTGGCTGTGTATAAAAAACACTCGTAGTCTCAGACGGGCAGCTATTTAGTTTGACTTCTGAATGCTGAAAAGACCGATGCTTGCTACATCAAATTGCAGATAAGTTTTACTTTCAACCAAAATCTCATTTCCCTTCAGATCTCTTTTAAGGTCTCTTGGGACTATCTACTAAATATTTAATAATGTATGCATATCATATGATTTTAATCAATTAATAGATCATTTATTCACAATTATTGTACTTTTTTGTAATCGTAATATAATAAAAAAATTTGCAATTTAAAATTTAAGTGTGTAAACATATTATGTCTTGATGAAAAGTATTAACAAAAAATTTGTTTGATTTTCTGTTTTCTTTATTAAATTTAATTAAAAATCTATTTGTTTAAAAATTTTAATTTATGTTTTTAGTTTTCGTTTCTTCCAAATTTCATAATTTAAGAAAGCCATAAATTTCAATAAATTTATTCTAATAATTAAAATATATTAATAAATATCAAATTAGAATTAATTTATTAAATTTAATAAAATACAAGTAATATTTATTAAAATATTTATTTATTTAATTAATTCATAAAAATTATTTTATCTCTAAGTTTTATTTATTATTTGATTATTAAAATACTAAAAACATAACTTCAATAATATTAATAATCAAAAATTTTATTTAAAATAAAAATAAAATCAGTATCGTCTCAAAGAATGCATGATAATTTATATTGGATAGACCTTGAAGAGCATCAAACCCTGTAAACCATGTTAGTCTTTTCTGCTGGGACCTGTACACACGTCTGTTTTTTCCTTTTTCATTTCGAATCAATCAAACTTGTCAAAAACTGAGTACAGGAATTTGGATGTTTCCTGGTTTCATGTCCACACTTTTTAAAAACGAAACTTGTTGAGGTTTCAGATTCATATTTATAAGTGAATTTTTTATTGAGAAAGTGAAGACTTCGACTTCTCATTATTCTGAAACCTATAAACCTAGTAATGCTTTGAAGTTTTCAGCCTTTACGGAAGTTTCACCAAGTCAAAGGTGAAACAGTTACTTATGATTACGAGCAGTATGTCTTTCTCTAATATTTATCAAGAATGATTTTCAATATCTTAAACCAATCACAAATGAAATAAGTGTTATAATTAAATTAAATTTCTTTCAAATTCAAGATAATGTAAATATGTGACAATTACAACTTGAGATTATGAAGATAATTAATCTTAAAACATATATATTTTTAAGAAATATGAAATCAAACGACTTCATCATAATATAAGACGTCAAAAGATGATAACTTCAACTCTAAAACTTATAAATTATTAAAATTTTATCTAAATACAAATTAAGTACATAAATGTAAAATACAATTATATCTGGTCAATACTCATTTTCATCTTGTCAAAAAAATTTTATCTACAGTAATTAGTGATTAATTTGTTGTGAATTTTAACTAAATTAAAAAGAACTTAAGAGATATGATACTTTGTAGTAGTTTAATCTGTTGCATACTTTCATTACTTCGGATTCCTTACTTAATATTTTCATTTTCATTATCATTTATAGTTGTTTTTTCAAAAGAACTTTTCTTGACTCCTGTAAACAAACTTTAGTGTTTCTCTCTTTAAAAGTATTCTTCAAGGAGTCCCTTAATTTTTTATTACACCCGATCAACTTTTACTTGGGTAAAAGTGATTGATCTATGTATCTCTTCATTTTCTTAACAAATTACCTATGAATTGGTTGATTTTATTTCTCTCTCAAGAACTCTAAGCTTTTCACATCTTGAATGTTGTTCAAATAAGGTGTACTTTTAAATCTATTAGGGTTAATTTTGTAAGAAACCCTTAAATATTTTCTAAAAGGATTCATAAAAGGAAGAAAAATTGAACAAAAATTAAAGGTCATGATTCCGAAAATACAACAATTAATATATTTATTGTAACCAAGTTCCCTCAAACAATGCATTTTAAGACGAAATAAGAATAATCCTCATATCTCGCAACTTGAAAATTTGAAGCGGTAGTAATCTCGTTATCATGCATAAAAAAAAAAGTTGTATGGGCTGGAAATGCTAAAGAATAAGTGAAAAAAAAAAGGTAGGATATTGCCAATTTTCAGATGTACATCAATGTTTGGAAAATGTGCTTATAAATTATAATTAAGATGGTTAAATATGATCCATAACGTAAGAGTTGTGCAAAGGAGAAGCAACTTTTGTGCTTTGGAAGGGAAAAGCAAAATCTTCCCCAAGAAATATCAAACGACAGACAGCACTACTTTTCATGCTTTGTGATGTGTCCTGTAAAAGAATAACCTTTTTCAATTCTTTGATTTTCGTAATCCCAACATTCTCATTTACAGAAAGCAATAGAAAGTTATGGTATGAGGATTCAAAATAAAAGCCAAAAATACAAAAAGTAAAGCAAAACATAACTAAGCATCTCTTCTTTAATCCTTAAAGATGTTGCTGCTTTAGCATCACAAAAAGTTTATTATCTTCAGAACTTTAAATTAAATTTTAAGCATAAGAAGGAATATGTCTTATCACACTTTTTTACAAGATTATTGTTTCCAGACCTAATTAATGCATTATTTCTACTAAGAAGTGGGCTTTGATTAGTTGTAATCTACTTTTCTCTTTTTTTTTTTCTCTCTACAAAATACCCCAACTTAACTCCCTTTCTTTCCATTCCCATTTCCCCATCAATGAGATCTCAATTTCTTAATAAGTATTTTATTGAAAAAAAACATATTGTCGATTTTATTGTTT
The DNA here is from genome assembly GCA_025629825.1 of Erythroxylum guanchezii. Taxonomy (NCBI): domain Eukaryota; kingdom Viridiplantae; phylum Streptophyta; class Magnoliopsida; order Malpighiales; family Erythroxylaceae; genus Erythroxylum; species Erythroxylum guanchezii. The sequence goes on along the minus strand of JAOTAX010000005.1, from coordinate 35,787,534 downwards.
GTTCAAATACACATAAAAATTGATATTAGATGATTAATCCTCTTTCTTCCTTGTTTATTTCTCCTTCTTATTCATTAGTTATTTATTGAACTATAACTTTGTTTTCTTCGAACTTATATGTTTTCTCACTTTTCTCTAGAATCTAAAACAAGCCTCTATCTTAGACTACCTTTTTTTTTTTTTTTTACTTTATCCTCTTTTTCTTTTATCTTATACAATTTTACTTCCTTTTTACCTTTCAACAAATAAGTTATGGTTAATTGTCGTACCACTTTTTGTGAACACACAAATAATTACGTGATTTCTTTAGCATCTTTGTGCTTCATCTCCCTAGAAACAAAGAAAACAGTGACTCTAGTCCCTTGCTTTACTAGTTTGAGGTTTTAGACTTCTGTTTAATTGGAGTCCTAGTAAGGGGTTTCAATGTACTGGTTAAAGAAGCAGCTGGTTTTGTGTGTGTTTGAATAATATTTTATACAATCTTATGAAAAAGTTTAAACTTCTTTGTTGCATGACAAGTTATATACAAATGAGCTAAAAAAATGACTTGAGCCCGTCCAGTTTCTTCATGCATATCAACACTACAAAAACCAAAATTACCTTAAAATAACTGAAAAGCCATACCACTTAGCTATTGCAATAGTAAATATTGAATTTCAATGCCGTCATTGTGTGAGTCAAAAAAAGAGACCATCTTGAACACATACACGATAAAGAGCACATTGGTCGATAATAAAGGTAATTAAGCGTTGAAGAGAATCAAAATTATCCTCCCTTTTGATGCGTATGGCGCAAATATTTGTTAACAAGCCATGTTTGTTTAGATTTGATGGTAATCACATAATTTAGCGAGCATCCGATCGAGAGATATCATGATCAGTAAACTCTAGATAGCTAGCTAGCAAAAGAAAAAGTAACAAGAGTATATGAAATGGAATCAAATTTTCCCTCAAAAGCAGGAAGGAAGATAAAGTTATGTGCATGATTTAGAAAAGAGAAATGTATTAAATAGCAGAAAGTGGGTGTCCCTTTTAAAGCATTAAAGTTCTTCACTTTTTTCACTCCTTGTGGCTGCCATTTAACACTTTCTAACTCAGACCTAAATTATTTGATCTTAGCTATTCAACTTTTTGTACATTCACCTTTCCCCTTCTCATAGATTATGATAGCATTTATGGAAAAAGGCTTGTCAATAGCATCTTATATTTATAATTATGGAAAGATAACTCATGAGAATGACCTTTCTTTTATTTTTTTTCTTGGGTTATTCACTTAGATACATGGAGGCAGTTTTAATTCCCTCTTCTATTAAGTCTTAGAAACAGAATATAGGAGTTTTGAAATATCACTTAAGTAAAGATAGCAAGATTATTTTATATATGCATTACTTCTAAACCTTTTTGTTTTATAATTTGTGGTGATAAATTAAGGGGGAATGCAGGCTAGCTACGTCATAAAATTTTTATGCATGCTTTAATTTCTAATTCATGGTATTGCCATGGGACTATTAACATTATGAATTTGCACGTTAAACGTTACTAAATAATTGCTTCAGATAACTTTTCAAACTGCCTTGTTAGTCCAAAAAGTTGGTAATGGTAGAAAAGTAGCTCTTGTGGTACTGGGCAATCTTAAGTTCAAATGATGATTTTTACAAATCACCTCTTTTTAAAAGTATCGTTCTATAAAGGATCACCAATGTTTAGGATGCTTCAAGAGTTAAATTGTATTGTTCCTGAATCATAAAGTTAATCAAAGTGATTAAGAGATTTGTTTGAATAAAACCTCAAGACTTACTTTTGACATAATTTCCTTACAAGTATTTAAACAACAGGCAAGTGATATCATACGCCATAACTCACTGTAGAACATGAATCTATGAAGTTGGAAAGGAAAGAAATTCGTATGAAGAGGGTCGGGCATTGTGTGATAAATTTAGAAGGATCACAACCTGATAAATTAACCTTTAGACGATAAATCCTCGAATGTTTATTAATTTCAGACAAGCAATAAAGGTTGAAGTTTTAGGGCTCCTGAAGCCTGGCCCATAAACTTAATTCTAAATGCATTAGCTCGTGGAGCCCTTGCCTTGTGGCGTTAAGTTGAGAAGACGGCCGATGTCTCTGCCACTGTCTTGAGACGATCAAAAGCGTTACGTCACCGGAGGGCCCTAATAAAGGGAAGGCCAGCACTTAAGACTCGCAATCCTCGATGTACAAGGAACTAAACCTTATCATCAAAATTGAAAATAACCCATTCATCCGTTTCATATCAGGTTAGATTACTCTAAAAGCTTTCTATTTGTTTTGATGAAATATTAAATTTAACCCATTAAGAATGGAAAAACTAATTTGTTCTTTTTAAGCAGATTTTTAAACAACTATATATATATATATGAAAAGATTGAAACTGATGTATAGAAATGTTAAAAACTTTTAAAAGTGAATGGAAAGTGTCTTCTTTAATTATTTATTTTAATTTTTCTAGTCTGTTCACTCATTGTTTTTTAATTGTCAACGTTATCAATTATATTCAAAGTTATATTTGTACTCTTTTGTAACCATAACATTAAAGACTCATTTTATGAAAACAATTTATTTGTAAAAATATAAAGCGAAGGTTGTGTACATTAAGATCTTCTTTAGACCTTGGCAAAGTGGAAAGCTTTATGTACTAATTACGAACAAATCTTCACGACAAAATAAATTTTTACTTCTTAAGGTACTTTTGTATAAGATCAAGTGGTAGGAATGAACTTGTTTATGAGATTTTTTAAACAAAAGGGACTTCAATATCAAACAAATAATTAGAAAGGACAAAAATTTTAATCATCACGACTATGTTGTAGCCGAACTGCAACCTTGTGCCTCATGGTTTTGAAACTAGGCCCTTGGAATGGAATTATTCAGAGAAACCGAAGACGGCTTGATTTTTTATGTTTGCTTGTCAAGAAGACTGGAAAGAAAAAGGAAGTAAAAGATATGGAATCTTCAATCATCTAGTTCTATTAACGAATCAAACAAAAGCATGGGAAAGAAAAATGATGAAATTCTTTTTGAGTTTCCACTCGATGGGCACCTTTTAAAGTTGTTAGGTTGATCTAGGAAGTAGACACAATGTATAAGAAGTTATGTGACAATGGAGATTGAACCTTCCTTTCCCTTGCACCGAATACCAAGTTTCCTTTTGAACTAACAAGACAAACAAAAGCAATCATATACATAAGAGACACCTCTAGACCTACCTACAAAAAGAAGGATTACGTTGTTTGTTTTGGCATCTACAAAAGACAACATATGCATGGAGACAAAGTTTCCACACCATCTTTTGCAGACTTTAAGAAAAGGGAAGTAAACATATGTTTGTATATGGCTCTTTCCCATAAGGTCGTTTTCTATTCCTTCTTTCTCTTGTTTTCTTTAGTTTTATGAGTGACTTCTTTTTCTTGCATGAAAGTAAGGGAAATCTGGGTTCTGAAAGTTGCATATAGGATCCGTAGATAAAATATATTTTCAGTTCTTTACCAGGGCCGGGTGTGTAATGTTGCTTTTACTTTTTTTTGTGGATTTTTTGTCATTTGAAAGTGATGATGAGTGAGGGATCCGAGAAGAGGGAAGAGTACTGGATGTGGCGTTGTTCCAGAGAGATAGAGACATATGGAGAGCTGGAAATGGAAGGACGAGGAGGTGGTGGTGTTGGTAGTGGGGATGTGTTCTTTTAGTGCCAAGACTTGGTCAAAAAAGGGTAAAGAAAGCACACGCAACGCGAATATACCAGACCATTGTGAATGATGATCTCATTTTTGTGGAGCTCTGATGCTGCTTTTGATGGATTGAAGAGTCGTTTTCGCAAGGCATTTTCCATGTTAAGTGAACTTTGCTTCTGCGCATTTTCCTATCCATCATTTCATAACTCATACACTTGGCATTTTTGTGCTCCCTATTTCATGCCAAAGATTCACTTCCATATTAAGCCACCATTGATCATGGAGGACCCGACCCGACCCGACCCTGTTTTAACTAACCAATTATTGAATCGAAAATCATGTCAATGGTGGCTCTTAATTGTGGAAACACAAATTTCCAATGAACAAGTACTGCAATACTGAATTAGCTGGAGCACCGTGACTTCCTCCAACTATGTTTTCACTCTCCTTGATATAGCATTTAAGACAGCCAACCGCATCTACGTTACTAATACTAAGCTCATGAAATCCGAAATTGATGAATGAGCAAGCTTGGAATTCCGGGATACGTGAAAGTCTGCAAATGTTTGCCTTGGCTTTAAAAATTTACCCTCATAAGACCAAATAAATTGATTGGCGTGACCATAATAATGCTCGATTTAATACAAATCTCCCATAGTCAAACACGACCATAAACACTATTTTATTAGGCATTACGTAAAAGTACGGCCCATGACAACCCGTATTCTAGGTCATGTGTGGTGAGTCCACCAACCTATGTACACATAGTCCTGCACAACCAATAACACAACCATGTTGGCAAGCCTGTTAAGAGAAACATGATCCGTGACAAAACTATGTTACAAGAAAAGTGTTGTAAATCAACTAGCCTATGTGTGTAGCCTTATAAAATTGAAAATATGGTTGGGATCCGGTTTTAAATCTTACCATGTTGGTGCTCATCCCCAAGATCCTGTCCCTGATCCAGCTCTCTCAGTTTCACCCGATCATCCTGTGTAACGTCCTCTACAAGATTATATCGAAAATGGTGGTGAATCGGTTGAAAGCGCATATGGCCCACCTGACGGCGAAAAATCAGTGTAGTTTCATCCCAAGTAGGCATATTACTAATAATATTATTATAGCCCAGGAGGTCATACATTCGATGCGCAAGTGGAATGGGCCAATAGGATACCTGGCCTTAAAAGTGGACCTGGAAAAAGTCTATGACTGACTTCGCTGGCAGTTCATCTAGGAGACTCTGTTAGAGATTGGTCTACCTGAGATTTTAGTCTAGGTCATCCTGCATTGTGTCACGACTACTTCGCTGCAGGTCGCCTGGCAAGGGTCGGTCTCTGAGCCTTTCCGGCATTTACGGGGCCTCCGGCAAGGCGACCCTCTCTCCCCTTATCTTTTTGTTCTTTGTATGGAGTGGCTCGGGCACCTCATTGCTCGCGAGATGGGATGTGGGGTGTGGAAGCCGATCAAGCTCAACCGCACGGGACCCCTTATCTCCCACCTATTTTTTGCTGATGGCCTCGTGCTTTTTACAAAAGTGACGGACGAGCAGGCCCGAGTCATCGCTCGTACCTTGGAGACTTTCTGTCTAGCCTCTGGTCAGCAAGTGAGCTGCACCAAAACTCCGATCTTTTCCTCGAGAAATGTCACCAGGGATACTGTGCGGAGGCTGAGCCAGGTGCTTAAAGTTACCAGGACGAATAATCTGGGACGTTACCTTGGGGTTCCTCTGATCCATGAGCGGTCTAATCGTCGTACATATCAACATCTTCTTGATAAGGCCCAGTCAAAGCTGGTCGGTTAGTGCGCCAAGATGTTGTCCTTAGCAGGCCGAGTTACTTTAACCCAATCGGTTATCTCGGCGTTGTCTATCTTTACGATGCAGATCGTCCGGCTTCTGCGCCAGTTGTGCGATGACCTGGAAAAACTTATGTGAGACTTTATTTGGGGCTCTATCACAGACTGTCGGAAAACACATCTAGTCAAGTGGGAGTCGGTATGTAGACCTACAGCCGAAGGGGGTCTGAGGATTAAACGCATTCGGGCTACCAACGATGCCTTTCTCACTAAGTTAGGTTGGGACCTCCTCACTAAACCCGATGCCCATTGGGTTCAACTCCTTCGGGCCAAATATCGGCTTGACACAACGACGATCTTCCTTAGGATTGCTAGATCGCGGGCTTCCATTATCTGGAGGGGTATCTCGGTGTCCTGGACTGTTGTTCGGCAGGGCCTCTCTTGGTCCAAGGGCAATGGGCAACGCATATTATTCTAGCTGGACCACTGGTTGGAAGGTTGGGGGCCTTTTATCCATGTCGTCATTGCTCCGATCCCTGAAAGCCTTCGTTTTGCAAAGGTCGCGTCCCTCATGCACACTCGGGGTGGTTGGCATTAGAATGAGTTTCAACAGTACCTCCCAGCTACCGTTTGTGTGACCCTTGCCCAATTTGACTCAATCCCTATGGGGGTCGGGGAGGACCAATTGAAATGGGCGCCTACCCCTCATGGGCGGTTTACGGTGGCGTCTGCTTAAGACTTTATTGAGGGCCGCTCCCGGGAGCACTGCAACAAGCTGTGGGAGGTTATTTGGAAATGGTCGGGCCCCCAATGGATTAGATCGTTCCTTTGGCTTGTGGCCCAACGTAAACTCCTGACCAATCAACAACGGGTGGAGCACCATATTGCCCAGGATAATCGCTGTTCTTTCTGTGGACAAGAGGAGACCACGATCCATATAGTGCGGGATTATCCAAGGGCGTCTACGTTTTGGTGACAATTTCTTAATGAGGTGGTGGATACTGCCTTCTTCCAGCAAGATGAGACCCTTTGGTTACAGTATAACCTCACGACTTTTGCTCCGATTAATCAGACTACGTGGGCCACTATTTTTGGGGTAGCCTGTTGGTTTCTTTGGAAATGGCAGAACAGTTGCTTATTTGAGCCCGGTTGTGTTTGGCCGGAGGAGGGGTCCCGGGTCACTCTCGTTTATGTTGACTGGATCAAGCGAGCTAGGATGATGGAATATAAGGTGTTCCCTACCCAAGGTATTCCGGTGGGCACCCTTGTGGGCTGGACCCCACCTCCGAAGTGGTGGATGAAAGTCAATACGGACGGCGCTGTGAAACTCGGAGCCTCTTCGACTTCTGCAGGAGGTTTAATTCATGATTGTCACGGTAACTGGTGTGGCGGTTTCTAACAGAACCTCGGGCGAGGATTGCCTTTAACGGCCGAGCTTTGGGGTGTGTTCACAGGCCTTACTTTGGCCTGGGACCGAGGGTATCGTAGGGTGGTGGTAGAGGTGGACCTCTCCGACCCTCATCGTGTGCTTACTGAGTTTCCTTTTTTGGTCTCAGGTATCTGGGAGCTTCTGCAGCGACATTGGGAGGTTCGTATCCAGCATATTGTCCGTGAAGGCAGCCAGTGTGCTGACCACTTGGCGACCTTTGCAAACGTCCTAGGCCCGGGCCTTCATGCCCTCCTGGAGCCGCCCTTCGGAATCCAGGAACTGCTCTGTCGCAATGCGCAAGGAACGCGTTTTGCTAGAGCTTTGAGTTAATTTAGTCTTGCCCCTTTTGTAATTAAAAAAAACATAGCTCATAAAACACTCGTATTCTAAGCTGTGTGCAGTTGGTCATTTTGCCGATGTACCTAAAGCCTAGCACGACCACTAACATGGTTGCGTTGTCAGGTGTGTACTCAGAAACACTACCATTACCACCCCTATATTAGAAGCATAATACATTCATAAGTTGCTCAGTTTAAAATAAAATCGATAAATATATTTGTGAATTTTCCCAAATAGACAAAATGCATTATTATAAGAATTTCCAATTCATGATATTTTTGACCTAATAAGAGAAAATTGGAAGTTAAAAAATCTTAAAGCAACTTCTAATTTGTTTTAATTTTATGTCAATTCATATTACCTAAATAGACAAACATTCAATACAAAAAAGTCATTTTTTGATTTATCTAAATAGACATAAAAAATATTGAAATTTACAAGATTATATAACAAATTTATCATTAATTATGGATTTATAAAACAATAGAAAAGCTAGTAAGCCATGACCCTTTCAATATCATACCATAACTCCTTACAAAATATACCATACCGCTATGCATAAATAATTGAAATTGAATGGAATAGAATTTATAGTAAATAATAACATTCAGGAATTTTAAAGTTAATGAAGAGTATGATTTACGTAATCATCCACTAATGCATGACATATCTTATACAATTGTTCATATACATCTATTTAAAACACAAGGATCAAGTTGAAGGATATATTCATAACATGAGGATCAAGTTGAAGGATATAACTTCGATTAGCAATGGTTTTTTTTTCTTATTTAAACCTTTGAATCTTCTTTTCATTTCTAACCAACCACAATATTATATCCACCATTCTATATTTGGTTCCTAAATATATAAGTTACTTCTAGGATTTTTAATGGACATCAATAAGTTTTAGGATAAGTCTGATTTGAACTGAGCTCAATTAAGTTACTTGGGTTAAGCCTCTTGAGCCCAATCATACTTTAGGAGGTTTAGGCTTTAAAAATATTTTAGTCAAGCTCGAGGCACCATTGTCATTCCTAATCATTCTATAATACCACGATATTATTAATAAAAGACTAATATAATATATAAAATATACTATTTGATGATATAATAGATACCAACATATGTTAAATAGTCACGAGTACATGTATTAATAAATAATATGCACTAAATGGATGTGTGCCAAAATGAAAGTTTAGTATTGGAATAGGGACACTAGATATTCTTCCTTGTTCTTATTTTCACTCTTTTTTATCCCTAAACAACGATAACTCTTACTATGAACAAATACTAACCAAGTTGGAACATATTAATCTCTATATTTTGTTTTATTTTTACTAATAATTTACATCAAAAGCCTCTAAATATCTGGATCTTCTTTTTCATAACTTTGGCACTTAAATCTCATACATTTATTTGCAACTCTCAAAACTTTATTATACCAAAATCTTTACAATTGATGTAGACGTCTTCCCATTTAGAACTTACATTTATCATATTTGATTATTATAGAAAAATTCCAATGAACCTAACTCAAACAACAATACTCCTATTAGGAAAATAAAAAATAAATAGTATGGAAATAGTTTGTTCATACCATATTGCCATGCTTGCTTGTTAGATAACAGAAAAATTAGCTTGAACATAAAAATAAGACTTGATAGTAGATGACAATGTCAAAATATACACAAAAAATATTATAAACATATGTTGTAAATCAAAAGTGATAGTTTTCAAATTTAAGTTCCAACAAAATGATGAATGTGTCATATCAAAAATTGACAATTTTTTGGCTTAATTAACATATTTGTCTTTTGCAATAACTTTTTTTTTGCCACCTACTACTGTTTAATTTTGTTTTGTGCTTATAAAAATTATAAGTTTTAATAGTAAGTACATGGTGTGGCGGTACCTAGCATTGACAAATATGAGTCGATCCCACGAGGATTGTAAGTAATGGTATTAAACCTTTTTATCTAACCATCAAATCATATTGTGAATTTAATTGAAAATTAAATTAAACAAATTAAACTAAAGTTAACACAATAATGATCTAGGATAAAGAAAATACTATAATTAGTCAATATCAAATAAGTATTACCTAGGTGATGAATCCCCCTAAGATGTCTTAAACACTAGCCTTTTATCATGAAATTAAATTATTAGTTATTAGACTATGGAAATTCTTATCTTATGTTAATATTTTTCTCAAGACTGTTAACAACTAACGCTTGGTTGATTAACTGAAATCTCTTTCTAGTTAAAACCGCCATAAGATTGCATTACTCGATTTGTAAAATTTACTATTAGATTTGACCATAATCTAGAGGATTTATGTCGACCTATTGCTAATTTCACTTGTAACTCCTTCCAATTATGGCAGATCTATTCATATGAACAGGATTTCTCAATCCTAATCATATGAAATCAAGCATTAGACTATTATTCCAAATATATTAGTTCAAAATATAAATACATAATTTAATTGCAATAAATAAATCAATAAAGTTGCATTGAATAAAATTTTATGTCATATTATCATCCCAACTTAGGGTTTAACACACGTAGGCACTAAACAATTTAGTTCCTAAACATAGAAAACAAATATATTATCAAATATTTAGAAGAACAAATAAAAAAAGAATTCATTTTCTATATCCCCCTTTTGTCTTTAACGAAATATTCTTGCAATTGGATTAAAGGACTATTAGATCTTGTGATGTAATTTTCATGTTTTCCTTGTCCTTTGTTCATAATTGCTTCTTCTATGGTGTCTAATATGATTCTAAAACACTTTCCCCCATTATGATAGCATTTCTTAAAATTTCCTCTAAATCGTGACTTTACACGATCGCAAAAACTTTAATTACGACTTTACACAATCACAGAAACTTACACAAGCAAAATACATCGTTTATGTCAACATACATAGATGTGTATCTCCACACAGGCAAAAACAATGTCTTCGAAGCTCCATACATTTATAGTGACTTACATAGATAATATAGGCGACTGTGTATCTCTAAAGTTGCTTTAAATCTTCATTTTATGCCTCGATTTTACCTGAATTCTTCTCTTTTTAGTTTATAAAGGCAACTATCATCTACAAACACACTTGAAGCAAAATAAGTACCAAAAATACTATAAAAGATTAAATAACAAGCAAAACACACTAAATGTGAGTATATAAATATAGTCAATTAATTGTTTATCAATATCCTCACACTTAAGCTTTTGCTTGTCCTAAAGCAAATTATAATCCAAATCATCAATCTCTTAAACATTCATCCCTTATTAATATAAACCTGTCCATCTACACCCTAAATTATCATGTCATATAAACCAAATTAACATATAATTAGATTCAAGTCGTTATAAAACCAACCTTCATAAGTCAATATCAAGAACAATCACATATATAATCTTTTTGAAATAAAAAGCACAATTTTTCACAACCTCACTAAGGATTCACTCAATGCACTCAAAGTGTTTGAGATGGAAAGTGTAAAAACTCTCAAATCAATACGTAGGCAGATTCTTAACTATAAGCTTGCAATAAAATCATATCTTCATCACTTATAAATAAACTAGAAACAAAAATCAAAAGGTCTTACTACAAGGTTTCAATGAGGATTAGATAAGGGTAGGATAAGGATAATAAAAAGGTGATAATATTGAAGAAAATTTACACAAAAAATTACATTAAACTTAGTTCTTCACAATATGGGTCCTTCACACCATAATTGACATAATAACTTTATATTATTTTTTAAACTATGCTTGTAACATATGTTAGTATAATTTTTTATTTTAGTTTTTGAGCATTCACCATATACCAACAATTAAAGAAATATTGGATCTCTTTTAAATTCTTTAATATAATCCAAGTCTTAAAAAATCAAGTAGATGTAAATCCTTCAGGTTTCAAAAATAATGAAAGGGCTTTCAAGGAAAAAAAAGATAAAGGCTATTAATGAGATTATAATCAATGAAAAGGCTAAGTCTCAAAAGTAGTTACTCCTAAAGGATAAAATATGGTATGTTAATAATATAGAAAAAAGGCTAAGAAAGGGTAAATCTGGATGCCTTTATCATTTCAATGCTTCTAATTTAATAATTGTAGTCTCAATATGATAGTAAAAGCAAGTTTTAAAATCATCCAACTATGTATAATAACACACATTAAAGAATAAGAGAGCTTAAAATAGAGATGTATTTTATATGTGTAAATAATATGCAATGTTCATTTAATAATAATTAATAAAAAAAACTACAAAACTTAAGAAATATGAATCCTCTTTCCCACACTTAAAATTGTACATGTCCCCAATATACACAATAAAAATCATAGATAAATAAAATATCAATAAGAACACAAAACGAAAAAGGTATGACTTGGTACTTCCTTGAATAATAATAGTTACAATGTTCTTAATTCGATGAAGTGTCCATATGATATTATGTATAACACCCTTGCAAAATATAAACAAAAAAGGATAAAAAGATAAAAGAAAATAAAAATAAAGAACTTGGAAATAAAAATAACGTAAAATGAAACAAAATTACATTACTAATATTCAAAAAAACAAAATAAAATAAGAAAATACAAAAATAATAATAAAAGAAAGAAAAGAAAAACCAAAATGAAGCATCAAAACTATCTCTATATTAGTTATCTCTCAACGAGTCTGGTATGTCAGTAATAGGAGGATCCTCGGGTCTCAGATGCTCATACTGTTGTAGAGCTGAAGATGAAGCAATTGCTCCGAAAGGTTGAGATGGGATGGATATCCCAAGATGTGTGATCATTTGTACTAAAACTTCCTCCATCCATCTATCATCGGCCTTATGTCTCTTCATCTGCTCCGTCAATATTGCTTATTAGACTCGAACAGTGTGTTGGATACGTAAGATCTACCTCGTGTGCTTCAATAGCTAAGTTGTCCACTATATTGAGACGATCCTTGTTTACTCCCGAAGTGGCCTACTCATTCTAAAGTCCAATCAGGCGATAAATATCTCCAATTGGTCATCGCCTCTTGCATACGATGTATATATGATTTATGATGTCCAAATTTAGAGCAACCATGGTACCAAAATAGCCTTATCAGTTGTAGCCTCTTGAAGACTCCCATCCTTTGTGCTAGCCCTGTTACATATAGCTTGATGCAGATTGTCCCTACCTTCCTCTCTTCACTCTAACAACTAAAAACTAAGTTAAAGCATGCCCCAAGTGAATGGGCGTCCACTCGCTCATACTCCACAAATAGAGGACATCCTAGTTCGTGAAGACTATATTTTTGTCACTTGATCACTCAATGTATGACTCAGGATCCCATGAAGGTATCTAAGTGCCAGGTGTCGACGGGTCGACGCTTTGGATTTGTTAGGTTACTCATCCTTCTCACTAATGGTATGTCAGACTTATCAAAGAGACATCTCATATAGAAATTCAATCCAAAGGGCTACGTATTCTTGTGTCCCTATAAACTTTTGGTATTATGGACCCATCATCATTGAGAAGTCAGAATAACTCATTCATATCATCTTCCCTAACATCATAAACTGGATTATGCTTGGCTGGTCCTAATCATAGTGACCTATTTTGATGAAGAAAGTGGAGAGCACCTTGAGCATAAGCTCCCAATATGACGGCTCTACGATCTCAAAGAAACGAGACCACAATCCATCATTGATGAAGTCACAAACCTACTAAGCCAAGTCAATATGCTCTAATGCCTCCAAATCGATACATCTGTCAGTTCTAAACTTCTTCTCCTTGAGCGTCTGGTATTACTCCTCGTAGGCTCCAACATTGAAATGTAGCATATGGGGTTGCTCCAGTTGATGCACCATATGTTCGCGCTCTTGTGATTGATAAGCTCCACTTGGGTCCCTAAATGACCCTTCTCTTTTCTACCTTTTCCACAGTATCTTCTTTGCTCTTCATTGTCCTATCATTATGCCTAAAACTAAATTAAGTGTGAGAAATAAAAGATAAAATAAAAATAAATATTTTTCCCCACACTTGGTTCATATGCTCACTAAATTGTGGAATTGTAAAAATACATACTTAAAAAATATTAAATATATATCAACCTTCATTTTGTAACATATTGATTGAGCCCAAGTTTACATTATCAATTGGCTGCATTTTCATAACTATTGATATACTTTCTGACTCTTAATGACGACTTTTGTGCTTAAATTAGTTCCTTGTGTTGAGCTCACATTATTAGCAATTTGTTAGTAAAATTGTTACAAATTGATATTAATTGCATTATAATTTTTCCAAG
>JAOTAX010000005.1:35752062-35773867 GCA_025629825.1 Erythroxylum guanchezii | reverse complement strand
TCCGCAATCCTGGATTAGACTGAAGATCATCTAAATTGACTTCTAAATGAGGATGCTTTAAAGGGTTGGGGCTAGAAACCTTATTTGTAAGAGGCCTTTTGAGAAATTTGTCCATAAATGAAATCCAAGTTAAGTAATTAGGGACAAATTGAATACAAAATAAACAAAAAATTATATATTCACAAAAAATTAACTAATTAAAACTATTTAAAAACACTTTACACATATGCAAATAAAAAAATAATTTGTGGAAAATATTAATTTTATATATGGAATGATTTATAATTATGTATATTCTAATATTAGACTTTTACCTTCACATTTAAATTCAGGATAGTTAAGGCCTTTCATCAAGTAGAAATTCTCATGTGCTCTTTTATAAATAATAATTGGAAGCTATCTACCAAAAAAAAAAGTTGTTTCACTTGTCCCGATGCATGACTTTGTTTATAAACAATTAGATGTCAATCACCTTTATAAACTATTAGATGCTAGAAAACAATGTTTATAAACTATTAGATGTCAATCACCTTTATAGCCGACTATCAAATCTATAACCCAGGACCAGAGACTCTACATTTACGTCTGCCGTCTGCGTGACTGCGTATAGACTCTCGCTTTGGGCGTGTGGTAGTTCTTGTATAGTTAGGGAAAGAAGAAGTCAAAAAGACAAAAAAATAGTATGATAAAGAAGCCAAAATGGTAGAAATTTTGAATAAAAAAAGCCAATTAAGTATGTAGGTTTTATCTCTTTATTTGTAGGCTTTTATTTAAAAATGTCATGGGCCCAAATAATAGTAATCTTAATAAAAATAGATGGGCTCATATTTTATTTTTTATTTGATATTTTATTTTTTTGTACTTTTTATTTTTTATCATCAATTAAATAACTAGGGGCAAATTTTTATTTTTTTATAAAATTAATATTAAAATTAATAATTTTAAATTAAAACTTTTCAGATGCAGTGGGGCACTGGGGGCAAGTGCCCCCACTTGCCTCCATTGTAGCTCCGTCCTTGGTGGTGGTACACATTCACTTTCTGCCCCTCTTTAATTTATGTGTGTAAAGGAATCTTTGGGGACCACACCCACTTTATAAGATTCTTTCTTATCCTTTAGGAATATTTTTCCTGTTTGTCTTTTTTAAAGATGTGTAATGATTGTACTTAGGGTATCTTCTTTTTTAAAGTTATCATGATTGTACCTAGCGAATATATTCTCTCTCTAAAGTAGTTTGTTTGTATTTCCTTGCTTAGTCTATAAAAGCAAGGCTTCTCTTTTGTTATAATTAGACAAGGCTTTGCTTGAGAAGTTAGTAGACATCTGCAAAATATGAATGAAAGTTTGTCCCTAAACTCCTTCCCTCTTGAAAGCTTAAGTCTTGAATAATGTAGCCTATCAGTCATACATAGAGACAAGTATGCTTTACACTTGCCTCCTCATGAGGATCCTATGTGTCAGAACG
Organism: Erythroxylum guanchezii; assembly: GCA_025629825.1. Classification (NCBI taxonomy): domain Eukaryota; kingdom Viridiplantae; phylum Streptophyta; class Magnoliopsida; order Malpighiales; family Erythroxylaceae; genus Erythroxylum; species Erythroxylum guanchezii. The sequence continues at coordinate 35,772,402 of JAOTAX010000005.1, read as the reverse complement.
TCTAGATAATTTGGGACTGTAGAACAGATCCTATTTAAGGTCATAGTTCAACGGGGAAAGATTGGTCAGTTTAGGGTTTCTAAAAGACAAGCCTTGAGTTTGGTGCCCGACAAAGAAAAGGACTAGTGTACTCGACTAGCATACCTGAAACCTAAACCACAATTGATCTTTGTTGGTCTTTGGTCTTCAAAGAGGTCTGTTTAGTATGTTACGTACCTCTGGATGTTGGAGTCTTTTTCCCTTTATGGCCCTCGAGGTCCCAGAGTGGTATCAGAGCCATAAACTTTGTTGCCATAAGAGCAATAGCCATCATGTATGACGAGTAGTCTATGATATTCTTGATAAGAGTGAGTAACGAGACTAGAAAACATAAGTGAACCTATTAGTAGTGACCCTGTTCATCTTTTATATGCTCTTTTAGTTATCGATCTTCCTTTCAGTATTAAGCATACTTTGTCTAATAGAATAGAAAACCTTGTAGAAATTAACCATGTTCTTATAGAAAAAAAGTATTTGTGAGTCTTCTCTTCCTTTGCTTAGTCCATACAGTATATATTCTAGAAATCGTTCTTGGACTCGTAGTATTTGTACTATTCTCTATACAAATTGTCCAAAAATAAAAAAAATCATCCAGAGTTCTCGCCTTGAATAGTATGGTTTACAAGTTACTTCTGCAAAGCAATATGTAAAGTTGGAGATCCCAAAAGAGCTCATCTCTCTTTGTAGAGAGCAGAACCATACTTATCTACATGTTGGAGCAGTTTGACTTATTCTTACTCTCCATGGAAGAAAGGGAATACCTACTATAGCTAGGATATCTTTTCTTGACACTACCTACACAACGTTACCTACTATAGCCAGGATATCTCTTCTTGACACTGCCTATGCAACATACCAAAATGTTTTAATTGGTACTTTCCTTACAACTCTCAACAATGGAAGTGTCATCCTTACCATAACATCTTATTTCAACATCAGGCTGGATGACAACTCTCAACCATGGAAGTGTCATCCTCACCATAACATCTAATTTCAACATCAAGCTGGATGATCCAACATTATCTAAAAGACTCTAAGTCCAAATCTAGATCACTAGAGCAGATTAAGACCTTACAACAATAATGTCTACTCTACATCATCAGATGATGTACCACCTCCATAATCATGTTGTAGATCTGAACTTTCCAAACTTTACTTTGGATGCTCTTTATATGGTGGCTAATTGTTCCAATGATCAGAACACTATCATCTAGATCCCAAAGCAATTACCTCCAAAAGAGTTGGAAAAATTAATGCCTACAGAATGGATCACAAACCATCATAAGGTGTTCCACACTCATCATAGACACTTGTTTCACACGACCACTCCAATTCTTCAGACTCTTCGAGATGGATAAGTGAAATCTATCTATATTAGGCCTATTGATAATCAACCAAATACTTCAAACACTTCTGGCCTATTTTTGATGCTACAACTTGTAATGTCTAATACAGAAGGCAAAGACACTCCAATTCATTATTTCAAATCCGATGGAGATCCGATCCATGTAAGTCATCATCATGGATGTTTCATCTGGGATATAGATCCCTCCATGAGTGAGTCAAATTGTGAAGTCTATCTGAAACTTGAATCAGATAGTGATGATGATGATGAGCTATACTGAAGCGCGCACGGACGGAGATTGATCTTGATATAATTCGGCAGCCTTTAAAATAAACTAAATATGTAAGGTTTTTGATACTTTTCTAGACCTCAAGGATCATGATTGTCCAAGCAACCTAGACCAAGCAATAAACTAAGAAAATTGAACCAAAACAATAAGCCACAGTTGAGATTAATTGATAAGTAGAGCTAGGGTTTATGGAACAACAAGAACATGAAGAAAACTCCTCACAAAACTCTCAAAGTATCAAAGTGTATCCCTAACTAATGTCAAGGCAATTATTTATAATTGCCAAAATAACTCGAAATTGGGTCAACATCCCTAGCCTAAATAGGTAAAATAATACTGTCTGAATCGTCTTAAAAATAGGAGGAAAACAACCCAAAGCAAAAGAGGCCCTGGCGTCTGGCCTGCTGGGTGCTGGTGTGCACTCGTGGGCCTACGTTCACACCTGGCAAGGGCTATTCGGGCCCAGAACTTGGCTCAAATTAACAAACTGAAACTGCGAGCGAGAATCTTGATTCTTCCGAAGTCCATCATCAACCACGTGAGCCATAAATGAATTTAAGTTTTGAGTAGCACTGCATTGATCTTGGTGTCTGTCGATATATTCGTCATATGCAGCCTTGCTCACATCAAACGAAGACAAGTTAGCAACATTAAAAGTAGCGGACACGTTGTACTCACTGGGCAAGTCAATTTTATGGGTGTTATTGTTGATCCTTTCTAACACTTGAAAAGGACCCTCTCCTCGCTGATCAAGCTTGGACCGCCTATGGTTAGGAAACCTCTCTTTGCAAAGATGAAGCCAAACCCAATCGTCGGGTTCGAAGATCACCTCCTTGCGTCCTCTGTTGGCTTGGCGTATATAAACCTCATTCTTTTGCTCCATATGTTGCTTAGCCTTCTCGTGCAACTCTTGAACCAACTCGGCTTTCCTCTCTCCATCTAGGCCAATTAACTCAGTGTTAGTGTCTTTATTTTCTACCTTTTTGCGTGTTAATTTTTTTTATTCTTGAGGTTTAAAGTTATACTTAATGGGAATTAATTTTGTTTTATGTCAAGGTGTATTTTGGAACTAAATAGAAAGAACCGCAACAATTTTGGGATAAAAAGAGCTGAATTAGACGTTGACGCTAATTAGACATGGCCTCGTGCAACAACCAGAAGCTTGAAACGCAGCAGGTTGGAAGACTAAAGCAAAACGACGTTGGAAAGTGGGAGTAGTCCAGCCAAAATGCAACACCAAATGAGGAAGCATAAGCAATGACATCTATCCAAGCAACATCCAAAACATCAACGTGTGTGAAGAAAATGCATGCATGATAGACGGCAAGACAAAGGGTGGATGCAAGAGAAAAAAAACATGCAAAAATAAGAGTTTAAAACACAACCACCATGAAGTTAAACACAGACATATGAGGAGTGATGAAGCATGAATTAAAAACAGATAAAAGATGCGTGAATAAGAAGGACATGTGGGCAAAAACGACACAGTATAAAAATGTTGAAAGTAAGACGAGCTAAACGGCAAGGAATCAAGAAGAAAATGCAACAAGTTAGATGTAGAAAATAAATGACGTAGTGCAGCAGACAAGTGTGGTGTTTCACATAGAAAAAGTTGAGGGTTTTTAAAAGAGGCGTGGACAAAAACACTAGGGGGCTCTTAATTCAGAAGACATCACGCAACAGTAGAGAGGAATAGGAGGGCTGCGTAAAATAGAGGATTGGCAGAGAAGGAGCGTGAGGTCAGTGAGAATAAAAAAGAAAGAAGGCTGTCGCAGATAGTAAATAGAGAAGGATGCCTACAACAGTCCCAACATCAGCGACAGTCTCAATGCCAGTGACAGTCGAAATAGTTAGGAAAACCATGATGTTAGGTAACTAAATTTTTATTTCTTGGTTTACAGAATCCTATTTATTGAACTTTGCATATTTTTGAGACTTTTGTTCTTTATTTCAATCGATTTATTAGCCAAGTATTAATTATTTTTCTGGGTCATTATTTGATTGTTTGATTTTACAGCTAGGTGCGTAACTAGTTTGTGATTTTATTCAATCAATCGCTAAATTAAACAGGTTGACATTCAATTCTTTTAATCAAAAGTAGCGACTAGGATTTTTGTCTATTACGTTAGGGGCATGATTCTAGGAAAAATTATTGTCTAAGCTAAATATACATCGTATGTATGTTGTCTAGTTCGCCGATTTTCTTAATTCGTAAAGCTATTAATTAATAAAATCTGAGATCGTATGTATGTTGTCTAGTTCATCGATGATCCACGCAAGTTCAATAACGAAGGATACCGGAAACCAAGATTTGTTTCTATTGATTGTTAAATTCTCTTTTTCTTGTTATTAGTTATTTTGCAATTTCATATTCTAATTAAATTCTGTTTAATTCTCAATTACAAAACTGTTAATGAACATTTTATATTAATTTTTGATACGTAATTTGCTAAACTCTTGTCTATTTAATGTTTAAATTACACTAATTAAGAGTTATTTGTTGTAATTCAGGCACACATTTAAAGAAAAAAATTAAAAAATAAAGTTAAAGTTTTTGGGTGGCCAAAAACGCTAACGTTTTGGCTAAGAGAAAAATGAGAAATGTGCATAAAAAATAGCATCAGCTGACATGGAGACAAAAGAATATGGTTACGGCAAGAGAGTTGAAAAATTGGAAGTTAGGCGTGGATAGAAGAACAAGAAGACAAAAGCTGTGCGTGAAAGGTGAAAAAAAATCTCTTAAAATCACGTAGAAAGTTGGCAGCAAAAGGAGAAAAAAAATGTAAGCAGGATGTGGCTAGAAAATAACGAAATAGCTGGTAGCAACTTCACGTTGAAGTGTGGAAAACTCACGTTGAAGTTAGCAGCAAACCTCCACAAAAACAACAACCCTCACACACATGCTCTGGACACACTAAGACAGCTCTCACTTTTACGCACAAGACACCAAGCACGCCAACATATCCTTCCAAAAAAGCAGCCTCCATACTTGACTCACACAAAAACACTAACCACATCCACACGTTGACAACTGGTTGGGTGGAGGAAGATGACGTTGAAGCAGCTGGTTGTAAGAAAACGTGGAAGGCAGCTGTTGAAGCAAGAGGTTGAAACATTAAAAAAAATGTTAGCTGGCATGAATGAAGGAGATGCGTGGAGGCAAACAAAGAATAACGCAGGAGCTAGCTAAAGGAGCGCTGACCCACGCAGACACATCTAGCTATAGTGGAGGCAAGCAGGAGAAGAGCTTCAAGGCGTGAACAGCAGGTGCGACCTCCACTATGAATACACCAAAAATGCAAGGGAGGCCGACACACACAAGGGAAAAAACAAAAATAACGCTACAATGGAGGCACAAAAATGACGCTACAGTGAAGGACCACGCGACAAATGACAAGGAGAAAACGAAAACAACGCACAGCATAATGGACAACAGGAGCGGCAGTGAGGAATGCAAAAGGAGAGACTCATCACCACTAAAGAGACTCGCAGTCAAAGTGAACGACAATGAAGCTAGAAACGCACCACGCAAAAGGAGAGGCTGATTCACCAAGGACGCAAGCACCACCAGGGGAGGAGCTCCAGCAGACGCACCATGCAGAGACATACCTCCAGGAGGCTGACGAGGATGCACCACGTTAACACATGAGAGGAGCTCCAGTAGACGCAAAAAAAGGGGATCTCAAACTCATTCATTCTCTGTTTTATTATTTAATTTCTCCTAATGTTGTTTGCTGAGCATAATTTCTGTGGTCTTCATCCTATTATGATTGAGTAGCTTCCTCAAAGCTTCAAGGTTAGGCTGAAGCTTTTAGCTAATTTTTATGGATTAAATCTTGGTTGATGCAGTTCATGTTATCGCTAACTGAACTTTGTTTCATTTTCCTAGTTGTTTACAGGTACAAGAAGAAGAAGAACAAGAAGAACCGCAGGAAATGCAGTTTTTAGGAGAGTTGTAGGCAAGTGAGCTGAAGACTGAAGGTGGCGAGCAGGATGTTGATTCTCCACAACCATTGGCTATATTTTTACATAGATCATCCTGGTGTGAGAAGGGCGATGCCCAAAAGGATGAGTGGACATTAGAATATAATGATGAAACGATGAAGTTCCACTCATCAGAAGTCATAGAGCATCGTGTTGATAAAGAACTTGCTTCGAGGGAAGGTGGTCCAGCCTCTTCATAGAGTTTGAGCATGCTTCCTGTTGGACTCAAGCATCCATTTGATAATGGATGATGTGCATATGCCAAGGTTCAAGCTTATGACCTTTGATAAGAGCTTAATAGGAGGCATCCCATTCTTATTCCTTTCTTTTATGTGTTTTTTTTGCAATTTTATTTTATTTTCATTTTTAGGTTTAATTCAATTTAGTTAGCAATTTAATTTAATATTTTCAATTTTGCAATTCTAATTTTTGTCTTTTAATTTAAAAAAAAAAAGAAAAAAACAAAAATTTTCATGCTTTCCACCGCCCTCTTTCTCTTCCCACTTCTTCTTTCATTAAACTTTTCTTTTGTTATTGTCAACTGCAGTTGCCGCGCATCAATATTCAACTCTTGGGCATTAAATCACACTTACCATCCGTTAAACAATTTCTATCCTAGTCTTTATTGACAACCAACCCACCAACCCCAATTTGTGATTTCATTGATTGCGTTGTTGTCTTGTGTCATTGCAGGTTTGTTTCATAACTTCAACATAATGCCAAGGAAATAGAGCAACTCCTGTAGCGCATGGAGTGAAGATTAGACAGATTGGAGCACAATTAGCTTGTTTTCTTCGAACAATAGAAATTTCAACCGCCTTTTCCACCAACACCTTGATGCATTAACAAAGAAGATTCTTAAACCTTTATTTTCTTTATTTTCTTGTGTTTTTCTTTTTGCGAATACATTGAGGACAATGTAGATTAAGTGTGGGGGGGAACAATGAATGTTTGTGTGATTGTGTATTTTGAATTTACTGTTACTGTTTCTTTGTTCATTTTGATTTAAATTTTTTTCTTTTTCTATCTTTTAATTTGCATGTGATGTGTGTTAAACCATGACATTCTATCTTAATAGTTGGAATGAGACTGAATCGTGTGCTTGAAGTCAAATTAGTCCAGTTGAATAGAAGGTGAATCATGCTGATTGATTAAAGTAGTTGGTTACATAAGTTTACTCAGAAATTGAAGCTTGAGTGATTAGGTAATGTATAAAAGCACAATGGATTTTCAATTGAGCCTATGTGAAGGATTGAGCCTATATGACTCCATTCAAAAAGTCATTTCATTTTTTTTGTGTGTGATACTCGTTTAGGTTATTACCTTCAGAACTTGCTCTGAACCGGTTTGAATCTATTAGATGCATGCTAGATAGAAATAATTAAGGCCCTTTTTTTTAAAACCTTCACTTAAATGACTACCTATCTTATTTACCCTTGAAAATCCCTTTGAGCCTTTACACCTTTGGTTTCTTAAAGAAAACACCTCATTCTGAAACATCAAACCCCGTTAGTCTTACCTATTCACAAGTTTAATAAAGTACTAAGTTAGCTAGTTTTGGGACTTTTGGATATATTTTATTTTCTGAGACAAGTTTACTGATACTTCTACTCATAGAGCACATTGTATTTAGCTGCTGTTATTGATTATTGTGTCCTTAGTATTAAAAAAAAGAAAGAAAAAACAAAAACAGAAAACAGAAAACAGAAAAATAGAAAAAAAAAAAGAAAAGGATCAAGTATAGTAGCAATAATAAATTTTGAGTAGTTAGTTTTTACATGCAATTCTCAGAGATACATTTTGTTGTCTCTTTGTATATTTAGTGCTTTATGACTACTTGGGAAGAACCGTTCAATACCCTTTTGACTCACCTTATCTTAGCCCCATTACAACCTCAAATAAAGCCCTTTTGATCTATTTTAGCATATAATCACTGTAGAAGAGAATTGGTGTATTTGCAAGCCTATGGTAGTGTGATTTCCTATAGCGAGTTTTGAGCGAAACACAACCTATAAACACTTAAGTGAAATGAGTGAATTCTGTGAGGAAAATCCATTGTGAGTTTATGCTTATCTTTGAATGATAGTTTCATAAGTTGAGTTTGTTTATGTGCATCGATGAAAACTAAACATGATGTGTGTAGTAGCTTGACATTTGATTGAACAAAGTTTGAATGATTGCATGCCCTTGGTTTCTTTGAAAATGAATTGATAGAATTTGATGGTCATGTTTAATTTGCTCGAGGGCGAGCAAAAGGTTAAGTGTAGGGGAGTTTGTTAGTGTCTTTATTTTCTATCTTTTTGCATGTTAATTTTGTTATTCTTGAGGTTTAAAGTTATACTTAATGGGAATTAATTTTGTTTTATGTCAAGGTGTATTTTGGAACTAAATAGAAAGAACCGCAACAATTTTGGGATAAAAAGAGCTGAATTAGACGTTGACATTAATTAGATATGGCCTCGTGCAACAACCAGAAGCTTAAAACACGGCAGGTTGGAAGTCTAAAGCAAAACGATGTTGGAGAGTGGGAGTAGTCCAGCCAAAATGCAACTCCAAATGAGGAAGCATAAGCAATGGCATCTGTCCAAGCAACATCCAAAACATCAACGTGTGTGACGAAAATGCATGCATGATAGACAGCAAGACAAAGGGTGGACGCAAGAGAAAAAAAGCATGCAAAAATAAGAGTCTAAAACACATTCAGCATGAAGTTAAACGCAGACGTATGGGGAGTGTTGAAGCATGTATTAAAAACAGATAAAAGATGCGTGAATAAGAAGGACATGTGGGCAAAAACGACACAGCATGAAAATGTTGAAAGTAAGAGCAGCTAAACGGCAAGGAATCAAGAAAAAAACACAACAAGTTAGATGCAGAAAATAAACGACGTAGTGCGGCAGACAAGTGTGGCGTTTCACATAGAAAAGGCTTAGGGTTTTTTAAAGAGGCGTGGACAAAAACGCTGGGGACTTTTAATTTGGAAAACATCATGCAACAATAGAGAGGAATAGGAGGGCTACGTAAAATAGAGGACTGGCAGCAACTAGGAAAAAGAAGGAGCGTGAGGTCAGTGAGAATAAAAAAGAAAGAAGGCTATCATAGATAGCAAATAGAAAAGGATGCCCGCAACAGTCCCAACATCAGCGACAATCCCAACGCCAGTGACAGTCCAAATAATTAGGAAAACCATGATGTTGGGTAACTAAATTTTTATTTCTTGGTTTACGAAATCCTAGTTATTGAACTTTGCATATTGTGAGACTTTTGTTCTTTATTTCAATCGATTTATTAGCCAAGTACTAATTATTTTTCTGGGTCATTATTTGATTGTTTGATTTTACAGCTAGGTGCGCAACTAGTTTGTGATTTTATTCAATCAATAGCTAGATTAAATAAGTTGACGTTCAATTCTTTTAATCAAAAGTAGTGACTAGGATTTTCGTCTACTACGTTAGGGGCATGATTCTAGGAAAAATAATTGTCTAGGCTAAATATACATCGTATGTATGTTGTCTAGTTTGTCAATTTTCTTGATTCGTAAAGCTATTAATTAATAAAATCTGAGATCGTATCCAGGTTATTAATTAATAAGGGTTAATTCAAATGCATGTTTTGGTTAACTAAACATAAGAGAAAATAGGTAAAGAAATTTACCACGATGAATGCTAAAATAATAAATTGGTTATTTTTAGTGTCTATGATCAATGCAAGTTCAATAACAAAGGATACTAGAAACCAAGATTTGTTTCTATTGATTGTTAAATTCTCATTATTTTGTCTACAAAACCCCTCATTTCGTTACTTTATTTTATTTTTAAACTCGCTAACCTTTACCGTTAAAAATTTCTCGTGAGAACGATATCCACTTATGACTACTACATTAAATTGTATTAACGAACGTGATTTCTTTTGAATTTAGTTGCAGGAGACAGCAAGTACCACTCAGGAAAAGGTAAAGGCACCATATCCAATACAGTTAAAGGGTTAGAGCCATAAACAATTTCAAAAGGAGAATAACCGATAGTTGAATGCACATTACAATTATAAGCAAACTCAATAAACGGCAACCAATCAGACCACATTTTCAAAATTTTTTCCTATCACAGCACGCAACAAACTCCTTAAACGTTCTATTCACAACTTCCGTTTGCCCATCGGTTTATGGGTGACAAGTAGTAGAAAACAACAATTTCGTTCCCAATTTCCTCACAAAACACGTCAAAAATGACCCAAGAACTTGGTGTTCTCATCTGAAACTATTAACCTAGGAATACCATGCAATCTCATAAGATCTTTAAAGAACAAATCAGCAGCATGCATAGCATCATCAATTTTTTTGCAAACAATAAAGTGAGCCATCTTACTAAACCTGTCCACAATAACAAAAATGTTATCTACACCCCTTTTTATCTTCGGCAACCTTACAATAAAGTCCATAGAAATATCCATCCAAGGGTGACTAGGTACGGTTAAAGGCGTGTATAGGTTGTGAGGTTTAGTGGTTGATTTAGCTTACTTACAAGCAAAGCAACAGGCATAAATGCATTTGACATCCTTTTGCTTTCCCGGCCAATAAAAATGCTTACACAATATGCCCAAGATCTTAGGGAAACCAAAGTGCCCCAGAAGTCCTCCACTGTGGGCTTCAAGCACAAATGATTCACGCAATGAACAATTGGGCACGCATAAACAATTCTAGCGATATAAATAACCATCATGCCTAAAGTATTTCTCAAAAGCACCATGTTCACAAGTGGCATAGACACTAGCAAAGTCCATGTAATTGGCATACAACTCCATAAGATGCTCAAACCCTAAAAGTTTTGAAGTAAAAGTTGAGATTAAGGAATACCTACGCGATAAAGCATCAACGACCACATCTCTTTACCTTGCTTGTAATGCAATACGTAAGGAAAGGTTTCCAAGAACCCCACCCAAGTTGCATGTCGCTTGTTCAATTTACTTTGTCCTCTCAGGTACGTAAGAGTCTCATAATCGGTTTTGATGACAAATTCTTTTGGTTGCAAATAATGCTACCACATTTCCAAAGCTCGCACCATTGTATAAAGTTCTTTGTCATACATTGGATAATTGAGTTGTGGTCCACTCAATTTTTTGCTAAAGTACGCAATAGGCCTGTTTCCCTACATTAAGACAACACCTATACTAATCCTGAAAGCATCACATTTTACTTCCAAAGCTTTATCAAAATTAGGCAAACACAAGACAGGTGCAGTACATAACTTCTGTTTCAACGAGTTAAATGCCTGCTCTTAATCTTTTCCCCAACCAAATCCCTTCTCCTTTTTAACTACTTTAGTCAAAGGAGCAGCAATGGTGGAGAAGTCTTTCACAAACCGCTGGTAAAAACTAGCTAAGCCATGAAAGCTCCTCACATCCAAAACACTCTTTCGTGTTCGCCAATCTCGAACGGCCTTCACCTTCTCCTTATCTATCTCAATCCCCTTCGAGCTCACAACAAACCCTAAGAATATCAATTTATCAATGCAAAAAGTACACATCTTAAGGTTTGCAAACAACTTGTCACGTCTCAAAGTATCAAGCACACAATGCACATGATCATTCAAAGTAATGCTATACACAAGTATATCATCAAAGTACACAACAACAAATTTACCCAAGTAATCATGTAAGACATGGTTCATTAATCTCATGAAGGTACTCGATGCATTAGATAAACCAAATGGCATAACTAACCACTCATATAAACCATATTTAGTCTTAACCACAGTTTTCCATTCATCCTCGGGTTTCATGCGAATTTGATGATAACACTTTTCAGATCAATTTTTGTAAAAACATATGCACCATACAACTCATCCAACATATCATCAAGTCGAGGAATAAGATATCGATACTTTACTGTGATCTTATTGACAGCTCGACAGTCTACACAGATACGCCAAGATCCATCCTTCTTCAACACCTATAGAAGCGGAACAGCACAAGGACTAAGACTTTCACACACGTGCCCCTTTGCAAGCAATTCATCTACTTATCGTTGAAGCTCCTTCGTTTCCTCTGGATTACTCTTATAGGCTGGCCTATTCAATATTTGTGCTCCTGGGACAAAGTCGATTTGATGCTCTATACATCTCAAAAGAGGCAGCCCTTTCGGCATCTCCTCTGGGAAAACATCCTCGTATTCCTGTAAAAGAGATTTAAAAACACTTGGCATAAATTCATCAATAGGGTTAGTATCCGAAAGAAAACAATCCCTATGTCTAATCAGAATCAACGCTCTCTTCGCTCCATATGCTCTCCTTAAGTCCTTTTCACATGCATACAAGCTCACCTTCTTTTCTCTTAATTCTGTCTTGTTTTCCTTCTTTACACTTTTCTCTCCTGCACATCTCTCATCCTTTTTCTCACTTGTGCTTTCTCTCTCCAACGAGCCATTATCTCTTTTGTTTTCGACTTCTGGTCCCTCTTTATTTTTTTACTCCTCACTACCAGAACCCAATCTTCCTTTCAAGGCTTGAATCTGGTCTAAGTAAATTTCTTGTGGAGTCATTGATTCAAGAATGAAATTCCGCCCCTTGAACTTGAATGAGTACTTGTTGGTGTATCCGTTATGGTTAGCTCGACGATCAAATTGCCACGGTCTTCCAAGTAGAATGTGACCAGCTTGCATAGGTACTACATCAAAAAGAACATCATCCTCATACCATCCAATGGAGAAAGATAGTAGCACTTGTTTGGCCACGCTAACTTCCCCATTGTCATTGAACCACTACGAGTGATATGGTTCTGGATGCTTTAGAACTGTTAAACCCAATTTTCTAACCATATCCAAACTAGCAACATTGGTGCAACTCCCTCCATCAATGATCAAGCTATAAACATTACCACTAACCAAACATCGCGTATGGAATAAGTTCTCTCATTGGTCTAACATTTTAGTCCTATGCTGAACACTAAGCACCCTCCTAACCACGAGAGTTTCGCCTTTAATAACTCGTTCCACACAAGTTTCATCTTCCTCTCCCTCCAAAATGTCATCCTCAAAACATTCCTCTTCATCCTCGGATTTAATCAACCCATCATACCTCAAAACCATAGCCCTCTTATTCGGACATTGGGAGGCAATGTGCCCAGTTCCAAGGCATCAAAAGCATTTAACTGAAGAATGTTTGCTAGAAGAAGCTTAAGTGTTAGTAGTATTAGATGTACCTTTAGTTTCCGGAAGAGTTTGGTTCAGCCTTTTGGATTCCAACCCCTTTCCTTTCGAATTCTCCTCTTTTCGTGGCCAATTTGAAGTAGAATTTGTCCCACTCTTCACTATCCCACGAGACTTAAATTGCCTCTCAACCTTCATTGCCATGTTCACCATATCTTCGAGGTCGGTGTAGTTGTGCAAATCAACCACGTTGGCTATTTCTCAATTCAAACCACTCAAAAATCGAGCCATTGTGGCCTCGGGGTCCTCCTCATAATTAGCCTTTATCATTTTGACCTCCATCTCCTTATGATACTCCTCCACAGTCTGATTCCCTTATGTTAGGCGTTAGAGGCTTTGATGCATCTCTCGGTAGTAATAAGATGGAACATACCGCTTCTTCATGATTGCTTTCATTTCAACCTAAGTAATCACATGTTCCTCCCTATTTCTTCCCCTAGAAATCACCAATTGATCCCACCAAATTCGTGCATAATCGAAAAATTCAATGGCTGTGAGTTTTACCTTCTTTTCCTCAAAAAAGTTGTGGCATTCAAAAATCATATCCACCTTTCATTCCCATTCAAGGTATAGCTCCAAATCATTCTTTCCTTTGAATGGTGGAATTTGCATCTTAATAGACATAATGTCACTATCTCGTCTATCCCCAAAATCATCTTGTTGAACTCGTCCCCCTGGTCTCACATAATCCCCCTCGTCATTGGATCCATAGTCTTCTAACACAATCGAAGCATGCTGGTTTCTAGGACCGGTGCATCCCATTTGTGGCTCCTCATATGCGCCACACCTCAAGTCAGCAATCTCTAGGGCTTGCCTCTCCATTTCGCCTCTAATTCTAGCAAGAGCAGTGTTTAGGCTCTCGGTCAGCTGCTGGATCGCCTCTAAGGTGGTGGCTTGCGCCTCGCCTGATTGTTGGCCTCTCACACTATCATTAAACATACCTTCAACGAAAATTGTTCCTGTAAAGAAAAGTCAGTAGCAAAATAACCTCGCAAAAACAATCCCTCACGTGTTTCACTCGAATTGAGAACACTCCCCTCGTGTGTCTTGGCCGCTCTAATGATCTCACCCTCTTGCCTTTTTCCCCACGAATCCTCAACGTTTAAATTGTGCTTCGGAAAACCTAACTCCTTCCGATCAAGAAATCCAACAGTGACGCCAAGTGTGGAACTCTTTTCAAAGTAATGTCACGCATGATAGGTCTAAAATTTCGTCTAGTTCAATTGCCAATCCTTCACATAAGACTTTCCAAAATAGTGTAATTCTTGAACTCGACAGTAACACTTTTGGCTCTGCAATTTTTTTTCATTTTTTCGTTTTTTTCATTTTTTTCTTCTCTTCTCTTTCTTCTTCTTTTCTTTTTTTTATATAAATATATATATCTTGTAATTCAAGACGCAATTTAAACTCTCAAGGGTAAACTCTAATCAGACACTTTGCACCTTGTTTTTGGAGTTGGGGTTGACAAATTGATGGTGAAAGCTACTGCCTTGTTCATCTGTTGGAGTAGAATGGAATCTTCCCTAAAAAAACCCAATGCTCTGATACCAAAGATGACACGCACGGACAGAGATTGATCTTGACATAATTCGACAGCCTTTAAAACAAACTAGATGCGCAAGATTTTCAATACTTTTCTAGACCTTAAGGATCGTGATTGTCCAAGCAACCTAGACCAAGCAATAAACCAAGAAAATTGAACCAAAACAATACGCCACAATTGAGATTAATTGATAAGTAGAGTTAAGGTTCATGGAACAACAAGAACATGAAGAAAACTCCTCACAAAACTCTCAAATTATCGTAGTGTATCCCTAAAACTAATGTCAAGGTAACTCTTTATGGTTGCCAAAATAACTTGAAATTGGGCCAACATCCCTGACCTAAATAGGTAACATAATAATGTCTGAATCATCTTAAAAACAGTAGAAAAACAATCCAAAGCAAAAGAGGCCCTGCATTTAGCCTATTGGTCATTCAAGTGCGCGCCTGGGCCTGCATGCACAACCGTCAAGGGCTGTTCGGGTCCAGAACTTGGCTCAAACTCATAAACTGAAGCTACGAGCTAGAATCTTGATTCTTCCAGAGTCTATCATCAACCACACGAGTCATGAATGAATTAAAAATTACCTTGAATCTTTTAAGCCCAGTCCAACTTACAAGGCTAGGAGGCAACAACAAGTCTCGATTAGCGTTGTGTTGATCTCGGTATCTGTCGATATATTCGTCATGTGCAGCCTTGCTCACATCATATGCTCTTGACAGAGATGACGTAAGAAAAAGTCACATACTCGTTGTGTTCTTTCTCAACAATATCATCCTTGTTAGGATGATTATGATGATGATTCCAGCAAATCTATTGGTCTCAATGTAGAAAGGCTTAGACCTAATTCTCTTCGTGAGATGCTCAAAAACTATTGGCAGAGATTATCTAGAGTCAATCTCCAAACCACAACTAGTAATTCCTCCTATTCTTCTTGTATCTCTTACTCCTATACCTTGCGTGATGGTTTAAACGTATGAGAAAGACTTTCCTCCTTTACAACGGAGCACTATTGAAACAAATAGGGTTATCTCTAGCCCTTATGTTCGTGCCACATGAATAACTCCTCAAGGAACTATTATTTCTAATCCTACTGATGAAGTTCTCTGGCATACCAACAACGCAGTAACATAGAACAAAGTTCTAAGAAGAATTGATTCTAAGAAGGATGGAATCAGTCAACAAAATCACTCTACTCACCAATGAGTAGAGTTGTTTCTTCTCATATCCAAAAGCTATATAAATCTTACAAAGATCATGTATGACAACTTGATGTTGATCTTCGCCATTATATTGCAACATAGTATTTTAGACTAGACTTTACAGTCAAAGAGCAAGAACTTAGATAGGTAAAAGAAGTTCTTCAACGTATGGAAGCTAACATGCAAACTAAACAGTCTAAGACTATTTATGGAGCTTATCCTCCTACTTATCTAGTTGCTCAGCCCATGTATGCTTCTACTTACCCTACCTATCCAAACACTGTTGATTATGAAAAAGTCTTCAAGATAAATTATTCTTTGATCAGACAGCACATTCACCCTCTTTCGAGTAAACCCAAGAAATCTGCAAAACCAAAACCTCAACTGGAAGAACCTAAGAAGAGAGATCCATCTTCTTCTTCTTCACATACTAAACCTGTTAATCCATGCAATAAACTACTGTAGATTAAAACACCACCTTCATCTCCACCAAAAGCTCAACCTAAATCTTCTTCAGCGAAAGATAAAGCACGTAAGTTTATACCAACTCTTGCACCTATTGAGGTTCCAGAGGTTCCAACACCCATACCATAAATTATTCCTAAACTTTCTGAGTATTATGAGCAAACCATTACTTCATGAGTATCTAAGCAATATGAACAATCTGAGTATTTTAAGCAAACTCTTGAACAATCTAAGCAATCCTTTGAACATTCTGAGGAATCTTCTGAAATTTCAGAAAAAATTTCTGAATCTTTGAAGTTTGTTGATTTATCTAATCTCGCTCAGGTTATGATGACCATGCCTCAATTTATTGAAGTCAATCTAGATATTAGTCATATTGATTCTACAGGTTCTATAGACCCTGCACCATTTAGATCATCACTACCAGAAGTTCCAGTATAGCCAACCAAACCTACTTCAGGTCCCTGGTTTACGTTTGACGACCTTCCTCCTAAGAAATGGAGAGAACATCTTCATGAATTTGAAGCATGGCTAAATTTGCAAATGACTCTACCATACACTTTTCTACGGGATATTTTTTCTGAGCTCACTTCTCGATTCACTGGTACTCTACGAGAATGGTGGCAAAGTCTTGACGCAGTACATTAGTCAATTCCCCATTCAGCGCAAGCATATCTACAGTTGGTAGGTTGTTCACCGATGAATGGCCAACAAAGCATGGGCACGCCTGCAAAAACGCTCTCAATAGTTGAGCCCCACCCGCAGTGTGTGAGGAAACCTCGGACTGAGGGCTGATTGAGGACTTCCTTTTGTGGACACCAACTAGCTATCAACCCCCTCTCTCTTGTTTCTTCACTAAACTCTGGTGGCAATATTGCAGAATCACCAGCTACCATGTCAGGTCTTATTATCCACACAAAAGGGTAGTTGCTTTTAGCCAGTCCCATTCCGAATTCAATGAGTTGTTCTTTTGTCAATACTGTTATGGTTCCAAAATTTACGTAGAGCACCAAGTTGGGTTCTCTATAATCAAGCCATTGAAGACATTCTGGTTCTTCTTTCCATAGACTATATCCAATTGATGAACTCAAACCATTTTCCTGTCTTTGATAGAGAAGGAATTCAGGAGGACCGATGAAGTGGACAGAGTCGTACATAGTTGGAAGAGTGTCCAGCAGTTCTGGCTCTAACGTTTCAAATGTATGGAAATTGAAAAGGATCAAACGTGTAAGCCATTATTTCTTAAATTCATACATCTTTTTGAAGTTGAACTAGCAACTTTGGTTCTACTTTCCAAAAAAAAAAAAGACAAATATTGTTCTCCACGTCCAACCCATGTATTCGTGCAGCTGATAAGTTAGAAAAGGCTCGCTGGCTTTGAGTAAAAATTTGACGCGGAACTGTTGGAAAAAGCATTGCTGACTTTGAGTCAAAGGTTAACGTGGAACCATTTGCTTTTTAACTTGTTTGCTTATTGATATTAATATAATTATATTTTATTATTGATAAAATCATATATTAAGTAAAAGAAATACATAAATCAAAATTTAAGAGTTAGTAACAAATTATTTTTTTAACTTATAAAAATATTTGTCAATAACTTTTAATTATTAAAAATGTTATTATTTAAATTTTATGAATTTTAAGTTATTTAAATTTTAAATATATTTATTAAATAATTATCATGTTAAAATTATTTTATTTTCCAAAATAATTTTGTCTTAATAGGAATTAACATTAAATAATTATATATTATATATTAATTAATACTAAAATCAGATAAAGAGATAAAGAAAAACAAATGTTATGATTTTTATAATTTAAATAAAATATAAAAAATAAAAATAATTTTTTCAAATAATTTTTTATTAAGTTAAAAATTGAAAATAAAAAGTAGAAAACAAAGGATTAATGATAAGGAGATTATTATTTCTTAATTTTTCTTTAGTTTACTTTTCTGGATATATCTTCATAGATGAAACCAAAGATCGGAAAATTCAAGATAAAGAACCCAAAACAAAAGAGGTCAATCTTTTCTAAATTTTCTGATTGATGTTTCTTAAAGTTAGCCAGCTGGTTTGTAATTTTTCCTTCTGGATTTATGTATACCGCTCTTGCCTTTTCTAAGCCTCTTCATGTCGTTATATTAACATGTTTGTCTTGTCAAGACATCATGGACTATGCTCACTAAACCTGACTTCTTATGGGTTACCGTCCTCTCCGCTAAATATAATGTCGATACCGCGACCATTCCCACCTCGTTGGATGCTCCTGGTGGCTCTATGGTCTGGAGGGGCAATCAGTCTACTTGGCACTTGGTACTGCAGGGCTTGACGTGGATGATAGGCAATGGTATTCGAACTCAGTTTTGGTTGGACCCATGGATCTCGAGTACATGACCCCTTATTTCCCATACTGTAAGCCCGATCCTCGGCTCCATTCGCAATCTCAGTGTTCGACACTTTGTTACGTTGGAAGGTCATTGGGATTGGAATTCTTTTCAATCCTACCTCCTGCTGCCAATTTGCAGTTTGATCGTCGGTACGCTTCCTCCTAAGCCTGTTTTAGGGCCGGATAGGTTGATTTGGGCAACTCCGAGTATGGTCATTTCACTGTCGCTTCCACGTATAACATGAACCTGGAACACGGTGAAACCTCGGCCCATGGTATTTGGCCGGTAATCTGGAAGTGGAAGGGTCCGCCACGCATTCATTTCTTACTCTGGCTCCTCGGCCACGACAAGCTTCTCACCAATCAGCATAAGCTTCGGAAGTAATGCAATACAGATGGCGCTTGTTCTCATTGTGGTGGAGACTGGAGAGGAATCCTTGATGCACGTTATTCGCTACTGCATGAAAGCCCGACACGTGTGGCATACTTTCCCTCCAAACTTGGTCCCTGCAGCTTTTTTCACTACCCAACATAGGGAGTGCCTTCTCCACAACCCTCAACAACACCAGCAAGTGCTCGGGCACGATTGGGCGCTGTTATTCGGAATTACATGTTGGTTCCTCTGGCAATGGAGGAACAAGACCCTCTTTGAGGTTAATTTTAATTGGCCTTCCTCACCTCGTTCCATTGTTTTGGCTTATGCAGGTCTTCTCCGCAATGCAATCAGGTGGCAAAGTCGCGCGATTCCTACTGGACCCCTACCTCGGCAGGAGAGGCACATCGGATGGAGCAAACCCCCCACGGGTTGGATCAAGTTCAACACAAATGGAACCTCAAAACGATCCTCGTCTACCGCCACAACTGGGAGCCTACTACGAGATAGTATAGGACACTGACTGGGTGCTAAGAAGCACGGACACGGCAAAATGGAGCCTTGTCTGCGTGGACACGTGTCTGACACGGACACCCACGAAAAGTGAATATATATGCTCCATATTTTTTAAGAAGGGTTTATAAAGTACAAAATATGTATGAACTACTAAGATATTAGAAGTCTTGAAACACATCATTCAATATATATCATATTAGGAATTCTGAATTTTTTCTTAATTCTAAATTTTATAATATATATATATATATGCCATGTCCACCAAATTTTAGAAGTTGATGTGTCCCCGTGTCTGTGTTCGTGTCATGTCGCGTGTCTGTGTCAGTATCCGTGCTTCTTAAGCTGGGTGGCTTCTTGCAACGCATTGGATGGTGCTCGCCTCTGGCCACGGAATCCTGGGGAGTTTATATTGGGCTGACATTGACTTGGAATCTGAGTCACTGCCGGGTTGAAATAGAAGTCGATTCTAAAGCGGTGTCCGATCTCCTCTCCTCTCCCGACCGACGATCCAGGATGTTTAACCCTCTTGTCCGAAGCATACATGAGCTGTTCTCCCGAAACTGGACTATTGTACATTGACATGTTTATTGAGAGAGCAATAGATGCGAAGACTGGCTAGCTAACTATTTTAGTCATTTTGCTATCGACGTTACGTATTTCACTCATTCATCGATTGGGTGCCACCTTATCCTATTAGAGGATTTGTCGGGAATCTGTTTCCCTAGATTAGTTGTGTAACTATACTATTCGTATTCCTTTTATAAAAAAAAATGACTTGTCTTTCAAATCCCTAGATGCCAATATGAAGTGGGCAGGCAATTGGTCGTGCAATGCATGGGATGTACCCTCTGTATATTCTATATATCTCATTAGACAAATCCATATTGAGTTTTGGTTTGGGGGGAACCTCCCACTTCGTGAGCGGTTGTGGCGGCCGATACCCACATTCTGGCCTGGTTACCTCACCCCCATAAGGAATTGTCCCTTTGGTC
>JAOTAX010000005.1:35730250-35743259 GCA_025629825.1 Erythroxylum guanchezii | reverse complement strand
ACATAATACATATACAAAACACTCATTGAATTTCATTTCATATCTCTAAATTGCCACTTAAGGATCGGGGTCCAACAAACCCAAATCTTCAAACGAACTTTCTTCTCCCACCTCGAGTCCACCCAACCCTCTGTCCTCCTCTATTTCCATTCCTCTTACCTTATCGTCGACATCACTTCATCCCATGGCAACCCGATCGAACCATCAAATTTATACACCCAAGCAATACCGGAATGGCACTATCAAATGACCTCCCCAGCAAGCTCACGCTCATGATTTGGTGCCTTCAGCTCCCATTCCCTCCTCTGTCACAGTGGCTCTACGCCACCCTCAATGGCATTAGGCTCTTCATTATGAAATGCAAGTACTCCTCAGCAACAACACATAGGATCTTATGCCTTCCTCTCCTTCTCAAAATCTAGTTAGATGTAAGTGGATCTTTCGCATCAAATATCTCTCGGATGGAAGCATTGACCATTACAAAGTTCGCCTCGCCACCAAGGGTATTCACCAACCACAGGTTCTTGATTATCTACCACCACAACAGTGACACCATCTACCTCTTATTTTATGTTGATGAGATTCTCCTTACCAAATCCAACTCCTCTGTCATCACTGCTCTTATTTTGACGCTCAGAGATTTTTTTCCAATCAAGCACCTTGGCCATCTCTCATATTTTTTGGGTGTCGAAGTCTATCCTTCTCCCTTAGGACTCATTCTCTCTCAACGCAAGTACATATCTGATTTACTCAATCACACCATTATGTTACATGCCAAACCAGTTAACACTTCCACGGCAACATCTGTATCTTTGACTGCCACCTCTGGCCATGAGTTTCCGGATCCCACCCTGTATCGTAGTGTTATTGACAGCCTTCAATATCTCTCTTTCACCAGGCCAGGCATCTCCTTTGTTGTTAATTGAGTATGTCAGTATATGCATGCCCCTAAAGATGTTCATTGGCAGGTTGTGAAACGTGTTCTCCGTTATCTGAATCAAACCATTAATTTTGGCCTCCATCACCACAACTCTGCTTCCCCCTCTATTTTTGCCTTCTCTGATGCTGATTGGGCTGGATGCCTAGATGATCGCAAATCTACCAGCGGCTTCTATATTTTCTTCGGTCGTAATCTTATTTCTTGGATCTCCAAGAAACAAGCCAGTGTCACTCTATCCAGTACGGAGGCTGAATACAAATTACTGGCTTCAACTACTTCTAAAGTTATCTGGATTCAACATTCCCTTCACAAGCTTATTGTCCACCTTCCAGCTCGTCCAACGTTATACTGTGAAAACATTAGAGCCACCTACCTTGTAGCCAATCTAGTCTTTCATTCACGCACCAAACGCATGGAATTGGATTATCATTTTGTTCTTGACAGGGTCAATGTCAAGCTCTTGTCTATCTTTATTGTCTCCAGCAAAGATAAACTTGCCGACATTCTCACAAAGCCCTTAGTTGCCCCACATTTTCAAAAATTATGGTCGAGTCTCACTGTCAACTCCTTCCAGCTCGACTTGCAGGGGGATGTCAAGACCCATCATCACAAACTATATAATGCACAGCAGCAGATTCTTTCTCTAACAATTTATTGTTATTCTGATATTCAAATCAATGGACCAGATCATTTCATTACTTTCCTTTGTTTATATAAATATGTTCAGCATTTATGTACAAAGTGAGTGAAAACAATTAATGCAAAACCTTTGGTTTGACAAGTTTATACTTTTCTGCCGGTATATTTAGTTTCTTTAGGATGTAGATGTTTTGGTTATTCAATACTTGTGTGGGTAACTCATGTGCGCTGCCAGTATAGTATGGGTAATTTTAGTAGTAGAGACCGCATTCTAACAACAGACTACCAAAATCAAAAAAAAATTATTCATCCTATTAGTTCTAATTTTCAAATTAAAATTGCAAAAACAAACACTTATTAGTAATGCTATCAATAGGTTGTACGAAATCACAAATATCACCTTATAGATTGACAGATATCCTTGAAAATCATACACGTTCCCAACAAAAATCCTGTCAAGTGTGAGGCTTGAAGGTTCGATAAGTTTATAGTCTAATTAAGGTGCATAAGGAGAGTTATTCGTAAGTGATTGGTTTCAGTCCACAATCACACTGTTCAAATTGGAACTGGGAATCAAAGACCCAAATTGGACTCATGTAATCTTATTTTTTTAATAAAATTTTTATTATACTAAAAATAATATTTTAATTACAAATTAAGAAAATATTTTTATTTAAACTTCATTTATAATATAAGATGCACGTATGATAAGAGTCTAAAAAATGAAAAGATATTAAACATATTTTTTTACTAAAAATAACAAATATTTTAAATCAAAATTTAAATGAAATATTTATAAAACTTTAAAACAAATTAGATCTTTTAAATTCAAATTAAACTATAATAAGAACTTTAAGATTCAATTTAATCCTTTTTCTCAAATATTTTCGAAGCAATGGCCCTTGAAGCCAACTATGCACCCTCGTATCGTCCACACACTACATTATGAGTAGGTCAAGCCTTAGATCCTCTACCGTTGGCTATTAAAGCTTCGTGATTGAAATCCGTGTAATAAGTTCAAAACGACAACGTATCTACTTCCACCTCATCATTAACTCCTCTATGTCGAAGAGCCAATGCCCTACAACCGGTGACCTATTATGTCACTTACCTTATCGCTACTACATTTCAGTAGTTTTACTATATGTTCACGTACAGTCACCGGTAGACCGTAACAAAAAGCCAGTAGACCCGCTTTTAAGATTTCCACAAGAAATCTGTGACGTAATTAAACGGTTGCTTCTTTAAGTTTCAGTTGCCATGAACGCTTCAAACAAGCTTGTTATCGCCATTACTGTTATTTTTGTGGTTTGTTTGATGGCTTCAATTGCTCAGTTTATCTACGATCTCTGGCGTTGGAGAAGGTTACGAATGGTCACCGGCCGTGTCGGTGACTTGGAATTTAGTGGAGAACAGCTCCACACGCAGCAAGACTCTAAAAATATTATTTGCTACTTCTGCTGGAGGAACCAGAATAAGGTCTTACCCGACGGACTAGCTGATGATGCAACGAAGGCGCCGCCTCCGACGGACGAAGAGGTGGATGAGATGCTGAAGCGTCAGGGACTATACGGACCGTCTAGGGTTTTGTTTACTATAGAAGAGGAAGAGATGGAATGTGAGAACACTCAGCCCTTTACTCATCAAAAAGAAGTGACTCTTCAAGCTCATAAGGTTGATGATAAAACGTCGTTTACCACTCCGAGTGCCTCGCCTCCTTGGTACACGCCGTCACCATCTCCAGCGCCTTAAGGAAATAAATGGCTGTACTCGACGGAGGAAGGAAATAACTGGCTGTACTCAACGGAGGACGAGGCTGTCGTTTCGGGAGTTGAAAGAATGCAAAGGAGTTTAAGCACAGAGATCGCGCTTGTCATGGAGTGACGGTGGAATTCTTTTTTTTTATTATTTTTAAAATTAATTTCATGATCATGCAAGTAAATTAAGTAGGTTTTTTTGGGACTTACCTTTTTCTGAGTGTACTTGTGGGTACAGAAGTTATCTCTGATCTTGCCACGTGTCAATCTTGGATTTAGATGATGGGGGTGACTGTGGACGGGTGAGATCAGGCCGGAAACTCCGTGGATAGGGGGTCTCCTAATTAGGCATACATCAAATCCTTTGTTACCGTTAGCATGTTTTAACCCTACCTTCGTTTTAATATAACATGGTTTTATATTTAAAAATATATAGTAACATTGTACTAGGACAGAAACAAAGTCGTAACAAACTAATGAGAACAAAAGTTTAGAACTCCTTAATTGTACAGTACCAATTACGAGGTTATAAAAGGGGATGAAATTATTTGTTCTTATAAATCTGTTCCAACCTATTTTGACATTGAAACAAGATTAGGAATATGACTAAAATGGAATATCTTGGTGGCCGTTGAACTTTGATTGATGGATTTGATGTGACGGTTTTAAACGATAAAATTTTTATAATAATAAAAATTATCATTTTTTTGAATTAATGTATTAAATTAATTAATAATTAATTGATTACGACATTGTTATTTTACGAAAATGAACTTGTGGTTTAGCCCGTCTGGTACACCTCAATTCGGTTCTTCCGCCACAATTTGTGGGTCTCTTAAATAGACATTGATATTGTCAGAGTAGTCAAGACTCAAGATAGTGTAAGAACATAATTGACGTTACATAACTGTATATAAACTTACACTTGTTTTCAGAGACGTTCTATCTTTTCGTCCTTTACATCCATACAGTACGGTTCATAAAATAGTTGACTGCTGTAAAATATTAATTGATATAAGAATATGTTTTAAAATCTCTTTTTGTTTTGTTTTTATGCTTATAAAATTATGATGCATACATATTTAAATATGGATTAAATAACACAAAAGAAACCTTGGACTTCTTAATTTGATTGAGGACAAAATAAGAAGAAAAACTTGATGGTTTTATAAAGCAAGCCAAAGAATGACATTAGCCACAAAATGAGAAAAATATTTCATTCCAACAGAACCAGTACTAAAACAGTAAATAAACCAGAAAATGAAAACCAGCATCCTAAATGCTAAGATTTTATGGGAATCACGAGCGAGGGTACGACTAATGAAGTACGAATCTACCATGAGTCAATTACCACTTATAATATTTATTCATTAATTTACAATACAATTTGAAACTTTGGAGTTTTGCAAAACTTGATTCTGCCCAAGTTGCTTGTAATTATATCTATCGGTTATTAGATATAAAGTAATTGTATCAGTAACTGTTAATTTTTCAGTACAAACAAATGTAGAAAAATAAATACGAAATTAAACGTATCAACACTAGAAATTTAGTAACTCAACTTGGCAAACCTTGCTTATATTTGTGGGACCCTCACCCAATTTAATACTTTAACTAACAAAAATAGTTTTATACAAGGCTTTACTGAGCTGATTCACTCAAACCTTAATATTATCCCTCATCTTCACAACCCGTGAAAGTAATTCACACCTAATAGTACGACCAACTCGTGTTAACTTCAACAGAAAATTTGCTCAAACAATTTTTTCCAAAAAAGACAATAAACGAACAACTCAAGTGATTGAAATAAATTGAAACAAGAACAAAAACACTTGAGATATAAAGAAACAATTCCCCTATAATTTAACTCCTTCTAAGGCAAATATGAACATTGTTCACCAATTGAATAGTCGTAATCTGCTGCCTAGATTGTGTCAAACTCCAATTGAAATCAACTACACTCAAGAAGACTAAAAAGAGAAACACACCACCCACTGCAAATCAACTTCGTCTCTTATCACACATCACCATAGCCAACATAAGATGACCCCTTTCAAGAATAAAGACCCAGGTATCATTAAGGACTCAATTGGAAGTTAGCCCACCACATACGTTTTCGGCAATTGACAAAGAGAACAACAACAAAACACCCCCATATCAATTGGAAGATAGCCACTCACCCACATTTTCGACAATTAACAAAAAGAACATGAACATTACATAGCCATGGGCACATGCACAAGTTGGATCATCTCATCATTTAAGAAGTCTTCACTTAATAGAATTCTTCATTCAACACCCCCTTTAGTCACGTGATGCACACATTCATATCTTTTACAAGATTAAGTCTTTATCAAAGTCAAACAAGAATTATTGTTTACTTACACCAAAACGACAATTCTTAACCTATGGTCTAGCTAGCATTTCCCAATCAAATCCAATGTATCTTCTACCTTATCTTGATTTGAATTTTAAACTACATTATCTTGGAGATTTAATTATCAAAAATGTTAAAATTAAATAATGAGATATATAACATATATCTTAACAATCTCCCCCTTTTTCGCATTGTTTGTCACAAATCTAAAACACCTCCTAAGGAAGATAATTGGACATATAACATTGAGTTCACAATTCATATAACAAAGACTCCCTCTTAATCCAAGATCCAAACATAGACAATATCATCAAAGATTAACAATCATCTCAACATAAACAAAACATAAAAGATAATGTAGCAACCAACACAAACCTAAGTTTTCTCCCCTTTTAGGACAAAGGATGCCAAAAAATAAGACTAATATTCACGCATATACCTTGAAATCTCCCCCTGAATGGAATAATCACCAAAAACAATATGATATCTCCCCCTTGGGACAAAACACTAGACTTATTCCTCATCACATTAACTCTGACATCGAATGTCTAGTTGATTCACCCCTCGTAAGCAACCAACTGGTCTTCTGTTTGAACAGTTTCTTTAACAGCAGTAACTAACTGTAAAGCTCGGTAGTTTCTTGTTTTTCTTTCATTACGTTTTTATGCTTGCAATTGACCCTTTCTAACTCAATTATGTTTTGGTAACATGGGTTGCTAGTGGATATTTAATGGAGAGTGTCTAAATTTTCAGTTTTGACCCCTTTGAAACATCATTTGTAACAACTTGTAACATTTCAGCCTTACATGCCCGATAACCCCATAAAAATAACATGTAGGTATAAATTTTCAATTCTTCATTGAGATTTCTCCTTGGATAGATCTGATTGCACCACTTTTCTCCTCATTAAACTTACAACATTTACCTTTATAGCCAATGCCTTGAAGGTCTCCTTTAGTTTTACCAATTTCCAGCAACTTTTCTAGCTTTTCGATACCTCCATTTAACATTCTTATTCCCTTTTCTGTACTGACCAACTTCAACTTTATTTCATCAAGCTCATCTATTATAGATAACAATTTCTTCTCTAAATTTTGAATGATGTTCTTCATAGAAGAGTTTTCTTTCTTTATCTTTTCATTCTTTTTACATGTTTGCATCCATTTTGAATACATCAACTCATAGGCTTCATATATATACTCCTTTTTGTCATCTAAGCCATTGTCATCACTATCATAATTTGAGATTAAGCTTTGAGCTTATTCTTCTTCTTTTTTCTCATAATTTTCTTATTTACTCACGTTCTCGTCATCGGTTACTTCTTTCTTGGTTGCTGTCAAGCAACCAACTGTGGTTTTGCTGTATAAAACAACTAACACAATGCTATTCACAATTTCTTCTTCACTATCATATTCACTTTTGAATTCATTCTCACTCTAAGTGCTCGTATAGGATTTCCCTTTTCTCTTCTTCAAGGTGTTAACACATTCCGCTTACACATGTCCGAAGCCTTTACACTCATGACATTGAATTTTCTTCACTTTTCTTTCACCCTTTTTAGTTTTAGTTTGTTGTTTGAAATGGCTATTTGATGAACTCCCACCATTCTATCTAAACTCAGGTCTATCTTTCTTCACTTTCTTTAACCACTTGCTGAAATTTCTTATCAATAACTCCTTATCCTCATTCTTATCATATTCATCTTCGAAGTCATTCATGGCTTTACCAATCTCGACTTGCAGTGTCAATCCTTTGTTCTTCTCTCGATCATCCCTCATCAAATTCATCTTAAAGTTGGTAAGAATCTTAATTACCTTATCCAATTACAATTTATTGATATCATGGGCTTCTTAGATGATTGCAATTTTTGGTATAAATCTGAAAGATATCGATTTTAATGTCTTCTTAACCAGTTTCAGGTTAGAATACTTCTTCCCCAGTTGATGTGCTTGGTTTGCTATATCACGCAGTCTCTTATGGAAGTCTCCAATGTTTCACTCTCATCCATCTTTAACTCTTCAAACCTCACAGCCAACATCTGAAGTTTTAAAGCTATCATAAATTTCAATCCCTCATGTATGGTTTACAAAGTATCCCACACTTCTTTCGCCAATTCACAGGTTGATATCATAAAAAAGCAACCTTCATCAACTACATTGAAGATGGCGAGCAAGGCTTGAGAATTTCCAAGCGCTCTCTCTTCTTCAGCCCTTATCCACTCAGATGCATCTTTAAACATTACTTCTAACTTTTCGTCAGTCGTTACTAGATA
Source organism: Erythroxylum guanchezii (assembly GCA_025629825.1). Lineage (NCBI taxonomy): Eukaryota > Viridiplantae > Streptophyta > Magnoliopsida > Malpighiales > Erythroxylaceae > Erythroxylum > Erythroxylum guanchezii. The sequence goes on along the minus strand of JAOTAX010000005.1, from coordinate 35,735,274 downwards.
TGTCCACCCATTTAAAACCGAATTTCATGCTTTTGTTCCTTGTGCCTGCATGAATACTCTCATCTGTAATTTCCACGTAAGATAATTTGAACCATCTAACAACGATGGCCCGATGAATGATGCCCCTTCTCTTATACCAAGTTATGATTCGGCGACCTGCTCTGATACTAATTGAAAATCCCAAATGACGTAGTTTCGCAAAACTTAGTTCTACAATAATTGCTTGTAACTGTATCTGTCGGTTATTAGATACAAAGCAACTGTTAATTTTTCAGTATAAACGAGCGTAGAAAAATAAATACAAAATTAAATAGATCAACACCAGAAATTTGGTAGCGCAGTTCAGTACACCTTGCCTACTGATACGGGGCCCTCATCTAGCTTAGTACTTTCACTAACGACAATAGTTTTATACCAAGCCTTACTGAGCTGACTCACTCAACTCTCGACATTATCCCTCGTCCTCACAACCGATGAAAGCAATTCACACTCAATAACAAAACCGACTCGTGTTAATCTCAATAGAGGATTTTCTCAAACAACTTTTACCAAAAAAGACAATAAACGAATAACTTAAGTGATCGAAATAAATTGAAACAAGAACGAAAACACTTAAGATATAAAGAAACAACTTCCCTATAATTTAACTCTTTCCAAGCCAGATCTGAAAATTGTTCACTAATTGAATAATCGTAATCTGTTGCCCAGATTGTGTGAAACTCCAATTGAAATCAGCAAAACTTAATTTACCAATCAACAACAAGGAGACTAAAAAGATAAACACGCCACCCACTGCTAATCAACTTCGTCTCTTGCCACACATCATTGTAGCTAACTTGAGATGACCCCTTTCAAGAATAAAGACCCAAGTAGCATCAAGAACTCAATTAGAAGTTAGCCCACCACACACGTTTTCAGCAATTGACAAAGAGAACATCAACAAAACACCCCGTATGCAAGAACAAAGACTTAGGTTGCATAAAGGAATCAATTGGAAGATAACCACTCACCCACATTTTTGGCAATTAACAAAATGAACATGAACATTACATAGCCATAGGCACTTGCACAAGTTGGATCATCTCATCATTCAAGAAGTCTTCACTTAATAGAATTCTTCACTCAGCACCCCCTTTAGTCACGTGATGCACACATCCATATCTTTTACTAGATTGAGCATTTATCAAAGTCAAACAAGAATTATTGTTTAATTACACCAAAACAAAAATTCTTAACCCATGGTCCAGCTAGCATTACCTAATCAAATACAATGTATCTTCTACCTTATCTTCATTTGAATTTGAAACTACATTATCTTACAAATCTAATTATCAAAAATGTCAAAACTAAATAATGAGATATATAACATATGTCTTAACACAATTCAATGTTACGAATATCGTATCGGACCTGGTATCGAATTGAATTTTGGTATGATACTATACTGGTACTAGTCAATATCAGATACCATGTCAGACAATTTTTAAATTTATAAAATAGTCCCTAAATTTTTCTTAAAATTGCAAAATAATCCTTCAATATTTTACTGTATAATTTAAACCAACCTTATCTCAAAAAATCATAATAATAGAAATTTAAAATAACAACAATTTATTTATTTTTCTTTATATTATTTTCATATATTTCACATATAAATAATAACCACAATTAATATGAAAAAGATTATTTTATCATCATGGAAATATAACATTAAGAATAATATAAAGTATTTAAAATATTGCAATTTTTTCATATAATAAATAATAATTACATCAAAATATCAAATAATAAAAATAATTATTATCAATAATAAAATATAATTTATATTTTAATATTTAATTTTCAATAATAAAAAATATTTTTATCTTAATGTGTAATTGTTATTAATAATAAAATATTGTTCTATTTATATTAACAATTTTAAAAAGAAATAGAAAATTTTGAGGCCTCTTAATTTTTATTTTAATATACTTTTAATTATTCTTTGTAGAAAAAGTATAACTATTATTTACTATATGAATTTAACTATTATATTATTAATAATAAAAACAGATGACGATGGAGAAGAAGAGAGAGAGTGAGAGTGTGAGAGAAAAAATAAAGAGAGGAAGAAGAAGGTAGCAGAGTCGGTTGGGGGTGAGTTTTTTAAAATTTTCATTTTTTGCAGAAATGCCCCTAATTTTTTTAAAATTTATGGCACTGGTCGGGTATATGGCCGATACTCCAAATATCGACAGTACTGGCCGATACTAGGTGAAATAGGCTGATATAGGTCAATATTTGGACCCAGCACCAAAACATCCTATTTTGTACCATTTTTTAATTGGTACGGTATGTACTGTCCGGTACTGGCTGGTACGATATGAGAAACATTACACTGGTACGATTATTGTTAATGTTTTTTCTTGCCTAGGCACATATGGAAAGTATTATAGGTAAACATCAAGTTCCTCATTTATGCTCGAATAATTCTACACTTTTTCGCTATCAATGGTAAACATACTTCCATTTTATTAGACAAATTAGTTAATAAGAACTCACTTAATAGAATTATCCCTATATATTGAAAATACAATATAGGAATTGTTTTATCAAATTAGAACTTAATGTTTTACCTTATTTACAAGTAGTATTGATTAGAAATTAATATTTTACCTAAATTAGGAGTTAATGGTTTACTTTATTTATGAATATTATTATATCTCTATAAAACTTTGCACATACATATAATTTTTAGAAAATCAATTAAAATATTTTCTCTTCAGTTTTTCTCTAATTTTACATAGTATCAGAGCATTGATCCTCTACTTACTATTAGCAAGGGTTATGCCTTGATTACTAGAAAAGAACACCACATGTCTATTGTTTGAGGCTAGGAAGAACGTGTTGAGGTAGTGGCCTTGGCAATGTAGGCCATAACTAAACAAAAGCTTGGTCTTCAGGTTGAACAATTACAACAAAAAGGGGGCAGTACAAGGTAATGCACGCATTGTAATAAGACTGGCCACAAAGTTTCGAACTGCTTTGAGATCATCGACTATCCTACTTGGTGGAGTGGGCCACGAGGCTAAAATCACACTGAGCTAGCCTGCGATCGAAAGCAAGCTAGCTCAAAAGGTGAGCAAGCCTTAGGAGGGTTCAAGCTTTTCATGTAAAACAAGGAAATTTTGAAAGCAGTAGCAGCATTCCAAGTCTATCGAGTGAACATTTTCAGAAACTGTAAATATTCCTAGATTGTGATAACTTTGAAAAGCTTTCTGGTAAGGAATTCGAAAACCTTACATGGATATTGGAAAGTAGGGCATCCAATCATATGACAAGTTGCTTAGATTTAATGTGCAATTTCAAGCTACTTTATCTATTCGTTTTTTGGGCAAATGTATTTTGACTATGACTTATTTGATAAATAGAACATAGAATGTTAAATTGAACAAACAATCATCACGTGAGAATTTTTTTGGTGTGAGGTCATCCTACGAACATGTTAAGGATTTTAGCTGCTTGTGTCATGCTTACACTATCCCAAGACTAAAAGGTAAATTTAGTCTTAAAGGTAAGTGATGTGTCTTTGTAGGATATCCATATGAGAAGCAAGGTTGGAGGCTTTATGACCTTAAAAAGGGTAAATTTTTTATTCTCGTGATGATTCATTTAATGAAAATATGTTTCCTTTTGCTTGAAGTGATGAACAAATTGAGCGTTGAATTCGGGATACTAATCACTCCTTGGAGGAAAGTTTTGTTATGCTGGAGACAAGTGATGAGAAAGAAGATGAAATTAAGAGCGAAAATTTAGAGTTAGAGGGTAATGTGACTAATTCTCGCTAGAAGTTTGTTACAGCTCAAGAAACAGAGAGTAGATCGTGACAAATGAATCGTCAACTAGCTCAGTCAAAGGACTATGTTGTTTATTCTACTGTTACAAGAAGTTTGGGGCCATTTCTGGCCAAAATTTCTCCCTCCCCCTCTCCAAAGCCATCATAATGTAAAAGCTCCTCAAGTACTCCTTACCTCTTATATATATGTGATAATTTTTCTCAGGGTCACTGAGTGTTTTTAACGGTTATAACCTTTAAAGTTGAGCGTAATAGCTATGTAGAGGCTATGAAAAGTGTGAATAGCAAGATGCAACAACTCGAGAAATTCTCGCACTTAAAGAGAGTAAAATATGGTCTTTGGAGACTTTGTTACCTAAGAAGAAGTCCATTGATTGTAAGTGAGATAGGACAGTTAAGTGATGCAAGACACCATTGGTGGCGAAGGGGTTCACATAGATTAAATGTCTCGATTTTTATGAGACATTTGTGTCAATTGCCAAGCTTGTAAAATATGGTCCTTAGCAATTGCGCGAAATTGGGTGTTGCATCAAATGGATGATAACAACACTTTCTTACATGGTGATTATACATGAAGCTTCCTCGTAGATTTAGGATAGGTCAAGAAGACAAAGTTTGTTGATTATGCAAGTCAATTTATAAGCTATACTAGGCTACCTGAAATTGGTTCACCAAATTGACTACAATGCCAAAGAGATATAATTTTGTTCAATCTAGAGCAAATCATTCATTATTTACTTTTTGAAAAGACATTGTATTTGTTTGGATTATTCGTATATGTGGATGACATCATTTTGATGGGGGAACCATATAGTGGCATGTTCAAATTTTAATTCATAGTTGTATAAATGTTTCAATATTAAAGATTTGGGGGTATTGAAATATTTCTTAGGGATTAAAATGACTCACTCATCCAATGAGCTGTTCTTGTTTAAGTGAAAATATTCTTTGGATATATTATTTGAAACATGACTACATAGGAGCAAACATGCAAACACTCTAATGGAGTACGGACACCATCTATGTTGGACCCCGAACTTTGATTGGACGTTAGAATTTTTAGATGAGGAATTGGCGGTGAATGTAGTACGTTGTGTTACATATTTTACAAGGATATTTGGAGGTTAATGCATGAAACGAGTGTTTTAAGTATGCATGTAGTGTGGGTAACAACTTTATAATTGGAAAA
>JAOTAX010000005.1:35712245-35727850 GCA_025629825.1 Erythroxylum guanchezii | reverse complement strand
TTTGTTCCAAACAGTGTAATTGAATTCAATTCTAATATTACTAGATTTGTTCCAAACAGTGTAAATTGAATTCAATCTCAACTTCATTAATGTAATTGAATTCAATTCGTTTACGAATTCAATTCGAAGGTTTCCAAACAACCTCTTGATGTTTTCTAGAAACCATAAACTGGGCCTTAGTAAAGGATTCCTTTCTCAGCATGCTTTTGGTATACACTCAACTTAAAGCCTAGCCTTGTCAGTTTATTAAATAGGTACCTCTTCTTTTGTGATTTTATAGTGATTAAATGTTATTTTGTTTTGTGTTATAAGCATTACAGTAATTCTTTATCTTGTTAAAAAAAAAAAAACAGTTGTAGCTCTCACCTCACTTTGACTCATGACAGTCATGGCATTATGATTTCTAGCTACGTATAGTTCCATAGAGGCAATGACTCATTGAGTTTTCATTTCATTTCAATCTGTTTCTACTGTTTCAGAGTTTTAGAAGAATGAACTATAGAAGTTTGATGAAGGATTGCTTCTTCGTCATATGTGGACTATCTCAAGATTGTACTCAATCCAGTTCTGGTCTTATACCTTTCAATAGTTCTACTATAAAGCCAATCATAAGTGAAGATATTGTTATAGCAATAGCATCACTAGAAGCAGTAAAAAAAATTGATGCTGCCTTACAGAAACTTGTGATAATTGTGAGTCCCCTTATATATTTAAAGATGGTGGAAATTGTTGTCTTTAAACTCATGTTATAGACTTTCCAAGTTATGGAACTTGATATATTGAGGAAGAAAGCTGATTTTGAGGAGATTAGTTTCATTTCTTGTTTCCTTTTTAATATAACAGAGATTTATTTTCGTACATGGGTTACTTTGTTGAGCACAATACTGTGATTTGGTTCAGAACACCCTTGCTAGAGATAATTCTGGATGAGCTAACTTACAATAGAGATATGTTGTTTCCTTTCTTTTAAGTATGCAACTTACTACAAGTGCGATGGTTTTTAAAGAAACAAAATTTCAAAAGTGTTTTCTGATTATACTAATGTTGCAAAATCAAAAATTTACTTTTCATTCCAAATCCATGTCATTCTCTTTTTTGTGATTTAGGTTCTAAATAAAGTTTGCAACATATTATTTGCTTATTGTGGATATATTTTGTAGAAATTTCATCACCCCAAGTGGAAGTTGAAATTATACAACAGTATTTCTCAAAGCACAGTGCTAAGGTGAATCAACTAATTGATTATTATGTTATCTCGTTAGTTTCCATTTCAGGTAAACTTGTAGGTGATCAGATGTCCAGGAGTTGTTGATTTTAGATGCCCAAGAGTTGTTGAAGCAGTGCCTCAGCTTCTTAACTCACAATATTAAAGATTGTCCACACTTGGTCACTGTTTTTAACACTTGGTTTCTCCGTGCAACTTAGCGTTCATGAGATTGATTAGCTATATATATATGAAGTCTTATGTTGTTGGTTCTGATCTTAGGTTTCTCTTTTTGTATAATTCCACTTTGTGTCATCAGGCTATATAAACTGTACATAACTCTATCATGCCCTTTCGCTTTCCCAACTCTCTACAAATGTTTTTGGTGCTCTTCCCATTTTTGTTTATGTTCTCCACCACTATAATGATACTTGTCATGATAGTTGATTATAACTTTGAATGCTTTTGATGTTCATTTGATATCTATTGGTTTTGTGTTGCCAATCATACACGATAGTGATAGTTGTGGTGGCTTTGGCTGTTCATTTATTATGTCTAGTTGGGCAATGCATTAGTTATTTGGTGGCAAGAAAATTAGTTAAGTTAAGCACAAAAGTCATCTTGATCCTTGAACTTTTATTTTCTTCTTTAAATATAAAAGTGATCTTGGTTTGTTTGTATTCTAGTTTAAAAATTGCTCGAGAATGAACTTAAAAGGACAGAAATTTTGTAAATTCGGTGATATCCACATCAATGACAAATAGCAGTGGTGAATAATAATAATTATTATTATTATTATTTTTTATTCCTTATCTACTCCAACAGGTGAATCAAATAGGCTGTAAGTCTTTTTTGTAATCGTCAATCTACTATCTATATAATGGCTTACTCAATGTTTCGTGGACTCAACAAATACATAGAGATTGATTGTCACTATATCAGAGACCAAGTGCAAGCATAAACCTAAGTTACACTTGAAATACAATTGTAAATAAGAGTTACTTTACCTTAATAGGAGTTAATGTTTCACCTTAATTAAGGGTTAATGTTTTACCTTAATTACAGTAGTATTGGTTATGAGTTAATGTTTTACCTTAATTAGGATTATTAATATTTTATCTTATTTAGTATATTATTGTTTGCATTTTTATTATTATTACGTTTACTAGTTATGTTCTGCAGTATTTGTATTACTATAAGTATTAGTCTTATTATTTGAATTATTCATCATTAATTATTATATTTATCTGTATTGATAGTATTACTATTATTACTTTTATCTTTATTTATTATATTTACAATTCTTCTTCTTATTATTATTCCATTATTGATATTTTTATTTTTATTTTTTATTTTTTATTTTATTATATATATATATATAAACCAAAAACAAAAATAAATTATATATATATATAGAAAAAATATTATTAATATTATTACTTTTTCTTTTTCTTTTTTCTTTTCGTTCTTTTTCTATTTTTTTATTAGTTTATTATTTATTTATCTATGTTATTTTATTTTGTTTTATTTTTTTGTTTTAAAAAATCTCCTTTTCTAATTATTATATTCTTCTTCCTACATTAATACTTCTGTGGGGGTTCGGTTTGTTTCAGCCTTCAAGGATTTATTTAGATATGCCTTGCGAGAATCGTCAGAGGTGCAGGTTAAAAGGGATGCCTTCGGTCCGATCAAATGGATTCAGCCACGCAACTTGCAAGAATAACGTTGTTGACGATTTAATCAGAATAGGCTCTTGGAATGTGGGAACCCTCATGGGAAAGTCTTTAGAATTGGCAGAGATTTTAGCCAAGTATAAGATACAAATAGCATGCATTCAGGAGACTAGGTGGGCTGGAGCCAAAGCAAAGGAGATAGGGGGATTCAAACTATGGTACTCAGGTAGTCCGCGGAAGCAAAATGGGGTAGGTATATTAGTGGACAAGGGTCTAACGAACAGAGTAGTGGAGATCACAAGGGTCAATGACAGGATTATGGTGGCAAAAATTGTTCTAAGCAGTATGGTTCTCAACGTAGTATGTGCATATACACCTAAAGCTGGCGTAGACGATCAACAAAAACATACATTCTGGGAGGAGCTGGATGGTGTGCTTCAACAAATCTCTTCCACTGAGCAGATCATCCTAGGAGGGGATTTCAACGAACATATAGGGGCGGATGCCGATGGTTATACAGGGACTCATGGTGGCTTTGGATACAGCTCTAGGAATGATAGTGGGGTGGATCTATTGGACATGGCCATTGCGTATGAGTTAGTCATAGTAAATTCCTTGTTTAGGAAAAACGAAGCACATCTGGTGACGTTTTAGAGTAGTACGATTAAGACTCAAATCGATTATATCCTTATCAAAGATTGCAAAGTACTTCCGGCCGCATGCCAATCAACCCAACATAATTTGTTAGTTTTAGATCTTCAAATTAAGGGATGGAGGGCACAGCGATTTACCGAGCAATTTCTCAAAATCAGATGGTGGAGACTACACGAGGACATGGTGGCACTTTTTAGGACTCAAGTTAGGAATAATACACCATGGGCGGTGAGTGGGGATGCTAATCAGATGTGGCAGGGAGTAGTCCTCGTGGTGAGAGAGACCGCCACAAAACTCCTAGAGGTTTCTAAAAGCCAGGGAAGGGGACGGATGGAATCTTGGTGGTGGTCAGAAGAGGTCCAAGGGACAGTAAAGATGAAGAAGCGCGCTTTTAAAGATATGTTGGAAAGTGCTACTGAGGTGGAGCGTGTAACAAACAGAGTTCGGTATGGACTGGCAAAACAAAAGGCGAAGAAGACTATCGCAGTGGCTAGAGGAGAAGCTTACAAGGTTATGTATAAGGAGTTGGGTACGGCCAAAGGAGCACAACGAATTTTCAAGTTAGCACAAGATAGGGAACGGGAGACGAGAGATTTAAATTGAATCTGTTGTATCCGAGACGAAGCAGGTTGGGTCCTCACAGAGGCCGAAGCCATTAGACAGCGGTGGCAGAGATACTTTTATAGCCTTTATAACAAAGACATAGTGGTCAATATAGAGTTAGGGGAACCCCTTGAGTTGGGACAATTTCTAAACGGGAACCCATGGGGAAGGATCACAAGGGGAGAAATTACAAAGGTTCTCGGGGGGATGGGGAGCAGACGGGCAGAAGGGCCGGATGAGATCCCTATAGAGGTATGGAAGCGACTAGGCGCCGTAGGTATTGCATGGCTAGTTCTGCTCTTTAATGTGATCCTCGAGTCAGCCAAGATGCCGGATGAATGGAGGTTGAGTAGGTTAATCCCCTTGTACAAGGCCAAAAGAGACATACAACCATGTCACAATTATCGAGGCATCAAATTATTAAGTCATACTATGAAGATGTGGGAGAAGGTAATCGAAAGGAGAATCCGGAGAGCTCTTTCGGTATCAAACAACCAATTCGGATTTATGCTGGGTAGGTCCACAACAGAGGCATTACATCTACTTAGGAGATTGATGGAATGCTACAGGGAAAGGAAACGGGATTTGCACATAGTTTTCGTAGATTTGGAGAAAGCATATAACAGGGTCCTTAGAGAAATCTTATAGAGATGTTTGGAGGCAAAGGGCATTCCTAGCACTTATATTAAAGTGATAAAGGATATGTATGCAAGGGCATTGACTAGTGTACGGACGAACGGAGGTTACACGGAAGCGTTCGCTATTGGTGTTGGACTACACCAAGGTTCGGCTTTAAGCTCTTTTTTATTCACATTAGTGCTGGATGAACTTACTAAGCATATTCAAGGAGAGGTACCGTTGTGTATGTTATTTGTAGACGATATTGTCCTGGTGGACGAGACAAAGGAGGGGGTTAATGCCAAGTTAGAACTGTGGAGAGAAGCGTTGGAGTCGAACGGTTTTAGAATGAGCAGGTCTAAGACGGAATATTTAGAATGCACCTTTTCGGGTAACCAAGTGGTACATGAGGCAGAGGTTGCAATTGGTACTGATATCGTCCCCCAGAAATCGAGTTTCAAATACTTAGGATCTATCATTCAGAGAGATGGTAATATAGATAACGATATAGTACATCGAATTAAATCTGGGTAGGTCAAATGGCGGAGTGCGTTAGGTTTTCTATGTGATAAAAAGGTCTCTATCAGACTCAAAAGGAAGTTCTATAGAATGGCTATTCAGCCCACTATGTTATATGGTGCAGAGTGCTGACCTACAAAGCGTAGACATATGCAACAGTTGTTGGTAGCAGAAATGTGAATGCTTAGGTGGATGTGTGATATTACCAAAAGAGATAGGGTGCGAAATCAAGTAATGAGGGTCAGGCTACAGGTGGCTAGTATAGATGACAAGTTGAGAGAGAAGAGGCTTAGGTGGTTTGGGCATGTGAGTAGGATGCCCTGTGATGCTCCGGTTAGACGCGGCGAGAGAATAAATCTTAGTGACTACAAGAGGAGGAGAGGGAGGCCTTAGAAGACTTGGAGGGAGGTGATCAAGAGAGATATGTCAGAGTTGGCCCTCACCGCCGTAGTGGCTAGGATTAGGACAATCTGGCGTGATAGGATAAGGGTAAACGACATACCATAGAGCCCTCGATTTTTTTTTCAAGTGTATGGGGTGATGCCCCCGCTGGCCGAATAAAAACCGTAGGATTGCTGCACTCTCAGGCCTCTGATCAGGGAAGACTCATACCGCAGATAGCAACGAAAAGCTGGTCTTGGCAAGGCAAAAGGTAATAACAGATTATGGTCACCATCAAGTATATATCTGATTGTACTACCACTCTATTCGGTTTTTTTCCCCTTCCCCTTCCTTCCTACATCTCTATTATCATGTCACATATGCATGTGGATCTCCTAGAAACAGCCTCTCTACAATGTAGGAGAAAGGCTGCGTACTATCCGATCCCTCCAGATCGTGCTTCAATGCGGGACTTCAGGGTATGATGATGATGATGATGATTTAGGAGTAGTATTGATTATATATATAGAAATTAAGGGAATACCTTCTCTTTAGTTTTTTTTTTTCTAGTTTTACACTATACATATTATCTATAGAATTTTAATTATTTATATAAGGCATTTTATCTTCTAAGATTTAATCATCAACTGAAACAAAAGAAACCAATGGAGTTACGCAAACATTAGAACCAAATAACTCATTCAGTTAAAGCAATTAATTAAAGTTTCAACTTTTCAACACGATTACTTGTTCTGTATAGTATTTAACAGGAGTAGGTTGACATATCCAATGCCAAACAAAAATCGGAGCCTTATCTTTAGGTAGCAGCAAATGTTGAAAACAACATAAATTTATTATTCATCAGATATGTATTACAAAACGTAAAAGGAAAGAAACAAATGCTCTATGGCGCATCAGTATATGTAATCTGTATATGCAGCACAAAATGAAACATAAGAACAAAAATAACGAAAGAATAATAGCATCAATATACAATCAAATCCTCAATCTCAGTAATCGAGCTTGCACTTGGTGGTCTCGAAGACACCACCCAATCTGCCATTAACACTGTTCAAAGGAACCTGCAAGTCGCACCCAATCTTGGGCTTTAACCTGTGAGTCTTCAACTTACCCAGCTTGAATCTGATTCTTAAGTACAGCTTTACGTAGATATTGAAAGCTCCAGAATTCTTCTCTTCATTAAAATCCGTTGACTCGTCAGCACTGAGCATAACCAACTGTTGCCCTTGAAAGACCGGGCTCAAAACGCTTGTGTTCTTATGCCCCTGATAAAATGGAGTCAAGAAAACAGAATTTAACCTATGGTCCTCGTAGAATGTCCTAGCCTCGATACTGTCGTAGTAGATTCCGATCCTCTTGTTTGGGTTGCGAATAGTGATGTTCAAGGCCAGGTTATATTGGAGCGTGTTGTTGGCAGTGAAGTTGAACTGTGTGAGGTTAGCTTCTGTAACATGGAACTTGACTTTGTTGGGCCTCACAATAAGCCAGAAAACTAGGATAGCAACGCCTACGATGACAGCGAGGGAGACGATGAATTTGAGGAGGAAGCTCAAGAGGCAGCAGTCGCCGCAGCAACCGGAGCGGCGACGACGGTAGTGGCTCTGCGGTGGTGGGATTGCTGGGCCGTAATAGGCACCGCTCAGTTGGGGTTGTTTTTCTGCCATGGCAAGAGAGACAGAGCAAGAAAGTTTGTGTTTTTAGTTTTTCTTGGAAATTCCAAAGGAAAGAAGAAATGAGATAAGTTCTGAGATTGGTGAAGATGGTAATGTATCTGTGATCGTATATATAGATAGGTAGTTTAGTTAAGGTGTTAATGTGAACTTAACGCCGATAGTGACAAGAACACGGTAGCAGACCATGTTGATTGACGCGTTTGCGTTGGCTGGAGGTAAGTCCTTGGGGGCTGCAGAGTTGCTTGGTAATTTCCTTGAGAGAGGGTTTTCGGAGTTGATTTTGTTGATTTAACGAACAGTGCTTGGAAGTTTCCCCATTCTGATTGGCTCGTTCCAAGTTTCGTTGTTATATATTTTGATTACAACAAATTTGATAATATCATAGCCTAAAAGTCCATTTCAAACATTAACATTTCCATCAAAAGACAAATTGAATGTTGACTTTTCATAGAGTTTAATTTGAACTCTAATATTTATGAAACATTTGAAATAGACCTATACAAACGAAAAATCTGGCAGATGTTGCGTTCCATTAGTTAAGTATCGTGTATGACCTGACTTTTTGTAAAATTGTACATATCAGTGAAAGGATGATTAAGACTGTTGAGGATATATTCAGAGCTTATGTTATGTTCTGAAGTTTTTTATGGTCAACAAATAACTTTAATTTAAAGTTAAGATATTTACACATTAAAAAATAATTACATAGAAACTAATTATTAGTTTTTTCTTAAATTTATAAAGGTATTTATCTTTTTTCTCCTTTTTCTTATAATATCCACGTCTCACGTGACATGTCATAATTTTCCTTCTTTAAACCTTTTAGTTGTTCTCGTCAAGACATAATCTTTTTTTTATGTGAAACTAGATTAAAAGTTTTAAAAATCATCTATTGCTGACGACCTTATCGGCAACACTACTACTCACGCTCATTATTTTGGCCTAACAATATATATCATACTAGTAATGATTTATTGTGACACCGTTTATAATTTCTGAATTCAGTAACAACTTTAATTCAAATTGTGCGTTTAAAAATAGTTAGTTAGGAGTTGATTAATACCCTTTTTCGTAAGCTTATAAAGACTTTCAATTGTGCTTTTCACGTCCAGGATGTCACAAAAAATAGATATTATGGCCTTCTAAGGCTTAAAAATCGAGATTTACACTTTGTTATATATTTGCTATTTTACTAATGGGAAGGAACTCTAAACCACTTTCAATTCTTCATGGTCGTTTCTTTTCATGCAAATCTTTCTTTTCCTTTGTTATAGGTGTTGGGTAAAAGATAAAAATACCCCTTATACTTGGGAAAATTTTAGAAAAGCCCTATCCATTAGGAATTCTCAAGACAAGTCCCTCTAGTTTGAACTTATCTAGAAAACCCCCCTTAGAGTTGACTTCTGTTAAAACAAATGAACAAAAGTTCTGATGGGGAAAAATTGGTCCAATCCAATCAAAACTAAATACGAATTCCGACAAATAAAAAGGAGAGTTAAAATTAAAAATATATGAAATCATGATCAACTATTTAATAGTTGAATAAGATAGTATCAGTATCAAATAATATCTAAACTTCATAGCTAGAATATCTTATAACTTAGCTTGAAACTCTTTGATTAGCATTCTACTATTGTACTTCTCAAAAAACGTGAAAAGTATCTAAAGAATATATTAGTGAAAAGATACAAATTTGGTACAATGTACTTCATTTAATTACATTTATATTAAAAATCAATAGCACTTAACTCAAATTTGTCAAGTTGGCTAGGTTTTTTGGAATTTCTCAACCAATCTTGGCAACGAATGAGGACGTCAGCTGTTGTAGGAGTTAAAGAACTTCAAAATCGATGTGAAGTCATACCATTATTAACTCCAAAAGACCTCAGCTGTAGTAATACCTTCTGCATTAACCGTCCACGATGCCAAAATATGAAAACCAAATACTTATCAACTCCTTTAAAGCTATTGATTTCTTCTGACTCTCAACTTACAAAATATAATCATCAATTTCTTCTTCAGCAATTAGAGCATTCTTGTCACTAACTTGATGGATATGAACTACCCATGTATTCTTCTTCATCTGCAACTTTATACTTACTAGTTCATTCATAAATTTTTTCAACTTAATACCACCTGTTCATTGCGTCGTTTTCACCACATAAAATATTGTATTTATCTTTTAGATAATTCATCTTGTACCTAAGCTCTAATATAATTTATCATCCTAATAGAACCCAAATATTTTTTAAAATTAGATCTCACTTCCACTTCCAACATTGAATAGGTGATATTTCACCTAGTTGGACAATCTAGAAATAATGATTTTTATACTCATAATATTTTTTAAAAAACAATTCCAACCTTTGTATGAATCTCCCATTGTATTTAATCGCATCCCTCACCATTTTTATTAAAACTTCAACAATGTGAAGTCCATCTTGGACAACAAGGATATAACCACAACTCCTCGAAAGTGTTTATAACAATTATATACATAAACCTTTTCAAACCCCATTCATCCGTGTAAAAGTTAATAGAATTTGCAATATTTACTCCCTTATGAATCTTCATAACATATAGAGTTAGAGAATTCTTTTTTGCACTCATTATTAAGTGTCATTAAAATGAGTAGGCAAGCATAAGTAAAATATATTTTGAATACTTATCAAAGTATATATAGTCAAGGACACCCTTTGACATTGAGTTATAAGTGATGCTTTCACTTCTTTATCTCTTCAGTAAAAAAAGAGTAACAATCTTTAGAAATAGTGACTCTAGATGAATATGAAATTCAAGAATATTAATTTTATAAATTTCTTTAAGCACATTCCTTTTAAGAATACTAAATTGTAGTTCATCTTCTATGATCAATTCCCTACAAGCTTGTTAATCAGAATTATAATTATCAACATCAAAACCTTTTTGCAACTTTAAGTTTGTTTGTACTTTATATTTCTCCTTGTCTGCTTCAAGTAAATCTTCTTTTTTTTTTGTATGGAACCTTCTTATAACATTTTGTTAAATACTTTTATAATCCTAAAGTGGCTTTCTCTCTTCCCTTAATAATCATTATTACACCAAATAGTTGTTACCATCCTAGTCTCGTTCCCATTAAAATTATACAGTTACTCGAAACCAAGCCTTAGAGTATTATTCTCATCACTATGAGAAATAGATGTGTTACCTTCAACAAAAGAGCCAAATTTTGTATAGTTGATGGTAGTGGCAGAGAACACATAATAAATCATTGTTTGACACATTATCTACTTTTTCAAAAGCTTTCCTCTTAATGTTGGAACTACTAGTAATATATGTTCAAATGTTGGTTATTAATGTTGCTTTGACAAGAAAATTTTATAAAAGGTAAAAGTATAAGTGTTTTTGGAGCCCAACTATCCAGAAGTCATGAAGCATGAGGTTTGGGCATGGAGGAAAAACTTAGAACTTGGGAGTTAAAACCCTTCGGAAGCAAGGCGGGTTCGTCACGACTATCCGGAAGTCATGAAGCGTGAGGTTTGGACGTGGAGGAAAAACTTAGAACTTGGGAGCTCAAACCCTTCGGAAGCAAGGTGGGTTCGCCGCGACTATTCGGAAGTCATGAAGCGTGAAGTTTGGGCGTGGAGGAAAAACTTAGAACTTGGGAGCTAAAACCTTTCGAAAGCAAGGCGGGTTCGCCACGGTGAACTAAAGTTTCGCCGCGACAAACTGATGGGAACAACTCCAGTAACCCCTTCAGGTGAAGTTCGCCGCGGCAAACAAAATGTTTCGCCACGGTGAACATATGGGAGAAATCCCATAGACCCCTTCGGGTAAATTATGCCGCGGGAAGCGATTGAATTTCACCACAGCAAACATGGAAATTATCTTCGCCACGACGAAGTTGCTGCATGAAGGTAAAACACCTTCAGGTCAATTATGTCGCAGCGAAACCCGCGAAACAGAACCCAAAACCCTTTACAAGCTACCTTATTTAATGCAAACTTAAATTCTTTCAACCAACCTCATTCATTCAATCCCAAAGACAAAAATACACATAAACATAAACAACTTTTCAAAACTTTAATCTCATTTCTAAATCAAAATTCCTTGCAAGAACAAAAACCATGAGCAAAATGAAATATTTTTCATTAATATCGAAAGATAAGAGTTTTACAAAGCTTTAATAGCCATTTCGAGCCACAATACATCATAATCCAAAAACTCAAAGTTTACATAAACTAGAAATGCTCAAAATGTGACTAAAGCATTATTCTACAAAACTAGCTTAAAATACAAAAACATTGCAAAAGTGGAGTGATGCCTCGACTCTTGGTTACTCGGTCTCATGCTCTTCACCTGAAGATGGGATGGAAATGGAGGAGGTGAGCTTGAAGCTTGTAGGTAACAGTTTATAACGGAAAAAACAAAAAGCAAAACCCTTGAAATGTTCATTTGCCAATACAAAGCTCTAATTAAATTCATAAAACATATCGTTCTCAAATTCTTAACCAAAATTCACAAACTTTAAATCATGTATGCATCAAACTTGTGAACATGTCATAAGTATATAAGCACACCAGAATAGTTTGGGTAGATCCATAAACATGACGAACTACACATTTCCACATAATGGTCCTGCGTAGTTATAAACTTGACGTACTATCGCAATCCCACATAGTGGTTTTGCGTAGACGTAAAATGAGGGAGTCTACGAAAGAGCTCTGTGCCACTAGCGGGCAGCCTAGAGAAGCCTTTAACTTAGTCAACGTGCACGTGACATACTTGAATGAGCTACACCAAACCCACATAACATGTAATTCATGAATTGAAAACAGTTTGCCCATATGGCACATTTTGGAAACTTGTTTTTCATGAATATGAGATATTTCGAAAATCATTTCCAAAAACCTGGTTTCATAAACTTGTATATTTTCAAAAAGAATCATTTTCAAAGCCCTTGCATAATTCATATATCAAACATATAACAATTTCTCAATCCATTCAAGAAGCAATAAATGCAACATCTATGATGCAATTGAAATCATTAATCTTCCTTGATTCAAAGAAAACATTTAGTGGCTTATTTACTCTATTATAAACATGTACCCACCTTGAATCCTTGTTTAAGAAATTGGCTTAAGAATGTCTTTCCTCTTACTCCTCTTGCCTCTCTTGATCCCCTTCGTGATTTCCTTTAACAATAACAAAATCCCAATTTAATAAGAATTCTAATTTGAGAACCTTAAGAAAAATACATTCACTAAAATGATCTTAGAGTACTGAAACCCATGCATTTCCTAAGCTTCATGAACCAAAACCCTTCCATAAATCCAAACCTTCGGGTCCATTTTTCCATGATCATTCTGATCAAGTAAATGACGAAATTTGATAACACTTTCTTCTAGAAAAATGTTCCTCATTGTCTTCAGTTTCTAATGACATCAAAATCATTCAATTTAGTTTAGCACTCTAAAAGTTATACTCCAAACATTTTCAGACTGTTCTTATACTAAAACAACATTATGTGCTCAACCTCCATCCAAAAATTGAAATTCTTAGAGACTGAATTGAAACTTGATTTCATTAGACAATTTCTATCCCTATGTCTCTAGTATACACCAAATCAAAAATTATTCCATTTGAATAACTACAGAAAAAAGTTATCGTCAAAATACCAAAGTATGTTCGTGTAGGAAAGTTGACTTCGTCGCGGTGAACTTTCACAGAAACATGCACCGAGAACATGTTTTGCCACTTTTTCCAACTTTTTACTTCCCACATTTCACATATAACCCATCTTAAACCTAAACTATCTCTTCTACTTCATTTTCAACTTCATTTCAACCCCAAATCATTCACAAACCAATTCATAATCTATATTTGACCATTAACCAAACAATAAAACATTTACATATACCATTCATCAACACTTCCTAAGCTTATTCAACTTCGTTTTCACTTCTAACTATCACTAATTATGGTTCATCCAACGAAACAAGAAGAGTTAATGCTTATACTTACTTGATTGAGCTTCAAATTCTTCAAACTCTTCAAGATCTCCAAAAACCCTAATTTTCTTCCCCCTTTTTCTCTCCTTTTCTCTTCTTTTCTCTCTTCTTTTCTCTCATTCACGTGTTTGCTTCTTCAATTGCAAGACTACAATTTTCCTTTTCCCATTCTACCCTTCCTTTAATGTCTTATAACTTTTAGACTTAAGTGATCTTCCAAGAATGCCCCTTATGCATTCTTACCTCTTTAATTTAACTTACATCATACTATACTCTAACTTAATTTTATGTTCTCCATTTAATACTTCTAATTTCTCCTTATGCTAGAAAGATCATGGACTCCATTCTATGAAAATAAAATAAAGCAAAATAATTAAACAAATAAATAAAGAAAAATTTTGGTGTCCAACAATAAGTTATAAAGAGATCATAAATTCATGTTCAATAATAATTGCATATCCAAAAATGAATGATAGCAAATTTTAAAAGATAGGCTCAACATGTCACAAAGAGGATTGAATTTAAACATATGCAGAATAAGTTAATCTAGCAAATGTAATATGGGACTTTGTCCCATATAAATGTGACATAGGCTTTTACTATTAAGCTAAAAACATATATGTCATATAAGTAGTGCATGTAATATAAGTGATAACATTGGAAAAGAACTGGTTTCATTAGAATTAAATACTAATAAGTAAAAGCAACGATTCCATCAGAACCTCCAATTACAAGTTGGCTTGGAGATGTTAATCGATTAACCTCTTTAACTCAACTAGAAAATGAATAAGTTCCCTACACCAACACAAGAATAAAGTATATATGATTCAGTTAACATCTTAATTGATGTTTTATAAAGATTCAAATGTCACAGATGCTTCAAGTTGCAAACTAATTTGACAAATACAAATTAATTCACCATATCCATATAAATTCAATATTTTCAAATGATGTAACTTACTCCCAACCTTACAAAGCACTATAGTGGGTATTCTTTAAAACATTAAGATATCACAAATGCTTCAAGTTACTGTTTAAATCGAGCAAACTTATCATAATACTATAACAGAACATGGTTTTGACGACAAAAAATTTCGTCACCGAAAGATAATATACTGTCGCAAAAAAAATTTTGCAACAGTAAAAAATCTTCCAACCAATGGTCACAAAAGTCCCGTAGCAAATAATTACCAGCAACGTTTTCAAGAAATCATCGCCCAACTAATTTTGCTACAATCACGTGTCCGTTACAAAAAGGAATAGGCAAAGAGAAACAAAATTGTTGTAAATTACTTATTGTGATGTTTTCTTTTGCTGGCTAAAGGTAATTAACTTTGTTAACCTAGGCGTAGGTAATAATGTTTAGCGACGATTTATTTGCGTAGCAAAATATATTTAGCTACATTTTTTTAAGCGTAGCTAAATGTTATTGGAGACATTTTAGGAAACGTAAGGAAAAAGATTTGATAACGATTTTGTATTTGTAGCTAAAAAGTTTTAGTGACGAATTTTTATTTTTAATTATACTTTCCTATTACCAAGTTATCATTTAATTATAATTATTAATAACATTTTTTATTCGTGTTATTGTTTTTACCATGGGTTGAATTATAATTAAGTCACGTTTTTTTAATTATTGTTGGTAACATTGTTTGAATAATAATTAAATAAATAACTTAAAATGATTCATAATTAAAAATTAAATGCATTTAATTTAAAAAATAAAATTTAATTAAATGTTAATTACAAAAGTTAAGAAAAAAAATTTATGGACAAACTAAGACTCCTCTTCGTTACTACTACTTACATACTTTGACCCAAGTATTTGTTTGACCATTTTTTAATCTTGATTAACTCTCTTTCAATACGGTTTAATTTTTTTCTAATTACATTATAATTTTTCTTTAATATGATCTAACTTTTCTTCATTACATTATAACTGAGCCTTAAGCGATCAGTTCTCCTCTTGAAGTATCGTTACATATGCTGGTCGTGACGATGATGAACCAATTGGCTTAGTGTCATACCCAAGACCTTTGATATACCCTAATCTTGTACCAATGACGTTATTACAAATTTCATCCACATTGGGCTCATTTATGTTAGACAATGATCTCTATAACTGTAACATCTCACCCCCGACAGGAAGGGTAAAATAGTATTTTGGCTAGGGGTGATCGTGATTAGGACTGTTTTGGCATTGTTATGCTTACTGGTATGTACAAACAGTGAATTTGTGCACATGAAATAACTGTACATGCATTCATGA
>JAOTAX010000005.1:35673924-35712145 GCA_025629825.1 Erythroxylum guanchezii | reverse complement strand
AAAAAAATTTATACCGGCTTGTGATTGGTTGATTGTTCTAGCATGCTACTTTCGCGGGCACGGACTCGGATATCACCGTCGATGTCGGGTTTGGGTCTTGCAGAAGTGAGGTGCTACATTAACCTTCACAGAGGCCCAATAATCACACATTTCACTCCAATTTTCTTGAGTCACCCATTCTAGAACATGTCTCCTTGCCTCCTCATCCAAAGGAAAAGAGTTGTAGTATTTATGAAGTCGATAACAATAATTTTTCGCCCTTTGTTTGAACAGTGAACTCACACAAGCTTGAAATTTTAAGATTCTCTATATTGACGATATTGAGCTTCATCCGTGAGCAACACGTAGAAGTTAAATTACTCTTTAAATAAGTAAAACAAAATTGCTTATAATAAAATGAATTGAAAAATTATCGAAACTTTGTCCAAAGCATTCTGTAGCAAGTTGTCTTCCTTCATGCCAGGCAATTCATTCCTGACAACGACTCCCAACTCACTAGACAATTTTGTTAATTGGATCTTGTCAACAAGAAGACATTGCGTGAGGACAGTATGCAAAGACAACTAGTTGCTCATTGGAACATTCATACATTGCAACTCAAAACCTTTAGTGATACCTCTACCGCTTTTTCTTATGCTGATTTTGGAACCTGACAATAAAAGAATAATAATGATAAGAAAAAACACATTAAAAATGTAAATATATATTTGGGCATAACTCTAATTATAGGTGGTTTACAATAACAGCCTAAAGATCCCTCAGCACTAGTTGAGGTAGATAGAGATTGTTACTGACTGGCTTCATCAGTAGATAAAATCAGTGGTTGTTGTTCAATAGGTTCGGATTGATTTGGTTATTATAGGAGAGAAACATTTTCGGTAGTTGCCACTCTATTTCCCTTGTTTCTATCAGGTGTCATTATATTGAATATTTGTAAATGAAATATCAACATTACTCATAATCTTTACTCAAACATCAACATTCTACATTAATATAAGTCAAACAAGAACATTTTGCAAAAATATAAGTTAAACATCAACGTTCCATAAAAAAACAAGTCAAACCTGTACATTCCGCATAACTCAAACACTAACATTCCGCTAAAACATGACTCAAACACACACCAACATTCCACATAACAAAACTAAACCACACAGCAACATTTCGCATAATATAACTCAAACACCAACATTCTACAATAACATAACTTAAACACAAACCATCATTCTGCATAATATAAAACACACAGCAACATTCCGCATAACATAACTCAAATACCAACCAACATTTCGCATAACGTAATTCAACATCATGACTCCACAAAAACATAACTTAAACACACACCAACATTCTATATAATATAAAACATAAACCAACATTTAACATAACATAACTCAAAAACCAACATTCCGCATATATAAGGCAAACACCAATAATCCACATAAACATAAGTAAATGAACAACATTTGCATAAACATAAGTCAAACACTAACATTCCGCATAAACATAAGTAAAACATCAACAATACGCATCAACATAAGTGAGATATCAATAATACGGATTAACATAACTCAAACATCAATATAATATTTCAGAGAATCTAAACAAATTATTTACCTTAATCATCATGATCAAGATTTTGAAAATCATCATCATTAATTACATTATCATTGGACTCTTTATCACTAATATATTCGGCCAAAGTATCATCATTGTCATTTAATTCATCCTAAGTATAGTCTTCATCTGTTTGTACGATAAGATTTGCTTGGACTTCATCCAGTTGTACTGTATTGAGATCAACATATCTCCTATAGAATGATAATATATCTACATCTTTTATTCAAATGGTTTCATTATTGAAATCCAATTCAATCTCTTGATATACTTCATCTTCATCTTATATAAATTGACCATTATCCTTTCACAAAATCGAAGAGATTTAATTTTTGAAACTTTTGAATAACCTTCCAATTTCTACCCAATACAGTATCGTTGAGGTAGAAAACTTGCTTCACTTGACTTGCATGGACAAAAGAGTCATTATCATACCATGTCTTACTAACATTGATGCTAGTAATATTCTCGTTCACTTTCATATCACTAAGATTAAACCATTTACACTTAAATGGAATAACCTTCTTATCCTTGATGTAGTGCAACTCTATTATTTCATAGATGACATCGTATATGTCAATAAAATTGTCATCATGATATCCCTCAACAATAACCCCATAATTTTGGCTTCTAACTTGACTGTCTCAATCTTGTATGTGAAATCACACCCCAATTTTCAATGATCACAACCCAATAATTATTAAGAATATGCTTTCTGTATCCTTTCCACTATAACAACTTTCTAGTAGAGATAGAGGGTTTTGAAGTAGTTTTTAGGAAATGGTTAACTTATATCTTTGATGATTGCAAATCTTATGTTTGTATGAGGAAATTAGGAATGGTGAGAAAAGGACTAAAAATCCTTATTTAAAAATCCTTATCTATAATAGTTTCAAGGATATTTAAAAGAGCATTACTGATGCAAAACTTTATGTTACCCGAATCCAAGAGGAGTTGACCTTTAACTAGGATATGCTACCCTATTAAGGACTAAAAATTCAACTCTGAATTATTTTTATAAAGCTATAGAGAAACATAATTCCATACTAAGGAAAATATTTAGAATCAATGGCTCGAGGACGAGGATAAAAATACAAAATTATTTCATACATCCATTAATACAAGGAAGAAACTTAATATAATTTCTGATAAAGCAAGGTGGAGGAACTACCCTCTCATAAAGGTAGATAAGTAAAGAGGTTTACAATTTCTTTTATAATTTTTTGGCAACTCAAGCTTTTAGCTTATCTTCACCTCAGTTACTTTAAGGCTTCATTTCTCACCAATTCTCTATAATAGAAGCTGATCCCTTAAGTAAGCCTGTTGATAATGAGGAAGTGGAAAGGTTGCATTGAACTTAAGCATTGGTAAGTCCCATGATCATGATAGTCTAAATGTGTTTTTCTTTCAAAAATCTTGGTCTTAGACAAAAAGATTCTTCACTAATGTTGTACTAGAGTTGTTTAAAAAGAGGTGAATGCTCAAAGAAATTAATAAAGCCTTTATAACTCTTATCTCAAAGATCCCCAACCCTTCTTAAATTTGATTACAAACCTATTTCTTATTGTCACATGTTATACAATATCATAGAAAAGATATTTGCTTAAAGACCTAAACTAATCATCGAGAATCTTATAAATGATTCATAAAGAGCCTTTGTCTAGAATCCTATTATCCTAGGAGCTCTTTAGGAGTTATAACAAGAAGAATTCTTCTATAAATTGTGCTATAAAATTAGACTTTCACAAAGTGTTTGATTCTATCATCTGGTGTTTTATTCTTCATATGTTTGAATCTTTAGGTTTCCTTAAAATATTCATTAAATGGATCCATTAATGCCTCATTACTACTTCCTGTAATTTTCTAATAAATGGATAACTAGCCAAGGAACGTTAAGGTCTTGCATTGAATAGAAATACGAGTCACTTAATCATTGAAAGACTTTCTTCGAACACATTATGGGCAACTACATTTCAACCAAAAATAACAAAAACAATTCTCTCTTTTCCCTTTCTTCATTAACATTAACACATATTTAGTACAAAAAGGTCATTATCAATCCCAATTAATGCAAACAACTTAACAACAAATGAAAAAATATAACTTAAACAATATACGTTTTCGACTTCAATGACAAAAGGAAAAAAAACACATTATGGGCAACTAAATTTCAACCAAAAATAACAAAAACAATTCTCTCTTTTCCCTTTCTTCATTAACATTAACACATATTCAGTACAAAAAGGTCATTATCAGTCCCAATTAATGCAAACAACTTAACAACAAATAAAAAAAACATAACTTAAACAATATACGTTTTCGGCTTCAATGACAAAAGGAAAAAAAAACACAAAACTACTTACCAGGTGAAGAGAAACCACAGGGAGATGATGGAGGACAGAAAGCTGTCGAGTGAGGAGAAGAAAATTATCAGATGAATGTGGTTTAAGTGGAAGAAAATTCAGGCAGGGAGAGAGGCTTGGACAAGATATCGAGTAGGGAGGGGAGGGGCTTCAGGCATCTGTGCTAAAACAAATGTTGGGAAGACATCGTTTGTCGTCCCACAATCAACATTGTCTCAGCTTAAATACTTTTATCATCCGCTACATTTGGCAACGAATAATATTTTCGTCGCCAAATCTCCAACAAACGAAGTCATCTCAACTTAAATTTTTTTTATCATGCGCAACATTTGGCGGCGAAAATACAATTAGTCGCCAAATGCCCAAGATTTTCCTACCAAATTAAAATAGCGTCCCCAATTGTCTAACATTTTCTTACTAAATTAAAAAATTATCACTAATACTACAATCATATTACAATGATTAATAAAAAATATATATTACAATCATATTTGTTCAATCCCTTTGTTTTACATTTATGCATTCAACGTCGTTAACATCATGTAGTAATCTTTGAAATGACTTGTTAAAGTCATTTTCAATAATATTAAAATTTTCTTATAAAGATTTTATATTAATATGTAATGTTCATTACCATTTTCTAATATATTGCAAATTATTTCTAATTAAACTGCTATTATTATTATCTCTAAAAACTACTAGAATGGAAATGAGTCCTTAGTAACTCTTTCTGTTGTCTCAATCTATTCAGACCTCGTGGTCCAAATATCCATGGGAACATAGTGTATAGAAGAAGTTTGATGCAATTTTCACACAATTTTTTATTTTCCTAAAATAATTAGTAAAAAGTATATATTACAATCAAATTTGTTCACTAAATTTGTTTTACAATTATGTGATCAACATCATTAACATCATGTAGTAATCTTTGAAATGACATTGTTGTTAAAAGTCATTTTCAATAATATTTAAAAAAATTATAAAGATTTTATATTAATATTTAATGTTGATTATCATTTTCTAATATATTGCAAATTATTTCTAATTAAACTGCTATTATTATTATCATATATGGTAATTAACTTAATGTATTATTAATGTATACATATTAATTAATCCTAACTATTATAATGATTTATAAATGGTAAATTATATATAAATTTTCCATATCTTACTTATGTAATATATATTTTACTTTATATGTAATAATAAATATCTAATTATTATATAAAAATTCCATGCTGTAACATATAAATTATATATTATGTATAATTATGTATGGCAAAGGTGACAACGAATATGGAAATGTCTTCCTATTTGGCAACAGTTTTTTTGTTAACAATAAAATTGTACTATATTTCTTCTGAAAAATCGAAAACAACATTGTTTACCTTAATAAGAAATGCGTCATTTTGTATTAGGTTATTAACATGAAACTGAACCTTTCTTCATTTTCGTGATAACCATCAACATTCCTCTACATTCAAGGTCCAATAACCATTGTCCCCTCTCTTGTGCTTGTCTTGTGTGTTATGGTCGTTACCATCAAAGAAGCATCCTTAACTATGTTGATATTGTTCTTCTTTTCTATTTTCTAACCTCCATCTTGTGCTCTGTTTTACTTATACGTTTAGGTGTTTATTGTGATTTTTTTTTTTTTGCATATTGTGTATCGGTTATATTTGTGTTTATGTTTCGAAGATGATTTATTGTCTTTCTTTGTTGGTTGTACATGGGTAGAGTTTTTTTTTTAAGACCTTTAACGCTTCTTTCAGAAAAGCCTGTTAACTATTTGATGAAAGGTCTGAAAGAATATTTAACACTTTTTGTAATAATAGCAATATAACCCTATATAGATAATATTATATTTCTATAAATCAAGAGCATGGTCATGTGTAATCTACTTTAAATTCTAAAATTTAGATATGATATAAAGGGTAAATGGATTACTTCTATTTTAAGAAGGGTAACTTTCATCTCATTAGGTAGATTAAAGATGTATAAGTACTAAATTGTATTACTTTCACTTATCATTGAAAATTTTATTGAACATAATAAATTTTATTCTAAATTCACTTTTACATAATATAACTTTTAACATAATTTATCGAGGAATGTCGACGTGGCAACTAGTTTCCGATGGTAGAAAGTCATTCCGTTGGGAGGAATGTGGCAAAATTGTCCCTACTGAAGAAAAAAAAACAATATAGAACAAATCCCCTCTTCATACACTAATAATCGTTTTCCTTCCATAGCCGATCTTCTTCTTAAAGGTTTTTGGTATCATTCGAACTACCTCACTATCCTTATTATCTAGATCTCATTTCCTGTTATGAACCTATTATATATATGAACATTTGATTGTATATACTATATGTTATGTTAAACTTCCTTGAATCTTCATGAGAATATAGATAGAAATAGAGGCAGAGGCGGAGGCGATGTCACAATGGTCCGTAAAGGATTACGAAAATTTCTTGTTTTGAAAATTTTGTTGATTCCAATGACTATGTCTCTTCAATCAGGTATGCATGTGTTCCAATTTGGGTTCGTTATACAGTTTCACTAAACTAGAAATCTAAGTTCTATACTGATTGTGTTTTAGGCGAAACGCATCGTACTGGCAATTTA
Organism: Erythroxylum guanchezii; assembly: GCA_025629825.1. Taxonomy (NCBI): domain Eukaryota; kingdom Viridiplantae; phylum Streptophyta; class Magnoliopsida; order Malpighiales; family Erythroxylaceae; genus Erythroxylum; species Erythroxylum guanchezii. The sequence continues at coordinate 35,705,534 of JAOTAX010000005.1, read as the reverse complement.
TCTGATCAAGTTGTCTTCCATACTAAATCTAGGGACTCATTCACTGTATCCTCTAGAAGTTTAGCTATAACGAAGAAGCTATTGGAAGAGAGTGTCAACATCCCTACACTTGAGGGAAGATCTTTCAATATTTCAATTGGTGCTTTCGAACGTGCAAGGACCCTTCTTGGAAATCCAGACATAAGGAACTCATTTACCTTTACAGACTCTCATGTTGTCTTGAATCCAAAAAAAAATTATTTCAACTCTTTATCGATGGAATCAGCTTGAAACTTTATTTATTAGTCTGTTTATAAGAATTTTTACAATAGTCTCTCTACTAGTTAGGAGTAAGGATGCGTACTATTTATGTTATTCTATGTTTGTAAGAATTGTTAAACTTCAAATTAAAATCTTGTACTACTTACCATATATCATTATAATGTATTGATACAATTTCCAAAATTTTTATAAACAATTATTTTACTGTTACCAAATATTAATTATTAAGAATAGCTGTTTACTTAAATTTATGATATTTTTATCCTATTATAATTAAAATTTTTGGTTCACAAATATTTTAATGTCCAAAATATATTTACTTTTCATATTTTAAATAACCTACCATGTGTTTTTCAACAATATGTTTTAAACATTGAAATTGACTTGACAACAAAAGATATCTTAACTAGGATTACAAAAATGTTAATTATAATTAACCTTAATTACGATTATTAAGTACACTTAGCATTAACAAACTATCTTACAAATATTATTTATTTTATCAATGCTATCACATACAAAAATTCATCAAAATTCCCCTAAAAACTTATGGAAAATATCTAACACTCACTTTTTGCGACGACATTCATCGTCGTCGCAAAATGCTAGCACAATTGTGACGAATATAATAAATAGTTGCCATATGTGCCACCACCTGCGACGCTTCAGAAACTCGTTGCCAAATATTGGTGACAAATGACATAAATCATCGCACAAAGTATACATTATACGATAGTTTTCTTTTACCGTCGCTCAAGATTATGTTTGTACGACCCTTGCGCAAAAAAGGCAATTATTGGCAACGCAATATATATTTCAATCATTATTTGTTCGAACCATTTGCAACACTTCACCATAATTGACGTCAAGTACATTGATTTCCCCGACATCTAGCGACAATACTTTTGTTCATCACAAAATCTTTCATTGTGGCGAAGAAATTATTTAAATGTCGTTAAAACTTGTTGTTATTGCGATGATAGTTAGTAATCATCATAAAATATGTTCCATTTACTGACGTTTCACTAAAACGTTGTAAAATCATTTACTTATAGCGATGAATGTGTAAATTGTCACTAAAAGGTTACTTTTAACGACAATTAAGAAATCGTCTCCAATTAAAACGTAGCCAATAAATAGATCTATTGTAGTGTAATATCATAATTTGATATAGACAATACCCTAAGACACTTTAATATTGGTAATCTATTATTGATTACTTCATTACGAATGTGACCTAATAATAAGTTAATGTGTAGGAAGATATGCAAAAGTTTGTTTAAGAGATGCACTCGAGTGTAAGAGTAGGTAATAACATAACTACTAATGTACTAAAATAAACCAAATATAATGCAAGTCTCATCATTAGCATATAACTCTAGAAGACATGAAGTCACTAGAGAATCTCACATATCCATATAAAATATCTAGATAATAACATGTCCAAGATAATCACAAAGTATAAGATATTAGTTATAACCATATTCCTTGAATCATTATACGGAAACTATCTAATACTTGAAAAGCAAATAGTGTTGTGATATTTTTAGATTTTTAAGTAAGGGTATAGTTTACAAAGAATGAACGGACAGGCCTTAAATAATAAAAATTTACTCCAACTATTACTTATTGTTTTTCTACTTTAACTCTTATTTTTTCAAATTTTAATAAGTTTTTTAAAGGCAATTTATTTTATCCATATCTTTAATTCAAAGGCTAGAAATTAATTATCTTAAATTCAAGTGGATAAGTTTAGATTTAAATGTTTAAAATTAATGAACTCAAAATTTACAAAATATTAATATTTATAATTATATACATAAATTTCAATTCTTTTAATCCAATTCAATGTGAAACAATTTTGATACAATTCAATTTATAGAATATCTAGAATCATATCAAAATAAATTTAATAGGAAAATTTAGTCTATTTTAATTTTAAAAATCAATGATATAGTTTTTTTCTAATTTTTTGTATTTTTTTCATCTCCATTCAAAATATTTAAGATTCATGAAAACTATACTCCTAATATTCCATAATATAATACCTTATTAAGTTTATGTCTAAAAATATAGATCCCACTATAATTTCATAATAGAGTATATCTAGTGCACCTTATACATTTAATCAAATAGAACAATAAGCCTTCAAGAGTGAACCCTAAAGATACGGCAACCATGAGGTCATGACAATGACCGATGATGATGACGATGACCATTATCATCGCAACTATTATTATCACCATCATCATCATTATTATTATTATTATTATTAGGATAAAACCTCCCATATCGTTTAAGAAATTTTAGAAAAAATTAATATTTAAATTGCTTGAAAATTTCCTTATAGTTTTTTATTTTTCAAAAAATTCCTTTTAAATTTCGGTTGAAAAATAATAATGAAACACACATAGTATGAACATAATACGGGAGCTAACTAAATTTCATTGATATAATAACCCAATTTAGTTCTTAAACTTAACCTAGACCAATTAAACTCTACGTAAATTAATAATTTAAGATAATTATAATAAATTTATTAATTTTGATCAAATTTAATTTCTTCAATTTGAATTTAAGTGACGGATTGAATTGTCATGTAATAAATATTTAGTTAGTTCACATGTTTATTTATAGTGTGTTTTATTGTTATTTTAATAACTAAATTTTTAAAAAGGGTTGGTTTCTTTTCAAAATTTTTGAAAATTAACGAGTTTTTAAACTTTTCAAAAGTACATCATAATTCTATATTTTTTTACTTTTGGAATTGTTGTCGTTGTTAAAGAAGAAACTTTCAAGGTTTCCACCATACCAACGCAAGAAACAGGAAATAGGGAAGAGGTAGACCGCCAAATGTATGGGCTCACATTATTTTAAAGCGTTCCTAACGCTCATGGAGTGGTACTGGGCCATTGTGAATTGAAGGCTTCTCCAACAGAAAGGTGTACCTCTGTAGGGGCTAAGCGTGACGCGTCTATAGGAGTGCATGTTCTTGCTGTCCTCAATCAACCTAAACGCGTTCAACTTTGGCTTTTTGTAAATTTCCGGATGCACTAAAACACTCGGTAAAATAATTTATACGACACGGAACAGCACATGATTGATAGTTGTGGACGTATTAGATCATCAAAGGATGCATAAAGCCATAGGTGTTGTCTCCAGTAACTTGGGATAAAGCACGTGTTAAAAGAGTGAAATAGAAGGTAAATGGACTTCAAACAAATTCCCTTTCCATCACACCATTATTCGTAGGTAGAGCCGATGCAGCAGTTGAAATGAATAGGTCATCGCAACGCAACTATTATATCTTATCAGTATGCAAAATTAAACATACAAAGAGAAATGTTTCCAATATGTTTATTTAAGGATCCAATGAGGCGAAAACGACAACACAGCCAATGGAAAAAGAGAGAAAGAAATTCAAAGACAATGACTGCCCAAATTCCACAGGACACTCATTTTCTATCTAACAAATTTCATGTAATTAAATAACAACTTGAGATATTGCAAACTTTGCTATCATCGAATTATGCTTTTTGCATTCGCTAAATATACAAATTCAAGGCCGTTAATACGTATACCTGTAACACATAGCCATCAAATGCACAGCAACATCAACCAAAATTAAAGCTAACAGTAACAGATCATATATATTATATATATATAAAAAGCAAGACTGGAAGAGCTTAATTAAACGCCGTTAAGTTCGTTATCCCCGTCATCTTCAAACGCTTACACTGCAACTGGTCACCAACTGGTACTTAACGGCGTTAGCACCAACGATGATTCCGGTATTTCTGTTTCCAAACGTTATGTAAGCAGGACACTGGACGTATAAATGATACCTACCAGTAGTGAAAGATCCAACTTTGAACTTAACCCGACCATCGATCTTGATCATCAAGAAAACAGTCCCTGTGCTCTGGTCTTGACCCAACGCGACGCCGTTGTACGGAGCAACCGGAACGTTGTTCCCGAAGATGAAGGGAGACCAGACGTTTATCTCTTTGTGACCCTGGTAAGTCGGTTGGATGGCTGTACGGAGTGTGATTTGTTGGTTGCGGTAAGTGGCGTAGATGTCGAGCCTGTCGTAGTAGATGCCGATTTTGTCATTCGGGTTGCGAGAGGACACGGTGACTTGGAAGTTGGAGGTCAGGAAGTTGGGAGCAGAGACGTTGAAGGCGTAAACGGTGGCGTCTTGGAGGATGAAACGTGGTTTACTGGGGCGGAGAATGGCCCAGACTAAGAGGACAATGACCAGGACGATGAAGGCCAGGATTAGGATTCCGGCGAAGATCCGTCGGAAGATTTTTCGACGTTTGTCACCGTGTTTGTCGCAATCTTTAGATGACATGGTGGTGAAGAGAGGTGCAAAACGAAAGAGAGGGAGTGGGTAGTTAGGGGGTGAATGAATGGGGTTTGGTTTGTGTATGGTATTATTAGTAGAGAGTAGATGTCCACTTACTGTTAAATAGCAACTGGCCACGGATGGTCACTATTGAAATTGGTCATTTGCTGGTTTTTACTTAGGTTATGTGGGGAGTGGTGGATTATTCTCTGCTTTTAGTGAAGAAACCGATTGATTGATGTTAATACCCAAAAAATTGTGACTCTAACGCAATGAAAAGGTTGAGAGACGCAAAAGCGGAAAGCCCTCTCTACTCTACTCTCTAGTGGAGAGAACATTGAGTGGGGCTTTTACGTGATGTTAAAGTGTGACTTCACTTTAGTAAAAAGATGGGATGACTTCCAGGTCAATCAAAGCGTATACAACTATTGACTACCGAGCGGACCTTGAATCGGAGAAATCTTAAGAAACTTGAAGCTAACAAGTGACGTCAAAAAATCTAAAGTGAATCTCCTATAGAGTTTGTGAAAGTTTATTACCCTTGGAGGACCTAAAAGTTCATAACCTTTCTAATAATTTCTTGTTAACCATAAAAGTACTCCGCTTAAAATACTCAACATTTACAAAATCCAAGAAATGGAAAATGTTAACTTTGGGGCTCCGCATGTGAGAGAAGAGAGGACAAAATCGTAAATACTTAACCTTTGATTTAGCGACGTCCCACCCACCTCTACATTTCTAAGGCTAACATTCCTCTCCGATTCGCTACTTTGGTCCATTGTACCCTAATTAAATTGCAATTTGATGGAACAATGATAGCTTCGAGTAGAACTAGAACGGCATTCAACGCTCGTTTAAAATTGGCTTTTATTTTTTGATTTTGGATATATTTCAATTGATTTATTATAAAAGACGGGCGAAAAGAAAACAATGAAGGTGTGTGTGAAAGTGTGTTGGGTACATCTCTTCATTGAAGGCTGTCAAAGAATTATTGCGTGGAAGTTTCAAAGTGGAGCCACGTGAACCGAAGCTTGACCTTGACTTCAGTTTTTAACCGTTGATTAATGCTCGCGTCCCTTACAGCTACAAGTCATAAGGTCCCTCCGATTATTCTAGTCGGTGATGCAACACAATTGTCTCTACTTTTTCAACAGTTTCGTTTTTTTCAATTACCAAATTCATCTCCTGTTCTCAATTCACTTACGTGTTACATTTGAAAACGGTAACCATAACGTGAAGTGACTTTCAATTGAATCACATGTCATAAATTGAAGAATTTTTATTAAAATATTAAAAAATATAATTATCTTGTATTGTAATTTTTATTTATGATAATTAGATATTTTCTTTCAACGAGCTTGGATTGGATACCACATCTTTTTTTTTATAAGTCAGTAAAATAAATAAATCAAAAAAGAGTTATTTACAATCCAAAAAAGCAAATCACTTTACAATACCAAAAGGGATAGCCTTTTTCTACGGACATGCGGAGCCTTACAAAAATATATCTTTATGACCAAACAGCCACAACAACCAACCTATACATATTTACCCACCAAGCTGATGTAGCATTTACGGACTAACTTAGAATAGAAATAAAGAGTTAATTTAGCCACAAAACAAAAACAAGAAATTCAATTCAACATTCATCTTGGATACGCATTTCATTTTCGAAAATACCTACCAAAATATATGATTAAAAACTAAATTAATTTGGCTAACTTAACCGTAAAAACTTTGAATTGATCAATTTTTTATTTAGTTTTTAACTTTTTAGTTTGATTTATTTTAATAATTTTGGTTGAAATAAATATATTAGTTTCGTCGGTCTTTATGAATTAAAATAAACTAATCAATTTTTATTTAGTAATCTTTTCTTAATTAAAGTTCAATTTTTTAATGAGTAAGAACAACCTCCTTTAATCATATTTCAAAATTTTCAATTTTATTCAACTTTTTATAATGATCTTATAATAGTTGAATTTTTTTAATTTTAAATTTCTTATCTTATATGTTTAACTTCTAGACCGATTTTTAAAACATTATTTATAACGCCTATGTGTTGAAGAGAAAGACTTTTAAAAATGAAAAAAAAAAGATCAATTATAAATCTTTACAAGTTGGTCCTCACATAAAATAGATTTTAATGTGATTTTGAAATAACAGATAGACAAATATATACCAGCTGAAGGTAGGAGATCATCTTGTGGAATGTGGCTATAAACTAATTATTATAACAACTAATTCCTGTGTATAAAGACCAGTTGGTATAAGTAGATTGCAGTTAAGTTATGGAAGAACTGTTGATAATTGTTAAGAGTTTCAAAAGGATAGAGAATACATTTAAGTTCATTAATTTATATATAATTATGCAATTATATATGGTATCTATTGGAAGACTTCTCTTGACTTTAAAGACGAGTTATAATATATGACAAAGAAATACAATTAATAGAATTCCTTTTCACTCATGGTATGATGTCTTTTATGTGATTCACATTAGTATTGTCTTGACATGACGTTCCATGTACATTTTTACTAATTTTATTAGCGAAAAGTATTTGATTAAAAAAATTAGTAATGCTTTGATTAAAAAATTAGTAATGCTAAAAAGTTTAATTATAAAGATATTCGATTGAAAAATTAAATAAAGTAAGAAGACAAAATATTATTATCAGACAGAAAAGTATGAATTAACATTGAACTAACTCGAGGAATTTAGTCGTGAAAGAATACCGACAAACATATTATATTCGGAGAAGGTGACAAAAATTAAGAGGTTGATATCAAGAATTCTTTAATAATCTTTTTTTAAAAGTATACAATTGGATTGTAAACATAAACCAAATTGACCGATCAACTAACTTAAAATGTTTTTATTGTAAAAAATATAGTTTGCTTGCTCTTATGTTTTTGTTTATTACGGTAGATTAAACCTCCATAATTACATTTAGGCATGAAGTGGCAAGTCGGACACAAACTAAAACATTATAGAAAAAACTAGGGGAAGATTAGGTTGAGAGTGCTACTCAAAGACAAAAAAATATGTTTGCTTTAGTCATCATAGTTGAGAACAGCTGTGAGTTCATCAATTTTGACCGTAATTGCATCAATGTGCCAACTTAGACAGGTCACATTGAAGGGCATGGAACATCCATGTGATTTGGCAAAAATAATTGAAAGTCAAATTAGGCAATTAAAAATGTTAGGGATTGTAAATTTCACACTGTAACCTAACTTGCACATTTAGTACTCTTTAAAAAACAAGGGAAAATAGCCCTTCCTCTTTATTCTTGAGGACCCTGTCCGTGTCTGAAGGCGGCTACTAATTTCAACGTGGTCATCTCTCTCGATGGCTAATAAACAAATTGTGTCTCTCTTTCTGAACATACGCAATTAATCCATGCGATGCTCGCGAACGAAGAGTATTATCAGTCTCACGGAACGAGACCGTACCCATTAAAAGAATTATTGTTAACGCAGTACAAATAATTCGTACACCAAAACCATTAACAGAATTTTCTACATATTATACGTGGTCCAGGCACAAAGCAGATGCAAGGAGGCCTTATCTGAAAATTATGTACCGATGCTTAACAAAAGAAAGAAGCCAAGGATATCCCTAACCCCACTCGCCTTCTACAAGTGGATGCTAGTTTTGGGGTTTAGAAATAGAATATCCCAGAGAAACCCTTTTTTAACTTTCTGGGCACTGACAATTAGGCTGATTCCTATCCTCTATTGCAGTTCTCATAAAGTCCCTACATGAGATCTTCTCTGAACCTCTCAAAAGTCCCATCTTTTACCTAACACTTTTCTACTTCCTTCAAGTTCAAACCTTGTACGTTGAGCTAGCCTCGCGTAACCACATAATTTGTGCACGTGTCGAATGGATTTAATATCGGAATTTTTGTGGGACTACTGGGGGTCGTATAAGGGACAAAACCTAAAAGCGAGGAAGAATAAAGGATGATGAGAAGATAACACTTGATTGGCAAGGAATCCTCATGGCAGAAAACTCCAAGCTTTGAAAAGATGGGGGCATTGAGGCAAAAGGGAATTTTGGGTTTCAAAAACTGTGTGTTTGCTTAGTATTTAAATTAAGCCATGTAATACGGTGGTAATAGGTCCTATGATTAAAGTGAGGAAGATAGTGGTGTAATGTAATAATTGAGAAGCGAAATGATTTGGATGTTTCCGAAATAGTATAATTATATTAGAGAAAGGAACATAAAGGAAGTTAAGTGGTTAACATTTTGGAAGATTTTGATTGCTTGCAAATCTAAAGGACACGGTTGAATATGAAGCAACCTATAGATGAAAGATACGTAATTTTCTTCTCCTATCTAATAATGTAGACAATGCATGTCCTGGTATTGGTGGCATTTGGTGACCGACAAGAAAGTCACCAATGTGAGATAACTACAAGGTTATGCAAGAGATAAGGAGAGAATATGTGGAAAAAAAAACATAAATCATAGGGATAACATTAGAAATACTTAATTTTATATTAAAGGGATTTTAGTAATTATTTGTCAATTAGCATTGCTTTTCCTCAACCGTTGAAGCTTTTCATGACAAAGTAGGTGTTTTTCGCGACTCAACTATCTTTGTGGTCCCTTTTAATTATCATAGCTTCAACAAGCGTTTATTTATCCAAGACGATTTTGGAAGCTGGGCACCAAACATTGGTAAGAGAGGGTATATTGTGTACAACTAGGGCATTGTCTTGGTCTCTGTTACGCAGTGTCTTTATCGATGTCCAATTTGGACACCCATCTTGTGATCCTTCGGTACGCACATGGAAGGAACCACCATGGCCATGGTTATGGACATAGTCACATAGCCTTGGGGTCATATACATATAAAGCTAAATCTTGAGTTAAACCAAAACATCGGTACTCCTACTGTTTTATTTCTTTGCCCTAAAATGGGATTTTCTTTTCTTTTTGTTTTCGTGTACGTGCGCAAGGTAAAAGATCATGGAACTTGGGATTATGCCAAAGGATAAGGATTACGAGTTATATAGATTAGGGCAGCAAGGCAGAAACTATCAAGGAAATGGAAAACATTTTGGAACATCAAGGTCAAGGGTTTTTTTGAGATGGGTCGGCTTAACGCTTAAGGAAATACAAGGACATGCGAGCCAGGATGAGGTGTATGACCCGTTTTGTCCTTGAAACTAGAATTTGGGTCGTCACGCACTTGAGATGGTTTCAAGCTTTGATTAATAATACTTCTCAGGGTCTTATGATATCACAAAATCAATCAAATAGCAAAAAGACAAGGAGGTAACTTCCTAAGATTTGATATAAAGTTCCATATCACTGAAGCCACACACACACACAAACAAAACTAAACTGTCATCTTCCTCTCAAACGTTTTTGTTCAGTTTTCTGGCAACGGGGAAGTGTTCAACAGACCTCGGTACATACCCCCATATGTACTATTGGTTGTGATTTATGAAGCCACTATTATTCAACCTCATGATTTACAAAACCAAAAAAAAATCTCTAATGAAATGAAAAAGTTACCTTATTTACCCCAAGTCCCGACCTTCGAGATAAATTTTTTATTTTTTTACCTTTTTTGTTCATTCCATGTCTTACCCTCAAAAAATTCATTCAGCATGCGCTCAAGATCCTCTGGACTGTACTTGATGTACTTCAGGGGGTTTTTACCACCCTCAATCATGGGTCTGTACAGAAAACAGAAGAGAATCACCATAAGTATTATGATGTTAGATGAGAGCAATTAGAGCGATCGCTTGAGGAAGTGGATATGGAAATTGACTTCAGGGTAAAAAGCCATACCCAAGCCGTTTCAAGAAGGATCTGTAGGCAGGCAAGAGGACTTCGGCAACAGCAAGCCTCAAAGACTCTCGCAACTCACTGTCTGGAACTGTCCATTGAGATTGTCTTTGATGAAGCTCCTCAAATTGTACATTGAATGTCTTAAACCTGTCCTTCACCATTGCTCTAGAAATTCCACTTGCACCTGAATCACCCGTGCCAACAGAGAGGCACTGCAAAATCTGAACATCCAACATATAAAATTACTTGCTTGTCTCACTACATCAACAAATCAACATGCTTCAGTAGAAAGACAAATGCTTTTTCTAAATTTTTCCTAACTACTAGAACACGTAATAAGTATGAGATGGGGTAATGCCGATTTTAAAGGTTTACAAGAGCAGTTAAAATTATGGCTTAATTACTTGGTGATCATAGTTTAAACATTTTCTGGATAAATGTCAACATTTGGATCAAAGTTATCTCATTTTCCCATTACCCAAAGATGATTATGTTATTAAATTCATGCAACAACTCAGTGCATTCGCAATAGTTGTAAATTTCAAGAAACAGAACCTTTGCCCAAGAAATTCTCTTGTACTGATTTGCATGCTGCTGCACTATCCTACGATGTATTTGTACCCAGTCATCTCCCAGTAAGTCCTTTGCTTCTGACCTGTAAATAAATGGTCAGGAGTTGCATATTGCCGCGTAGTTGGGACTTTCAGAACGTGCTTAATGTAAACCAAACCTTCGTACAGATCTCACTATATAGTGAATGTTGTTCATAAGAAATAACTGGGTTAGTGCAGGATCTTTGTACTGCTTGGATTTCCCATCTAAATTAACCTGAAGTGCCTGCATAATCCTTGTTGTTAAAGTCGCTATTTGAGCCTCTGGATCACTTGCTTCGAAGTCTTCGAAGAGCTGCTTAAGTGTTGTCTGGTAACTGCGCACATGTAAAGTTGCAGTCAGATCTTATTAACAAAAAAGTTAAGCAATTGACTACACGCAAAGGGAGTGGGGAGTAAGTAAAACATAGCGCAGTGTCTCTCTTAAATTGCAGACTACAGCCACAACAAAACCCGCAACGCAATCAGCAATATATATCAGGTGGGACTATGATATAAATTGAAGGAATTTAAGGTCTATACCGCAAAATAGAAACAGCTAAAAACTCAAAAATCAGAAAATGAGACAAATTTATCATAGAAGTAAAGTAACGACTGTGCAATCAGCAATCGCTAGAAGCTGATAGTCACATCCTTCCTACCACCAGCAGGTATAGAATTAAAGAAATAATATTAATAATACATGATATTCTATATTGCAAACCAACTCATTCAGGAAGAAGTAGTATCTGAGTTAATACAAAGATAAAAATTTTCTACTTACTCAAAGAGAAACTTCACATAATTTATCACATAGCTTGTCAAAGGATGCACAGTTCCATCAAGAACAGCGGTTCTGGTGGAATCTCTCTCAACCGCTTCTTCGAAATCAACAAAAGTCTCCTGAGCTGTCTGAGCTAACCGCGTTGTCAAATTAACTGCACCCTCCCGCATCTCATTGCAAGCTGTAGTTGCAAAGAGTAACTCAATCTGCAACTCATCAACCAGAAAAAGGAATAAGGAAACAGAAGGTCGGGAGCAATAGCAAATGTAGAAAGCTAATCTGTAAGATTATCTGGAAATCTTTTCCTACAGATTTACATAGCAGTTTAATGTGTAAATCTTAAAATCAACAGACGAGTTGCAAACAATTCCATCTCTCAGTCAATAATTCTGGTTTTTTCGCGTACTTGTACAATTCCAACTTCTCTATAGATGTTAGCAACATCAATTAATAACGAACAAGTCATGTATGGAGGTGATATTCCGATAATTTTAGAAGTTTCTATATAGACATAGTCTCTAGCCCAGGAAGTTAGCCTTTCACCTTTGAAATTTAATTTTCTATGAACTTCTCCCTTGTCATCCTCAAGTATATACAGTCATCTTTATACGTCAAGTTAATATGTGAGCTTTTTCAGGATGCTATTACCTATAAAACAGAGCGCTCTTTCATGCCAAAAGTAGAATTTGTTTGAACCAGAAGGACAAGAGTGTATTGCAATCCATTCAACAAGTGCCTTACGTTAAAAAAAAAAAGCATTACTAAAATTTTGATCACATAATACATAATAGAAAACTTTTGTTCAATTTGCATAGATTTAACATACCTCTGACTGAAGTTCTCTCATAATCTCATACATGTCTAACAGAACAAATAATTTTTCTGGTGATCTCTTGCTTTTCGCTATAGCTTCACCGAAACTAAGGAGCGTAGAAACACTGTTTACTGTTACTTCAGCAAAACACTGATCCCTGAGAGAACTGTCACCGAGTATTTGATCACAAATTTTCTTTTCCGCAGCTATTAATAATTTGACCTATTCAAGAATTATAATTTAGTTGACAGACCAACGTAAAGGATGCAATTTGTCAAATGAACAACATTTCAAATAAATCCTTACGGCAATCCGCATGTAGTGTATCCAATTCCCAATCTTTGCTTCCAAAACCTCCCACTGCATTTTCTGGACATCATCTTTGCTAAGTCTCTCAACACCTAATTTCCTGAGGCTCTGTTCCAAAACTGAAGCACGAGTGTCCCTGGCATTCATAAATATAGCCTGTCAATGCTGTTTCTAAATTAATATGGAATCAGTCATCAAATGCATAAAGGTTAAAATGAAAAATTCTTGCAGATTACCTGTAACTTCTGAATAACTGTTGTTGGTGGCCGGCCTGAGTCATTTGTTGTGCTAAATCATGCAACAGTGGCAAAACCCTGGGTGGAATAAGAGTTGGAAGCGTGTACACAGGAGCTTCTAGACTCTTATTTTGGTGATCAGATGAATTCTTGTTATTTTCCCCTTTTTGTTTAGGTGATGAAGATGGTCGTAGGGAGTTGGGAAGGCAATCAAAAAGACGATCAGGTTCCACAGGCTTGCTGCAATTCCGAAGAAAATGACTTCTTTTTCAGTTTTTTGCTTCACAAAAAATTACCTATTTGAAGTTCACGTCATGCGCATTATTATCAAGCCTAAACTAAAATAACTTGATTTGTGTAATAACCACTGTTTGAGATGCATTGATTTTGATCTCCAATTTCAACACTTCTCTATTCAATCGAAGGATATCAAAGTTGACTCAATTTTATACATGGGTTAGACAGTGATGAGAATTGGCGAAGTTAATACCATTTCGATGATTAATGGTCTTGGGTCTGTCTTCTTTTCTGCCACTGGGGTGAAGAGATAAACATTGTTTGTGTAATTAGTTTCATTCATTTACATGCTTCTTTAATGGTTTTTCACACCAGAAACATTGATTAACTGAAAACAAACCTGTAATTTGACAATAGCGTTCTAAACTCATCTTCCAGCTTTGAAACAGCTTTCGTGAGCATTTGATTAGCGTGACTAAGCACCCCATCAGCCTTAAAACTTTTATTGCTGCTGAAAAACTCGACAGTGCTTTTCAGCTGATCAATTGCTTCTAAGTAGCTCTCCAGGTCTTCATGTGGCCCTCTCAGAATTTTTGCCTCCGCCTGAATATTTACATTTAAAAACACAATCAACATCGATAACATGAAACAAAGTCTCAGAAAAGGAAATGTCCCTTCAAAGATGGTAATCACAAATAATCCTATGTTCTTCTGAACGGAATCCCTCCGTCCAAATGAGCACGGATCAAATAAACTAGCACTAGAGGATCAAAAGGTCTTTTGTAGACACTCAAAACACACGCCAGGTACAAGTTTGCTCATCCACAACAAATTGGATTCTAGTGGGGTTCACGCTCAAACTTGTTCTCATGTGATATGACACAATTTCTAAGAACAATTTTGTCCACCAAGTTTCAATTTTTTTATTATCGACTATATTAATGACCAATATCTGATCAAATTGAATGAAATAGACAAAATTGAAAATTCGGAGCTACCTTGCGAGTAAGATCAAATTGGGCCAATATAACCTCAGCGGTCTTCAGAGTCTTGTCGATATTGTCATGCGCTCTTCTTATGGAATGCGTTCGTATCTATTTCAGATCTCATTTTGTTCACCAAACTTGATGAAGAAGAAACGTATTCTTACATAAAAAGAAGAAAGGAACGGTTACCTGAGTGGGACGCAAGGCGGTTTCGAGGGCGGAGAGGCGGTGGTCGAAGGAGCCGAGAATGGCGACCATGCTATCGGTGATGGTCTGGCTTCTGTGCAGCGAGTCCTTCATGAATATGGCTCTCTCCCTTAACGCCTCCATTGTTTGAGGCACCCCCATTGCACTTGATAGTATAGATTTAGATTCGAAATGGGTAATAGAAGTTGCAGGTGTGATGTATTTTGTTGGTTTGGTTGGAGGAAGAAGACAAAATATGAAGTAGTTACGAAGGAATGTAGATACTTGTGATGTGGACCCCTTGTTATGCTCTAAATTTCACTTATTATTTATAAAAATGATTTTTTTTCTTATTGTAATTTCTTATTAAAAATAAAGGCACACACACCGCTAAGTTGGATCGGAGATTAGGCAGACATTTGATTTAATATATGAGCAACTTTTTAAAATCAGACTAGAAATTAAAATACAAATTTTAAGATTTTAAATTTTTATAAAATTAAAAAATAATAAAATATATTATTTTATTTAAAATTTAATTAAAAATTTATATTAAGAAAAAAACAATCATTTTATTTAAATTTATAAAAATGGTCAATTAATTTTTAACTAAATTAAAATTTTATGTCCTAAACCAAATTTCTTAAACATTGCACGGAAATAAATCAATAATACAAAGGGTGTTGGTTTAATCCGAGACTCTACCGAGAAATGGTGTTGGAGGTTTACGCATCATATCGGCCGTGAGTAGCCGCAGGCCGCCGAACTTTTGGGGGATCCACTCGAGCTTATCTTTGGCATGGGCAATGGAGTACTGCCGAATCATAGCTAAAGTGGATTTTTTAGAAGTCATTAATATCCTGTCCTTTTCACGGACCGATTTCGCTGACCATGGGTTTTTGTTGGTAGGTACATGAGAGTTACTCCACCGAGAGTGGAAGACGAAGTTGCAGCATGTGCCTCGGGAAGGAAACCAGTGTGCGGATAGTCTGGCCGCCCTCACCGTCTGGTTTAGCCCCGACGTTCATTACCTTCGAGAATCACCGTTTTCTGTTATGGAGCTCTTACGATCCGAGACAAGCAAGGCGTTTTGTATCAACGAGCTCTGGGATAGCTAGTTTGTTCTCCTTTGTATCAAAAAAATAATAATAATAATACAAAGGGTGTTTGAAATGGTATGAGCATTGAATTCAATTCAAGTGTTTGGAAACAGAAAAAAGAAATGGTTCAATTCATATATGAATTGAACCTCATCATCTTTTATAAATTGAATTCACCAAAAAAATATCGAAATTGAATTATGAACTGGGACTTCAATTCTTCTTTTGAACGTTGAAAATATCCTTCTAATAATACCTATCTAAACCCTATCATCCTTTATAAATTGAATTTACCTAAAAAAGTATATTGGAATTAAATTACGAACTGGGACTTCAGTTCTTCTTTTGAACGTTGAAAATATCCTTCCAATAATGCCCATCTAACCCTACCATGTATCTCTTCACCTTAAGCAGCCCTTCCCACCTCAAACAGTCCCTCCTACCAAAAATGAAATAACAACACCTCTACAAATTAGCACCTCCTATTATATTCAGATTTTCCCTTTTTTTAATTCATGGGTGTCTTTTCTTTTTTTATTTTTTTTGTCTATTATCATAGTTCTTTTTTAAATATATTGTTTGATTTAGCTTCTTCTTTTATTTTTTCGTATCATTTGTATTCAATTTTTTCTTTTCATTTTAATAATAAATTTTTTATGATATTACTTATTATAATTTGCTTTATGTAAATGTGAATGTTTATTATTTAATAAAATTATTTTTAAATTAAGAGTAAAAATATCATATAAAATAATTAAATTTATTTTAATTATATTCTGTAATTAAATTTAATTTTAATATTATTAGGTTTGTTCCACATGTTATAAATTGAATTTTAATCAAATCTCATTTGAATGAATACGAAGGTTTCAAACGGTTGGAAAGTATCCGAGGATATTTACGGAGTTCATCAAAGAGAACGAACCTATGGAATATACATATACATGTAAGGTATGTAAAGCGAACAAGATAGCAACGGGCGAGAGAGAGAGATTGAGATAAAACGACGAGCGATGGTGTGTTGTGGAAGTTATGTGGGAAATCCCAATCCCTGCATTTATGAAATCGGAGGCCGAAATCACCTTTCACGATTTGGCGAATTTGCCAAGGTGCCATTGGTGGTAGCGTGTAACTTGACGGTCCTATCCGTGGAAACTCCTCCTGACGGCTATCGGAGGAACGTCGGCATTTGTCTGGTCAACTCCTCTAGGAAGGTTTTTTCTTTGTGAAAACATTGTCTACATTAAAACTATTTACTTATTAATTGACCAATAAAGAGCTTCTCGTATTGAAACTGTAGATATTCACGGCGTCGAGGATAAACATAAGGAATACGTGGCAGATGCCTCAGGTGGTTCTCCAATCTTGGCCTATTTCTAACAGTTGGAATTAGTTTCAGCCCAATTGAAGCAGAACAATTGTTCATCGTAGATGGGTGGTGTTTTTGAAGGGACAATCAAAGCTGTGCGTTGTGTTGTTTCTCACAGGGTGGTGCCGATGACGGTGAGGATTTGAGGAACGCGGCGATGCGAGAATTGAGGGAAGAAACTGGTGTTACTTCAGCCGAATTTTTGGCAGAGGTTTTATTTTGCTGTTTAATGAGGGCATTGAAATTTTCATAATTAGAATGCACGAATTGATTTTCCTTTTTATTTCCATTTATTTTTGGCTTATTATGACCATGGTTAGGCTCCCTATTGGCTGACCTACGATTTCCCAATTCAAGTTAGATACAGACTCAATCGTCGGTGGGGCACAAATTATAAAGGGCAAGCACAAAAGTGGTAAGATTATGACTTAACTGATGTTAACTAGGAATATTTTAGGTTTCTGTATCTTCTTTATTTAGCTTAACCGTCATTTGTTATTCCTTGTCATGTTTCTAGTTTCTACTTTCATGTTGCATATATGAATTGTTAGTTTGTTGTAATTTCTTGGGGTTAGTGTACACTACACAAGTTTGAAGTAGAGGGTTAGGACACATGTAGGTGGTGATAGGGGTGATATACTCATCTCTGTTATTTGAATTTATGAAGATTTAGAGTATATGCACCGCTAGCCGTTCAAACATGCATTTGATTTTTTTATTTCAATCCTAATGCATCCTATATTCTCGATCATCTCTATTAAAATTTCTTTTCCATAGAAATGTCCATCAGACAGCCATTGCTCCACCTTAACTTTATTGGAGAAGGTGGTGATATGTCTATATTTGATAGCAAGTATGTGGACAATAATTCCAGAAATAGTTTCCTTTTCCCCATCTAAATCAGTTACTGCTGGTAGATGGTGCTAAATAAAGATCAAAGCGTCCTAATGCTCTAAACGCTGTTCTCCTTATCTTGAACGCCAGGTTTCTTTTTAAGTTTATTGGGAAGGAGGAAGAGATAAACCTGTTGGGCGATGGCTCTGAAAAGCCTGAATTTAACGACTGGTCGTGGATGTGGCCTGAAAGAGTGGTGGAACTTGTGAGTCGATCTTACTATTTTTTTACTTTGCACGTATGTCTCTTACAGGGTTTTGTTATGGACTCAACTGCATGACCATCATTTTGGTAGTATTTATGGTCATCATGACTAATATTACCCAACTTACCTTTACACACCAGCAAATGGTCTATAGTATGCAGGAATATTTTCGTGAAACATTGGCCATATTAACCATAAGGGCCACCAAAATAATAGTTCCTTTTTTTTTTTTAATTGTTAATGCTTTTTTTTCCATGTTGAACAGGCAGTATATTTCAAGAAACCTGTCTATCAGCAAGTTATGAAGATATTTAGTCCTTATCTTCTATCAGATGTGGGTGAAGGAATTTTTTGTGCAAATGATGAAACTAAAGTC
The DNA here is from genome assembly GCA_025629825.1 of Erythroxylum guanchezii. Taxonomy (NCBI): domain Eukaryota; kingdom Viridiplantae; phylum Streptophyta; class Magnoliopsida; order Malpighiales; family Erythroxylaceae; genus Erythroxylum; species Erythroxylum guanchezii. Next base: position 35,687,026 of record JAOTAX010000005.1, on the reverse strand, counting down.
ATAGTGTCTACACAGAGTCAACTCCTGTATAAGACGGCTGACATGTCATTATGACAAAAGCTATTACTGATACCTAGCCTGAGACTCATAGATTTTTAAAGGGTGGTACAGGTTGAGCTTGTGCTAATTCCTTTTCTACCTGTAAATGTACTGAAGTAAATAAAGTTATTGGGAGAGGAAGATTAACCCAAAAAAACATTCAAATTTCTGTTTCTTCACATTTTCCTTTCAAATTTGGATTGATGATGGTCAACTCTTTTATTTGATTGTTTATGAAGGGTCAAGTTCAAGAGTGTTTAGCCAGTAATTGGGAGTGACACAACCTAGATGTTCAGATTCTTACACCGTAGGTTAGATGGACCTGACTTTTTCGAGATTTCCCTTATCCTGATTAGACGACTAAGACGCAAAGTTGGCATTTCCGGCCAGGAAGGTTCTCAGTTTCACCGAAAAGAGTCGGCCAGTCATTCATTGACTGGACGCATATTAACAGCAAGATGGTGTTATCATCTAAAAGATATGAGCAACTCATGCATGTAGGGACCAACGGGTACTACAAATAGGTAGTAGCGTAATAGAAGAATGAAGTCAGAAGAATGAAGTCTCCACCATAATAGGCTTGTACACAAAGGATGATGCTATGCGTAGATAAATGGAGATCAATGCTTTTGCTGATGAGCTTTGGTGGGGAGAAAGCCAACTCAGATGGCTCAAGACTGAAGCCAAGGCCGACATGGAAGACTGTGATGAGAAAATGTAATCGGAGGGCCAATGCCAAACCAGTTATCGACTCAACACTACACACAAAATGAGATATCGATTAGACAAAAAGGGTAACAAAACCTTTTGCTAATAGTTTTTCAGCTCAACCTAAGCCATGTTGCTAGATGAACAGGTTTTCGTTCTTGAATTTCATTTCTCAAGTCTGTATAAGTAACAGCCTTTAACATGGTTCTTAAGGAGATGTATTGAAGTGGGTTCTCCGCTTAATTCCCCAATCCTTAGCTACTCCAAATATAATTACGTCCAGATAATCTTATCAAGCTCACTAGAGTAGACACTATCTTCTTCCTATGAATTTTCACGTAATAGAATCACTGTAACTCTTGGGGTCTGCATACGCCTATGGTGTGTTCTGATGGTGCTGTTGGGGTCTTTGCATGGAATAGAGAGCTTGCAGATCAACTGTCGCTTCTGCTATTCATAGGACCATGATCATTTTAGTTTTGAGATTATTGACATCTCCGAATATTGCAAATGCTCTTCAAACGTTTTTGTCGTGTGTATGCTGTTTCATTAATGAAAATAATTGTTAGCCTAACTCCATTTTGTATCCAAGAAATGGAATTGGAATTCTAATTCTAATACCTGGAATCGTGACAATAGGTTGTTTTGTGAAAATTGAGTTGTTCTGGATAATTCATTCCTTTATCAAATCTAACTATAAATTCCATGGAATTGGAATTTCAATTATGCGTGACAAATAAACAACATATTTGGAGTTGAGATTCCAAAATCAAATGCTGAGTTCCACTTATAATACTGCCAAAAACGACCTTAGTGCAATTCTTTATAGTTGTGATGTATTATATATTCATTTCTTATTATATGTAAAGACTATACATTTTACCAGGTTGGATTTGCAGGTCAGCTCTCATGGAAATTGGAAATTTGTAGATCAGAAAAGGCGATTCTTTCCTCATCTTGATGAGGTACTAGATGGAGAGAGTAATGAACCAGGATCTAAGAAACCTTCTGGTTCTTGATACTCTGTGCAGATCGGTGTAAAAGGAGATTCTGTCCTCATCTTGATGAGGTACTAGATGGAGAGAATAATGAACCAGGATCTAAGAAACCTTCTGGTTCTTGATACTCAGTGCAGATCGGTGTATACCTTGATGCTTTCTGGTCCGTTCAATTCGGCTGTGTCTTGGACAGAAGGATTCGAAGACCTGCAAAACCAAAATTAAAGCCTAACGTTTGGACTTGGAAGATTTATTCAGTGAACAAGTTTGAGGTTTGTGCGAATTTCTGTAAATAGTAAGATAGTGATGTACGTGGAGATTTGCGATTTCAGTATTTATATGTGCTCAACAAGATATAGGCTTTGGTTATGAACCAAGACGTAATGGTGGGACTTGGTGGGCCTATCAGGTATCAAGTCGCCCAGAGATTGCAAAACTCAGTCAGATGTCCTAATGAATTCCTGATAGATACGGAACTTTTCACTTATGAACGCCTGCCTTGCCTTGGTTGAAAAGAGCTACTATGCTTCTTACATCGTCGAATGAGAATACACTGGAAGAATCAAAAGAGCATCCTTTCCCTATAATCACTGTATAAGCTTCTGTTTCTCATCATATATGAACTTCACGTTCAAGTGGCTAACATGCTCATCATATTTTGTTAAACTGAATGTTTTTGTAGAAACCGAACTAATGTTCTACTGCCATTGTATAGCAGAATGTTGTTATGGCCCTGGAGCACTTTCTAGGAATCAAGAGTGAAACAACTCTCTGTATTTTCTTTTGGTACGTCCTTATATTCATGGATCTCTAGTGCTAGGTCTGTAATTCTTCAGTTCGTTGATGCCAATGTAGTTAGAATAAAACAATAAAAGAAATGAAAATCATGAAATACACACCACAAAACTGTTATAATGAGCAGTACTACTTACTACTGCAAAAGGTCCGTAATCTTTATAATAGAGCTTGTCAAGTGGTAAACGTGGCAGCTGTTTAAATGGGAAGACTAGGAGAAGGACAAATGCAATGATCGAGACCGAGACGGAGAGGGAGACGGAGAGGGGGGACACTTAAAATTCACGTCAGTCCAATTAAGGAGGTATTTATTTGCAACGTATATGTATATCCATTCCAACCACACTGTTTCCAGCTGACAATGATCCACAAGCACAATGTAGGAGAATCCGACCTTTGGTTCCAGTAATTTTGCTGGTCCACCCATTGACAGGAGCAAGGGGCCCGTGTTCTCGAAAGAGCTGCGGCTTGCAGGGCTTCGGGTTTCATAAGTGCTGTGTGGGTTAAAAAATCTCAATCAATTACCAATCAACTTCCACGATGTTAAAAACCATCGACTTTAGGACATGGTGTACTCTTAACCAAATGAGAATCATGTAAGTTGATCAGGTCTCCTAAAACTTGGATAAGTTCCACATTGATAACTAATATTACTGACCAAAAACGTACTGGCCTTTGCTTTGGCTGCATCAACAGTAAGGAGCATATTTGAGAACAAGGCGATGAAGTAGCAAGGAACGGGGATATGGTCACTAAGAGATTTTCATTCAAGATTGTTCTCTATCTATATCACAAATTGCAAATAATATCTTAAGACTGATTGGCAACTGAACTCTAGAGCATCAGGAACCTCGTGACAAAACATGGCATAAACTGATTGGAATACAGAAGCAACACAACTTACTATCTACAACATGAGCGGGATAAGGATAAATGAGCAGTAGCAACAGTGATGATGATGAATTTATCTGTCTCATCGGCCATCAGCAGAAGTGAAGGAATCTGCAAAGCCAGTTGGCCTTGCTGGTATACTACTTTTGCTATCAGCCAGGTCCAAACTCAAGTCCTTTCCTTCGGCTTCTTGCCAAGCTTTCACCATCTGATTAAGAGGAAGGCTATAATCAATGCCACAGTATTCTTCAGTATCATCATCTGATGGTTTCCATTTCTCAACAAGTGGAGCTAGCACATTCACTGCATGGCTCATATCCGGTCTTTGGTTAGGCTCCCTAGCTGTGCAATGCCCTGCAAGTTCGGCAATAACAGAGATGCTTTCGAATTTATCATCTTTGACATCCAGGGCAGGGTCAATTGCGGCCCTCAGTGTCTCTTTATCTGATTTGATACGCCAGAACCATGCAGCTAAGTATCGACTTTCTTCTGGTCTGTCCTCATCAAGGGCCATTAGTCCAGTCAGCAGCTCCATTAAAACAACTCCAAAACTAAAGACGTCGGCCTTGGTTGTGACTTTTCCCGTCACTAAGAAATTATAAATGAAGAAGTTAGTCTTCGGGATAATTGTACACATCAAAAAGTAACATGAGGTCTATTGTGCTACTGTACAGCTAATATAAAGACAATATGATGCTAAGTGGATGTATTTGTTTCAGCATGCAAAATCACGATATGGAACTCAGACAATTCCCTTCAAACCATTTCTGTATTAAAAGCATTTACTTGATTTTACGAGGCCCTAAATTCTAGCAAGAATCAGCTATATCAATGATTCAAGATTGAAATTTATGAATCAGTTCCTTGTTCAGCCATTAGAAAATAAACTGGTTGTTATTTAAAAAATCAATTCAAAAAATCTGAAATGAAGTAGATAAGATTGGACACGCTTACCAGCATATTCTGGCGCCAAGTATCCAAAAGTCCCAGCAAGCCTGGTCACCACAGATTTCTGACCATTCTCTCCATCAGGAGCAAGTTTCACCAATCCAAAATCAGAAACCTTTGCTCTGAAATCATCAGCAAGTAAGATGTTTGAAGATTTAAGGTCTCTGTGAATGAAGCTCTGATGGGCTAGATTATGAAGATACTCCATTCCTCTGGCAACATCCAAGGCTATATTTAGTCTCCTCTTCCAAGAAAGAGGCTCCAGTTTCAAGCTTTTCCAGTGGAAAAGATGCTTACTGAGGGCTCCCTGAGGCATGTACTCATAAACGAGAATTCTCTCATAGCCTTCAACTGAGTATCCGAGAAGAGATACCAAATGGCGATGGCGGACTTTTGAAAGAACTGCAATCTCTGCCTGAAATTCATCTAACGCTTTCCTGCTAATGGCACCTGCTTCCATTCTTTTAACTGCTATTTTTGTTCCATCGACTAATTCTCCTTTATAAACCACCCCAAAGCCACCACGGCCAAGCTCATTATCTGGTGCAAAATTCTTGGTCACGTTGCGAAGAACCTGAACCGAAATGACCAAGTTTCCTGCTTCAAGGACATGAGACTCCCCAATACCACTATTATTCCTGCTAGCAGAACCGCTAACTGTAGAAGTGCTTCCAATTGTGTTGTTGGCAACAGCAATCTTAACCATGCTATCTGAATCAGATGGATCTCGCGGATGGATGACAAGGGAACTTGAAGCATTAAAAGTTTGTTTCTGCTGCTTATAACAATATATTAATATAGGAATAGCCAGAATGGCCACAACTGCAATACTTGCAACAGGGGCTATAATTGCAACCAAAGTGGATCTTTTCGATTGCGTAGAAATGTGAGAATTACTAGAACCAGAACCTGTGCCTTTGTTTCCAGAAGGTGATTTGCTGGCTGGTGGTGTATCCGAGACTCCAGGTGATAAAGTGTTGTTAGGAGCTGGTGCTGGTTTGGTCTGATTACCACCACTAAATAAACGATTACCAGCAGAGACAACATTAACAGTGGTTTTAAATGCCGGTAGTGGAGGGGAAATATCGTTGCTGCTAAGGTCCAACTTTGTCAAGGATGCTAAGCCAGTCCAGTTGGTGGGAACTAAGCCACTTAGATTGTTATTGCCAAGTTGGATTTGTGTAATAGAATCCAATCTCCCTACCGAAGGACTCAAGGTTCCACTGAGATTATAATTAGGCAAAATAATGGAAGAAACTTTACCTCTGGCATCACAATGCACTCCAAGCCATGATGCACATGGATTATTGCCAGTCCAGGATTTAGCAAGTCTTGAAGGGTAATTTAACCCGCTTAAGAACTCTATAAGCGCCATAACTTCTGGTGCACAAGGAACCCCTGGACTGGTTTGACAAAAAGAATTTGGAGTGCAGGTGGCATTGATTGCTTTAAACTTTGGTATTGGACCCATCAACTGGTTATTATTCAAGTCCAAGTTTTCCAGCGCCATATTTGCCAGGCTATCAGGGACTAAACCCACAAGTTGATTGCCATTAAGATTGAGATCCTTCAGCTGAATCAAATGGCCAATGGTCTCTGGAATTGCACCTGTGAATTGGTTCCCATGAAGCCACAAAGTGGTGAGCGAAGTCATCGTCGCTACCAAATCAATTGTACCTGTCAAACCACCCCCCTGTTGATCGTTTAACCATAAGTTCTGCAAAGACATTCCTCCCTTAAAGCTTGCAGGAATCTCCCCAGATAACTTATTGGTGGAAAGTTTCAAGTTTTCCAAAGATGATAAGTTTCCCAGAAAATCAGGCAATGGACCAACTAAATTGCAAGACATGCATGAAAAATTAGTTAACTGTGCAGCATCTAACAGCCCATTTGGGATTGACCAACCCTTAGTACCATTGAGATCGTTTCCGTCAAGTGCCACTGATTGTAAAACCTCCAAACCATCAAAGAAATCAGATGGAATAGAATCGAACTGATTGTAATCCAAATAAGCATATATTAGCTTGGACAGTCCTCTAAGAGATGGTATAGGCCCTGTGAATTGGTTCCGTTGAAGACTCAATCTATCCAACATAACCAGCTTGTTGAGGTTTTGAGGCAAAGGACCCTTTAGGTTCATATCCTGAACCTGAATCTGAGAGACCCTCGAACCAGAACAGAACACATGTTTCCAACGTTGCCCACATGGGTCGTCACCATTCTGAGGCCACTCCAAGGCTTCTGGGTTATCTAACCCATCTCTAAATGACTTGAGAATTGCCCAGTCATTGGCGTCTGTCTGTGCATAAACCACAACAGCTAGTGATACGAGTGATAAAGTTACAAACTTTACAAGGTAGCTTCTCATGGCAGATCTATGGAGTTGTTCCACTTCGGTTCATTACGCACCAACCCAAAAAGACAATATAAGCTACACAGTAGCCTCTTGCATTGAAGATTGCTTCAATACCCATCTCACATCCTACATGGGAGTGAGAAAAAATAGCACAATTCAGATTAATACCAATCTACATGTCTAAAGGCTGCAGAAGGAGAAGAAAACAAAACACACAAGTGCAGAGTGAAGACTAAAGACTTAACTCACAGAAGAAGAGAAACAACTAAAGAAGTGAATAAAGAAATGTTAAACCGCACAAGAGACCATGAAATTTGGATATAAAGAGATCAAAGAAGCATTCAACAAAACTAACCAAAGAGATGAGGAAAAAGGAAAAAGAAGTCGAGAATTGATAATAATGGTACTAATAACAGTCATCAAAAGAACATAAACCTTGGGAACAGATAAAAGAAAGAGAGAGAGATGGAACGTTGGCTTGGTTGAGAATCTATGTGTCTCATATCTAATCTTCTGGATAGTAGATTGCCACATAGCAAGCAGAGTGTTCTTCTTCTATATCTCTCAACAGTTGCATTGCAACCACGCGGATCCGGCTCGTGTATATGGTAAAGGACATTTCCGTCTTCTTAGCCACAGATATTTGACCACCGAAAGGTTGCTCTGCTTATAAGTCTTTAACATATTTCGGTCGAAAACAGTTCACTTGAAACCTTTTTCTCTCAAAGTAGAACAGTAAAATCATTATCTTTATGCTAATAATTTAATTAAATAATAATTCATAAATCTATTTAACCAATTGATTAAATGAAGCGGAGTCCCAATCCGTATCGTGGCAACTGGCACCGGCACATCACAGACTCACTGACATTTTTCAACCTCGTAGCCAATAGGTAGGGCTTTGCGTTAAAATGGCTTGGTAGTTATCAACTTCCCATAAACTAAACAACATTTTAAGTACAAAATGGGTTATTGGTGTTCTTCCTTAGGTATTATTAAAAGTGGGTATTTTCAGTTGTTTCTTAGCTGTACTAAATTATGGTTTTATTGTAGTAATCGGACAAAGAAACTACTAATTGCCTTATGGTTTTAAATGTTCAAGCAGCCGCCTCTTTCTACCTGCTACATTTATCGTATTCTCCATTTTTATTAATTTACTATAAATATTTAAAAATTAAAAATCTCAGTGCTCAAATTCATAGTCTGAGTACAACGTTAAGTGGATGGACCACAAATTAAAGATAACATACATGTCCGTTTCCTATAACTTCTTTTTAGCTTAGTTGTAACATTAATTGCATGTGACATTGACAACGAAATACAAAGTATATTTAATTAGATATCTCAAAATCACGAAAGTATATACTAATCGACATGTTTATGCAAAACCGTAACTAGTGACATTTAATATGTACCTTACAGAACATTACGGTTTTGACAGGTAAAATTGTAAAACTGTGGGAAAAAAAAAAAGTCATGTCCACCTACATTTTATGAGTAGAAACATGGCTACGTACTTTTGACGAGTGGAGTGGATGCAACAAGGATCATTAATGTGACCTCGTGGATGCGAAATTTTCGGGCGCAAGAAAAAAGTCATGCTTTACTTTTGACCCAAACCATGGACTTTTTTGGACTATGTAGAATTACCTAAATACCCTCTTGAAATCTTTTCAAGTATACATGAACACATGTACGAGTTTGTAACCGGAATCTACTCAGCCCCACTTCGTCCATTTTTTTCTTTGCTTGCGATTCTGTTAAATGTCCCCATTTCTTGAATTATAAAACAACAACGACGACCACTAAGTATGAATCGAGATTCGGGGAGATAAACATAAGCCCTGTATTAGTTTGCGGACAAAATTCTTTGTCTAATTTTACTCATTTTTTTTTATCTCATAAAATTTTAGCCATTTATTTTGTGGGACTCACGTCAGATTTATATAAGACTCACATAAATAAGTAGGGATTTATTGGACACAATAAGGTACCATAATATTAAACAGAAAATTTAGACTCTTAATTCACACAATTGACTTACTTTTTACTATCTAACTAAATTTCTTATTTATTTGTGTGAATATTGTTAGAAATTGAATATTTGAGTAATTACAACAGTTTTTTATTAACAACAACGTAACAATATTTAGTAAAAATTCTATTGACATGTAGGATTGAGAATATTTAATAATAAAGAGGTTGTTTCTGAATCACAAAATTAAAAATAGATAAAAATGATTTTTTAAATTGAAATAGTTTGAGAAAGCAATATTTTGAGATGAAATTTATAAATAAATTAAAAAATAAACATGGCTAGATTGTACTAAATTGAGATAATTTTTAAATTTTGATTAATTAGTTAATTGAACAATAAAGTGATTTGATTATAAATGCATTTTTAAAGGCCACAGAGAAAGAAAAATTTCAAAATATAAAACGAATTTCTTATTTTTTGATGCTTAAGAGTTGTAGCGAAGCTCTATTCATGCTCGGTGTTAAGTTTAATTTCAACTAGGGTTTAATGAGTTTTATCCATGCACACTCGAAGTACATTAAACAAAATTTGCATATACTTTTATTTAAGGTTTAAAAAAATGTTAAATTGAAAGATGCCTCCGAAGAGCTTTTAAAAATAATTAGAAATGGGTGCACTCATGAAAAATGCACGACGGGCTATGGCGTGTGATGATTAAGTCATCGCACTCTTTAAAGAATTGATTGCAAAGCTTGTGCTTGAAGGGTAAGTGAACTTAGACAAAGACTTAATTGTACTCTAATTACGCTTGCCTGACAGAGAGGAAAGAAAGGCGAATGCTATAAGATGGCATTTTTCTGTTCAGCACTTCACACGTACTGCAGCTGTATTATTACCAGTAGCTATATGATTGGAAATCTTCCTTGGAAACACATCTTAAGGTAAATTATTAGTTAGTTGATATGGACAAGGGAGGAATTGTAGTACTTGGGACAAATTTCAGACTCTGATTGCTTGTCGGTACAAAATGCTGGGGCTCGGCTTGCTTCGCTGAATCCCTTGTATTTGTAATTGGCGTTTTGTTGGACTTGCCGTGCCGTCTCAACACCGCATCAAATTCTTTCTTCCAGTAAATCTGTCAATCTAATTCTCAATCGCAAAGTCAAAAAAAGTCACTTTCACCACAAAACTGTTACTGATTTCCATATCCAATTTTCAGTTGTTGTCTTTGACGTGTCAGATACAGGATTTAATGAATCTTTTTTAAATCTAAATTAATTTAATTAATACGAGTGATAACTTATAATAGAAATTTATAGTTTTATATGACCATTTGGCTCCGACAGATGGACCACTCCCAAGCTTTTAGGCCAGGGTACCAACAAAAGTGCGTCACGTGTATCTATTCTCACAAGCTTTTGATTATTTCAACCTTTAAATTCTAAGAAAGATTCTATGAAAAAGAAAACGAAACTATTCATTTTATAAGTTTTGGCGGTGCAAAAAGATGGGTATTGATGTAACATCAAAGACGAATCCAAAAAGGGGGACAAAATGATGGGGTCCCCTGTCTCGATGCTAAGCTAGTACAACAATTCCAATTCCAAAAACAAAGTCCCCTACCCATTATCTCGCAAAAGAAATTCGCTGAATCAATGGTGTTCAATCTTACATCAACTTTAACGCTTGAATCATGCATTTTACTATATAAAATTTGTATAATTTTTTCAAACCTATTCGGAATTCAATATTTTTAAGATTGAATAATGAGATAAAGTTAAATGGTGACTTAATATTAACAGTTTAATTAAGGATTTGGATATAATATATTTAATTAGAAAAAATATATAAGTGATGTGCTTATATTTAATAAATGAAATAATTGATATAATGTATTTTAATTTTATAATTTTGTCAATAATAAAAATTGAATTGCAAAAGTTAAAATTCATTAGGAAAAATTTAAAACAAAAAAATGCAAATTAAAGTAAAAATAAACGAAATAAAATTAAAAGCTATAAATATTTTCATAACCAAGAAAATGATACTTCCAACGCGGTGTAGCGTGATGTCAAAGAAGCAACGGTGGGCAATGAAGTGCTTGATTAGCACGCATTTGGGCCAATCTTCCTCTAATTATGCGGGGGTAAAAATTTCTCTGTCCGCGTAATCCATATGACTTACAGTATCATACAATCTCATCTTACTGTACGATCTAAAGCTAGCAATTTAGTTTCTAGGTCCATAATTGAGTTGAGATAGAACTAGACTAGAGGATGGGAAGTTTCCCATTTCTAGTTGTTCAGGTAAGACATACATACATGGGGCAGTGCCATCTCTCATTGACAGGGAAAGCATATGTTGTGCTTTGATTTGGTTCAAACACAGAGCTGGGGCAGCGCACATGTCGACGTCAGTTGTTCTGTTTAGAAATTGACTTCCTTACCCATTTTTATGTTTCCATCCTTTTGGACTCTTTGTCCGCAGGCCCCGGAGAGATCAGGGGCGGGAGGCACAAAACTGATTGAATTCGTTTTTTCATTCAACAGTTAAATGGGTTTACTTCTCACGTCTGGAGACTTCTATGTTTTCCAAATTTATAATGATTGACGTTAGCTTACCAACAAAACAAATTGAGTTATATAAAATAAAGATTGTTTTCAATTTCTTACATTGAGAATGATCTATATAGCAAAGTATAGCTTGATAATAAGAAACTTATTTTGTATTGATGTGAACTACTAAAAAAACTTAACGAATTTACTTTTCTAGTCAAGATTTGAATGTTATGTAAGAAATATTATCTAACATATAGATAAACACAAAATCTTTCAAAAATATATGTATCATCAATCAAACCAATTACTTGTAAGAAATCAATCATGATCGAATTACAGGCACAACGGAAATTAAAATTTTATAGTTTCAATTCAAATCCCTATAATTTAATAATTTGAATAAAACACGAATACGAATCGTAAAAAACAGTACCTTATTTACTTCCTTATTGAAATCATTTGAAAAACTTTCCACCATGTCAACCACGAACAAGTCAATCGTCTAGTATTTAACGATATCCACATAGCAACTTCTCAAACACTTTTGAGATAAATAAAATAAGAGTACTAGCTCCTTTATCTTTTATTCCTATTTATAGAAAAATCATCAGGTGGTTTTGTAATTTTATTAAAATTAAATTTCTTAATTATAATTAAAGTCATACTCTAATTATAATTAACTTAATTTTAATAAAAACAAATATCTTATATTTGATCCTTAAAGTTTCTCAAACTTTATAATTAAGTCCAACTTAATTAAATTGATTTTCCTTCACAAGCTGCTCTTTAATATGTGTCTCATTAGGTTCTTAATATATTGACAATGATTATAAATTATAATAATAATTCACAATTAGAATCAAATAAATTAAAACTCATTTTAATTTATCTTTAATTTTTCAATTAAACAATTTAAGATCATAGATCGAGATTGACGTCGAGTAATATATCATGACCACCCAAATATCAGAAATGTTAAAGTGGTTTGACTTAATCTATCATGTATGATTATGATATAATTTAATCCTTTCGTCATCCAATGTTCTAGTTAGATAGAGTATGCAAACAATGTCTACTCTTTTCATTCAATCATGTTCGTTCTTGCTAATTAATAATTGATATTATTTGAAAACGTCTTTTCAAATGTCAATTCACTTTGGTGAGAGAATTCTATAAATCACTACTAATCAAGAACAATAGAACATTCTCTCTCATTACTTTAGAGTAATGAATTCTTTATTGACTTACTCAACTATCTCTGTATGGTTCATATTGCATCCAAGTATTATCGACTGAGTTATCCTAAGATGATTCATAAGTAGCTTCAAAACATAATAATTTCTACACGAGATATCTTGGTAATCTCAAGTCTAATGATCAATTACACAACCATCATTATAAGGAAATTCACAGACATATAAGTAATATTCCATTTAGGAAACTTTTTCAACAATTAGGAACTACCCTCTCCTGTAGCAAAATTTTTAAGCCAAATTTGGAGGGACCTTTTTCAACAATTAGGAACTACCCTCTCCTATAGCATTGCCTACCACCCTCAAACAAATGGACAATCCGAAGTATTAAGCAGATGCTTGGAAACTTACTTATATTGTTTTACCTCCGACAAACCTCATTGATGGTCACAGGTTCTCTCAATAGCCGAGCTTTAGTAATAATACAACTTTCCATTTAGCAATTGACATGTCCCCATTCCAGGCAATTTATGGTCATCCTCCTCCAGAGACGGATCCCAGGGGGGGGGGGGGCGCGGCTAGCAGGGGCTATAGCCCCCCCTACAAAACTATTTTTTTTTTCAGAATATAAAGTTATG
>JAOTAX010000005.1:35662944-35673824 GCA_025629825.1 Erythroxylum guanchezii | reverse complement strand
TAGAAATGTGTTTGTTTATGCTGTGTTTCCGGATAGGAGGTCCGATGAATTGTGATATTGGATGTGTGAGAATTATTAGAGTGCTTTGTATGAGAATGAATAAAAAGAAAGAAGGAAAAAAATGTATACGGATTTGGATTAGTTTAGACCGATTGTCTCAAGGTTTCCAATGCTATTTTGTTTCAAAGAGTATGATGTCGGATGTCGGAATTTGTTTGCGGTTCGATTTAAATTCGATTTGCTTTCGATTCGTTTCGCTTTGTGATCCGTTCCTTCGATTTCCTCTTTGGATTTGTTTCCGCATTTGTTTCCTGTTCTTTCGAATTCGATTTCGTTCGATCCGATTTCGATTATGTTTTGCTTCCGTTTGTTCGCTTTCGCCCTTTCGATTCGCTTTCGATACTTTCGTTTTTGAATTTCCTATTCGCTTAGATTCGATTTGTTTTTCGACTCCATTCGGATTCGATTCGTGTGATTCCATACTTTCAATTTGTATATCGCTTTCGTTTGGTTTTGAAACCCGTCTGATTCGTTTCTTCGCTTTGTATCTGTTTTTGATTTTTGTTTCCGTTTTCTGTGCTTTTCCGGTTGGGGTCCGGTTCCCAGATCGGGTCCCAACATATAATACCATACAAATGTTAGTTCATACACACTTATAACCTGAGTTCACTTGTCTACTCTTAACATTGTCTTTCAAAACTCTCATTTGGCAACTTAAGACAAATTATGATGACCATATGATTGCTCCAAACTAATTTCCTTTTGACTTATCATTTAAGTCAACATTTGTGATTTAAGTTTCTTAATTTAGCTCTCTATTATCACCTTGATAATAAACTTAAAACCTACCTCTTCTCTAATCATCATAAAGACTAAAGTTAATTGGCTCGTGTGATAAGGCTGATCTTTTATTTGTCTAACGCACTCTTTGATTCATATGAAAAATATGTCAAACAAAGTAAATAAATTTTAGAATCAAGTATTAAGTAATTCAGATTAATTAATAAACAATGTCAACTTGTATATGTATTTATACATGACAATACATTATATGAACATAGATTAAGAAGTGTTAATCAATTACATTTCAATATCTACATAATTCTAGTGACTTTATATGCCTAATGTATGTCTCTTAAAAAATTGGTTGTCATTAGGTTTATGACTATATCTCGTGTAAACATATACTTTATATTCACTTATCCTCAAGCAACTATATCTTTCAAATAATTGTATTTAGTATCTATATGCTTAGTGTTACAATGAAATTTGAGATCTTTTGTATAAGCGATTATTGCTTGACAATTACAGTTGATTGTTACTAAATTAGTTTCACTTTGAATGACCCCTAAACTAACCAAAAATTGTCTAAGCCACAAAACTTGTTGCACTATTGTTGAAAAGGTTATAAATTCAAATTCCTTTGAAGATAAAGTGACACTTGATTATTTTCATGATATTGCACCATTTTTAAGTAAGAAAACATATTCATAGATAGATTTAATATATCACGCATGTAAGACATATGATAAAGAAGATTATATTACATTATCAATTCTTATTATAAGTTTATCTTTTGAAAAACAAATACTAAAATAACACTCTGAGGGTTATAAGTAAATGCATATCCATAATCCACATAATTCAATTCATAATTCATAGATAGGAAGTTTTAGTACAAATAATCAATTCTTGTCATTTGTTTGAATTTGGTCATTATCTTAAAGGGCATTATCAAAATTTTAATTCAACACAATTTCAATATTACCAATTTTAATTTTATGATTAAGACACACACACAAACATATATATGTATGTACATGTGTATAATCTTGTTTTGATAATAATGTAAGAAATTTTATGTAATATATAGATAAATACAAGATCATTTAAAAACATATGCATGATTAATCAGACCCCTCACTTGGACTTGATGATCTTTTATGTATCTATGTATGTATGTATGTATATATAATCGTGTTTTGATAATAATATAAGAACTATTATCTAATATATAGATAAATACAAGATCTTTTAAAAAGGTGTGTATCATTAATCAAACCATTTATTTAGATTTGATTGTCTTCTACAAATTAAAGGGCTTCTTGAAGGAACTCGATTCTTCTTATAGAATATTATTTTTTGAGTGTTTTCCCCCCAAAATATTAACACCAACTTTATCAATTGATTATTATCTATTATTTATAAATAATTTTGTTAACTGTATTTTAAACTCATCGAGTATGTCTTTTTAATTATCATGTTATTTAAAAATGATAATATATTTTTAGTGTTAATTTGTAATTCGGAGGGAGGAATTCTCTCAGAATTTATACTTAGACTTCTTATCGATGATATAGGTAGGTTTCAAAAACTTGAAAATTGAAGTTCTAAGCTATCGAAAATGTTAAAATATGCTGAAATCAAATCTGAAGTAAAGAGAGTGATTAGTTGTAACAAAAAGGGAATTACAAACTATAAAAGTGAATTCAAGATAGCTAAGATGAATTCACGGTGTAAAAAAAAACTGAAAAATAACAATGTTTTTTGAAATAGTCTAGTTGTTCTCTCAAGTTATTAGTTTTGATGTGTTGAATATTGTGTCCTTTATAATTTCGTGGTGTTGGTGGATTTATAGTCCTTTCTTTCTGTAAGTAATTTTTTTGCAGTAATTGCCCAATTCCTTGCATTTTAGCTAACAACTTGACATCATCTCTTTTAACTTCTACCTTAATCAATTTTTTTATAACCGACTAATTGCTTAATTTCTAGCCCACTTGATCATGTTTTTGTTAACTGCCTTTTTTTTTTCCTCAACTTTTACGATTTAGCTAACTACCTCCCTACATTTTTTAAACATATGTCAATGTTGTATTAATTGCTTGAAATTCTTGAATCTTAAACTTATCAACTGATTCCCGTATGCATGAATTTTCATTAACTTCCATTAGATTTTGGGTTGACATATTAAACTTTATTATTGAATTATATTAAGACGACTAAATTTCGTGTATAGTTTAAATGGATATGAACTTTAGGAATTGTCTCTTCTTAGAAAAAGAGTGGCGGAGAGAGCCCAGACATATAAGGCCCAACTTACTCATGTGCCCACCCACAAAACCACTAATCTTAACCCTAATCACTCGTAGCCTAAACCCACCCAATTGCGTGTGAGACAGCACAGACCCGCAAATCTTTAAAATACAAAAACAAAAACCCCTTTGCCATCGAGTTCGCTCTCCTCTGCTTCTCTTCTGTGGTTCTTCGACTGGATTTTAATTTGACTCACTATGGTTTGTCTCTGACCTCATTATTATCTGTTTCTTCGTGATTTTGTTGTCAATAGGTACGCTGAGTTTATTGGCGAATTCTTTTTGTTGTAGCCGCAAGGAGACTACATAGAGCTTCACAGGAAGAGGCATGGGTACCGTCTCGACCATTTCGAACGCAAGCGCAAGAAGGAGGCGCGAGAAGTCCACAAGCGTTCTCAGAGAGCCCAGAAGGTGTTTCTCTTCTTATGGTTTAGTTTTTGCTAGAAGTTTGGATTTTTTTACTTCTTTTTTATGGTTTTCTTTTTGGATGGTACTATGGTTATGAACTGAAATTATAATTGGTTATTTTCTTTTTCCGTTGAAACAGGCTTTGGGTATCAAGGGTAAGCAGATTGCAAAGAAAAATTATGCTGAGAAGGCTCTCATGAAGAAAACGTTAGTACTTTTTTCTTTCCATTTTACTTGCCTTCATTATTGCTTTGAACTATGCTAATTAATTTGATTTAAAAGAGACCATGTAATATCCAATAAAGATCAGTATAATCAAAATGCTCCAAAAGTACAGCTCTTCCGCACTGCTAACGGATTTGTTATGTTGATGGTTGGAAACACAATTTGTGCCGGAGTTCAGTTGCAATTTTTTTTAACCTCGTGGTTAATGCCCTTTTAACAATGTATTCTTAAGCTCTCGAAGCTTTAATGGTGATAATATAAGGAAGCTATCTTACGGTGTTGTTTCCTGCCATAACTTAATGTCCATGGAGAGCTTTACCATAAAGTTTCCCCTGAATGACACTCACAATTTACTGTAATTGAAAATGATTTTGTCTTTCACCACATTTAGGAATTGTGTTGCTGATGTTGAGGGAAGTGAAGTAGTTGTCTTGTATTTATAGTGTTGATAGCAATTGTCAGATGCTTATCAACGATATTAGACTTGATAGCCAAGTCAAAGCTCCATGAGAAGATATTTGGTCATGTTTTGTTCCCTAAGTCCTGTCGCTGGACTTTAACTTACAGAATGTATGTGATAGATGAAATGTCAAGTAGCTACACAGAATTTAAGTTATGGACGTGTTTGTTCAGGAAATGGCATTATAGAAATTTTATTTTTGCTTCTGACATACTAATTATTGAGGACTGTTTAGTTTTTCAAAAAACATGAACTTCTGAGTGTGAAGGAAAAATAATGCTTGTGAATTTGTAATAGGATGCCTAAACTAGGTAAGCAAATTAGTTTTGTTGCTTATTGGAACCATTTTCCTTAACATTTAGTGCATATTGCTAATCCATGTTCTGGAGGAGATTATTTTTATGGAAAACTTTTACTATATCCAATTAAAGTTGAAAATGGATTGTTTATTCTTGAGCTAACATATGCCGTCACACAGCTGAAATTGCTCATTCTTTGTGGTTTCTATCTTTTAATAGTCGTTTGTACCCTGCACTATCATCCCAAAATAGTGATGGGACTAATGAGCTGGTCTTCTCCCGATCTTGTGATGTGTCCCCTTCCCTCCTTTTCCTCTGTTGTAGTAGAAACAATTTTGCAAATATAAAGGCATTCGCATTTATTTTACAATGATTTTGCAAGTATGAATTGTGGCTGTAGTCTAGTTATTGTTATTCCCTTTTTATCTCCTTTAATTGAACTCTTATGTTTCAATAGGTTGGCTATGCATGAAGAGTCAACATCTAGGCGCAAGGTTGATGATCAAGTTCATGAAGGAGCTGTTCCTGCCTACTTGCTTGATCGTGAAAACACAGCAAGGGCAAAGGTTTATTTTTGATGCATATTGGTGATGGTTGTGCGTATTTTACTTCACGTTCTTACCTTTCTGATTGGTGGGATTTTTCTCACATTTAGATCCTTAGCAATGCTATAAAGCAGAAGAGGAAAGAGAAGGCTGGAAAGTGGGAAGTCCCTCTACCCAAGGTAACATTTACATTTGTGTCTGGATGAGAACTTGGATTTTAGTCCTTTTGAATTTTTGGTAGTGGCTTTTCTTTCCCTGGGTATTGTTTTGGTGCTTCAGTCTTTGGCTAGTTTATTTTATTAGAGATCTTTCCCTTGTACAGGTCAGGCCTGTTGCTGAAGATGAAATGTTTAAAGTGATCAGAACGGGCAAAAGGAAAAGTAAGCGTTTTGCTAAGTTTACTTTCCAAATTAAGCATTTTGCTAAGTTTACTTTCCAAATTAAACTGTTTCCATTTATGAGAACTGAAATGTATGTTTTATAATTGGACTACATAAATAATTTAATTTTCAC
This sequence comes from Erythroxylum guanchezii, assembly GCA_025629825.1. NCBI lineage: Eukaryota > Viridiplantae > Streptophyta > Magnoliopsida > Malpighiales > Erythroxylaceae > Erythroxylum > Erythroxylum guanchezii. Next base: position 35,668,282 of record JAOTAX010000005.1, on the reverse strand, counting down.
ATTTTCTTTGGTTCTGGCTGGCCAATCCTTGAAGATACCAGTTCAGTGTTAGTTTTTTTTTTTTTCTTTGGGATCTTGAGGGATCTTGAAACTGAGGCAATGTTGGGGTGGGGGAACATTTCAGTCCTGCCATCAGTTGGTTGGTACCTATTGTTTCATTTCATTTTGTTATGCAATGATGCAACCTAACTCAATCCATTTTGTTATATAATGAGATGTATGTTTGAGTATTGTTAATTTCCCATTTGTATTTGCTTCTCATAATATATTGTGTTATTTTATGCAGCCAAGCAGTGGAAGAGGATGGTCACAAAGGTGACATTTGTAGGAGCTGGTTTTACAAGAAAACCTCCCAAGTATGAGCGCTTTATCCGACCTTCAGGACTGCGATTTACAAAGGCACATGTAACGCACCCTGAGCTCAAATGCACATTCAATCTTGAAATTATCGGAGTGAAGAAAAATCCTAATGGGCCAATGTACTCGTCACTTGGTGTTATTACCAAAGGAACCATCATCGAGGTAATATTTATGAAAGAAAGTTCTTGATATTCAATTTGTAGAAACCTTATCCAGTTATTTGTCGGCTGACTCATTGCTATTTGTCCTGAATTTCAGGTGAATGTCAGCGAATTAGGTCTGGTCACACCTGCTGGTAAAGTTGTATGGGGTAAGTCCTTTTCTTCCAGCCGCGTGCATTGGCAGATGTATTTTCGTACCTTATGCCATTCTTAATTTCTATTTGTTACGATGCAGGTAAATATGCTCAAGTAACAAATAATCCAGAGAATGATGGCTGCATAAATGCAGTCCTACTTGTCTAGAATATCAATATAGGGGCAAGATTGGATCAAACATGTGCTATTTCATCTTTTTTGAGAACAGCCTGTACTGATTGTATTACTTTAGTTTGTTCTTGTTCCGAGTACTGATTCTTTCTTCTGGTCAGTGTAGCTCTCTGAGTTGGTTGCAAAATGGATCATATACCTGTGTGGTATCTCAATTTTATTCTTTTGTCTGAATAGAGTTAACTTGGGTCTGTTTTAGCATTATCCATCGGGCATGCAAGGGTTTTGTGCTATGAATGTTGTTTTTATCATCTCTATTGGCATTTTCTGTAATATCTCTTTGTAAGGGCTATTCCTGACTTTGGAAAAAAAATTGAAAAAGAAAAAGAGCAACCGTTAAAAATGGAGGAGCATCAGCTTGATTTTCACTCTCAATGATTAATAACATAAAATAATCTGTTTTTTCGAGAGGCGTCTCGATATCTTTGTTTTTCTCTGCGACTGGTGGTCTGGAACTATGAAGATTGGATTCTAATCCTCCAGACCAAGAACTGAAGATGTAGGGTTGGGTTCAAATGAAAGAAGGCTGGTGAAATACCCGCCAAGCCGAAAATGTTTATTCAGTTTCCAAGGCATAAAGTTAGGTTAACCGCCAAAAGACTGCTCCTTGCTTAATAGTTACAAACTTGCAATTTGCAAGAAAATGGAAAAAATGATCGTCTCAATTCTGATTCAGGACATAAATGTTATAATCAAGGAACAGTACATAATTTGTTCGCTTAGTTGAGTATAGGGGATTCTTAGACTAGCCCTTTTTGCCTTAACCAGCTAAATTGTGAAAGCTTATCCAATTAGGCTCAGAGTTTACGAGTGGCAATAGCCTGGGATGGGCCTATTAGCTCAAACCCCGATCAAGTTAGTACAAGTCTGAAAAGCCTAATTTAAGAAAATAGTCTGGTAAAAATGAACATAGTTTTGGACATGGGTATTTTAGAGTTCATGTTGCTAGGTATTTAGATAAAAAAATTTAAATTATAGTGATGAACACAAACATGAACATGCGTTGCAATATACTCATACTTGAGATCCTATTTAACACTATAACTGCAGTGTTAGATTAATTTAATAATCATAAAATGTGACCTATATTATTTGGGTTGATTCTAATATAAGGTGAGCTTAAGATTAATAGTTATTGGGCTTGTAGAGAAAATTAGAATTATTAGGATTTTATTATAATTAAAAAAACTCTTCTTTCTACTTTCCAAGTAACATTAACAGTTATCAAAGAAACGTATATTCTTGCATCATTGGAAAAGAATGAAGAATAGGAGAAAGTGAATAAAACTTATGCATAAATAAGGTGTTTACGATCATAAATAAATTACTCATATTAAGTATAGATCAAGGTTAGTATCTCTTTTTCGTTCTTATAGCATGAATCCTAATTGAATGGGTTGAATCATTTGTGTTTAAAATAATCTTGGGTGAATTCTAGACTTGAAATATTGTTTAGAATATTATAATCTCAATTTACATATGGTATCAAAGTCTTGATTATAACACTTTGATTTGCATTAAAGTTACTAATATGCGAAAGAACTCACCACAAGTTACTCAATCTGTCTCTCTACGGGTCTTTGAAAGCCTCAATTAAATTTGATGTCAAAGGTGAGAGCCTAGTTACAAAACTAAACTATGGTGACAATTGTGCCAAGTGATGGGTGGGGCTCATAGCAACCATCTAATTTTTATGAAGACATGCCAACCACTATATGGGTTGTGATATATTTGCATATGATAAGTTGGAAGAGTTAATTACTTTCCTATTTGTGTGGTGGGTATATAATCACAAATTATACGAAATGGAGAGAAGTTTGAGCATGTAACACTTTTGTGAATGTGCGTGAGATATGTAAAACAAAAAGTTTAAAGAAAAGTTTTCGTGGGACCTACCATCAAAGGCTTTGAATTTGTGTTTGCATTAATTTTTTTTACTGCATTTGCATGAATTCTGGAAAACAAAACCTTGTATTTTGTGGGCCCATCATTGAAAAGCTTTAGGTTTATAGTTGTAAAGAATAAATTGTTTAGAATTTGGAGTAAAAGTTTCTGAAAAGCATGTATGCATGGGCCCACCATCAAAAGTCTTTAGGCATAATTTGTTGAGATTGGCATAAAAATTTTGAAAATAAAATGTTGAAGATGGTAAATTACGTTTCCGTCCTTATAATTTTTGGACTATTACAATCTGATAATAAAAATTATAGTTTAGTCCCTAAAAGTTTTTGGATTTTATAGTATGATCTTACATCATTATAGTTAAAATTTAAATTTTATTTATACTTAATTAAATGTTTACTATATAGAAAGCTTGTTAGTGACCAAAATGACCTTGCTTGAAAAGATATTTAGACATTTAATTATGCCTTGTTTCAATTGTTTATGTTAAATGATGCTAATAAATGACATAAAAGATGAACTGAACAATTGAGATTATTAATTATAATGCTAGGAGATCATCCAAAGGTGGATCATTGCTTATAATTAATAACATTAAGGAGACTTATCGACATATTTGGTGAATATGTTTGTATATCGAAAGATAACATGCATACTAACTTGAATATGATTGATTGTCTATTAAAGTGTGTATATATATTTTGTTGGCATCATTATGGATTAAGGATATGCATTTAAGTATCACCCAAAGGTGAACTTAAATATATATATTAAAGTTTATTATTGTTTGAATCTATTAATTATACTCAAAGCATTAATGTGTGACTTTGTATTACGTTTGTAGCTTTTAATAATTCGTTAGCTATGGGCAATGGTCTGATAAAGTTCAATAGGCTAAACTATGCCCATTGGTTTTGACCAAATTCAATTTCAGTTGGGTATTATGGATAAGGACTTGATATTAATTGTTGAGAAGCCTACAACCATTACTGAGACCAGTGATAAGAATTTCGTTCCGTTCCGGGTGGTTCCGACCGGGATCCGGAAGGGAATCGGCCACCATGGTATCGGCCTGAAATACCGGCCGGTACCGGTGGTTTCCGATAGGTACCGTCTGGTACCGCCAATATCGAAAGGTACCAGACAGTACCGTAAAAAATGTAAAAGTTTAAGGACTTGTTTGCAATTTTGAAAAAACTAACCCTAAATCCCTAATTTTTCTCTCGACTTCTTCATTCTTCTTCTTCTTCTTCGCGATTCTTGCTTCTCTCTTAAACTTTTTCTCCTCTCATCGTCTCACCTCACCGTCACCGCCTCTCTCCTCTTCTCACCGTTGCCGGCTCGCCGCCTCTGTCCTCTTCTCGCTGTCGCGTCTTCTCCTCTTCTCCTTCAGTCATCCTGAGTTATCAGCCACAACAGCTAAAACAATCAAACTAGGATCATGATGCGACAGTTGGGGTTGGAAGAAATGCTCAAAGCCTCCAGGGAAAGTGACAGCTGAGTTAAGGAATAAATTTCCGGGAAAGCAAGCAACGGATTAATTTCGCAAACAATGAGGAAGGGTTTTGCTCTCTTTTTCTAACCAAAGTATGTTTGTGGAGGCTTGAGTGAGTTAGGCAGATATAAGAGAGAAATGGGCTTGTATCATTGTATGTTGTTGTGTCTTGTCTTGTGTGCTCCCTAACTCCTCAAACTTCACAAGTGGACCACAGCTTATGGTAGAGATTAGACTCTAAAAGTAACCCTAGTTAGAAAGTTGCATATTATAATTTATTATATTGAGTACTAAATAAATAATTTGAAGATTATATATATATATATATATATATGTTATTAACTAATCATTTTCTTCAAATCTAAAATGAATTGTAATTTCTTTAAACTTATTAAAAAATTTAACGTCTCAAATTAAAAGATTTGAAAAATATTTGTTTATTATGGCTTTTTTTTTTAATTTAAATTCGCTTGATCAAAAATCATATACTCTACATGTATAATTAAAGTCAAAGTCACTGTACTCAATACACAAGATTTTCTGTTTACGCTTAAAGAACATGTAATCTTATAACCACAAAGTTTCTTTTTGTAAACAGAGGAACCTGCAGCTACTATCTTTTGGGTACACACTGAATAAATATTCAGATTGACGCAATAGCCTGCAAATCACATCATCTAGGTATTTCGTACTAGACAAATCTTATGCGACAAACTCGATCGAGAAAGCAAAGATACCCTTATAAGATATATAGTATTTATACCCTTATAATTTTTTTGAGTAATAATATCGATATTGGTCAATATCGATATTATTTTAAGTAATTTTTTAAATTTATAAAATAGTTTTTAAATTTTTATATTGATAATATTTACACCCTTACTCAAAATAATATCGATATTGGTCAATGTCGATATTATTTTGTCGATATTATTTTGAGTAATTTTTTAAATTTATAAAATAGTTTTTAAATTTTTATATTGATAATATTGATATTTTGGCGGGTTGGGTTTCTGAAGAACCCAATTTGGTTGATGTGAGTGATTTGAATTTGGAAGATAATCTTAGATGGGAAAGCATTGACATGTCATTT
>JAOTAX010000005.1:35643076-35653899 GCA_025629825.1 Erythroxylum guanchezii | reverse complement strand
CATTATCCATATCCTCAAAGTTGGAGATTTACAACTTACAATTTAAGAAGCATGAAGTTGGTAAAAACAATTGAAAAAGGATGGGTGTATTTAGCTCATGTGGCAACGCTTGGTTTGACATTGGAAGATGAACAAGTACCTAGGAGGCAACGTTCTAAGCGGGCAGCTGATCGTCCAAGCAGCTCTCGGCCAAGTAATGTGCGAAGGAGTGAGGTCTCGCATGAGAAACTTCATAACATTCACGATCAATTGGATGACTTAAATGATCGTGTGGATAATATACAGAGTATGTTTCTGGGGTTGGCGAAGAAAGTTGATGCACAACATAGTATGCTTAAGAAGATTTTGATAAGTTAGGATGTCGACATGATGATGTTTCTCGACGTTGATGGCTATTGCATTTGTTCCCGACCGATATCTGTTTCTTTGTTTCATTGACATTTTCATTACGTGTTTGTCCTTTGCAACTACTGGATATTTGTGTGATTTTTGTTTTATGGTTTGTTTCTGAATTGTCATGAAGTTTGCTTATTCCAATTTTGTTTTTATCATGACAAAAAGGGGGAGCAAGACCTTTCGGTATTAAAATTGTTTAAGATGATTTGTATTTGCAAATGGTAAACTGTTTGAACTTTTATTGTCTTCCACGTTGATTAACTTTCTAGATTATGAAATTGTGCTAAAATTATGCTAAAATTATTGGATTCATTGATTTATTGATTAAGGGGGAGTTAAACTAACCAATCAGACAAGGCATAAAAACCTTGATCAATTTTTCTTTGTTTTCAATTTCTTAAACAATTTCTAAATATTTTGTCATTATCAAAAAGGGGGAGATTGTTGGACCAATGGTGGTTGACAAATAAAAATCCCTTTATATTTTGATAATTATAAAATATATAGAATTGATTAAGAAATTATTTCAGGATTTTAATTAAAAGACCAATGTAATTTCAAGTGATAATTTCCAAGGATGCAAGTGATAGACAATGTTCAAAGCTCGATCTACAAATATCAAAGAGATAGAATATCATGAAGATTTTGGATAGAGATCTTGAAAGATCAAAGATTATCTGCAAATTATTCTGTTGGACAAGTTTCAGTCGACCAGCAACATTTCCAGTCAACTGAAAATTAATATATCTGACTAGTGGGGCTCATTCCAATCGACTACAAACATTTACAGTCAACTACAATCATTCTAGTTGACTGTTCGAAGAGCAGAGATTATTTTCGTTAGTTCCAATCGACTACAAACATTTCCAGTCGACTACAATCATTCCAGTCGACTGATCGAAGAGCGAAGATAAGTTTTTCAGCAAAAACATTTGTTCCAGTCGACTGACACTGGTTCCAGTCGACTAGCACTAGTCGACCAGTTGACTAGCAGCACAGCAGATAACATTCTGACGAATTCAATGATTCTAAAACGGGAAGAAAATCTTTTTCAACGTTCATAAGAGATCTTCAACGACTACAAGAGGATTTCTAACATCTATATTGATCCAAAAGCCTGCAAATAATTTGATGAACACCAAGAGATCGATTTGTGCCGAAAATAGCAAAGCATACTGATCATAGTTCATATTTCTCATATTATTGCTCTCAATTCTCTTAGCACATTCAAGTGTATCTAGCTATCTTGAGCTTTACTTCAATTTTCTATCATCTTTATTGTAAGCTTAGTGATTAGAGGAAAATCACTGGTGAGGTTGGATTTGTGCCGGAAATCAAATCGGGTTGTGAGGTGTTGCTTGAGCCGGAATTCAAGTGGTTGTAAAAGTTCGCACTGAACTAAAAAGTGTACAATATAGTGGTTTGCCAAATCCTAAGTGGGAGCTTAGGTAGAGGACGTAGGTCTTTATACCGAATCTCTATAAAAACAGCGTTTGCCATTCTTCCCTATTCTCTTTGTTTAATTTATTTGATTGTTTGTGTATTAACTTATTAATTTTTGTATATCTTTGCGAAAAAGATTAAACGATCTATTCAACCCCCTTTCTAGATCGCTTTCAAAAATCTCCAGTATTACTATTCAAAAATTGTGCACATCTTTCAGGTACTCGTTTTCCAAGACTAAATTGGTTTACAATCAGATGAAAACCAAACCATTATCAACGGTATAAGATATTTGAATTCGTTAACAAAACCCATACATATTATGAAATGTGATTGGAATTCGTTAATCATTTTTCCTTGAACACATTTCACGCAATTACATGAACATTAATAGTATAACTTTAACGTTGAGAAGCTAAAACTACAAGTGATTCTATGATGTCCTGGAATTGAACTACGATGAACCCACTTTTCCATAAAAGCACCTGGACTTCGCAAACAGAAAACAATGTTTACTGCTGCCAAATTTTGATGTGAGAGAATAAAAAAGACGTGAGACATAGCCCCCAGCAATAGAAAGAAGCGATAATCGCGATGAGTATAGTGTCGACGACCATGACATTTACAACAACAGGCAGTGACGACGGACACCTTGTGCTTTGTCAAGGAATAGGGACATGGGATGGGATACAATAAGATACATGTTATCTTTGCTTGATTCATTTAATAAAATAATATTATTCTATGTTATATAATAAAATTCAAATCTAAATCTTAAAAAATTAAAATTTTAATTTAACGCTCAAATCTAATCACAATCAAAATAAATTTTATTAAATTACTTTTGAATCATATCATATCAAATCTAAAATATTTTGTTTTATTACTTGAATTTTATAAATTGGTTAATTTTATTTAAAAGCTTTTAACGATTTTAGTAGTTTAAGATAATTTGAATGCTACTAAATAATTCAATATTTAGACATTTATGAATAATTTTATTTAACTTTTTATTTTTTATCTCTTATTCCAAATTTACGAGGAATTGTGCTAAAAATGTTGGAATTTGGTTGCCATCCAACATAAAACCGACTAATTATTCTTGGTGACTAGAAAACAAACATCCTGACCTTATCCATAACAACATCCGGAACAGCCAACAAAACCCCTGAACCTTCTATTTCATTGTCCTACATTCTCAATCAATTAGTCAATAAACTAGAATCAGCCAAAAACCTACATCCACCGTTCGTAACCTTAGATTCCATCCTCTAAGTCTAAAACGGCCATTACATAGGCCTACATCCACCGTTCGTAACCTTAGATTCCATCCTCTAAGTCTAAAACGGCCATTACATAGGCCTACATCCACCGTTCGTAACCTTAGATTCCATCCTCTTAAGTCTAAAACGGCCATTACATAGCCTCCAACATCCAACATCAATATACAAGACGCATTGTGGCGTTGCTATGTCTGGTTTATGTTGCTTAACTTGCCCCTTTCTGACTTTTTATCTTATTTCACAACCATATGAGCCTTAGGCCTTGTGCAACTACTGCCACAATTTTGGACCAGAAGCAGACAACCGAACCACAGATGTAAGGCAATAGAAAATTCCCAAGACGTGGATGGTGAATTGCAGCACTATGGGACAAAATGATGTGGGATCACATTGCGATTGACCCACAGAACAGAAGCCATCTATCCACCCACCCAGGAAAGTGTTGTACCCGTACTTGCTTCTCAGCTTCGACCGTGAATGTGCGTCTGTCTGGCCAAGTCTAGCTACGGAATTGTCAACAACATACTCCGTTATGCATCCAATGTTCCCTCTTCAGTTACCCGTCAATATTGGTAGTGGACACATCAAGAAATAGTAAAACTCACATTTGTTGTTGAGATCAATGTGATTGTTATCATATACTATACTATTAATCCACGAGTTCGTTCCGCTGAATCATCAAAACGTTAAAACCAACCAACCGATGTTGTCCGCGTGTTATTGACCGCATCAACCGCCTTGCAGCCGAGCACACTCAACGAAACTCCAAATCTTCCTCTAGACGGCATATAATACGCATATGCCATATCCTTCCGTCCAGAATATTCCCTATTCTTCTTACCAGCCAAACCCAAAACAACCCACATCATCGATTCACGTGAGTTATTCCACGTCACCACCCGAGATCTCTGTAAACCATAATCAATCCTACGTGTCATACCACCTGTACACTTCCCAAAATAAAAACTCCTCAAACTTCCTCGTTCCCCCCATCCAATGCTCAGCATCCAGCTACCAGTACTCTCTCCAAAACCCCCTTCCGAGATTACCAACCCTAAACTCTGGATTCTTCCATGAACGGCCACGCGTCGCCGTCGACGTCTGCGAACACGGCGTTCTCCTTTATCTCCAAGGGGTGGCGCGAGGTCCGCGACTCGGCTGACGCGGATCTCCAGCTGATGCGAGCGCGAGCCAATTCCTTCAAGAACCTCGCATCCTCATTTGACCGCGAATTCGAGAACTTCATCAACTCCGCTTCAAATCCGTTCTTCGTTCCCTCGCTCCGGTCTCCGTCGTCGTCTTCGGAAATCGACTTTGTGAAAAAATTGCGGCCGAAGATATCGGAGTTCCGGCGGGTGTACTCGGCGCCTGAGATAAGCAAGAAGGTTTTGAAGAAGTGGACCCCTACAGCGAGGCTAGGGATCGATTTATCGGCGATCAGAAACGCCCTGGTGTCGGAGGTGGAAGGCGGTTACAGGGGTGGAATTCGGGAATTTCATAGGTTTAGTCAAGGAAGGAGAAGAGTTAGTTTTACGGAGTTCTGGAGAGAGGATAAGGAGGAGGAGCGAGGGCAATTTCGGGAATGGGAACCTATTCGGTCGTTGAAGAGGCGGTTGAGAGAACTGGAGAAGAAAAGCGAATTCACGGAGTTCTTTGAAGGGTTTAAGAATAGTGAGTTCGTGGAGAAAGTGAAATCCAGCTTGGTACGTTTTCGATTTCAGCACGTTTTTATTAGGTTTTCAGTATTTATCATCCAAATACGGTATTTGTTAAGGAATTTGTATAGTTTATATTTGAAGTGTTGAATTAGGATGCTTGTATGCGACTTACTGGAGTCCATTTGGTTTGAACTGGTTTCATATTCTAGTTTATGTCTCTTACTTTTGATTAGTCACTGAAAATATGAGGTTGGAAGGAAGTGTGTTTCGTTTTCAGGTTAATAGGTATTGCCAATACATCTAAAACAACACCTAATACATTTGATAATTGTCCTTAGACATGCAGTGATTTTCCTTCTTCAGTAACTTTGAATTGTGTTATCGTTTGACCTTATAAATCTCAAATCTTTTCAATTCTTTGTTTCCCATACTTTCCTTTAATAAACTGCACATGATTAATGGTTGCTATTCATTTCTGTTCGTTTTATGGAATATTAATCTCTTTAAGAACACTTGCTATAATTATAAAGGGCTGTTGATTTCTTCTAGTCAATTAGTGAATAGTCTTTTATTATTATTGAGAAATCAGCAGGGAAGCATGACCATTAAAAAATAGAAAATTACCGTAGTACCATATTTGTTCCCCTCAATAAACTTGAATATAAATTCAACCCATGCCTTATTTCTTTCAGTCTCTTCATGCTATTATTGAAAATTCTAATATCTTGATAGTTTGTTTAAATCAAAAGAGGAGAAGAGATATAGGATCCATTTTATTTGTTATATAAAGATTCTTTTCTAAATATGTCATCTGAAGGTGTTAATCTTATGCGTAGCAGTTGTTCTCTTCTTTTTCCTATCCTAAAGTTGTTTCTGGTTGTTATGGGCGAAGAAGTTGCTAATTTTTTCTGGAGAATGTACTGTACCATATAATGTTAAGCATCGAGTATTTATTTGGATCATATTAAGTAAAACCATGTTTAATAGTGGAAACTTGAAGCTTTATTCTACTTTCATTTTCATTTGCATGGTGTAACTTCAAGTCTGGTTTAGTATTAACATTTTGGTTGGTGGAAGTTGTGTACCCTTGCATCATTTAATGATGCGAAGGCTCATTTTACTTCGACTTCATTGCATTCAGGTTGATCTTATTTTAAACCTATATTCTGATGATATGTTTATGTGCTTTGGCTTTTTGCAGAAAGCAATCCGCAAGGAGCCACATGAGTCACAGGTTAGGTGTCTGAATCAACACATATTCTATGAAAAAAAATGCTTTCATTTGGGGGTGGGTCAATACAAACATTCCATCAGAGAAAGGGAATCTTGATTTTCCGCCTTCGCTTGCTTGATCGGCTGTACAACACTATAGTGCCCTTCAAATTTGTTGTATACTTTTCTCTTTGTTTGTGCATTACTTTTGTTCAGTCACTGTCTTTTTGAGTTTCTTTGAAGACTCCTGTTTCTGATTCTTGTTAAACCAAGATGTCTGTTGGGTTTCTATGTATGCAACAACATACAACTCAAGCAATGAGGAATGCTGTTATACTGGGTTTAAATCTACCATGGAAGAGTTTTCCTGTCTTTTGCTGTATGACGTTCATGTCTTTCAGCTTATAGGGTTTTCCTTATATAACATATAGACATTGTCCTAGATCATGTTCATGGCTTTGAGAGGTATTTTGCTTTGTTTTCTATTTTGTGAGTTATGAAGAAAAGTAACAGCTTGATATCAATTTCTCCTACGTCCTGCAAAGCAGGGCTCTTTGGCAACTTGTTTAAGAGTTGGATGCTCCTAACATTCTTAGGCTTTTATGTTTATTTGTTTAAAGGAAAATTTTCTTAAAATATCTTAATTTCCCTGACAAGATTTTGTAGACAGAGGATGATAGGAAGTCAATCATTTATTTTTAATCTCCATAACCCATGTGATGTTGTTGGGGTTATAATGTTCAGGCATACATTCACAATAGAGTTACCATGCTGAGAGTTTCTCATTCTAAATGTTCGACCCCTCGCTTCTGTATATTGGTCTGAATATTCTCTTGTCTTTGTCTTACGTAGGAAGTACTGCCGCTGGATGTCCCAGAACTTTTAGCATGTTTGGTTAGGCAATCAGAGCCCTTTTTGGATCAACTTGGTGTAAGAAGAGGCATGTACAATGTCATCTTTTCCTCTTTTCATTTGAGATATATTATTTGAGTGGCAGAGGCATGATGATTGAGATTTCAATGGATTATTCTGGTGCATAAAAATTTAAAATGCATTTCTACTGCTTTGCAAATCCAGGACAATATATTACTATAATTTTCCTTTTCTATAAAGGCTTGATGAACTGGGTGGACCTCGGAAACATGATATACTAGCATATGAAACTATTTGTTAATGGAAACTGGGACCTTGGGTAAAAGGATTGTGTTGTTTAAAGATATATAGTGGTAGAAAATTGGAATCATTAGTGAATTAACCGCTCCATGTCATCCTTAAATTTTTTCTGTAGCATTGAGTTTTTCTTTATTTGATATTCTTTTCGGATTTTGCAGTTCACACTAATTTATATCTTAGAAAAATGCTTTTCTCTGTTTGACTTTGTGTTGCATCTAAATTAAGTACCTCACCGTATAAAACATTATCTTTTAAAGAAAAATTTATGGTTTATCTGATTGTTAGATCTTTTAAAACACTCTTATCAATCAATACTCTTTCAGAAAGCTTCCTTTTTCTTGTTGCAGGACTAAACTTTAGCCTTTAATTCACCCTTTTAGGTCAAAAATCTCTGTTAATTATAAAGAATCAAATCCCTGAGCAACTTTTTTTAGTTTGAAAATTGGCCTTTACCCAACTGACGGAATATAAAATAGGGCCTTAATTCATTTCTTTATTGTCAATGGATGAGTTATTAATAGGAACATGAGCATGACCTCACTGAGGGAAAAAGTAAAGAAAAGATAGGAACATGAGAAATTTCGTGGATGTGCTGTTGGTCAGAACAGTAGATCTTTGCAGCCCTTTGACTATATCTGCCATATCATTTTGGTAAAGAAAAAGCTCTGATAGTGTCCTAGCAAAATCTAACTGCAGTTTTCAATTGATTCAGATATCTGCGACAGGATAATTGAAAGCTTGTGTTGTAGACGTAAGAACCAACTCTTACTGCCACCTTTATTGGATGGAGAATCCTCCTTCCTTGAGAATGAGAATGTGAATGATGAACTGGATAAGAGAATAGCTAGTGTTCTTAGGAGCACAGGACATTGCTGTGATGGTGGCTTTTGGACAGATGTGTCAAAGCAAAGCCCTTCAGATGGGAAGAGGCATGTCGCAATTGTCACAACTGCTAGTCTTCCATGGCTGACAGGAACAGCTGTGAATCCACTTTTTCGGGCAGCATATTTAGCAAAATCTGAAAAACAGAAGGTCACTTTGTTGGTTCCTTGGCTTTGTAAATCCGATCAAGAGCTAGTTTACCCCAACAATCTGACTTTTAGTTCACCAGTAGAGCAGGAGAATTACATACATAAATGGCTTGAGGAAAGGATTGGGTTTAGGGCTAACTTCAAAATATCCTTTTATCCTGGAAAGGTAACTAATTGTTAAGTAACTGATGTGTTATCTTGTAATGCTATCGAACTCTTGGGAGTGTGTCAATGCTCTGTGATTATTTCAGTTTTCTAAATCGAGGAGAAGCATCATTCCTGCTGGAGATACTTCTCAGTTTATTCCATCGAAGGATGTTGACATTGCCATCTTGGAAGAGCCTGAACATTTAAATTGGTATCATCATGGTAAGCGTTGGACTGATAAGTTCAACTATGTTGTTGGTGTTGTCCACACTAATTACTTGGAATACATCAAGAGGGAGAAGAATGGTGCTCTTCAAGCCTTCTTTGTCAAGCACATAAACAATTGGGTTACGCGAGCACACTGCCATAAGGTAAACAGACTATTCTGTTTTTGAGCCGGATCCCAGAAAGCTTAGGCAAAATTATTTTCTGCTAGATGGTGATTTGGCTACTCATGAAGTGATGAGGCACCTTTTTAATCTTTTTGACAAACATTATCCAACATTTATCAAGGGTTGGAGTCTTTGATTTTGTAGAGACTAATTTGGTTTGTGTATTGATTTTCAGGTTCTTCGCCTCTCTGCTGCCACTCAGGACTTACCCAAGTCCGTGATCTGCAATGTGCATGGTGTGAATCCTAAATTTTTGAAAATAGGGGAAAAAGTCGCAGCAGAAAGGGAACTAGGACAGCAAGCATTCTCAAAGGGAGCATATTTTCTTGGGAAGATGGTCTGGGCCAAGGGATACAGGGAATTGATAGATTTGCTAGCAAAGCACAGGAATGATCTTGATGGCTTCAAGCTGGATGTTTTTGGGAATGGGGAGGATGCACATGAAGTCCAGAGTACAGCCAAAAGGTTGGATTTGAATCTCAACTTTCTGAAAGGGAGAGACCATGCAGATGATTCTCTTCACGGGTACGTTCCTCATAATCTCACATGAAGTGTGTTAAGTTTCTTATTTAGTTCAGTGCAAAATGTATTGAGAAGGATGCTGATTTTACGAATAAGCTTAGGTCAGGGAGTGGGAAGGGGAAAAAGAGTGAACTTGGAATTACTTAACTTAATTATAAATTTAAGAAATTTGAAGAAGGGGAGAAAATATACTTTTTTTTTTTTTTTGAAATTTGGGGAGGAAATATACTTGCTGTAATGGAGTATGAATTTCATGCTGAGATAAGTTCCACGAACTGTGTTCTATTACTGAAAAATCCGTATACTCACTATTATCCTTTCTTTAACTATGGTGACCTCACACCTTGAAATTTTTATGTTGAGAACACTTGAGATTCTGAGGATTGTTGTCTGTTAGTCATATTTTTCTAATTTTCTGATTTTTTTTGGTTCTCTTTTTATTAAACACATTATTCTTGGCTTGAAGGTACAAAGTTTTCATAAATCCCAGTGTCAGTGATGTGCTTTGCACTGCTACTGCTGAGGCGCTTGCAATGGGGAAGTTTGTTATATGTGCAGATCACCCATCTAATGAGTTCTTTAGGTCATTTCCAAACTGCTTGACATACAAGACATCTGACGACTTTGTTTTGAAAGTGAAGGAAGCATTAGAGAATGAACCGCAACCACTGACTCCAGAACAAAGATATAATCTCTCGTGGGAGGCGGCTACCAATAGATTTATTCAATACTCTGAGCTTGACAGAGTCGTGAAGGATGGCAAAGATCATAAGAAATTGGAAAAGAGTATAACAAAAGCAGTTTCAATGCCTAATCTGTCTGAAATGGCTGATGGAGGGTTGGCATTTGCTCACTACTGTTTTACTGGGAATGAGTTCCTTAGACTTTGTACTGGAGCAATACCTGGGACGAGGGACTATGACAAGCAGCACTGTAAGGACCTGCATCTCTTGCCTCCACAAGTAGAAAATCCAATTTATGGCTGGTAAATAAGTGAAGTCATCGTTACCAGCTCTGTTATGTATGATAACCTTAATAGTTAAAGTAAGAATCTTGCTAGGATTGGTAGTTGAGTGGCGGGTTTCTTTTTTTGATTTCTACTAATTTTTGTATAGCCATAGCCAGATGCAACTTTGTAGTTGTTTCAATGTAGTTGCCTTGTGTAATTAGTGATTATATATATTTGAAGTTAAAGTGCGAGGAATCTCTTTTGTGAATTAGCTTGCCCCAAAATTTTTGCTCCTGTGTTTAATACTTACCTCCACGTTCACGTTCTTGGCAGCATAGTTTGTATCGGTGCTAGTTAGTCAAGCTTTTCTTGTTGAATGACATCCGAAGTTTCCTCGATTAACAACATAAAGAAATCAATATCTGTAATAACGTGTACGGATGCCCTTTGCAATTGCTGCCTTCGTTTTTATACTGCTACTCTTTTCGTCAGGGGTTGTTAGCTTAACAGGCAACCATCATGATTTAAATAACGTTAGAGTGCATTATTTAATATTTAGAAGTCTTGAGCTCTTGTTGCTCCTACAAGCTCCGCCCCCCCCCCCCCCTCCTCTCTCT
>JAOTAX010000005.1:35617322-35628438 GCA_025629825.1 Erythroxylum guanchezii | reverse complement strand
GATATTTGAAAAAGGTTGGTAACTCTTGTAAATGAAAATGGTTCTGAATATAGTGGGCCCAAATTTTCGATTACTGATTTTCACGTACGCTTGAAAGAAAAAAAATATTGATTTTTTAACTGACTAAGTGTTCTAGCACGCCACCCTCGTGGAGCATGGACTCAGATATCACCCATCGATGTCGAGTTTGGGTCTTGCGGGAGTGGGGTGTTACAACTTTTCTTCTTCTTTTTTTCAATACACCAAACACATATCTTAAGTGATAAATATGTTATTTAGATGTTTGTCATGCACTACAATGTCATTAAAGGAAACAAATGCAAATCTATTTATGTATGCATGTGAATGAAGGTCTTATATGGATTAGTAAGACTACATGGCAGAAATAACTATTCATATAACTTATATGTTATTTTTAAAGGCAATTTTTCATTCGTCACTTTCTCTCGTCCTAATTTGGTGATACTCACTTTTCAAATTAATTTTAGAAAATATGCAAGAACCTTGCAATTCATAAAAAATATTATGTAATCTAAGGATGATATGTCTATCCTTTACTATTATATTATTAATAGCTCTATAATCAGCACAGATGTGCTAAGTTCGATCCTTTTTACACACTAGAAGTACTATGACAACGTAAGAACGCATGCTCTCCCTTATGTACACTTTAGCCAAGAACTCTTTCATTTATCTTTGCAGTTTGTTTTATTTCCTCTAGATTACTCATATAGGCGGGTTTACTAAGAATGACAATCCTTGTTTTAAAGTTGATTTGATGTTTGATCCCTCTAAAGATGGGTAATCCAATAGAGACGTTGTCAATCAAGACATCCTCATACCCTTACAATAAGAAAACAACAACATTATAAAGAGATATGTTGAACTATTTGAAATTAAAATAAGTCTTTTTGTATAAAAGTACAATTATAGACTAAGTATAGAAAATATTACGAATATCACTCATTTTTGTATAGTAGTTCATTTGCTTCTTGGTTTTCTTACTGCCAACTATTTCTCTTTTAGGCTCTAACTCTCCTTTTGATTTTTTCTTATAACTAACTCTCTCTTTTGAACTCTGACTTCACCCTCTTTCTTTTCTCTTTCTATCTTTTTTTGTATTCTCTCTTTTTAAATTTAATTGGTCTTTGTTGACCTTTTTAGGGTAATAAGTTTAGTATTTTCATAAAGGTATACCTATTCTTAAAGCCATCATGTATCCCTCTTTGATCATATTGCCATGACTTTCCTAATAATACATGACTTACTTGCATAGGCACTACATCACACATGAATTTATCTTTTATATCTCAAATACAAAATGACACTAATTCTCGTTTGTTTAACTTGATCTCCCCAAATTCATCAAATTATTAAATTTCGTATGACTTTTGATGCTTCATGGTAAGCAAACATAAATTTTTACATGGGTAATACTAGTTATGTTAGTGCAACTCACTCCATCAATAACCATACTGGATACCTTGTTATGAATGTGACATCTAGTGTTGAAAATTCTCTCACTCTACTGCTCTAAATCATCCTTCTTGATTTGAAGAGTTATTGCTCTCCTAGCAATAAACACCTCACTCTCAACATCATACTTCATACCCTCATCACTAGAATTCTCTAATGGTGGTATACTTTTTCTTTAAATCACTCTCACTTACTACCTCATAATCATCCTTCATGGTCATAATCTTTTATTTGGAACATGCCTTATTCTTAAATAACGAAGCATATAATATCTCAATTCTAAGAGGGTTGAGAATCAATCTTACTTTTTTTTCTTATTGTAAATATTCTCTTTAGCATTAGATGACTCTATCTAGACTTCCTCCTATGCTCCCAATCTTGTCTAATTCCTCTCTTAGGCTTATCCCCTTCCCTAAATGATAAATCAATGTCAGCAATAATGAAATCATCATTATCCTTATTATTTTATTGAAATTGTTGGATTATGCGTGATATACCTTCCCTTATTAGGAATTTTTGGTTGTTATCTCCCTTGCAATTTATTAATCTACTGTGATTGATTCTTTAGCATGTCTTTCCCCTCATTATACACTATATTTATCATCATAAATTGTTGTTGTGTATCTTGTGTAAAGCATAATTTGTCCCTATTTTCTTTCAACGCTGAAACACCTTTATAAGATATATTTAAAAGTTATCAGAAAAGCCTGTAAATAAAATTTTCTCATACACTCCTTCATATGTATACTTTCAAAGATGACAAATCACTCATATTTCAATCTTTTTTTATTTTTTTATGTTTGGGTAAAAAATTTCAACCGTTGATATTATTATCTATATTAATTGCTTGATACAAATTTCCTTTTCATAGAAGCTTTCAGTTCATCCCAATTCTCTATAAGTCACTCATAATTACTTCTTCTATTATTAACTAACTGTTCGTATAAAATGATAACATAATCAATAAACTCTATTAATACAAGTTTTACCTTATTCTCCTAAGATTAATTGCACTAGTTGGGATCAATTCTATTTTTCTACCTCTCCAAATAAAATTTAGGATTGTTCCTCCCCTTAAAGAAAGGTATGGTCATCTTCTTGATGCTACTATTACTGTCCATTTCTTCTCAAAATCTAGACTTCCTCCTATGCTCCTAATCATGTCTAATTCCTTTTTTAAGCCTATCCCCTTCCCTAAATGATAAATCAATGTCATTAATACTAAAATCATCATTCTCCTTATTATTCTACTGAAATTGTTGGATTATGCGTGATATACCTTCCTTTATTGGGAATTTTTGGTTGTTATCTCCCTTGCAATTAAGTAATCTACTGTGATTGCTTCTTTAGCATCTCCTTCCCCTCATTATACACTATATTTATCATCTCAAATTGTTGTTGTATATCTTGTGTAAAGCATAATTTGTCCCTATTTTCTTTCAATGTTAAACACCTTTAGAAGATATATTTAAATTTTATAAGAACAGTTAGTAAATAAAATTTTCTCATACACTCCCTCATATGTATACTTTCAAAGATGACAAATTGTTCGTATTTCAATGCTTGTAACATCTATAGCATATACCTTATGAATTATTATTGCTTCCCAAACGTATTGTTCTACCAAAATGTTTCATAGTACCTCATGAATTGTTTTGTACTTTATAATAGATATAAATATGTTTGACTTTGTAAAAATGTAAGAAATAGATCTATCTTACTTGAATACATATGCCCAGGAATAAATAAGCAAAATTTATTTCAATATGGTGTATATGTGAATATTATAGGAAATGAAGAACAATAACTAATGAATAATAAACATTTCAGAAAAAAAAAAAAACTTTGATTTATGACTTCCCAACCCATGTGAAACCTAACAAGAACTAATAATATTGAGCTTCTCTTCACCTCTCATATAAAGTTTAAAGGAAAACCAAATCAAATAATTTATTTAGGAAATATAATAAAAAGAGCAGATAATGTATGCTCCTCCTAGAAACTTGTAAAATTCAAATAAAAAGAAGAGAGCTAGTTAGAGAGGACAATATCCATATGAAAATGTATACATAAGATCCACCATGACAATAAAAAAAATTTGGGTATCGATAAGACTCAAGTAGTAAAAAATCCATAAAATTTGTAAAAAACTTAAAATCGAAACGATCCCAAGTTGAGAACAACCCATAAAATATGGAAGTAATGAGAAGAAATAGTGGTAAATAACAAAAATGAAAAAAAAAGCTTTAAGAGAAAGACAAAGAAAAGAGAGAAATCTAAAGATAACAATGATAGAAAACATATTTTCTATTTAGGCTATGTTTAGTTGGACCTCAGGATTTTAATAGAATGGAATGTAATAAAATGATTTATAATGGAATAGAATAGAGATGGATGTAATATTAGAAATTTATGGTTTGGAAGAGATGGAAGGGTATAATGTAATATAGTGAAACGTTGTTTGAAAGATAGATAGAATGGAATGTGATGTATGTATGTATAATAATAATGAATGACTATTCTACCTTGATAGAAATAATGAGATGTATTGTCTTGTTGCTTGTTATCAAGATTGAGGGTATAATTGTTATTATAAAAAATTATTGAGGGCATATTAGATAGTACATATTTATCATTTTATATTTCATCCTAAATCTCTCAAATAAGAAGTAATTCATTTTTACTGTTTAGAATAGAATATGATGTAATGTGAAACATTTCCCTTCCATCCTATTTCATTTCATTCCATTATAAACTATCATCCCAAACGATGAAATAATATTTAATTTTCATTGCTAACCATCCTACCAAACATAGCCTTAAGCAGTTGATTGCCACAATTTGTGAGAACACAAGTTTTGTGTTTCATAATCACATTTTAGTTTTTCTATTTTTGAAAATGAGA
Source organism: Erythroxylum guanchezii (assembly GCA_025629825.1). Classification (NCBI taxonomy): domain Eukaryota; kingdom Viridiplantae; phylum Streptophyta; class Magnoliopsida; order Malpighiales; family Erythroxylaceae; genus Erythroxylum; species Erythroxylum guanchezii. The sequence goes on along the minus strand of JAOTAX010000005.1, from coordinate 35,624,057 downwards.
GATGATAATACTTTAAAACCATACATGTTCTAATCAGTTGCTTCTTTTTTTTAACAATCATAACAAAAAAAAAACCATTTAATGATAAAACCAAACAAGCCCTTAATTTAGTATCATATTAAACTAAGAAATATACTATTAAAATAAATTATTTATTTATTAATAAAAAAATAATACTATATATTAATATATTTTTAATATAAGCGATAATAAGCAAATATTTTAAATTAATAAATCTATAATTTTTAATATATGTTATCCTTATGATGTATTATTTCGCAATTACTCTTTTATGGCGTGGTTGTTTGCATGAAGAAAATGTCATATGTGTGATTCACTAATATGTTTAACAAAAAAAGTTAACAAAAAGGGTCTTAGGAATTTTTTTGTACTTACGGGAACTTCTTACGATATTTTTGAACCATAAGAAATTTTAGCGAAAATAGTGAATCGGCATGATATGTTAGTATCTTTTATCCTTAATTTTATACAATAATGCTGAGTTTAATAAATAAAATTTATGATTTTCGTACTTATTTGATTTTTAACTTTTGATAAACTATGATGATTTTTTAAAATATTTTATTAAATATTAGATAATATTTTAAATAAAATTAATTTATCTCAACTTGTATTTAGTATTTTACTATTATGGTAAAAATATAACTATATTGAAGATCAAGTAAATAGATCAAGTAAATTTAGAAGATCCCTTAATTAATGTCAGCGTCATATATATGTGTATGTGTGTATATATATATAATAAACTTTGTTGCAAATTAACAAGATTATAAACAAAAATAAGAAAAAAAATTTCTTTTAACTTATCTTTTATTAAAATATAAAATGAACCAAAAAATATTTTTTTTAATTTTTCATGTACTAAAAATTTCTGTTAAAATGGACCAAATCTAGTTTAGCAAGAGTAGCCAAATTGCAAGGAATGGCAGAGTCTGCTATATGCTTTAGTTCTCTATTTTTACTTCACAATACTAGTATTTTAACCTTATCTATGTACTGTATTTTTTATTTTGTATTTTTGGGTGCTTTGCAACCAGATTACGTGACCTAAGATATTCGAAAAAAGTTGAAATTTTGAATTTCAAGTGATTTGAACGGACGAAAATACTATTTCTTCTTGCTTGTCTGCACTTAAGGAGCTATATATATATGTATGATTTTGGAAGATGCTCTTTCTTTCTCATGTATACGTGAACACTGTGAAACTAATACTTTGAAGTAGCCATTACTCCCACAAAGAAGGAATAAGACAAGTTTAGGACAAATGCCATATTATTGGTATTTTATTGATTATTTATGTTTCATAATCTCTAATTCCATTTGTCGTGTGAAGTGAATTGATATATATATATATATATATATATATCAGTAATTTATTTAATATTAATTATAATAATCATTAAAAAAACAACTAAAATGATCACTCTCAACTATTATTTTTATTTAAGGATCAAATCTAGTAAAATTAGTAAAAAAAATAGTTAGAAAGAAAAAGACAATACAACAACCTAAGGATTGATTTATCTAATCTATCTTGTATAAAATGTTAATGATATAATTGCAATAATATCTCACAATACTAACAATATTTTTAATCTTCAGAAGTATGCAATTACTCTTAGTTTTAGCTAATATGTTGCACTCATTTATTAGCGGTACATGTGATAAATTATGAATATTAGTGAAAATTCCATCCATTCATTTTTATAAGCGAGTTAAAAATTATTGATAAGGGTTCTCATCGTATTCATACAATGTCAAGCAAATGCAATCGATTGTTAATTAATCTCTTAAAAGTGACACGCTTTAGGTTTCAAAGCAAATCTTAACGTGCTACTTATTTTGGTTGGAGTCAATTTCAAAGGGACACATTAAATCATTTTGAGGCCGTTAAAGATAGGTTCATTTACATCATAACATTGTGCAATAGCACATAACCTTATTAGTTTAGTCGAAGTTGATGCTTGGTTAATCTAATAACTCCATTCGAGCTTCAACCACACAACCAAACAAAAAGTATGGTGACTCCTATCCTACCGACATCCTCTGTTGTCCTAACCTTCATTTCCTATACTGACTGGTTTCAAAATGCACGTCACAGCTCACAACTCTCACACAATCATAGATAATGTTTAATAGGATGCAATGAAGTGTGTGGAATTGAAAAGATTGCAGTGATGAGTCAGGAAACATGTTTTTAATCCAAATGAATGTAATGCAAATTCCCATGTATCATTATTTTGTTGATTAATCAAACCTAGTTAGAGGCGAGTCCAAAGCACCTAATCTGCTTATTTTGAACTAAATCGTTGAAAAAACAGATATTAATGGTTTTTTCATGTAAAAATCGTTTGGTTTTTAAACTTTTTGGAAAATGAACATTTGATTAGTTTTAAATTTTAATGTAATCCAGCTCAAAGGATAAATCAAATAAATATTATTTTTTTCACTTTATTTTGATTTTAAGATTATTATTTTATTACACAAAAGAATACCATCTTCTAACCTATTTATTTCCTTTTCTTCAATTAGTTGCTATTTAACTTTAAAAAATATAAAATTCTATGTAGAGTATTCTTATCTACATAATATTTAGTTATTGATGTTTGATACCAAACCAAGCCTTCTTTTATATATACAACACCCAATGGAATTTCCGTTGATACGATGGATCTGGAGAGTACGCAACCTTACCTCTAATTTTTACAGGTACTTAGGTTTAATTAATTTTTATTAAATAATCTTGTTGTATAGTTTGTATTTTTTAAAATAAAACTAATTAAATAATTTTATGGGTATAATACAAACTTCTTTTCCACTATTGTAACTTAAAAAATTATTCGTTTTATTGTCAAAATTAAATTTATTTTCATATGTCGGGTATTACTAATGCAAAATTTAATATTTATTAGCTTGTGGAAATATCCATGTAATGCCAAATGTTAAAATATTTATAATTTACTTATTACTTACAGGGTGTTTGGTTGACTGGAATGATCATTGCATTACTAATATATTGTTAGTAATAGATTATTCACTTATTTGGTTGGAGAGAACATACATAATATAAAATCCAAGCTGCATCTTTATTCGTTGAATTTGGGGAATAAGTAAACTTATCAGCCTCCTATCTTTATTTATAAAACTGAGGTATGTTGGAAAAAAATATCCTTAAGGAATCCACATAATTACTTAGCTATAAAATAATGATGATGATGATGATGTACTTAGTGAAGACTATAATTAATTTTTTAGTCTTTTTGTTAGTTATTCCTTCGTCATTCCAAATTTATGTTTTCAAACCAAACATTAGTATAACATCATCTTTATAAATTCTTAGGAATAAACTAAACTAAGTACTACATATTCTATATCTATTCTATTCGTAAAAAATCACCATTATGTTTCTTATCTATTCCAACAGGTGAACCAAACACCCTATTAGTCGTTCAAGGTATTCTTTTACAAATATTTTGTAAAAGCTTGCTGATTAAATCTCTAAATTTTCTACATATAACTTCTTATCTACTGAATTATTTTTTTTTTTAAAGATTGAGAAGAAGTTAATATATACTAATATTTTAAAATCAATAACAAATCATTCTAAATTATTTAAATAAAACCAAATTAATTTGAATTTATAAATTATTATATAAATGATTTGGTATATAATTAAAATAAAAATCAATCCACGCCACTGATTACTCACCCTTAAATCAAACAATTACTGACGAATAAAGCAGACATTTGTTACATTGTACCAAAGATAATACTATTTATGCTCGACCCCTGCTTCTGATTAGTTTGAAGAGGCGAAGTACTTTAAGTCCGAGCAAAATGACTTTAACACCACTTTATTACCAAACTAAAAGAAGTTAACTTGGAAAATATTAGAACTTGATAACAGCATCATGCTCCTTAGGTACAAGCGTTCAAATGGATTTATGACAAAAAATGTAGATGAGCTTGCTTGGGGAGTCCAAAAACTCAATCCAGGACTTGGGTAAGTCTGAACAACGGCATTTTTTTTAGTACCTCCTGAAGTCATTCTTAACAACCGCCATGGATGACCCGAGTCACCATTTTTTAGTAGCTGCGGAAGTGTCACTAATGATGAAAGCCTATCTTTGTTGTGTAGTGGAGAAAACAGAGACACCACACTGTTTTGAGGAAATAGAAAGAGGGACACGGGCTGGTCCATTTGTGAGCAGAATGATGGGTCAATTGATGTTAAAGGCGTATGGGCCATCTGAAGTGGTCCAAGTTATCAGGACCTAGAAAGGCACCTTATCCCTAATGCTGGTGGTCCGTTTTCTTATCCACCGGCAAAAGTTCTACCAGTCATAAGACTTGCCATCAAGTGAAAGCTCTTTCAGTCACTATATAATTATATAGGCTTATAGTGCAGGAATGAACTTTTGAATACAAAGTGGAAGAATTAAGTGAGGAAATGGGCTTGGAATTGGAGAAAAAGGTTAAATGTGAGGAAGAGGAAACATGTAGGGATACTTGCCACTTCCCTCTATATATACAGTAATTGGGAATCTCATGATTGTCCAGCAACAACACAGATAACAACATCAACAGCAAAAGAAACTAAGTTTTTGTTAAAAGGACCCAAAAGACCCCATTGCCTCCTATCATGATTTCACTTCTAGCATCTTGACAGATGGTGGTGGGTTACTCGCCCTTTTTAACTTCCCTTACAACCTGCTATTTGTAAGGTAAAATAATAGAGATCAACGAATGCTGGAGCTGCTTTTCATCTTTCCAAGAAAAAATTGTCGCTGTCTTACCCTATGTTTATGGGTCTTATACACCGTATACGGAAAGGAAACGTCTGCTTCCAACTCCTCTTCACCTGCAAGAAACTTGAACAAGTCGATGTTTACTATTTAGAATGCGTGCAAAATATGTCATGTTATCAAGTAGCTAGTTCTTTTACAATAAATATATCATTGAGAAGAAACACAGTAGGAGACTGACTGAAAAGGTACGTAGATGATCTTTCTGATAGTGAAGTGAATTATAGATGACAGAAATGTCTATACTTTGTGAGGCACCAAACTAGTCTCCCCAGCAAATCTTATATAGATATATATATATTCCTGATCAAATAAACTTACCCATGTATCAGTATCATGACTAAAATAATACATGACCATAAAAAGCAAAAGTTGGCATTTTTATAACTTATTTTGAAGCTAGTTATGACTTGGGAACATGAACTGGGTTGGACATTGTTGTATGTCACTAGCGATCCATTGGATTAAAGCCTACTCGTTTGTTTGACTCTTGTGGGTCCTCCAGATTTGATTACCTATAACGGGGGAAAAAAATGGTGGCTCCTGATCTCTTTTTGTACTATGATTTCCTGTATGTGTTGATACATTGTCCATATCAATCTTTTCACTCATATAACAATAATTGTATATATTTCTTCCTGAGTTCTTTGGAGGGGAAATAAAGCGCATGATATTTGAGTATCTATTCATTTAATAAATAGGACTTGTAAAAATAGGTGAATAGATGTTCTAAAAATAAAGTAATGAGAACAAATAATTTAAACTTAGAATAAACAATTCTGATGTCACAATCCAATTCCTTTTTGGACATGACAGTCTAGCAATTTCTCTTACTTTTATTATTATTGTAATTGTTGTTACAAATTAAGGAAAATCATCACATATAAAGTAGCTAAGATTTTACCTAGGCTTGTTAGGTCTCACGTTAATAATGGACCCTCCTAATGTTGAAAGGTCTTTGAGTAATAGTGTTTTGGATCATTCGTTGCTTCTATTATTGAGAAAAAGGCAAGGGCAAGAAAAAGATTACGGGCGACTCTTGTCCTGCCTAAAAGACAACTTGGCTTAGCTGTGGACATAACAAGGCCACGTCTCTTCTTCATAAATTTAGGAGTTTTATAAAACAACAAAGTCAAGCTAATCAAAACACATGTTCAGCATAGCTGCCTATGTATGAAGGAAGATCGCCATGCTCGATACAAAGTTTGGTTGAAATGAAAGGAACACATAAAAATTCGAGAAATTAAACAAGTAATACTCGGTCAAACACGTACTCTGGTGTTAAATTATGCATGGAAACGTTCGTTAACAAGTGATGTCATCGGAGCCAACTAATTAAGTGAATCGATGATTGTAGTGAGAACCATTATTTCGAAATCAAGCGCTTTGGCTGAATCAAACTATTGATGATAAGAAACTGATTAGAGGTGGGCTAACAAGTAATAACTTGTTTCTTATATACCTAATTAAATGTGAAAAGAGACATGCATTATTGTGATTAGATATCGCTAATCCTCATATATGGAGGATAAACGATGGGTGGTACAATCTTAATGCAACCATTGTAAGCCTACAACGACTTTTGTTGGCTTTTATTAATTGGGGAAACGCAAAGCAAAAGAGCCAACCTACTTTGGTTTTTCCAAGTTCCAAACATGCACCAGCTAGCTTTTGGTGGTCCACTGTCGGCTTAATTAGGGCCGTATAGGCATGTATCATGTGGCCTTGTTGCTGCCCTAGCAAACGTGCATCACATTCTTAAGTTTTCAGAGTTGCAGCAGGATGAACTCAATATTTGCACAACTCTTCAGAATGTGTATAATATCTTTATCTATGATCATTTTAAATGTTAATAAGGAAGGATCTTTTCAAATGTTAACAGTCACCATAAATTCCTTTTTTTTTTGGG
>JAOTAX010000005.1:35599390-35617222 GCA_025629825.1 Erythroxylum guanchezii | reverse complement strand
GGGGGGTTTGTGTTTACAAAGGTAGATCTCTTTATTAGTCTAAACCTTGGTGTTAACAGTAAGCAAGTTCCATATATACTTTTTTTTTTCCTTTTATACAGTTATATTATTGCGTTGCGAGTGTCCTCAGCCTGAGGTCTTACCATCAGAGATGCCTTCTCCGTCTCTATTCATGGAAGATCCTCCACCGGAGTCAGTGTTGCAGGGTAACTATGAGTCTTGTCACTCGCCTCAACATCGTATATTTCTAACATCTCCCCTAATTGGTTCGTGTTTGAAACGCGCCTCCAGTGCTTCTGGTTTTCACAGCCCAGTCCAAATTCACGTTTAAACTCGAGATGATATCAACAGTAGATTTTTGTCGCTCTCCCGAAACAGGTGCAGGGACTGCGCACGACTTACGTCACAATCAAATCGCCTGCCTACACGCAACACGGTACAACTCGTCATCTTGTGGTCGAACCTCGGCCGTTTGATCTTTATCACGTAATATTCCTCCATTAGTCAGACGGTGATGATCGTCGTGAAAAGGACACACTCGTGCAATTCATGAAAGCGACTTAAAAGCGCGGGTTCATTTTACTTTTCCTTTTGCCCTTTTTAAAACCTGAAATAAATAAATAATTTTCTCCCAGGGAAAGGGGTTAAACGGTCATTTTCTCATAATAAGATGTACAAGGGACAAATGTTAGAGGGGACAAATAGGTGAGAAGGCGGTAAGATGAAGAGACACGTGTCCTTATCAATCCAAAGCCCGACAACGACAAGCTTTGAAGATAGGGCATTTAAAGTTAGAAGGCAAGCAGTAGTTGCCCCCGAGACCCAGACTCTCCTCTTATTCGTTACTTTCTTGACTTATGGCCACGTGGGGCCCATCAAACTGTGGAAGTTTTGATTGGGTGGTGGGAGCCACGGTGTAGATAAAAGGTAAAGAGGGGCGAATCTTCGTCATTTAAAAAATTCAAGAAAAAGCAAAAAAAGCGTTTTTGAAAAAAAAAAAAAGAGTCATTTATTAGACGCGTGTACACAGTGAGAATTGGGTATTGGGGTCCACGGAAAGCAGGTGGGGTGGCACGTGAGACAGACTCGGTGGGACCAGCTGGGCGTGCCTAACTCTCCGCTTCTTTTAATGGCTGGGTGACGTGGCCTTTCTTGATACCATTGGATCTTAGGGGTTAAATTTAATTTGGTGGTCGTTAGTCTCCAACATTGATTATTAGCTTACGTGTATTAATTTCTTAGAGGCCGTTTAGTTTGATTTTTATTTTTTTAAAACACATTATTTAGTAGATTAAATTACTTTATTTTAAATAATTATAAAATTACAATAATTAATAATCAATATCAGATAATTAAATATTAAATTAAATTATAAAAATAAAAATCAATTTTTATAATCTGTATAAGTTATAAAAGCGAAAAAAAATAAATAAAAATTTAAAAATAAAAATAAACAATTCCCTTAAAATGCCATATTTGATTTGACTATTAACTTCAGCCTCCAGCTGCATCTACTTTATCTACATTATGATTGTTGTACTCTTAAAACAAGAACTCTCCTATTTCTCAAAAAAAAAAATAAAAGAACTCTCCCAAGGCCATATTACAATATATACATGAATCACCTTACGTATATTAATTTCTTAGAGGCCAATTAGTTTGATTTTTATTTTTTGAGATTTTTATTTTTTAATTTCTATTTATTATTTCTATTTTTAAATTCATTTAAATGTTAATATTAGCATAATTATATATTGATTACTGATAATAACCAAATATTAAATAAAATTTAAAAATAAATTAATTTTATAAATTTTAAGTAAATAATTTTATTTAATCTCTTAGATAATATTTATTGACTAACCATTAAGAAAATTTTAATATATTTATAAACTTATTATAAATTAATAACTAATATATACTGAAATTTAATCATTTTAAAATATTTAAATTTAAATTACATTAATTGAATAGTTATCAAAATAATTTAAAAATAAAATAAAATAATTATAAAATTGAAAAATAAATTTATAATAATGATTATAATTCTTATTAGTGACTAATATTAAAATTACATAATAAATCAGGAAAGCTCTGAAATGGACCCAAGGTGCTCGCTAAGCGTTATCGGGCACAAACCGTAATGGTAACATTTAACTGTTAACCGCTAATAGTTAACCGAAATTTCAACAGAACAACCTCTGCAAGTGAACAGGTAGTAGTAGTTGGGCAACAATTGCTAGACATCTCTATCATGCAGCTAGCGGTAGCCAATACTAAGGTCCTTGTGACATCAGTTCTTGTTGGCAATGCAACCGTACATATTATTTATGCTGTGATTGCTACTGTTTTCTATTGAGACGGCACAGCTCGATGGAAAGATCCAGAGGCAAGTGTTTTACCTTTTTTTAATATATATATAGAGAAAGTTTTATATGGACAGAGAATTATGTGCAGATTTTTTTTATAGAAAGACTTCGATTGACAAAAATTTTTATTTCAAAATTTTTCACATAACAATTATTAATTATGGCCATAATCACAACATTTGACCTCGTAATTTATGTTTACAAAAATAAAAGAAGACAACAATATATTATTTGGCAAATATGTATCCGATAATAGGGGAGGAGATCTTTGTTTCATATGTCGTACGCCAAGTTTGTGTCATTCATTATTAGTCACACATTTTACAATAAATAAATCAAATATATGGCTCATAATAAATAGTATAGGTAAGCACAGGTCATACAGAAGAGGTCCTCCTATAATGAGTCTAATGAGAATCATCCCGTAGTAATCAAACAATACGGAAAGCTTCAATCAAATCAGCAAGCCGTAATTGCCAAAGACAGTCAATTCACTTTTAGATATACTAATTAATTAAAGTTCCTTTAGCATGAGTATACATATATATTAGCAGAATGGCTCTCTGAAGCACCAAAATGTGAACGCAAATCTTACCAGTGCCGTCGAAATGCATACTCAAGCATTAAATAGGCAAAGTTTGAAGCTAGTAATTCAATGAAAGTTGACTTTAACAGTATTATCTAAAATGACTAGCAGCTTAAAGGCATGACTTGGCACCTTAAGATTTAAGAACTTAAGAAAGAAAAAGTTAATGAGAGAGAATCAAGCCAATGATTAAGGAAGCATGGGTGAAAATGAGCATTATGTTGATATAAAATAAAGTCACAAGATTTGTTTTTGGTTCTTAACGAGATTGTTCCCTTATCCACAGAATGTATTTTCCAATAGTTTGAGCACCGAACATACATCAATCAATTCTGTTAAGATATATAGTACTTATCTTCTTATTTGGTTTTGATATAACTGAACATAAAAAATAACGTAATTAAAGTGGGATAGAATAAGATCTGCTATCATGGATTTCATTGGTTGATTATAGTTGTTATGAAGGATGAAATTAAAAAGAAATCTTGGATAATTTTTGATAAGAGATTATATCAAGATAAAACTCTATCTTCTGAAGAGTTCTAAGCAGGATTTTGAATACCGGATACGTACTATACCGGACCAAAACCGATACAGTATAAGAGTTCAGTTGTACCGAATTTAAATATTGGTCGATATCGGCCTGTTTTAGATGTACCGGTCGGTACTCAAAATGCTAGTCAAATATCGATCAGTATCACAAATTTTAAAAAATTAGAGGACTTTTTTGTAAAATTTTTAAAAATTTTCAAAATCTCTGTCCCTCATTTTTTTTAAGTTTTTAAAATAATAATAAATATTTTTATTACTAATAATAATTATAAATTAAATAAAACCTAAAAATAAATTATTTTATTTAAATATTTTATATAATATTTATTAATAAAGTATTAATAAAATATTTTATTTTTTAAAATAAAATTTAAAAATTATTATTTATAAACTAATATTTATTATATATATTTTATTATTAAATCAAAATTTATTTGAAATATATATATTTTAAATATATATTTTAAATTTAATTATATTTATTAATAATTATTAAATTAATTTTATACATTAAATTAAAATTATGATCATGTCTAATTAAATATAAAATGAAATGGAATGTGAAAAAATAATTCTAAACAAATAATTTAAAATTTTGATAAAATAGAAAATAATTAATAATTCAAAATTTTGAATTATTTTCATTGTTTTACAATAAATTATTATATTTAGATAATTATTATATATAGAAATAATTAGAATATAGTAAATTAAATAAATTACAACTATACAATATGATAATGAACTATTTTGTAATTTTTAAAAAAATTCAGGGACTATTTTATAAATTTAAAAAATTACCCGAAATGGTACCCGGTATTAACCGGTACCAGTACAGTACCTTATCAGAACCTAATCCGATATTAAGTTCGATACGGTATTTGAAACATTAGTCCTAAAGTGAATCACATTGAGATTTGGCTGGGTATGCCTATTGTAATGTGATCTCCCATGTTTTGGTAGTGTGAATGTTTTTGGGGGTGATGTTGTGTGTGGTGCAGCTGTTTTTCTTAATTTAGATAATCACGCAACCTATGTTGTGTGTGTGTGTTGCATTTCCTTAGTGGGTCGTTGGCCGAAGAAGGTTGTAGTGGTTGCTGCGTTTTATAGTTGGTGTCTTTGTTATTGATTGGGCAACTTTGTGCAAGTTGGTTTTTCAATTGGAGTCTCACGCAATTTAAGTTGTGTATGGGGGCTGCACTTTTCTTGTTCGTGCGTGATTAATGGTTTAGTGTGTAGCTGTAATTTTATCTTGGTAAGTGTGTAATTCAGCTGTGTATTTGTCTATTCTTCAATGTCAATTGAGGGTGGATTTTAAAATTTTAGCAACTGAAATTTTTTGTTAGACCCCACTTCCAGAGCCCAACTCTTGAACCATAAAACGTAAGCGTATTCCAAGAAACCACCTTAACTATTATTGGTTCATATTCTTGCTCTGATATCATATGTGTTGGGCACCGTTTTCGGAACCCAACTCTTGCTCTGATATAACAACTGTTGGGCATCGTTTCCAAAACCCAACTCTTGCTTTGAAAAATCATAAGACTTGAGCGTGCGTATTACCTTGTAGAGTTGTTTCAATAAACCCTCATTAGCCATCATCCCACATGGATGGTATGTCCACACCATTCAAACATTTAAAAAAAAAAAACAAACTCATTTATCCTATTTGAGAACAAATGTTAGGAAACCTCCAACTAGAATTACAAATTGACTTCTTCAGAACATTTGTTTTCCATTGTCTTAAGTTTCTAATAACACCATAATCATTCAATTTGGATTAGAAATCTGAGAGTTATACATCAAACATTTTCTGACTGTTATTACACTGAACAATACAATATACTCAATTTCCATTCAGAAATTGAAAGTCTTAAAGACTGAATTAAAATTCAATTTCTTCATATAATTTGTAGCTCTATGCCTCTGTTTTATTTAGAAACAAGAATCATCTCATTTGGAGCTCTACAGATCAAGATATCATCTAAATATTGAAGCATATTCAGTAAAATATCCAATTCATGCTCTTCCAACTGATGCCCTTACTTTGATTCGATCAATCTTTTTAAAATCAATACCAAAAACTATAAATTTTTATAGAGAGATAAAGAAATGTGTTAGGAATCTAATGCTTTAAAAATCAGGTCATTTGGAAGTCGGATGACAAAATTATGATCAAAAGAGTAGAATATGTTCAGGTTTAGGGGAGGATCGGCAAATCGCGACTTCCGCGAATGCATCGCAATGTCGTGATCGCGAAGATGCGTGATCACGACTTGCGTGAAATTTCTGCATAATCGCGATCGCGATGCTTAAGTAATCTTCCAAAAATGCCCTTGAACCTTCTTATAACCTTAACACTTTAATTCTATTAACCCATGCAATAAATCCTGCAAACTTTGACATAATTAAATAACTCCAAAATAATTAATCTATAAAATCCTCAAAAATTATTTAAATCATGCTTAACTTCAATAGAAAAAAAATTTGGGGGCCAACATTTTGAGTGCAATATCTTGATATGTCTAATGAGCTGATTGTATGAAAATTGAACTCCATTTGTTGCAAACTTTTCTGTGGATCGTGTCACCTGGGCTGAATGGTTTTGTGCTTGTTTTTTTTGATGTGTTGTTGTTGATTGGGTGTTCTTACAACTGTTATTTCTCTCGATAAAGGTGATGTGTTTTCTATCCATGGTGAGGGATTTTTGGTGTGTCGATGATAGTGATTTTTATGCGACAAACTTCCAGCAGCCTTGGTGTTTTTGCAGCCCTTCGTGTATGACGTTTTAGTGAAGAAACGTTTATTGATTTGAGACGTTTTGTGGCTGTTATGCATGGAATTTTTAGTGATGATATTGAAGCCTCATATTAGATTTTTTGATGGGCAACCTCTCATTCTTTTGTTGATGAAGTGACATATCTAGGGGAGTTGTTTTTTTGTTCTTTCTCAAGTGTTCTTATCTATGTTGAATTTTTGTTTAACCACTTGAGTTATTTATTAAGTGTTATTTCGTTAAAAGATTGTTGAGAAAAATCCTCTGTTGAGGTTAACATGAGTCGATCGTGTTATTGGATGTAAAATTCTTCAATGGATTATGAAGACGAGAGATAGTGTCAAGGGTTGAGTGGTGTTGGCTAAGTAAAGTCTTGTATAAAACTATTGTCGATAGTGAAATAATTAAGCTAGGTAAGGGCCCTGCAGACGTAAGTAAGACGTGCTGAACTGCGTTGCTAAATTTTAGTGTTGATTTATATTCGTACGTTTAATTTTTTTTGTTTTTGATTATGCTAGAAACGATTACGATAAATCAAAGATTTTTACGAAACAACTACACCCGTATAGTTCTTTAAAATTCATATGACAATATAAAGCAATTATTCACTTGATCCAAAACAAGAGAATCACACAAGTAGATTGGTAGAGAGCTAAGCAGCAGCAGCTTCTTCCATTTTCTAGCTGCTAAATTCCACACATGGGTCCATTCGTATTACAAAGAGCTTGACTGAGTCGTTGGAGGAGTTTTTATTTTAGTATTAATTCTATAATCAGAACTAATCAATAGTTAATTTAGAAGTTCATCGGAATAATACCTTAATGAATAAGACAACAAAAAGGGCTAAAAAACCGAAGACCTCTTTTAAATGTTGGTGGTGTCCATCCCCAAAGTGAAAGCTACTTCTCTATTGTTGGTGGCCAACAAGCATTGAGTGGGATTAATATTAACCTTACTAATGGAATCTCTTTTGAATGTTGTTTAATAATGAGAGAGTTTTGCAACAAGTAGGATCTAATAGTTAAAGTTTGATTATGACAAAATTCTCGACATTGTTAGTTTCGTAGCAAATAAAAAATAATGTCAAGAAAAAGGTAGAATAGGATTTTGGATGAGGATACCCACCTAACGCCTTTTGCATTTCTTTCGGAAAGCACATAATTATTGGAAACAAGGCACCATGAATCCAAAATACCACTGTCGAGAATTTTACAGGCATTTTAGAAGATATTTTCGTAATATGATATCCTGGAAGAGGGTATTTTAAGTGTTGGTGGAAATATTTAATAAAGTGTTTTTTCAGTATTGTGATAATTGGTACATTTCGGGTCTTGTAATTGGGTGCATGCCACTTCTTTGCTGTCTTCTGGGCCCACTTTGTGCTTTTGAGAAAGTGTATTCGTTACAAACAAATAAATTCCTTTAAATTGTTATTTCAGAGTGCCAACTCAGAAATATAGTGGAAGGTGTTTGTTTCAATGATTACTTCTTCTTCTTCCAATAAATATCTTTTAGTGAATGTTGTTGTTGTGATATAAGAAAATTACGTATGTATTACGAGCAAATGTTTTTTTTGGGTTACATTACGAGCAAATGTTATAAGGCAAAATTTGGGATATTAAAATAACTCTCAACATCACCTTAATTTATTACATGCATATTTAGCTATATATTGTGAACAATGATGTTACTTTTGTAGTGTTATTAATTAAAATCTCAATCATGTTTCATATACTATGAATGTCTAATGTTTCTCGCTATCTCCCAAAGTTAGAATTTAAATATTTTCTTCAACTTAAAGTTAAATAGCACAGATGACTCTTTCTTTGAGGAGAACAACTGTCAATAACATGGGTTGAGGAGAAAAACTAGGAATAAGTTCAAAAAAATAAAGACACCTTACACTAAGCGAAATGATCTCTAAAGAAAGAGCTCAACTAAAGTTAGGACCGCTAACGCACCATAAAACAAAAATAGATAACGACTCAACATTATAAATACAAGTGATATGGGAAACGATATTAATATACATATTTCTTAAGAAATAACTCTGATGTATTTCTTATGTGTTACATTTTTTATCCTTAATTAGATCTTGATCTTGCATTAGAGTGGAGATATAATAAATTTGGTTATTCATTTTTTGAAAAGTATAAATTTGATTATTATTACAATTCGTTTCATTTGTGTAATAATTTTTTAGATGTGAGAAAGGATAGAAGATTCAAATGAGCTGAGCATCAATCAAAATTCTCAATGCACCGCTTCGTTGAAGAAGATCAAAGAGCCTTAACAAAGGAAAGGAGTATATTGGAGTGTGTTAAAGAGAAATTGCCGAAAGGATGCCTCTCCACTAAGCATTTTTCTCTGTTCTTGACCCTATATTGAATTAACTTTAGCAGTTGGAAAAATATCTAGTTAGCTTCTTTCGCTTTATTTGCTCTCAATTTGGTGATGACCCATTTAAGAGACAAGTCACCAACGTAATGGTGAAGATTAGTAAGAGTGGTCCACATGTCCTCACTTCATCGACTGTGTCATATAAAGGAATGGCTCTTATATTATTCGGATATATGCATCATTAAACAGAAATCAACGAGGTGATGATGATGTTTATGATGACGATGATGCAATTAGGACCTTTTCACACAAAATATGTTTATGCGAATATAATATTACGTATTGTAGTAACAAAATATGTATCCATTCAAGTGTTTTCTTCTTTAATTAGTAGTGGTCATTTTCTCTTTGGATTTCCTTAAAACTGACACAAGAAAAACAAATACTATGAGGCTAGTCACATTAAAAGATCATCACCACTTACTAGCTTGAAATATATTTCCTTTTTTCCAAATACTCTTCCGAGAGAGAAGGATTTATACAATATTGGATCTAGTGGGATGAAATGCAATGGAAGAGCTTTGCCTGGAAATGATGTGGCGTGTTCCACTAAGAAAATGTTATGTAATTGACTGATTAACCACTTAGGGAACATATGAGTACGAGCATGTACTAGGGTTTTAAACAAATGTAATGTTGAAGAAGATTTAGATTTGAGATTATTGCCAAAACAGCGACATGGACTAAGAAAACAATGAATTAACAACAACAACCATATCATATTAAAGTGAACACCCTTCAGAGTTGTTATTTGAATCGATTTTATGAAAGACATCAAAAGTCACCATCGTACATAATAAGGGTCAGGAACTTTGCTATCTAACTAGATCCCATTATGGAAACTTCCTGTCGATATTTTCTAACCCGATCATCAATTAAGAGGAATAATACTAGAAAAATATGCTCTGTCGCTAGATACAAAAGAGGGATTTGACTTTTAGATGCATGAGTAGCGTCTGCTTTGCATTAATATATGCATATGTTGCTTGACATGGACAATTCATGTGGTAGATTTGATGGTTTCACCTTCTAACACACAATTTAGTAGCTTATTAAATTATTAGTTCTCACTAATCCTATTGTTTAGAAAGATGATGATGAAAAATTGAGGGGAGTGAGGGGAGGATGCACTTGGGAAAACAATAGTTAAATGATTATACATGTGAAAATGTTCTTACGAAAGTCTAATTTGTGCGAACCTAAATCCTGGCGTAATAGCATAGAACGTAGGGGAAAGACATTCAATTCCACGAGTACTGCATCAGCTTCTTGATTGTACATGGCGCATATTACTCTTGCAAAGCTTAAATGTCACCTTTGTTAGTCGTAGAATCTATGCAGTGTACACAACATGACTGAGAAAGTCAGCTTTTGTGCTACTCTCAACGAGGATTGGACAGACTGATATCTATCACAAAAGACATTACCCAATCCATAGTTTCTGAGGTTATTCAAGACTTGATGGGTACTTTAGATTGGTGAGATAAGCGCACTTTTTGTGGCAGCTTTCCGCAGTGGTGAAATTAGTGAAGTGTCTGCCTGACAAGAAAAAAGAATTCCATGCTCTTACCAGGTTTTGATTAAAGAAGCTTGGGAAAGCATGAATTGACTGAATGACTTGGAAAACTTAGTACGTGACATGGCGAGAGGTGATGCACATTCGCTAAGTAAATATATTAAAATTTCTGTTTCAGTTATTTCTACCACCCATTTGTTTACCAGATTTCGATTAGCGAGTGTGACCTGGTTTAAAGGCCAGTCACATTCCCATCGAAGCTTTTACAGTCATAGTCTCTGATGGTGATGGAAGATTTAAGACAGTGGTCTTGTATAGCTTCCAAGGCCTCCTCCTGTGTCTTTATTGTAACCTTTTAAAATGATTTTCTAATTTTTCTAGTAACCCTTTTTTGTTTTCCGTCTCCACATCAAGTTAGGGTCGTATGGAGTTTTGAAGAGGTGCTTAAAAAAGTAGAAAAGAAAAATAGGAAAAAGACGCAAAGTGGTGGAGAGGAAATACTAGTTGCTGCAAACAAATTGAGCTAGATACAAACTAGCTTTTATCATTTGCTGGTGCATGGTAGGTATTGATTCTTCAACACCAAAATAAATATCCATGTAATAACAAAAAATAGGAAAAATTAAAGGTAGGGCCCTTTTATTTTGGAATGCATTCTATCAGGACTTGGACCCACTGTTGAATTTTGCAAATTAGACATGAATGATATGCATCAGATTTGACAATTTTAGTATCGGTGCACCCAGTTTATATATGTTGGTGAAAAATTTTCAAGTTGCTCTTAAATTCAATCTAGATGTAGTTGAGTATTAAAGCAGAGGAAAACCGATCTTCCCTAAGGAGTCATACTGTATAAGAGTATATGATTTGATGTTATATGGGATAGACCTGCATATCGATACTAGAATGGAGGTATATTTCTATAAATATTAATCTATTTTGGCATATAATTAGATGTAAACTTTTTGAGCATTAAAGTAGGTGTATTTTAGTGGTTGGCTCTGTGTTCCTTGGCAATTTAATTGCTTTATCTTCAAACTCTTGCATCCAACCACATAAAAAGAAAAGATAAACAGAAATTAAAATGGAAGAAAAGAAGTGGAAATACACACAGGAGTATGAAAAAGACAAAGAGATATTTATTATTGAATTGAACAACAAAGGAACCCCTCAATTTCAACCCCACACAGTTTTCATCATCATCGTCGTCGTCATCATCTTTCTTTCTTTCTTTTATTAATAATCAATTTAATCTTTTGGGATTTGGAAGGAGACGTTTCCTCGTTCTTCGTCTGTTTTTTATCTTCTCACACACCTTGAAATCGCTATACTTTTCTGTTCTTTAATTTTTCTTGCAGTCCTTGTTTTTATTGAAGATATACTGGCATACGCATACAGCTTTCTTCATATCTCTTTCTCTCTCAAAGGGTTGGGGTCAAATCGAAGAAGCTCCATTGTTTTGATCTCTTCGCAGGCACTACTTCACTCAAAGGCCATAAAAGAGAGAGGGAGGAAGGATGACTGTGGTGTGTGGATAACAACCCTTCATATAGTTTATTATTTGCACACCCCCCACTCCTAACCAGAGCAGAAACACTACTTGTCATATATAATTATGTTTCTTATATAGAGAATTTGTTCTGTGTAAAATTTCTCGACTACCAATTTTGCTTAGTCATAGAAATTCCTCCAACTAGATCTTCAATCCTTCTATGCAAGAAAAATGGCTTCATGCAATAATGGATAACTAGTGAATAAAGATGGGTATCTTTTTTTTCTCTGCCTTTTTAATTTAACCCCATCTTTCTTTTCATTTCTCAGTTCTCCTTTTCAGTGGGGGTGTTGCAGAGATTTGAGTCTGACAAAGTGCTGAGACTGAAAAATATTGTAGGATATTTAGATACATAGATACCATATACACAGATAATCACAGACATGGTGGTTGCGGTGTTTGTGCGTTTCTGATGTACTTCTTTCATTGTCAAATTATATCAGTCATGACTATATATACAACTCCCTCCTATCCCTTTCTCTTTATCTCTCTGATCAATTCAAGGACTTTCGGTCATTGTAAATGAAAATTCTTTCTTCTCCATTGCAGCGGAGATGATCATGAAGCACGTGCACGCGAAGATTTCCATCACAACAGGTTCCAATGATATAAAACTCTTACTATAATCAGCACCTTGTCTTTCTCTTTCCCTATCAATCTTTGTACCATTCTCTCTCTCTCTCTTTCTCTCTTCCATTTCTATTTTCTTTAATTCTCCATATAAACAGCATATATCCTTGTACTTTCCCTTCTCTTCTATCACTTCTTCTTCTAGATGGAACATATAGAAGCTCTAGAAGTAGAAGTGCTTAACATCAATATAATCACATACGTGCTCCAAATGTTTTCAGTTAGTACAGGAAACTCTTTAATCTTCGCTCAAATCTTGGTATATTCACTAACCTTTTTCGTGTTTCTTCAGCTCCAAGCCACGGCTGAGCAGAAAAGCATCTTATACCGACTAGCTTAATCACTGTCTGAAGCACTCAGCAATTCTCAAGTCTCCTTGATGGGCTGATCCGCAAAGCACCCAAAACTCTTAAGGTATCTTCTACGCGTATGCGTACGTAGCTATATCTTGTGCACGTATAAGTATGTGCATGTATGTGGAGGTTAAGTATGTGCTAGTAGCAGTATATGATATGTGGATGTAAAGACCGACTAATAACGCCGTCTCTTTTTCAGAAGAGAAGATCATAGTTTTTCATGAACAAATCGAACCAGATGGCGACGTTCTTTCATGGGAATCCCGAAATTCAATCTGCTGCTGCAGCGTCAGCTGAGGGACTCCAAACCCTCGTACTCATGAACCCTACTTATGTCCAATACTCCGACAGCCGTTCTCCTACTGCTCCTCCGACCAGCAACCTAGTGTTTCTCAACTCCGCCGTCGCCCCCACCAATCTTTCTCAGCCTCCACATCTCTCTGACGCTCCTCCCAACACCCAACAATTCGTCGGAATTCCCTTAGACCCTAGCTCCCACAATAATTCTTCAACTTTGCATGGACTCATCCCTCGGGTCCACTACAATTTTTACAATCAAATTGATCCGGCCTCGACCGCGCGTGAAGCTCCACGCGCCCAGCAAGGTCTCTCCTTGAGCCTCTCCTCGCAGCAACAGCCTGGTTACGGATCACAGGCTCAAACTTTGTCTGGAGAAGATATGAGGGCTTCTGGTGGGTCGGTGTCGTCTGGTTCGGGTGTGACAAATGGTATTTCGGGTATGCAAGGTGTGTTGCCGAGCTCCAAGTACCTGAAGGCTGCTCAGGAGCTTCTTGATGAAGTTGTTAACGTGAATAACACTGGAATCAGAAGTGAGTTGCCAAAGAAGAGTGGTAGAACTAAAACTAGCAGCGGTAATAACGTCGCCGGAGAATCACCGGCCGGCGAAGGGTCCGGCAGTTTAGAAGCAAATGGGAAGCGTGGAGCGGAGCTTAGTACTGCAGAGAGACAGGAAATTCAGATGAAAAAGGCAAAGCTTATGAGCATACTTGACGAGGTACGTCATAACTATTCATTTTGTGCGTTCTTGCGATGGGTTTTTATGCCTTTTTTTTTTTGGTATAAGATGTAGTCTGGTTAGCGGAAAATGATGAAGTTTCGATGATTGGTATTACAAGTGCTTTAAGGTTTTATTTGTTGACAGAGTACAAGGAAATTGAGTCGGGTCTCTTTCAATAGCAGAGTTCCATTAAAGGAAATTGATTCCAAAATTGTGTCAGGTGGTGTTTTCAGTATGTTAAGGTCTTAAAAGCTTTTGAATTGTCTAAGTTCCACCTCTCTGGAACCTGGTTTTCGATAGACAACGATATCTTTTCCTGCGAGTCCGATCTCCAAACTCATCTTATAAGAATGTCCAAGTAGACATTAGCAATAAATAAAGAACTTGAATTTCTCGAGTTTCCAACTTATAAGGAACCTGGGGAGTTGCAGAGGTTAAATCGAACCCATTAACCTGTATTACAATTTACAACCATCAATTGAAATAACTCCTCCTTACTTCAATTGTTCTGTTATATGAAGGTGGAGCAAAGGTACAGGCAGTACCATCTCCAAATGCAGGTAGTGATATCTTCTTTCGAGCAATTGGCAGGAATTGGTTCGGCAAAGACTTACACAGGTTTGGCACTTCAAACAATCTCGAAGCAGTTTCGGTGCTTGAAAGATGCGATAACAGGTCAAATTAAAGCTGCAAATAAGAGCTTGGGCGAGGAAGATTGCCTAGGAGGGAAGATCGAGGGTTCGAGGCTCAAGTATGTTGATCATCAGCTTCGGCAACAGCGAGCGCTTCAACAGTTGGGAATGATCCAGCACAATGCTTGGAGACCCCAAAGAGGATTGCCTGAAAGATCAATTTCTGTTCTTCGCGCTTGGCTTTTTGAGCACTTCCTCCATCCGTAAGCTCACTGAAAATTTCTCACAATCCCATTTGGTTTCTTCAGTTTTTCATTTGGAAGTTCTGTCTTTCTGGTCCAATTTAATCACTTCAACGTCAAAAACACTGATGTTTAGTTTGTTTTCCTCCAAACTTAACAACTTGTTGAACTTGTGTTTCAGATATCCCAAGGATTCAGATAAACACATGTTAGCAAAACAGACAGGGCTTACCAGGAGTCAGGCACGTCCCAACTCTGCAATTTCATATTTGTTTAAGCTATTTGTCTTAGTTCCTATGATCAAATTTTCTTTGAACTTTCTGTTTCAGGTTTCTAATTGGTTCATCAATGCTCGTGTTCGGCTTTGGAAGCCAATGGTGGAAGAAATGTACTTGGAGGAAATTAAGGAACAAGAACAGAATGGATCAGAGGACAAAACAAGCAAGAGTGAACAGAATGAAGATTCGGCTTCAAAGTCAGCTCCACAAGAGAAGAGTTCTGGCAATGAAAACCAAACCAAGAGTCTCAAGTCCTTGGACAATTCACCAAACCTTAACACTCCTGGAATCTCAATATCTGCAACTTCTACATCTACAATGAGAGGAAATGTCCCAAACCAGTCTGGTTTTTCCTTCATAGGAGAGTTAGAAGGAATTACACAAGGAAGTCCAAAGAAACCAAGGGGCATTGAAGTGATGCAATCCTCGATTACTGTACCATCCATTGGCATGGAGATCAAGCCTTATGAGGCAAACAACGATCAGGTTTCTTTGAAATTTGGAAATGAGAAGCAGGGTAGAGATGGGTACTCGTTCATGGGAGGTCAGACCAGCTTCATTGGAGGTTTCGGGCAATACCCAATCGGTGAAATCGGAAGGTTCCAAGCAGAGCAGTTCACACCAAGGTTCTCAGGCAATGGTGTCTCTCTTACTCTTGGCCTTCCTCACTGTGAGAATATTCCCTTACCTGCCGCGCACCAAAGTTTTCTTCCTAATCAAAGCATTCAACTGGGAAGAAGAGCAGAACTTGCGGAGCCAACCGAGTTTGGAACCATTAATACTTCTACGCCGCATTCTTCTACTGCCTATGACAGTATCAACATTGACAACAGGAAGGGGTTTGCTGCACAGCTGTTGCCTGACTTCGTGGCTTGATCGGTATATTTGCTAAAGTACATGAAGAAGTGAGTAAAAGGAGGTTTCATAGGCATAGCTTGATGATCTCTTCTTTACCATCTCTTACTGTTCCGAGTTCCAACATTAATTTCGTAGCAGGGAAAGTGTAATGGGTAGTGTAAAGAAACAAGAAAAACTTAGTGTAGGTCTACACTCTGGCATAGAACCATTGAGTTAGACAGTTTAGGGATCTTGATAGTATATATGGTTGAACATTGTATATTTTTTTGTAAGTTCCGCATATGGATAGATGGATTGGTGTCATAAGAATTAGATATTGGTGTATACCAATACAGTATCTATTGTGAACAAATATGGTGTCAATGTGGGTATTATATGGAATAAAGAGCAGTAAAAACCAAAACTCAGTCTTAATAGAGTTCTACGGGAAATGAAACTTTGTGTATTGGGATAAAATATTCTGCAGACCCTGTATGACTGTGTATCTCATTCTGTCAACGTTCTTAATGAGATAAAAGAAATTGGTTTTTCGGATGACAGTGACAGATAATTTTTTTAAACCAATTCATCTGACTTTAAATCAGCACTGCTATCTTAGATTGAACTGGAAAAGGTTTAGGATTCGAGGAATCACATCCAATGCGAAACTACCTTTCAGATTACTCTGGTACTCAACATGTCAGGTTCCTTTCAAGCTTAGGTCTCAAAGCAAAAGATGATTACACGACACATAACCTTTGGAGTGCAAGTTGCTTAGAACAAGACATCTGAAGCCCCCATAGATCTTCTCTAAAAAGTTTCAGGAAAATGTCAAGTCCAAAGTGTACAGAATGGATAATGCATTCTTCCTATTTGTGTGTTTTCCTATAAAGTATTACTTCTCTTTAACGATACTTGTGTTTTACAACTTCTCAGCTACCAATCGCCGAAAAATTTGCAAAAGGACATTACATTAATGAGACTGTTCCATCTCTCTCGTACGTGCACATCACATGGCTCAACAGTCGTCAGATTCGAAGTTTCTCAACTGCCATGAAATGATCAATCTTAAAAGAGTTTCATGTTCTTGAATCTAGTGAGGCTAGCATGAATGGAAAGGAAAAAAGCAGGTTTAGTTCAATCGAAATGAATGAAACGCTTGAGTGAGTTCACAACAATATCACTTTGACATGTAAACTTTGCTCAATTTCGTTAATGCGTTTGGAGCTGAATTGGCACAACCCCAACCCTAACCCCAACCCCTGCGTAGCTATTAAAATATATATTTTAATTAGTAATCTCATTTAAACATGTGAACAATAAGGTTATGGTTATGAAATTTAACCTTTAAGAAGTTTTCAAATTAAATTAGAATCATATGTATGCACGATCAGGAAACTAAACGAAGTGTCCCGTTGATGCGAGTATGATAGAATCTCTCAGCTCCAGACCGCAGAAAGCTAATATGATAAGGTGATGCCCTGAAAATGGCAAGGCTGGTTAGATCCAAACATGATATACAAAAACTTAAAAGCGTAAACAAATTGTTTAGCTACAATACAGTCAGTAACATTTTAGAAATGCATGATCTTACAACTGATGTAAAATCTCAGTCTGTTAGGCATTTCTTATTGCAGTGGCAGTTGCGTCCAAAACCAAGTGCCAGTCTTTGCAAAAACAAAGTGTAAGATAACAACTTAACTGTATCCATGTATGGTGATTGGAAGCAAATTACATAATACGGTAAAGATGATTTTCTCATGCAATTGTTTAGACAAATATGTGCCTATGTTCGTTCCTATGGCAACCTTTTGACTTGTACACCACACTCCCAGTTAAGTCAGGTTAAGGATGTGCTTATTTTACGAATCATTTAGTCAAAATCTATGCCTGCTATCCTGATGGCAATGCACAAAACTATTGAAAATGTAGATTCCAAGGAATGCCAATGTGGAAGATCACTCCCTTGAAGGCTTGAAGATGGGAACCTCCTCTGCACAACCTGTCAAGCGTAAAGATGGATGAGGCAAAAGATCAAACACCTTCTGCTCACGTCTGCTTCAATTCAAAGGTAACTCTGCTGCAACA
>JAOTAX010000005.1:35578133-35592357 GCA_025629825.1 Erythroxylum guanchezii | reverse complement strand
TTTCTGCTTTCGATTCTGTTTTCTTTGTTTTTCGTTGTGTTTCCGGTTGGGATCCGGTTACGAGATCGGGTCCCAACGCAATTAAACCGACTGAGACTCTGCATGTGCTAGCAAAGAAATATATTGATGAGATAGTAAGATTACATGGGATTCCAGATTCTATAATTTCTGACAGAGATCCTTGGTTTACTTCGAGATTTTGGGGAAGCTTACAAGCAGCTCTAAGAACTAAGTTGAATTTTAGCACAACTTTTCATCACCAAACAGATGGTCAATCTGAAAGGACCATTCGAACCCTTGAGGGAATGTTTAGGACATATGTGATGGATTTCAAAAGAGCTTAGGATGAGCATTTGCCATTAGTCAAATTTGCCTATACTAATTTGTACCATTCGAGCATTCAAATGGCTCTATATGCAATACTGTATGGAAGGAGATGTAGAACTTTGATATGTTGGGATGAAGAAGAAGAAAGGAAACTGACAGGGCTAGAGTTACTACAGAAGATAGTAGAGAAGGTTAATGTAGTTAAGCAACGACTTAAGGCAACCCAGGATAGAATAAGAAGTTACACTGATGCACACCGAAAGGAGATGGAGTACGAAGTCGGTGAGAAGGTCTTTCTTAAAATGTCTCCTAGGAAGGGAGTCATAAGATTTGGCAAGAAGGGCAAGTTGAGTCCGAGATATGTGGGTCCCAATGAAATTCTTGAGAGGATTAGACTGCTAGCTATAAGTTGGCATTACCACCGGGATTATCACAGATTCATGATGTCTTTCATGTTTCCATGTTGAGGGGATATAGATCTGATCCCTCCCACATCATTCAGATCACTGAGGTTCAATTGAAGGATGATCCAAGTTATGAGGAGATTCTAGTGAAAATCTTGGACACCAAGGAAAAGGTCCTAAGGAACAAGATAGTTCAGCTGGTAAAAGTTCTGTGGAGAAATCATTCTGTTGAAGAGGCCACGTGGGAGTCCTTAGAAGCCATGAGGGAGAAGTATCTACAACTCTTCAATGGCTCAGGTAAGAAATTTGAGGACGAAATTTCGTTAAGAAGGGGAGAAATGTTGGCCCCTGAAGTTTTTTTTATTATTAGGCATGATTTAAATTAATGTTGAGGTTTTGAGGGATTAATATTTGTGATTAATTAGGATGTTAATATGGGTAAGATAATATGGCATAAGTTAAGGGAATTGAAGTGTTAATGTAGTAAGAGTGAGTAAAGGCAAATTTGGCAAGTTACATAAGTTTAGAAATCTTAAGGAATTGAGGGAGGGGCAAAATGGGAAGAGGAAATTGTTGGCTTGCATTTGAGATGCCAAAAAAGTGATTGAAGAAAAGAGAGAAGAGAGAAGCATGAGAAAAGAGAAAAAGAAGAGAAAGATGAGAGTTATGCTAGGTTTTGATTTTTTCTTAGTCTTAAAGAGTCATTTTGAGGTTGTGCAAGAAGGGAAAAAGGGAGAGGAAAACAAGAGTTTTCTTTTGAACCAAACATTTCTTCATTCGGTGAAGATTTAAGGTAAGAGCATTTTTAATGCTTTGGATTTTGGAAGGGTTTTGGTTCAAAGAGCTTAGAAAATGCAAGGGCTTAGGTACTCTATGAGCAATTTTAGTAAATGTACTTTGTGGATCTTCAATTTTGCAACCCATTTGAAATTGGAATTTTTGTCTATGAAATGGGAATCAAGAAAGACAAGAGGAGCAAGAGGAGAGGTACATTTGAGCAAGTTATAAGCAAGGAAATTCAAGGTGGGTTTCACTTTTAGAATTAAGTAATGGGCCATTAAAGTTTCTTTCAAGAAATGACAAGAAATGATTTTTCAACTACCTTATTCATGTGCGTTTATTGCTTTTTAAATGTTGTAAGATTGTGCTACATAGTTGTATATGAATTGTGTTAATTATTGATGAATGAAATGATGGAAATGGTTTTCAAAAGAACAACAAGTTTAAGAAATCAAGTTATGGAAATGCATATGAAATATTTTATGCTCATGAAACACAAGTTTTACAAAAATGTGCCATTTGGGGCAAACTATTTTCAGTTCATGAAATATGTGTTATGTGGGTTTGTGGTAGTCCCTCAAGAATGTCACATGCACGTTGACCAAGTTATAAGCTTCTTCTGCCTGCCCACTAGTGGCGCGGAGCTCTTTCATGGACTCCCTCAAGTTTTCGGTTACACAGGACCATTATATGGAAATATGTAGCATGTCATATTTATGGATCTACCCAAACTGTTTTGATATGCTATATGTTCATAATAAGTTGATAAGAATGATGCATACACATTTTGCATAAACGTGAAGTTTTCATGTTGAAAAATGACTTTATAAATGGTTTTGCTTGTTACCAATTAGAAAATTGTTAACCTTGGGCTTTTAGCTCACCCCCTTACTCTCCTCCCCTATATCCAAATGATGAGTAAGATATCGAGTAGTCAAGGGTCAAGGCATCACTCCAATCTTTGATTATTTTGTATTTGAAGCAGATCTTGTAAAGTAAGGCATTAGTTGCATTTTGAGCAACTCATGATCCATGTATCTTTTGTATTTTGAGATTTTGAGATGTTAATGTAATTGTGTGTTGAAATGCCCACTAAAGCTTTGTAAAACTCTTATCTTTTGATGTAAATGGAATGAGATTGCATTTTTTGCTCATGACTTCCTCTCAAGTTTATACATTGCATTTTTAAGTTTGCGTAAGGAAAAAGTTCGTGTTTGGAGGTCAAGGGAAGATTTGGATTAACCTAGGCTGATTTAGGCAAATGTGCCTTCCAGAACGTTATAGTTCTTTCTTCTAGCTTTCCAACGATTTATAGTAGGAAATTTTTGGACATCAGAGTTCAAAGTTATGGTCCTTAGAAGGGGAGATGCTTAGGAGTATCAAGTGGTATCGTCTACAGAGACGTATCGTCTTTGATGACATCACATCGTCTGTAATGACGTCATATCATCTATAAGGATGTATTGTCTGTGGAGATTTATCGTCTGTGATAACATCATATTGTCTGTGATGATATCATATGGTCTTAAGTTGACTTTGCTTCGTCTTAAGTTGACTCTGTTTCGTCTTAAAAGTTGCATCGTCTTAAGTTGACTTTTCTT
This sequence comes from Erythroxylum guanchezii, assembly GCA_025629825.1. Classification (NCBI taxonomy): domain Eukaryota; kingdom Viridiplantae; phylum Streptophyta; class Magnoliopsida; order Malpighiales; family Erythroxylaceae; genus Erythroxylum; species Erythroxylum guanchezii. Next base: position 35,589,245 of record JAOTAX010000005.1, on the reverse strand, counting down.
CATCTTAAGTTGACTCCGCTTCGTCTTAAGAGTTGCATCGTCTTAAGTTGACTCCGCTTCGTCTTAAGAGTTACATCATCTTAAATTGACTCTACTTCGTCTTAAGTTGACTCTGCTTCATCTCAAGAGTTGCATCGTCTTAAATTGACTTTGCTTCAGCTTAAGTTGACTCCGCTTTGTCTTAAGAGCTGCATCATCTTAAGTTGACTTCGCTTCGTCTTAAAAATTGCATCGCCTTAAGTTGACTCCGCTTCGTCTTAAGAGTTGTGTCGTCTTAAGTTGACTCTGCTTCATCTTAAGTTAACTCTAATTGTTTGCTTTTTACTTCGTCTGCTTCTTACTATCGTCTTGTTGGACACCTCGCCCTTGTGAGTAACGGGCCCGACATCCTAAGTGACATTTGAACACGTATCCCACAAAGGTGACGTGTTCCCATCAGCACAAACATTAAAATTATACAATGTTCATGTTTCTGAATCGAATTTGGGAAAGCCCAAACTTGAATTTCAATTCTACTTATTCAGAACGTAAGAGGCTCTATTTCTCTAGTTTATTTAGAGACTAGAATTATCGCATTTGAAGATCCCAAGACAATGTTATGGCTACTACCTTGTAGGCTTATTTCAATGGACCCTTATTAGCCAACTATTTCTTATGGAGGAATAGCAAAATGCATTAGGAATCTATCGCTCCAAGAATCACTTCCTTTAGAGGTCGGGTGATGAAGTTATGACGAAAAGAATCAAGTATATCTAAATAGTTAACCATAATGCCTTGTCTTGGGGCAATTAGCATAATTGTCCTTAGTGATAGCACACTAGGATAATCTTAGCACGCTTTGATAGAATACTTCAAGATCTACAACTTTCATGAAAATATCGAATACAGATTCTATCGTCTAAAGTGTCAAATATGAAGTAGACGATGGCAAGAAGGAAGACGAAGCAAAAGTAGACGAATCAAAAAGGCAGACGAAACAAGAAGTAGACAAATACGAAAAACCGACGAATGTGGGAGCAGAAGAAGCAGAAGCTAGACGAATACAGAAAACAGACGAATGCGGGAGCAGATGAAGCGGAAGGCAGACGAATGCAGAAAGCAGACGAATGCAGGAGTAGACGAAGCGGGACACAGATGAATGCGGGAGTAGACGAAGTGGAAGGCAGACGAATGCGAAAAGCAGACGAATGCTGGAGCACACGAAACGGAAGGCAGACAAATGTGGAAAGCAGACGAATGCGGGAAGCAGACGAATGCGAGAGCAGAAGATAGCATGGTCAACTGAAGACGAAGCAAAGTCAACTTAAGACGATGCAATGCTTAAAACGAATACGGCTAACTTAAGACGATGCAACTCTTAAGATGAAACGTTCCTACAGATGATACATACTTACAGATTATATGACGTCATCACAGGCGCTGTGATGTCATCACAGGCGCTGTGATGTCATCACAGGCGATATCACTTGATAATCCTAAGCAATTCCCCTTCTAAAGACCCTAACTTTTGAACATCTAGGTCAAAAGTTGCCTATTATATACCATTGGAAAGTTAAGAGAAAGAACTACAACTTTCTATAAGGAACTTTTGCCTATTTCCATCTAGATTAATCCAAATCTTTCCCTGGAGTCCAAACACAAACTTTTTCCTTATGCAAACTAAATGATAAAATGCATTAACTTGAAAGAAGATTATGAGCCAAAAGCAACTCTTATTCCATTGACGTAAAAAGGTAATAGTTTTTACAAAGCTTTTGAGGACATTTCGAGCCGCAATTACAATAAGGTCTCAAAATCTCTAAAATACAAAAATTACCTAAATCATGAGTTGCTCAAAATGCAACTAAAGCCTTGCTTTACAGAATTTACTTTAAATACAAAATGTCTCAAAAGTGGAGTGATGCCTTGGTTATTGACTTCTCAATCCCTTACTCATCACTTGCTTGTGGGGTGGAAAAGGAGGGGGGGGGGGGGTGAGCTTAATGCTTGTGGGTAACAATTTATAATTGGTAAAAAGCAAAATCATTTTCAGTGCAGAAATTCATGTGTACGGAAATTATGAATGCATCACTCCTATCAACTTGTCATGAACACATAAACATATCAAATGGTTTGGGTAAGTCTAAATACATGACGCACTACACATTTCCAAATGATGGTCTTATGTAGCTGTCAACTTGAGGGAGTCCATGAAGGAGGTCCGTGCCACTAGCAGGCAGGCAGGAGAAGCCTATACTTGGTTAACCTGCACGTGACGATTTTTGAGGGACTACCACAAACCCACATAACACATATATTTCGAAATCTTGTAAACTTGTTGTCGAAATTGGCACATTTTCGAAAACATGATTTTTCATATGCTTGCTATATCTTGAAAACCACTTCCAAAATATGGTTTCGTAAACATTCATCTTTTCAAAAGCTTTTCATCAATCATGAACACAATTTTTGCAGCAATCATATAGCACCAACTTACAACATTTAGAAGGAAATAAATGCACGTGAATGAGGTAATTGAAAAATCACTTACTGCCATTTCTTGAAAGAGCTTTAATGTCTTATTACTTAATCATAAAAGTGAAACCCACCTTGAATTTCCTTGCTTAACAACTTGGCTTAAGGATGTCTTTCCTCTTGCTCCTCCTGTCTTTCTTGATTCCCTTTTTAACATTGATACAATTCCTAAATCAATAGGATTTCCAAATGAGAACCCAAAGAAACATATGTAGAAAATTGATCCTAGAACACTTAAAGCCATGCATTTTCTAATCTCTTTAAACCAAAACCCTTCAAAAATTTAAAACAGTAAAAAATGCTCTTACCTTAAGTCTTTACCAAATGAAAAAATGTTTGGTTCAAAAGAAAGCTCTTGTCTCTCTATCTTTTTCCTTTCTTGTTCAACCTCAAAATCTCACTAGAAAGTTTAGGAAAAGAAACCCTAGCTTAACTCTCTTCTTTTCTCTCTAACCACCCGAACTCACTTCCTCTTTATTTCTTATCTTCTTTTCGGGCTCTCTTTCTTTTTTCATTCCTCCCTAACATTTTCGCCTTCTAAAATGTAAGACAACAATTCCAGCTTCCCAATTTGCCCTTCCTTATAAACTTATGCCTTACTAAACTTAAGTGATCTTCCAAAACTACCCTCGAATATTCTTATTACCTTAGCATTTTAATTTCATAACCCTATAATTCATTTTAAACCGTGCTTAATAATTAAAAAAATATAGGGGCCAACATTTCTTCCCCTCTTAAAAAAATTTCATGCTCAAAATTCTTACCTGAACTATTGAAGAGTTGTGGATAGTTCTCCCTCATAGCTTCCAAAGGTTCCCATATGGCCTCTTCAATAGAATGATTTCTCCACAGAACTTTTACCAATTGAACTATCTTGTTCCTGAGGACTTTCTCTTGAGTATCTAAAATTTTCACTAGAGTCTCCTCATAAGTCAAATCATCTCTCAATTGAACCTCAGCGGTCTGAATGATGTGGGAGGGATTCGATCTATACTTCCTTAACATGGAAACATGAAAGACATCATCAATCTGTGATAATTCAGGTGGTAACGCCAACCTATAGGCTAGTGGTCCGATCCTCTTAAGAATTTCATAAGGACCCACATATCTAGGGCTCATCTTGCCCTTCTTGCCAAATCTTATGACTCCTTTCCAAGGAGATGTTTGTGGAAAGACTTTCTTATCGACTCTAAACTCCATCTCTTTTTGGTGTGCGTTAGTATAACTCTTCATTCTATCTTGAGCCGCTTTAACCTGCTGCTTAGCTAAGTTAACCTTATCCACTATCATCTGAAGTAACTTTGGCCTTAATAGTTTCCTTTCTCCGTCTTCTTCCCAGCATATCGGAGTTCTACATCTCCTTCCCTACAATACTTCATAAGGGGCCATCTAAATACTTGAATGGTACGAATTATTGTAAGCAAATTTGACCAATGGAAAATGCTCATCCTAAACTCCTTTGAAATCCATCACACATGCCCTGAGCATTCCCTCAAGTGTCCAAATGGTCCTTTCAGATTGACCATCTGTTTGGGGATGAAAAGATGTGATAAAATTCAACTTAGTTCCTATAGCCTCTCGTAAGCTTCCCCAGAATCTCGAAGTGAATCGAGGATCTCTATCGGAAACTATAGAATTTGGAATCCCATGTAATCTCACTATCTCATCAAGGTACTTCTTTGCTAGCAGATGCACAGAATCAGTCTGTTTAATTGCCAGAAAATGGTCTGACTTCGTCAAACGATCCACAATAACCCATATGGCATCATGTTTCCTACTAGTCTTGGGCAAACCTACCAGAAAATCCATGATTACCCTTTACCACTTCCACTCAAGAATGGACAATGGACTTAACTTGCCTGAAGGTGCCTGGTGTTCAGCCTTAACTTGCTGACACACTGGACACTTACTTACTTACTCTGCTACATCCCTCTTCATGCCTTTCCACCAGAAATGCTCTCTCAAATCCTTGTACATCTTGGTGCTACCTGAGTGTATGGCATAAGGCGCATTGTGTGCCTCGTTTAGTATCTCATCCTTCACCTCCTTGACATTCGGAATACAAAGTCTATTTCTTATTGTCATGAGTCCATCATCCCTCACTACCACATTAGATTTCTTGCCCTTTTGTATTTCTTCTCGAAGCTTGCTTAATTCTGCATCCTGTGCTTGTAACTCCCTAACCTTCTCTATGAGTATTGGTCTTACTCTGAAGTTAGCAAGAATGCAATTTGGTTCCTCCTATTTTAAGCTTATCTTCAACTTAGCCATCTCTTCCAACAAAGGCAAATAAACTGTCTGAATATGGGCGATAAATGATTTCCTACTCAAAGCATCTGCCACTACATTCACCTTCCCTGAATGGTACTCAATCAATAAATCATAATCCTTAAGCAACTCAATCCACCTTCTTTGCCTCAAATTCAACTCTTTCTAGCTCAGTAAGTACTTGAGACTCTTATGATCAGTAAAGATCCTCGTCTGAACCCCGTATAGATAATGCCTCCAAATTTTCAAGGTAAAAATCACTACTGCCAATTCCAGATCATGAGTCGGATAATTTAACTCATATGACTTCAATTGCCGTGAAGCATAAGCTATCACCCTGTCTCCCTGCATCAATACACAACCTAAACCCTTCCTCAAAACATGACTGTACACTATATAACCCTCATCTCCAGTAGGCAAAATCAGAATTGGAGCACTTGTTAATCTGCGCTTGAGCTCCTCAAAACTTTTCTGACATTCCTCACTCCAAATAAATTTCTGATTCTTCCTCAATAATTTAGTCATCGAAGCAACTATCTTGGAGAATCCCTCCACAAACTTTCGATAATAACCTGCCAGACCTAGAAAACTCCTCACCTCTGTCACTGTCATGGGTGCATACTAATTCACCACTGCTTTAACTTTCCTCGGATCAACATATGCCCCATCTTTCGAAATCACATATCTAAGGAATATCACCTCATTAAGCCATAATTCACATTTTTTGAATTTGGCATAAAGTTCCTGTTGAGTCAAAATGACTTTACGATTAATAATTTTGATGAAGACCAAATAATGAGGCGAAAGAAAATGAGACGGAAGAAGATACAAAATGAGACGAAAGAAGATAGAATAATGAGACGAAAGCAACATGAGATGAAGCAAAATGAGATGGAAGTAGATACAAAATAAGACGGAAGAAAATGAGACGAAAAAATAATAAGGCGAAAGAAAAAGGAAACAGAAGAAAATATAAAAATAAGATGGAAGTAGATACAAAATGAGACGGAAGAAAATGAGATGGAAGCAGATAAAAAATGAGATGGAAGAAAATGAGACAGAAGCAGATAAAAAAATGAGACAAAAGCAAAATGAGACGAAAGCCAAAATGAGACGAAAGCAACATGAGACGAAGCAAAATGAGACGGAATCAACATAAGATGAAGTAAAATAAGACGGAAGCCAAAATGAGAGGGAAGCAAAATGAGACAGAAGCAGATACAGAAATGAGACAGAATAAACTAAGACGAAGACCCGATACCACGTCAGATGATTAGTCAGTTTGAGTTAGTTACAGAACTCAACTGAATAACTGATTCTTCAAAAATCAAGAAACAAGAAGAAAGAAGCAGTTATCAAGAAGCAGTTGAAGATGAAGGCTATAAATACAAGTCGGAGTTGAAGATCGTAGAAGTTAGTGAATTTTACAAGAGCTAGAAATTCGAAAGCTAGAAATATTATTCATTGTGCTAATCTCTAGAGCTACTACTGTCTGTAACAAAGATTGAAACATCTTTCAGTAGAAAGAAGCAAAGCAGATACCCTGAAGGGGCTAAGTATGAAAAGAATACTTGCTATAAGAGACCTGAAGAGGCTCGACCAAAAGAATACTTGTAATTTTGAGAAGTTTAGTGAAATCGCAGAAAAGATTCTGAGGACTGGATGTAGCCCACGGTTTGGGGTGAACTAGTATAAATCTGCTGTGTCGATCCTTACTCTCAACTTTCAACTCTAAACTTTTACTCTTATCGTGTTATACAAGTGCATAGAACCAAATTACAATATTTCGTGATACATTTACTCAATAGTTCTGAAAAAAAAAGTTTTCAAGTTCTTTTAAAAAGGAGATTATTTTTTAAAAAGGGCATAAACAATTCAATCCCCCTTCTTGTGCGTTTTGTATATCAAATATTAAGGCTGTACTAATGTGTGATTTACTTCAATTGGTATTAGAGCTCAGTGTCCAAGAACCACCGTCACAAAGTGTGGATAAAGATCCATGGTAGAATCGCACGTATATATAGCTGAGGGCGCCTTCGTTACTAGACCTCCTGTGTTCAATTGAGAAGACTATCATTAATGCAAAGATAGGATGCGGCTCTTCATTGAATCTACTCATATCGACCTTTGGGATATAATAGAAAATGGACCGTATGCACCAGTAGATGAAGAAGGAAATGCTATTCCATGAGTTAGATGTTCTGTATATCAAAAAGACATATTCCAACTGAATTCGAAGGCTAAGTTCTTTTTAAGCTATGCCTTAAGCAGAAGTGAGTTCGATAAAGTTCACGGATGCGACACTGCGAAGGAGATATGGGATATGCTATCCATCACACACGAAGGCATGAATCAAGTAAAGGAATCCAAGATAAGCATTCTTGTACGCCAGTATGAGCAGTTCAAGATGAAGGATGAAGAGTCTATCGATCAGATGTTTGGAAGATTTCAAACTATCATCAATGAACTTAAAGCTCTCGGCAGAACTTGCGACAATCAAGATCACGTTCAAAAGATCCTAAGAAGTCTACCGAAGAGATGGAGACCAAAAGTCACAGCCGTGCGAGAAGCCAAGGATTTGAGCGTGTTGAATCTTGATGAATTGCTTGGATCCCTAAAGATACATGAAGTTGAACTCGATGCAGAAGATAAGCCCAGATGGGATAAATCCATAGCATTAAAGGCCGGATAGAAGAATCATAAGAATCAAGGGAGGAGGAATTCATCTTCGAAAGCACTGAAGATTGAGGAAGTCAAAAATGACGATTCCAGTGAATCAGATCAAGATTTGGTCGAAAACGATGATGAACTATCCTTTATCTCGAGAAAGATCAAACGCACGTGGAAGAAAAAGGCAAAAGGAAACAAGGAACTCTCCTTCAAGAAGAATAGCAAAGATGAAGGAAAGAACGAGAAGATATCCATCATCTGCTACTAATGCAATAAACCAGGACATTGCAAGTCTGAATGTCCATTGCTGAAAAGAAAGCCCAAAAAGAGTAGAGAAGGCAAGAAAAGCATGATGGCAACTTAGGAAGATCTAGACTCATCCAAATCAGATACTAACTCAGAGGCATCGGTACAAGCAAATATTTTCCTAGTAGTCGAAGGAGATAGTGATGAGGAGGTAACCTCAAAATTTAGTGAATTATAAGATACATATTCGGAATTATTAAAAGATTCTAATGCAATTCTAAAGCAGTATAAATTGCTTAAGAAAAAGTACATAGAAAACTTGAAAAACACACAAATGTTAGAAAAGGAGAACGTCTGCTTGAAGAAACAAGTAGATGATATGAAGCAAAAGGTAGTTGTAGATAGATCTGAAGAGATCAATTAGCTGAAGCTAAGAATTAACAGTCTTTCAGTTGATCTATCAACATTTACAGAGACTATAAGAAAAATGATGACATGTTAGGAAAATACAGACACCCTAATGATAAAACCGGATTAGGGTTTGCTACAATCCATACTCAGCATAAAAAGAATCCTGCTTCCTATAAGAAGAAATTTCATCATCATACTATGAATTATGCTAAAACTAACCCCAAAGGACCCAAGAAAATATAGGGACCTAAGAGATAAATAATATCTCCTGTAGATATTCTTCCTTGGAAGAAGCAGCAAGCACCATTGGTACTTGGACAGTGGATGCTCAAGACACATGACGGGAAGAAGGTCTATGTTCCTAGATCTTCAGAATAAGAAGGGAGGATCGGTAACTTTTAGAGATAACCAGCAGGACGAGATAATTAGAATCGGAAAAATCGGTAAAGATTCCTTTGCATGTATTGATAATGTGCTGCTAGTTGATGGTTTAAAACACAATTTGATTAATGGAAGTCAGTTATGTGATTCTCGATTGAAACAAGCTCCTCGAGCTTGGTATGATTGTCTGAGTTCTTTTTTTATTAAGAACAAGTTCAGTAGAGGTCAGGTAGATAAGACATTATTTAGAAAGTGCGTTAAGAATGATTTCATAATAATTCAAATTTATGTTGATGATATTATTTTTGGTGCAACGTCGAAGAGGCTATGCATTAGTTTTAAGAATTTGATGAAAAACGAGTTTGAGATGAGCATGATGGGTGAGTTAAAATTCCTTTTTGGGTTGCAAGTTAAGCAAACTAAAGAAAAGATTTTTATCCATCAACAGAAGTATATTAAGGAACTGTTGTCTAAATATGATATGGAAAAATGAAAACCAATGTCAACTCTGATGCATCCTTCAAACCTTTTATCTAAGGACGAAACTGGCAAGAAGGTTGATCAAACCCTGTATAGAGGGATTATTGGTTCTTTACTTTACCTTACAGCAAGCAGACCTGACATTCTGTTTAGTGTTTGTTTGTGTGCAAGGTTTCAGGCAGATCCTAGAGAGTCTCATTACATTGCTGTTAAAAGAATTTTGAGATATCTTTTAGGTACTACTGATCTTTGCTTAATGTATGAGAAAGGTAAAGATTTCAGGTTAATTGGCTACTGTGATGTGGATTATGCCAGAGATAGGATTGATAGAAAAAGCATGAGTGGAGGATGTCACCTCCATGGCCACAACTTAGTTTTTTGGCCAAGTAAGAGGCAAAGCTCAACCGCTCTATCAACTGCTGAAGCCGAGTATATGTCAGCCGTAAGATGCTCTTCATAAACGTTGTGGATAAAGTACCAGGTAGAAGACTACTCAATACAAGAAGATGAAATACCAATCTTTTGTGACAACACAAGTGCCATCAACTTGTCAAAGAACCCGATTCAACATTCGAGAGTTAAATATATCGAAGTCAGACGTCATTTTCTACGAGACTACGTTCAAAGGAAGATCGTAAGTCTTCAATTTGTTGAGACGAACTATCAATGGGCGGACATCTTCACTAAGCCATTGAGTGAAGAAAGATTCAAAAAAATCAGACGAAACCTCAACATGGTTATGCTATGTGATCAATCGTCTGACACGTCACAACCCAGATAATAGGTCGTAACAGTTAGCGATAATAGTAACAGTACGTTACAGACGGTAACTTCTGTCACAAGAAAGTTTTGGAGGGAAAATTTCTCACAGTCTTGAAAACACCACCTATTCTAGACCACTCTTGATATGCCCTAACATCGACCTTTGAAGAACTCTCAACAAAAGCTTTTCATTACTCTGTTTGGATATCAAACCTTCTTTGTTCACACTCTCAACCTTAGAAACTGACTTCACCTTTTGAGAAAGATGTTTGTGCATTCAGCTCATTGTCAACTATAAGAACAAATGGAGCTAGCAATGACCAGTGGAAGACTTGTTGATTTTGAGCCCTTGAAGAAGGACAAGATGGATATTAAACCGGAGATTGTGGTAGTCAGTTGGAGGAACTTCTTTCAAGTTCGTGAGATGGTCTACATGAATGAAGTTTATGACTTCTGGAAGAATATGGAAGTGGTAGAAGATACTCTTGTATCAATGGTGGATAGATTGTCGATTATAATGACACTGAAGATAATCGAGAAGGTCATTGATTGTTCATGTGTTGGAGAGAAGCTCAAAAATAACGCTAAATGGATAACACAAGCTAGCTTGAAGGACATTGAGATCAATCGGCAACTATATGGAAGCAATAATCCAAAGGAGAAGAAGGCCTCAAGTCTTGTGCCAAAGGCTAGGATTCTACACTCACTTCTTTTCCATTGTGTTCTACCAAGAACATGATCAAGGCATTTGGTAATAACGTTAAATGAACAATGCCTATTTCATCTACTTAATCACCAGCCTATAGATCTCCCATTTCTTATTTTCCATTATATGGTAAAGTCGAAGAAAGACTCAACCAGCTTGCCATATAGGATAATACTGATAACAATATTTAGAGATTCTAGAGTCCTTCTCGAGAGAGGAAACAGGATGAAGATGAATATCAAAAGCATTATCAATTCTGCAACTATTGGCAAAATGAGCTTGAAGACTTTGGAGAAAGAAGAAATAGATTCTAAGACTATAGAAAAGATTGAGGGGGAGCGTGCTAAAAGGGGGTCTCCCATAAGAAAATCAAAATCTCAATCCAACGAGACAATGCTTGCGGTTGAAGAAAAGAAATCGTCAGATGAAGTGATGAAAGATAAGGCAATTTCTCATAGAGAAGGAAGCCAGGTACGGTATATAAAGAAGGTGTCCTTAAAGAAAAAGGGGGAGACACTTCTTTTAGAAATACCTAGGTAAGCGAAAAGGTCGCCTAGAGTACGAACCCTACGTTAGCAAGAGGAGAAGAAAAGAAAAGAGTTGACTTATGGTGGAGACTCTGAGAAGAAAGCACCTCAGGCAACAAGGTCTTTAGTCTCAATCTTTAAGGAAGA
>JAOTAX010000005.1:35536892-35554082 GCA_025629825.1 Erythroxylum guanchezii | reverse complement strand
TTGAATTAAACCCCTAGAGATTTTTCGCAATTTTCTTTAGCTTTAATTTTGTTCTTTTTGATAGTTAAAATTTTTATGTTAGTTCCCCATTATTACACAATCGCTAGTCCAATTAATTGAGTGATCTAAGCCTGGTAGTTATACAATTACTCCCTGTAGGACGATATTATACTGTACTACTTGAGACCCGTGAACTTGCAGAACCACATCAATACACAATAATTTCAAGCTCGAAAAAAATCTTTTTTGCAAGATCTATTAATCGAAAATCTAAGATTTTGAAACAGTGAGCTCTGGTTCATTTGTTGAGATCTTGGTGAAATTGTTGCACATTCTGATGAATCAAAAATACAATATAAAATGTCCTACATAGGTCCAATTCAGTTCATTTTGATGAAATGATATGGATAAGTTTTGACTTTGATGCGAAATTCAAATTTAAAGCGAAAATGAATAATTCAATGTTGAAATCACAAAGTCACTATCCTTTTTACAGTAATATACCTTTCATGTGCCAAAAGAAGATTTGAGTTACTCTTTTAATCTAAAATTATTTATAACAAGGAACTGCCCCAATTGGTTTAATAAGAAAAGAAATTAGTTGTTAACGAATTAAGTGAGAATAGATCACTATTTACAAATTACGACGATTACTAAACCCAAGGGTGCGACGAAATATAGATAATCCTAGGCAACAAGTACAGTTGAAACTTCGTAATTTAGAAACTTTCTGTTGAGTTAGCGGTGCATTTATTTTTTGTCTATATGTGTTTTGGTGTTTAGGTTCACCTTTAAAGTCACCCTTAAATTCTATCACGTTCACGGTCTTAGTTTCCAGATAGTAACACACTTCTTCTGATGACCTAAATCTAAACTCTCGGGGACTCCCAGATTTATCCCATTAATTCCTTTAATAGCATATAGGAGTATCAAACTTAGTCATATTGTTGTAAGCAACCTTTAAGATTTTTTTCATGAACAAAGGAAAATATGAGAAAAAGAAAAAATAGGTTGAAAAAGCATGGGGATGAAAAATAATAGGGCATCCACTTAGATGATGAGAGATCAAAGCTAAATGTAAAACATTTCAAGGACCATTATTTGTTTATTGTTTCTTAGTATTATTTTACTTCACTTCTGCGTTCCAAGTTCCAACTAGTAAGGCACACAACGTCAACATTGATTCTTGCCTTTAGAGATACAAACTGATTAAAAGCGGTTCAATTCTCATGCACCTACTTTTTTCACATAATATATAAAGATGTTAATCAATATATATATTTGTACACCAAATCAATCTTTGACTAAAAAAATCTGAATGTACAATTTGATGGAGAAGTTTGACATTATCAATGTCTGTATTTTATGTAGTCAAGCATGAGCTCAACAAAAGTAAAGCCCCATTCAAGAAAATTGATAAAAGAAGCTACGTAGAAAAGTTTTATTTGATGGCCTTATTTTATAGCTAATATTCTAGAAGTAAAACGCTTTTATTGATTTTGGACGGGGGGGTAATAGATTGTTCCTTGAATAGTTCATAATAAGCATGGAAAGTTCTTAAATTGCAATAACAGCATGGAAATTTCAAATACTATTTAGTCATATACGCATGATATTCCATTTCAAATATTAGTTTTTCTTCAGCATTAATTAGCCTCCCAATACTTTTTCTTTGTTGACCTTCGCGCTTTGCCCTTTCTCATAGTTTTAGTTACATCATTGATTGAGTTCGAAAGTAAAGCACAAATTTCTCTTTGGTTCCTTCATATTTCATTTAATCAGCTGTAATCAAATTTACATGCCATTACATATGTACAAAATATAAATGTAGTACATCATTTTATTATAGTTGAAAGAAAAATGTTATCTTAATATTCTTAAAATATGGCTAAGGAGAACCCATAAATATAACTTAATCCAAATAATTTACCATAAGTTTAAGAACAATAAGTAGGTCAATAAATTATTTTTTTATACCTAGCGTACAATGTTCATAATGTACACAATCTTTCCTTTGTATTTTTGTGACCCTAAGGTTATAAGATCAAGTCATGAAAACTATCAGTTGCTCTAAGGCTTACCCTTTATTTATGAGAAAAATTACAATAATATCAAGATGAAAACATAAAGACCTAACTCTAGAAAACATAATAAACTTAGAATTAGGAGGAGAAAACTTTAGATAGAGCGCATAAATTAGAAGTATGTATTCAAATTCCAACTTTAATTGATAATTGTAACTTAAATAATATTAATAGACAATACCAAAATTTGTAATTAAAATAAAGAGACAAAAGTAAAATAAATGTTTTAAAGTATGAAAATGTATATATTATAAAATACCTTTCAATTATGTGAAAACATAAAAATTATAAAGTTTATTCACCATACTTTGTGATATAGTTAATTCATCTCTTTACTAAATTTGAGATTTATACCTGTTACAAAGGATGAATCTCCAAACACTAGAAAAAAAATTATTTAATAGCTAGATTTAGTAAAACATGATTAATTTGAATAATTATCGTATTATTCAGGTAGTTTAAGTAAATTTAAACACAATTAATTTTTAAAAAAGTAATAGATTTTTCAAATTATGAAACTTTGTAGAGATTGGTTCTTTTACAAGTTGTTTTGTGCATTAGTTTATCGATAATATTAATTTTTTTATTTTATCTTATAATAAAATTTAAATTAACAGTGACGTTTATTAAATCAACTGAAATTTCTTAATCAGTTCCAAGGACAGGCACCTACGACCAATTATAGTATCAGAAACATTGTCAATTGTCTTCGTAACATTGAATAGTTAAGCGCAGTCAAGAGTTGTTAGTTTGGCTCGATTTTCAGCTAAATGTCAAAAGCAGAAAATGGACGTTAATCTTGCAAGCCACTTGCGTGTAAGTTTAACCAAATTTGGTCATTATAAGGAATTGTGTATAATTAAATAACCTCTTTTTCTCCTTTCTAGATTTTGGAATATTAGGCAAGTGATAATGGTTGAACCCAAAGAATAATGGTAAACAGTGACCAACTTAGTTATATTTATGCTAGAGCATGCAAGTTAGAAGAGCAACAGCGATATTAACATCGACTAAATGCAATTAAAACTAAAAAAAAAAGTGAAAGATTTGTATTTTGAGAATATTTTGTAATGAAAAGTGAAAAAAGAAATTAAGCATCCATGTTTTCTTTCCTTTAAATGACTGCTACAGTTGTAGCCTTCGAAACTTCTAGTACCAAAGACCTGAAGTAGATAACAAGTTGGAATAGGTTTGTTTTTAGTGTTCAAAGGGAATAAAGCGTGAGGAATCAGGATCAAAAGAAAGCAGTTGAACGATGACCAAGAAACGGACAAAGAGTGCTGACTTACAAGCCCTTTGGTATAATTCAAAGAGATTTTCGGGCAAAGCCGTCTTTTTTGGCCGCAGAAGCCCCTTTTTCATATAATTTTACTCAACTAAAGGTCAATCAAGCGTGTGATTTGTGAATTGAAGCTCGAGCTGCCACTAGATGAAAAGATGCTGCATAAACTTTGGTTGAAAATTCCAAAGCGAAGGCATATCAGTGTAGGATTAAATATATCTTCACCTTAAGCTTACTGTCAAAATGATATCATATTATCTATCCAAGAAACATATATATATATAATGGGAACACAAATTATGCTGATATATTCTTTCATGATACTATTACTATTACTAACTTTTGTTCTTCTAAAATAGCACTTAAATTAATTGCATCTCCAAAATTATAGGACAAGTACACCCAGTCCGTACTATGTCATCCGCTATATTTTGTCAGAAGCCTGAATACAATATTATTGGTGTAGATCTAAACGTAAAAAATAATCCACTAAAGAGAGATTAACATACCAGAATTCCCATCTGCTATGACGTTGCGCAACGAGTAGGGTCTGGTACGTTTTTAGTAAAGTAATATTTGTGTTCCAATGTAAAAGATAAATAGAAAGAATCAGAACAAAATAAGAGAACGAAGAACACAAGACATTTGACTATAAAGACTTACATCTATGAACGCACAAACTTTAGGTCCTTCTCATTAAGTTTATGTGTGTAAATTACCTAATACATTAGGTCCGCATTTGTAAGAACAATATCTTTCTACAATGATTAAATATTATAATGTTAGTAGTGATATCTAAATATATACCAAATTAAAATATTTGCAGATATGTCTACTTAACATTATTTAACGTTCCCTTTTAAAATGAGTATGGATTGAAATAAAATAATAATACCTTATTTGGAGTAAGAGAGTAGTTGGTGCCATTGATAGTACGCAATTGCATGTTAATCACTTACGTAACAAGAAATTACATACTATTCAAAAAAAGAAAACAAGAAATTACACTTTGTATAACTGTTGATTGAACAACTGAAAGTTTTAATTTGCAAGAGTATCCATGTGATGGTTTTATAATGATATTATTGTAACAAAATTGTTTCGAAGGAATTACACTTGAAAAAAAACAAGAGGATCGAATACAAGTTTTAGGCAGTGCTTGTTCCAACAACAACTTAATTCTAATATCATGTTAAAATATAATAACACAAGATGAATACAAAGTTTTCGAAATTGTTACTTTTTATGACTTAAAAAGTAACAATTTTTTTAAGTCATAAAAATTAAATAGAATTCATTTTTTATGTGGTTAAAATAGTAACAATTTCGAAATAATATAAGCCATTTTGTGTGAAGGGTTTGGGGAGGGAGACAGGCTAACTACTACTAACAAGGACAGGCAGCTGCACGTCAATGGATCAGCTAACGAGCATCAGGCAAGCATCATGTGTGTATAAATTTTGACTTGACCAGTGAATCCGTGTTTTGGTTAGCTATATGGATTTGACCACTCTTTAAACAATAATTATGACAATAACATTTTTTCAGGTAAACTTTGAGAGGTTGTCTGCACGATAAATATAATATCTTTTGTAAAGAAATAAGATTTCAAGTAACTATTTTTACTGCTCTAAATGAAGAACATCTGGTCACCCAGCCCATTGAAGCATAAATATATATACATTTTAGTTGGTCTAAGTTTGTTAGTTAATTATTGCTCATGATGGGATGTTCAAGTTTTCTTTTAAGTATTTGTTTATAGGGATCGATTGAGTTCTCCGTCCATTTTTGCGTGATTGGAGAATCGAAGTTACAGTTTTCTGTGGAAGAACCATTCACCAGTCAAGAAAAGCCAACAGCGCAGGGTCATAATTGATATGATACCTCGCAACAGAAAAATTACAGCTAGCATCGATTAGTAACACTAAACCTAGTTTGCGAAATGATGTTGAAGTTCAAGTATAATACTCCGCGAAGACCATTCATATATGTCTACAGGTGAGCAAGCCGTCAAATAATGCTAATGCTTTTGAAAACTTTAGGTATGTATCATTATTAATTGATGCACCAAAAATTAATTGAGAATCATCATTGCGATCATAAAAACTAAGGTAGAGGGCCGAAAACAATGGGACTATAGTTTCATTAGTTTAGATTGAAAAAAATCGAAAGGGTAATTATTTCGTAAACTTTTCAATTCGTTTTTGACAAACACAAAATTAGAAAAATTAAAAGCACCAAAGATAAACAAAACCGAATTTTGTTAATGCAGTTCGGCACATGTTGCCTATATTTGCGGGGCTTTCACCCAACTTAATCATTTTTATGAAAGTTGAATAGATTTACACAAAAGCTTTCAAAACCGACTCACTCAATCCTTGAAATTATCTCTTAATCTCACTTCTCATGAAAGATTTTTATACTCAATAACACGACTGACTCGTGTTAACCTCAACAAAGGATTTATTTTGACAATATATTAATTGAAAGACAATAAATAAAAGACTCAAGTATATGAAAATTTTATAGAAAAATCTAAACACACTTAAGATTGAAATTGAATAACTTTCCTATGAGTTTTGCTCCTCAACAAGAGATCTGAAAGTTGTTCACATAAAGTCAGTCTAACTGTGAGCCACTCTACTAGGATAATGGTCCAGCATTAGCAATTCCCATACGATCAAAATAGAGCAGTGAATCTCCCATTCTGAAAACACGTGCTGCACCACTTAATTTTCATCAATCAAGCAAGAAGGACACCACCTACAAACACATAACAAAACAGCCTACATCCATATTTTAACACCATCGTATAGCACATCCACACCTTCAGTAATAACCCATCAATCCACACACTACACAAGCCACTTACAATGCTCACTCAAATTAAGACTCAACTGTATCTCATCAAAAACCAAAAAACCACAAGATCACTTCAACTATTTTAACAGAAAAACACAATTAACGCACATATCAAAAAGCCCGATAATCACCGTCAATTGACACACTTAAGATACACACGATAAAGACCCAAATTTCACACACAAACCCTTTTTCACTCTACGCAAAATCCAACAGTGCCCTTGACAATTACAAACATGATATGCCACAATTTCTTAGATGATAGACTTCAATTTGGTGTAGGATTCTTTCGCAAGTATAAATGTAACAATTATATCTTTTTTAATCCAAGTCTAATTAATATATGTCCAATTAATAAATAAATTGTCAAAACTAAATAACAAATATATACTATATATCTTAACAAGCAGCTACCTTGGGTTCAATTTGTGCGGTTTAGTGCAACAATTGCAATAAGGTACTGATGGCTAATATGTAATGCCATTGATTGCCTCATCAAGAAAAACGAAGCTTAGGCTTTAAACCTGCAAGTAGTTAAGCTATCCATCTTTTAACAATTAGCTCTTCAAAAGAAATCTATATCGTAGAAGAAAAACGTGTTTTTGGGTCTGTTTGGCCCTCAATATGAATATTAATTTAAACTTCATAGATTGTTCATAACAACATAACAGGCTATTAAATTGAGGAGTACAACTAAAATTGCATCTACAATATACAATTTCTTTTGGTCCAATTACCACAATTTATAATAATTGTGACTCCATCTTCTATTTATAATAACCCATAATTTACAATTTAAAACTTTATTTCATAACTGTAAAAATCAAATTTGGATAGCAAATACTTGCCTAACATATTCAGATTGATGAATATTATATTTAATCGAGGTGAATAAAAATGAATATCTTCGGCACATTTACGTACTTATAAACACATATATAAATATAACCATACATATCTCTTATAGGACACAATACCACAGGACGTGTAGTTCTTCCATGATCAATCATCATTTGGTGCATGGAGAGAGAGAGAGAGGGACTAACGTCATAATGACGAGGAAATAGGCATTATCAAACTGTAAGAAATGGTCGATCATGGAGAACCAAAGAACCTTTCGTACTTCCTAGATCAACTAAAAGCTCCTTCTTTGACAAATGGGGGCCTACAATGAATCCAATTACTAATAATTGTCAGCTTCTTTAGGGTAAAACTTATCCATTGACTAGTACTCCACAACAAGCATCCACCATACATGCACTAAGTGCCGAGTCGTGGCCTCCTGCGTCCCTCCCATCCCAACCCATTGCCATTTCATTTTAATTTACATGATTTAAGCCTAAAATAAAAATACATAAAAGTCTTAATGGAATATATTAATACATAGAAAACTGATGTGTTCATCTATATGAGGAAGTGCCCTTTCCTTTTGGGAAACTAGAGGTGGTAATTAACACAAACAAGTCATATTATTTGTCTGGATCTTACATCTCTCTTCAATTGCGTGCAAAACTTGTATGGAACATAATGATGCGAAAGTCGTGTATTGTGCCATGCTCGAATTGTGAACAACAAACGAATTATGGAATAAATTTCCGAGGATGTATCGAAAGCCTGAAAGCCACAAGTCACAAATCAAAAAGTAACTTGAAAACATGTGATTCTATGCAAGTCATTTAAATGGACATTTCAAAGCGTGCAATATGAAGAATGTTTGACCTGATTCATATTCTTACACTGCAAGCGATTGATAAGGTCCCGATTCATCTCATCGGCGATTTTGGCAAAGCGTAACCCTCTTAATTACAAACAAGTCTTTTGCGAAACCGACTCTTTTGAACCACAGAATTTTGACTTGTTTATTCGTATTTTAAGAAAGAAATTTTCATTAATTATTATGATTTTACTTTTGTTCGAGTATTTACATTAATTAAACATAAAATTATTAAAAAATTTATAAATGATAAGGGTCAACTAAAAACTTGTAAACGTAAAATTGATCACTAAAAATAAAAATTAGATACTAATCATAAATTTAGGAGTACGTCATTATCTATTAATGTTAAAGTGCTAGAGTGAGAAATTTATAATATGTTTATATTCTTTCTTTTCCATATGTAAAAGAATTAAGGTACAAAATATAAACTCCTCCAACCATGTATTCAAACATCTTGAACTTATCCGTTAATTATATTTCAGCTATAGTTGATTTGCTAAAACCTGTCCTAGCTATAAGTAAGGTTTTAGTGGTTGGTGATAAATTTCCCTTTTTTCAGTCAGTAGAACCATAGGTTTCTTAACCCTGGACCTGGACGGAAGACAGAGTTGAGAGAACAGAAGTTATTCTTTTTTTTAAAAAGAAATTGATTGTTAATAGCAATATAATCAAACTTTTATTGCTAATGATAACAAATTCATTACATACGAGTTACAATATCTAATTAATTTGCTAATTAATATTTTTTATAAGTGTATTAAATTATTAACATATTTTTGTTAAAATTGAATAATTACATAAACGAAGATATTATCAAAATAATATTTATTAATTAAAATAGATAAAATGTAATGTTTAAAGAAATTAATATTTTTAGACAAAATTTTATTTACTAAGAAATTAATTTTAGATATTTTAATCTAATTTTTAAAAGAATAATATATTTTTGATTATTTATATTTTAATAATGAAATCAAATTATTATAAAAATGAAAATGAAAATGAAATTACTTTTTATGATATTCATAAATTATTTTCTTTTTCTATTTTTATTGTTGTTTTTATTTTTATTTATTAATGTGGATTTGACATCAGTCTCTCTGTTAGTTAGGAATAAAACTGCGTACAACTAAACTTCTCCATACCTCACGTCTTAGTGAGATTTTTACTAAGTATTATTGTTGTCGTCATCGTCGGTGTCATAAATTATCTGGAAAAATAAAACGGAAATTAAAGTAAAAATTTAATTAAATAAAATTCATTAAATAAAAAATAAAAATGAAATTGAAATCAACAAGATGGATAGAATTTCTTTAATCCAAGATGAGGCCCATCCAAATTAAAGAACAATGCGTATAGCCAAAAAAGTTGCATATGAAATCAATAAATTGCCTGTACAAGACGTAAGCAATTAATGTTCATAGATATTAGCAATTTGTATTAAGTTTCAATCCGTAAGTTTGTTCAAAATCCAAGGGCCATATATATTTCTACGGTAAGTGCATAAGTAACGAGTAGTGTGTATTGGCATACGTATATATATATATATATATATGTCTACCAGTCGATGGATATGGATATGGCAAAATTTAATGTTGTTTGACCACCGAGACTCTCGCTTAGAATTATTTGTAACAGGTCCATCGTGAGAATATACGACCAAACATGAGAAGACCAATGCCTGTTCTCTCTTCCTCTCGATAAATAATGTCACAAGCAGCCGCATTCATTTACTGAAACTTAGAATACGAAAACTCTCCCTCATATTCATTGCTTACCATCCTCATCCAGTCGTCCTTATTCATTTTAACGTTTTTCTTACACACAGAATCATCTTATCCTAACTTTGGTTGTGTTCTCAATCCTAGCTATTTCATATGGATGACGTCGAGGTTCCTCAGTATTTTGTCTGTCCAATATCTCTTCAGATCATGAAAGACCCTGTAACAGCCATCACAGGCATCACCTACGATCGTGAAAGCATCGAACATTGGCTATTCATCGGCAAGAACACTACTTGTCCGGTCACGAAACAGCCCTTGCCAACAGATTCCGATTTAACCCCTAATCACACTTTGCGCAGGTTGATCCAGGCTTGGTGCACTGAGAACGCGTCCCGTGGTATCGACCGAATCCCGACACCGAAACCTTGTCTTGACAAGTTCCATGTTCAGAAACTCTTGAAAGATATTTCTCGACCCGATTCACAGCTTAAAATTCTAAGACAATTGGAATTGTTTGCAGCCGAGAATGAGAGGAATAGGAAGTACATGATTGAAGCTGGCGTGCCTAAGGCCATGTTGTTGTTTATCGTGAACTGTGGTAAACATGGACAAAGTTCTGGTCTCTTAGAGGCACTTAGTATACTTAGGTTTGTACGAATTCCTCGAGATGAATCGAAGGTGATTCTTGCCGACAATGAACAGGTTATTGAGTCGTTGATTTGGGTCTTAGGGTGCAATATGGATAATCAAAGCTCTGTTAAATCTCATGTATTTTGTGTGTTGAAATTACTGTTTGAAGATGCTAGCTCTAGTGTTATGGAAAGGTTGAAACCTAAGTTCTTTGAGAGGATAATTGGCGCTTTGAGAGAGAAACTCACTCAGCAAGGAATCAACTCCGCTCTGCAAGTTTTGTTAGACGCTTGTCCAGGGCGAAGAAACAGAATGATGATGATCGAATCAGGTGCAGTTTTTGATCTCATTGAGCTTGAATTGAGATCACCAGAAAAAAGAACTACAGAGCTCATCCTAGGAATCCTGTGCCATCTATGTTCTTGCGCTGATGGAAGGGCACAGTTTCTGAGTCACAGAGGAAGCATTGCTGTGGTTGCAAAGAGGATCCTCACTGTCTCTACAGCGGCTGACGACCGAGCAGTTCTAATCCTTTCAATGATATGTCAATTTTCTGGAACAATCTCGGTGCTTCAAGAAATGTTGGATGTTAAAGCTGTGTCAAAGCTTTGCTTGTTGCTACAGTCTGACTCTGCACCTTATTTGAAAAATAGAACCAGGAATATCCTGAGATCATGTTCTGAGGAGTGGCAGAAATCTCCTTGCATTGATGATTCTTTTCTGACAAGTTAATAGCTGCCTTTGTGAAAGAGTGCATACTTCCCGCATTCAGGTCGGGATGACGTTCTGGTTTTACTATGCTTTCAATCCTCTAATACTTTAACTTAATTAGTTACGACATATAGCTTGGGGTCCATAAGTATATGCCATGTGATATACACCACCACCATGTGAGCAATTTCATATCACTTTCAATTTGTATGTGAAACTGGTGATAATGAGAATTTGGTACGATACCTTCTATGGAAGTTGGAAATCATGGCAATTGAAGAGGGACTAAATCAACTAAAGCTAGAAAGCATTTAGGCGTTTTAGCTCTAAGAAACCTACGTGAAGGTTGAGTAAAAAAATATCATATAAGGTTACCTATTGTCGTTATAACTCTACCTTTGATTGTGTTTGTTACTTCGATGGTCGTGTAGGTTCCATTGAGACCAAAACAATAATAAAACAAAAAGAAAACTACAAAACTAGCCATTTAACAAAGAAGTTAACGTCTTAGTTTTCTCGTGAAGTTCAAATTTGGTGTTGTCTTTAAATCTTTTAATATAATGGAGAAAAAAAATAACAAAAGATATGCATGAACATACAAGTATACTCATCCTGTCCGTCAATATAAAGCTTTTAAGCATGTCTGCCAATAATTTCTTCACGTTTTTCATATTCAGGGACATGGAGGTTTTCATACAGCGTCGGTTTGTGCGTGGTTAGAATAAAATAGAATTTGGTAACGAGACAGCACTTTAGAAAAGAAGTTTAAACAAATGGAGATAGGTTTGTGCTTTAAGTGTAAAGCTATAATCTACTAAAATGGAAAATGAGGACTTTCTAGTGTATAGAGAATCTCTTCGATTCAAAGGCATATATTTTTTAAATATAAAGCTATAGGTCTACCATAATAAACTAAAATAAAAAGACTTCATATCTAGCTAGTCTGAAAGATTAAAAACAACGACACGACAGAGGTGATTTTAGTTATGTTTCCAAGGCCAGAAGCTTTAGTAGATGTTCTGCAGACAGACCACCTTAATTCATGGGAAAAAGAGTGATATCACAAAGATTCGAAAGAGTATCGTTAATTGGCTCCAGGTTGTTTCAACTTGGGTCTAAGGTGCCTTTTAAGTCCTGAACATAAAATGAAAGATATTTGGTAGTCAGTTATTAATATTATTATCAATAATATAAATACCATTTTAATTAAAATATAAAATCAAGTGCGAGTGAAGTCAATAAATCTTCCATAATAAAAAGGAGAACACGTGAAAAAAATAATTATTCATTTTAATTTTTTAAGTTTGATATAAGTCTTTTGTCTTTAACTGATTAATTGGAAAAGTCGGGCAAGTTATGGGAATGATATCGACTAATTTTCATTCTGATCCCACAAAAACGAAGTTAAAGAAGATGAGTTAAGTAATGAGAAGAAAAAAAAAGTATTAATTCTTTGTGCAATCATGACCAAAAAAAACTCCATTTGAAAGTAGAAAGTGTTGTGAAAATTAACCGAATTAAAGCAGGCTCGGAGTTAAATAGGACTGAGGGAATAGTAATAAACACACAGATTTTATGTGGAAAACTCCCAAATTAGGATAAAAACTATGAACAAGGATAGAAGACTTTTACTACTGAGACAAGCTGGAGAATTACAAGGAAAAACTAGACCAAAAATATACAGAATATTTTTGTATCTCTCTTTCTGTCTCTTTTCTCTCACCTCAATTTCTCTTTTTTTTTGCTCTCTTGCTTGCTTGCTGCTCCTCTTCATGCTAAAAAGGCAAGAGTGCGTTGGCTATGTTAGCCATAGTGCTTGCTGCTCCTCTTCATGCTACTCCTGCGTTTTTATAGGCAGGAGTGTCTTGGCTGTGTTAGGCATGGTAGGCATCGAATTCGGTGCCTACCAAGCCTACCAACCAATAATTGTTGACAGTCATCAATTGTTGACAGCAGCCACAGTTGTTGACAATTCTCCCACTTGAAGATTTGATTGAGTGTCAATCAGATTGTTACACTATTCTTTCTACCTTGCCTCTTTATGTTACTTACGTTTCTGTCAGGCCGCACGAGGATCGACACCACATAAACTTGTCACCATTGATTGCTTTTGTCATAAAATATGCCAAGTTATCCATTGTATGAATTTTTTGTATGTCCACCAGTCCTTCTTCCACTTTCTCACGAATGAAGTAATATTGAACTCGGATGTGTTTTGTCTTTGAATGAAATGCTGGATTCTTGGCAAGATGCAAAGCACTCTGACTGTCGCAATACAAAGTAATATTCTCTTGTTTATTTACAAGTTCTTCCAACAACATCTTCAATTACACTGTTTCTTTACTTGCTTGTGTAGTTGCTACATATTCTGTTTCTGTGGTTGAAGTAGCCACAACTGACTGCAATTTTGAAACCCAGCTCACAGCTCCTTTAGCTAATGTAATCACATATCCTGTAGTGGATTTACTTTTATGAAGATCACCTGCATAATTAGCATCAACATATCCTTTGACAGTAAAATCCAATCCTCCATAACATAATGCAACATCTGAGGTTCCTTTGATATATCTGAGAATCCTCTTAACAGGATTCCAATGCTCTCAACCAGGATTCGCCATATATCTACTAACTACTCCCACTGCATGTGCAATGTCTGGTCTTGTGCTAATCATAGCGAACATTAGGCTCCCCAATGCTGATGCATACGGTACTCGAGATATCTTCACCCTCTTTTCTTCATTGCTAGGACTCATACTTGATAATAACTTGAAATTAACAGGAAGAGCGATATAAATTGACTTACAATCTTGCATGTTGAATCACCGAAGATCTTCTTCAAATAATTCTTCTGAGAAAGCCAAATCTTCCTATTATTTCTGTCTCGGTGAATATGCATCCTTAAAATCTTGTTTGCTGGTCCCAAGTCCTTCATTTCAAATTTCCTAGCCAACTGTGCCTTCAATTCTTTGATACGATCATTATTGGGGCCTGCTACCATCATGTCGTCTACATACAACAGCAAGACTATGAAATCATCTTTCTCAATCCTCTTGAAATATGCACAAGGGTCTGCATTTAGTCTGCTGTATCCAAGGCTCATGATGAAGGAATCAAATCTCTTATTCCAACACCTCAGCGCCTGCTTTAAACCATATAGAGATTTGTTCAACCTATAAATCAAATTCTCTTTCCCTTTTTCTTCAAAACCTTCTGGTTGGAGCATATAAATTTCTTCTTTAAGATATCTATGAAGAAATGCAGTTTTCACATCTAACTGCTCAAGATGCAAGTCAAATATAGCACTCATTGCCAGAACTACTCGAACTGTAGTGAGTCGAACCATAGGAGAAAATATTTCGTTAAAATCAATACCTTCTTTCTGAGCATATCCTTTTACCACCAATCTAGGACGATATCGCTCTACTTGATCATTACCACTCCGCTTAATCTTGTAAACCCATTTGTTGCCAATAGGCTTTCTTCCTTGCGGTAGTGATACCAGCTCCCATGTTTTATTCTTATGAAGAGCTTCAATTTCTTCCTGCATTGCTGCCATCCACTGAGATGCTTATGAACTATTCATTGCTTGATGAAGAGTTGATGGCTCTTCATCCTCAGTTAAAAGACAGTATGCAATATTACTCTTCATAATATAATATGAGTGCCAGCTTGGTGCTCTTCTCATGCGAGTTGGTCTCTGAGTATCTGGAACATCATATTCAACTAGTTCTTGTTCCCCGTGCTCTGGTGCAGCTTCAAAAGAATCATTTTGATCAACTTTCCTATCCACTTATACTATTGTAGTTTCTGGATTCTCTTGTACAGTGCTGAAATTTTCTGCTTGCTCTTGATCCTTATCTCCCATGAAGATAACATCCCTGCTGATAACAATCTTGTGGGCAGTGGGATCCCACAGATGATACCCTTCACACCTTCAGCATACCCAAAGAAAATGCATTTCTGGATTTTGGATCCAACTTTGTAGTTTCTTGGGCATTGAACATCACATAGGCAGGACTTCTAAATATATGGAGGTTGGAATAATCCACTGGTTTATCAGTCCACATCTCCATCGGTATCTTTAACTCAATTGTAGTTGATGGAGCTCGATTCACCACATAATAGGCGGTATTGACTGCTTCTGCCTAGAATTTCTTATCTAAGCTTGCAGTTCTCATCATCGCTCTTGTTCTTTCTAACAAAGTTCTATTCATCTGCTCTGCCACTCCATTTTGTTGAGGAGTGTATGCCGTCGTGAACTGCCTTTTGATGCCTTCTTTCTTGCAGAATTCATTAAAGTCTTTCCCAGTATATTCGCCTCCATTATCTGAGCATAAACACTTGATCTTCTTACCAGATTCGAGTTCTACCCGCGCTTTATAAAATTTGAAAGTTGGAAACACATCTGCTTTCCTCTTGATAGGAAACACCCAACATCTCCTCGAATAATTATCAATGAATGATACAAAGAAATTTGCTCATCCTAGGGATGTAACTGGTGCTTGCTATACATCAAAGTGAATCAATTCTAGAATTTCTTTGCTTCTGAACTTTGATGTGTTGAACTTTAAACGATGTTACTTACTCACAATGCAATGCTTAAAGAAGGGTAGTGATACCTTTGTGAGACCTGGAAGTAGATTCTTCTCTGCAAGTATCTTCATTCCTTGTTCTGACATATGTCCAAGCTTTCTATGCCACATCATTGCAGATTTGTGATTTGGACTAGTCACCACAACGGATGCTTCTCCTTCTTGGAAAGTTACTCCCTTCAGTATCTATAGATTTGTAACAATCTTCTCTACTTTCATAAATACCAGCGCTCCTTTAATCACTTTCATGATCTTGTTTTGAATCTCAAATCTGAAACCGAGATCACCCAGTTATCCTACAAACAACAAATTCTTCTTCAAGCCCTCCACATGTCGCACTTTTTCAATCGTCTGAGTTGTCCCATCATACATCTTTAACTTGATAGTGTCGATACCAATGATCTTTAGAGCTTGATCATTACAGCTATACACAGATCCCCCATAGACAGATTCATACTGATAGAACCATTCTCTTCAAGAGGTCATATGAAAAGTAGCTGCTGAATCGAGAAGCCAAACATCAACAAATCTTCTCTTACCTTCAATAGTCGTTGCTGCTTCACAGACCATTGCACCTCCATTATCTGAAGTATTTTTCGCATTTCCTTGAGGAATAGAATCTTTCTTATTCAAATTCCAACAATCCTTCTTCAGGTGCCCTTTCTTGCCATAATTGTGGCACTTGAAATTGTTGGATCCCGTTTCCGGAACCCAACATTCGGAGTTACAAAACGTGTGTACAGAATTTCTCGAAATACAAACGTGGGCGAAAACCAACGAAATCAAAACGCTTAAGGTCAAAACTTTTAATTCCGACATCCGAAAACGCATACTTTAGAAAAACGTTGGAAAACTATAAAGACAAGTTACATCTTCCGAGAAGACGACTTGGTTTAAACCAATCCAAATCGGTATAGTTTTTTTTAACACCATTTAAAGCAATTCAAAATTCAAAAGGTATTCATAGATCCCTCACCTCAATTCATTTGATTCTTCATATTCAATCATGCCTCATCATTTAAGAAAAATCCAATCTTTTTTTTAACTCTTATTAATAAATCGCAACAATTTATATTAAAGATCATCAACTCAACCCAATACCATTCATACACAATTCATATTTCAAATCCATACACAAATCCATAATTCATTTACATCATCAAATAAATGTTCACAAACTATAATGGCATTCCAAGCCCTATTACAACATCAATATCAAATATCTGAATACAACAAACACAAAACCCCAAAATTCTCAACATGTGCATAACCAAACAAAAGCCTATACCTTCTTTCCTCCGACCTCGTTCTCATCACCTACCTGGAGATGGGAATGAAAGGGGGTGAGCTTTACGCTCGCAGGTAACAAGTTTATAACCGAAAACAAGCAAAAACCGTTGTAAAGTTCAAATTAAAATCCATGTCACATATTTTCAAATTCAATAAGCAAAACTGTTGAAAGGTTCATTTGTCATATAAAAAAAATCATGATGATTTCATAAAATACTTCGTTTTCAGTCAAATACGAAATTCAAACTCAAAACTCATAATCCAAATATCATCACATCAACACAGCATAATCCATTTA
>JAOTAX010000005.1:35485770-35503381 GCA_025629825.1 Erythroxylum guanchezii | reverse complement strand
GTGGGAGCTACGAGTCTCGAGCTTATGCAGTCCTGTTGCTGAAATCAATGCTTGAAGTGGCAGATCCAATGAAACTTATCGGTTTGAGACCGGAACTGTTCGTTGAAACAGTTCAAGTCTTACGCGACCAAATATCTCTACAAGCCTCTAAAGCCGCCTTGCAACTATTGATCAATGCTTGTCCGTGGGGGAGAAACAGAATCAAAGCAATAGAGGCCAACGCAGTGTGGATTTTGATTGATCTTCTAATGGATTCATCAGAGAAAAGGGTCGGGGAGATGTTACTAAACGTGATCGATTTGTTGTGCCAATGCGCCGAAGGAAGAGCAGAGCTGTTGAGGCATGGAGCTGGCTTAGCCATTGTTTCAAAGAAGATATTAAGGATTTCTCACGTGGCAAGCGACAAGGCAGTGAGGGTTCTGTTGTCCATTTCCAAGTTCTCTGCAACTCCTTCTGTGCTTCAAGAGATGTTGCAGATAGGTGTTGTGTCCAAGTTGTGTTTGGTTCTCCAACTTGAAAGCAACCCCAAAACCAAAGGGAAGACGAGGGAAGTTCTTAAATTACATGCTAGAGTTTGGAAGAACTCTCCTTGCATACCGGAGAACCTTCTTGGTTCATATCCAGCTTAGAATTCAAAAGCCATTTACTGGCTTCCCTTCAGAGACTATATTAGGCGATTGATGTACAGATTTCATAGGTCATAGATGTTACTATATCAGGAGAAATATCGTACAAAATGGTTTCAATTAATGTTACTTGTCGATTTCGAGGAATGGATTTCCAAATTTTGTCATTTCCAGGAAATTAATGATCATTTTCAAGTTGAGATTACACATGTCATTAGAATTACAAGAGGTCATTAACCACTTCTCTTATGGCATCGTTCTTTCCAATATAATTATAGAAGCGAGCTCCTCTTGAAGGAGTAACGATTATGTACGTTTACTATTTCCCCTTGTTGCTAGCAACAAATAGCGATCGGAGTCCAATTTCTTTTCATAAGAAAAGAAATCCTTTGTCGAAATTAACAAATATTATAAACTGAGTTGCTACATAAAATATATGCCAAGTAAGCTCTCAAGCTGGTTTTGGATATGTTGGCTTGCCGTAGAGGGTGTATTAGGAGGGTTGCATTATTTACAAACGTAACGAAATTTGAGGGACACCACCAGCATATTCGTATTCTTTAATCTTATGAATTAGTTGTAAAACAAAGAAATGAAATTAATGAGTGCTGATGAGCATGTAATGGTCTTAGAATATCTTTTTTTTTTATGCCTAGGGATACCTGCCTTCCTGGTGATGGTCCCTCTATATTAATTTGGAATTGAATTTAAGTCTAGTCAAATCTTAGTAACAGTTTCGTGTTTCTATATATTAATTTCACACACACAACAAAAACATATTTCCTTTGTTAGGATTTTTTTCTTTTCTGTTCAGATAACAGAAAATATTTATCTCAAATGGCAAATCATAAGTTGCAAGTTGTTGTTGTTGTTGTTGTTATATTATTATCCTTTTAATTTCTTCTTCAAAGTGGAGATTCATAATAATAATAATAATAATAATAATCAAATTTAAATATTATAAATTTTGAGAAGGATTAAATATTATACTTTTGTTAATTTAACAATTAGATAAGAAATATTTCTATTAAAGTTTATAAATTGAGTTCATGAATTGTGTTTAAATACAATACAATAAAATTTAATTATATTTCTTCTTATTTTAAGGGTTTCATATTTTAATTTTTTTTAATTTTAACTATAGTTAATTACTTTGATAGTTTAGTCTTAGTTCATTAATTCAATTAGTAAACCAAGTTGGTTCTTTTCTAGGCTTGTGTTGTTGTGCAGATAAAATGAGAAGTATATGTATTCTATATATCGCATATGAGTTATTATTAATATGATACTAGAAGAAATTGAATATTTTTATTTTTAAATATAGAGCACTCTAAAAATTATGAAAGATAATAATAGGAATGTTTTATTTTTCAGAAATTTATTTTATTATATGCTTAATTGCTTTTTTAAGGAGTCCAAATGTCATTAGACATCTGTTTCCTTTATATCAACTGGACATGAATAAAGTTTGTGAGACTCTTAATGAAAATATCATCGATGATCCTTAAAATATTGAAAGCTCAAATAATGAAGGAATTGAAAATTATAAGGAAGATAAATTTCTAACAAACAAGATTTTCTTTTTTAAAATATCGTATTAATTTGATAGCCTTAAACTTATGGAAGTTATTTTTAGTATATTCTTCAAAGATACGGATTTTGGTTGTTCAACCAAGCATTAACACGGAAAAGGATGGTGAAACCTAAACTATATGCCAATCATCAAATACGTACGAATAGGAAAAAAGTATTGAAATGTCATAGTTTCAAATCAAATCTTAAATTTACGAATTTGTTTAAATATATGGATTTGAAACATCCAAGCGTTAACTTGGACAAACAAAATATTTTTTTGGGGTACGTCAAACGTGCCATGCATAGCATGCCATGTATATTTAGATGCGGCTTGCAGCATTCCATCTTTGAATAGAACCTCCTCTGTTTTCACACGGATCGAGGTCAAGGTTTCCCATGTGTTATTTAATCTTAGATAAGGACGTCAATGCTTATCTCACTTTGCGTTGAACAAGTGGTCTACGTTATCCTCCGCCTCCAGCCTGACCAACCCCACCAAAACCTTTATTTCTGAAACCAGGTGCTTTGATCTCTGCCATTATAATTAAGTGATGCACATGGTATAAAGCAAATTTACCATGAGTTCCACTCCACGGGAAGAAGACGAAATAGTTGGGAGTTCCATCTTTTGTGGATGGAAAAACATTATTTATTCAAACTTTCTCCTCACATACATGCACCAATATGAACCTATCACTTTAAACTTATAGCCCTAAAATATATATTATATTCAAATACGAACTTATCTCGGTGATTCCAATCAGATGAATTTAAAAATTATGAAGTTGTGCTCCTAACTTTCCTACCTCTCAAGAGCAAGACAAAAAGAGAACGAGCGTTGTTGAAATTAACGCAAAAAATTTTACCCCTTACATTTATGAAATATCATATTTTACTTTGAAATGAATCTATATGTCTCAAATCAATGACAATTAAGACCAAAAGTAAGAGCTAACTGATTAATCAAGATCATCGGTGGCCCAAACTTCGCGACGATTATTCGACGAACTCAGCGGTCAGTGTGCGGCAAATGTGATTGGGACACAACAAGACTGCGGAATTTATAAGAAATCGGAAGCACCGCTTCAACGATGTCAGATACACAGGCCATCAGCATATACGTGCATAAAGGCCAAAATTCACTGTTTTTCCTAGGGAATGATGTCAAGTTTAGTAGCTGCCGGTACCTTAGGGAGAAGAAGATTGCTCAAACGTTTAAAAGCTAAACTTAATAAATAATTGTTACTAGTCGATATAAGATATCAAAATATCTTGTAAAAATATGATCTTTGTCACGTAATCAAAACTGACATTTATAACTGAAAAAAGCGTAGGGGTTGTGGTTTTATAAACTTTTCAATTTTATCGTGTTGTCTCTGTTACAAACAAAAACAAGAACAATAAAAAACGAAATAACAAATAATACCAGAAATTTAGTAACGCAGTTCGGCACTTCTTGTCTATGTCTGCTGGACCTTGATCTAGCTTAATACTTTCACGAAAGTACAATACATTTATCTAAGGCTTTATTGCGCCGACATCACTCAACCCTTGACATTATTTCTCAACCTTACTTCCCGTAAAAGTTTTTCACACCTAATAACACGACCGATTCGTGTTAACCTCGTCAGAGGATTTTTCTAAAGAACTTTTAATTAAAAAATAATTAATAAAAAATAACTCAAGCGATGAATCAACTAAGAATAAAAACATAATATACTTGAGACAAAAAAGAAGACAACTTTCCAATCGGTTCAGCTCCTCCGAAATGGATCTGGAAATTGTTCCCCAGCAGGACCTATCCATGGTAACTTCAGAATTAGACTATGACTGCTCAGTTTACAACCGATAGAACATACACGCAGTCCTCAATTAACTTCCAGCCAAAAAACCAACCCATATAGAGAGAGACGCTCCCAACCGTGCGCTACTCCAACAATCCAATGTCAAAAATAAGAGTCTCAAGATTCTTCCCTCACGTAAATCATCCAACTTCAATGTAACACCCCACCCTGACAAGGCACGTACCCGATATCCTGAGTGATGTCCGAGTGCTGATCCGACAAGGGTGGCATACTAAAATGATCAGACTCTCGAAAACAAAGTACAATTTTTTTTTCTTTTTAAGATAATACGCACATTTTGCGGAAATCAACATTTTCAATCACAAAGTTACAACCAATACACAACTCGTCAGAATTTCACTAGTCATTTGGGCCAAAATTCAAAAACAAAACATTTTAGTCATAATGTCTTTACATTACAACATCATTAATATGCACATTGTACGGTATTTATGAATATATAATTTGATACAAAATTTGCGGAATATACAATTCAGTACGAAAATAAAGAAATATAATGCAAACACGAACTGATCTTGACCTCTATCCCTTACTTGAATGCAGTAGGTATACTCCCATTTGTCTAACGGGGTACTCTTCAGAGCCTGAAAAATATTTACAAATTTTGGGTAAGTTTTGTGAATTCAGTGAGTGACCATCATCGATGGCTCACCCAGTCACATAACACATAATTCACATCATTTATCTAATAATCACATTGGATCACATACACTCACTCAATCATTTCACGTTTTACATTCAACATATTATAATCATTTATATCATGCATATACAGTGGACATAAGACCCACTTTCCATTTATTACTTTGTTATGACCGAATGCCTAAACTGTCTCATATTCATTGTGGATATCGGGCTCATTGATAACTGTCTCGTATCCGTTGGAGATACCGAGCTCATTAAACGTTGAGCTTGAGGCTCTGATGCGCATAACTTAGCTTAAAGCTCTTTTCACGTTGGCTACTCTGATCACAACTGCCTTTATCTTTTATGCATTCATATAGTGAAATGCATCAATCACATATGATCACTTATTCACTTTCACATATCATCGAACCTTAGTCCAATATGCAACATTTATGTTGAGAAACACTTTGTGATCATGCATTCATGTCATGAAGCATTTAGTTCGTCACGTTCACATACAATTAGCACTTCATTATTACATTTAAGCATCAGAAACCTCGGACTTTCACTGTCCGGAATCACACAATCAATTCACATCACATTTATAATCTCTTAAGTCATAACATAAACAAAACAAACAATAAGGTAAGACCATCTAGGTCTACTCATAGTACGCTCCAGATTAATATTTGCTTCCAAGTTCTGGAAATGTCTGAATCCGGACGTTTATCCTGCACATCCAAATTATGCAATATACATATTGCACACACACATTAATAATTTTGCGCAATTATAAGTATTCTTTTATGCACAAATATGGAATATGTACAATGTATGCTTAATGACAATCCTGGGTATATTATCAAATGTCACATCATATCCTAATTCTCATTTTATAACTCAATTACGTTTCATTTCATGGTTAGCATTCTTTGCTCTTATTATCAATTTTTCATTCACTATAATTTGATACACTTTATTCCTCTTATTTGAATCACAACCTCAATCATGTGAATATCTTTATTCCCAAAAAAACTCATGCCTTTGGTACTTTGATATCAACACTTCATTCAATAATGTTATTCCAACATTACAAGATTACACATTCCAAACTCTCCTTTCTTCTTATAAATTTCTCTAAATTTTCAAACTTTGGGTATATTTTCCATGATCAATTAGACAATGCAAACAAAGTAATTTGGCAACACTTTCTTCTAAAAAAATGTTCCTCATTGTCTTAAGTTTTTAATGACACCAAAATCATTCAATTTGGTTCAGAAATCCGAAAGTTATACCTCAAACATTTCTGGATTGTTCTTATACTGAAACAGTACACTAAACTCAACTTTCATCCAGAAATTGAAAGTCTTAGAGACTGTATAAAAACTCGACTTCTTCATGTAATTTGTAGAACTATTCCTCTAGTTTACCCCAAATTAAAAATCATCTCATTTAGATGACTAAAGATCAAGATATAACCAAAATACCCTAGCATGTTTAGTGGAATCATACCAGTTTATACTATTCCAACATAATCCCTCACTTTCCTTTAATAATTTTTTTTCAAATCAATAAATAATGCTACCAATTTTTATATAGAGATAGAAAAATGTGTTAGGAATCTATTGCTTCAAGAATCACTTTATTTGGAGGTCGGGTTATGAAGTTATGGCCAAAGAATCAAATATGCCTATGTCCTCAATCATGTTGTACCTATCTCGGGACAATTGGCATAAATTTCACTAGGGATATTGGATTAAGGTTGTCTTTGGAAGTTTTCTGAATTCTAAATCTAAAACTTTTATGAAGAACTTGAAGCGAGATTTTGTCATTTGGAGGGTCAAAACACAGGTCGTGTGAAACTACACGGGCAGACCATGTAACCCACGGGTCTGGCAATTTTCTACATCAGGAATATACGACTAGTGTGAATATACACGGCCTGACCGTGTAACCTTCGGGTTTAATGAACATTTTCACTCTCCAAGACCCCTCTAATGAATCCTAAATCTATTCTAACACAT
Source organism: Erythroxylum guanchezii (assembly GCA_025629825.1). Taxonomy (NCBI): domain Eukaryota; kingdom Viridiplantae; phylum Streptophyta; class Magnoliopsida; order Malpighiales; family Erythroxylaceae; genus Erythroxylum; species Erythroxylum guanchezii. The sequence continues at coordinate 35,496,664 of JAOTAX010000005.1, read as the reverse complement.
ATTTCACTTATAATCTTCCCAAATTCACCTATTCTAATGCAATATCACTTCATAACAATTCATACACCAATTAGATTTCATTAACTCTCAAATCTCAACTCTGAACTCATTTGATTCATCATCTCAAATGGATAACTTCTTCAAATATACCTAATTTCAACTCAACATCATCCATACATAATTCACATTCCCTACTTGATCATAAACACTCAAAATATAACACATTCTCATACACTCAAAACATAACACAACATGTACATTCATCCTCCAATGTACTACACCCTGTCCTCAACTTCATGACAAATTTTGAGACTTTTAAATACATAATTTAAATTTGATGTCTTCATGAAAAATGTAGCCATATGTCTCTAGTTTAATCCAAAATAAGAATCATCTCATTTAGATAACTAGAGAAAAAGTTATGGCTAAAACACAGGAGCATATTCAGAGATCATGTTGCTGCTAAATTTTCCAGATCAACTACCAATTTTATTTCCAAATCGTACCCTAACACAACTCATACAAAGATCACATTTTCTACTCCCTCTACTCCTCATTCTCAACTCCATTTCAACTCATCTCTACACTCATTCATTAACACAAACAGGTCATAAACACATTTCTATACTCATCAACTTCCAATTCTCATTAAAACATCCTCATAACCAATCCATCTTAAAAACATATGTAGCATAACTTATAGTTTCTTACTCATCATATACAATATCAATCATCTTTAAAACAACTCCTAACCCATTATTTAGCATTTATATGAAACAAAACATCAATATATGCATATATATATGTTCATTTCTTCACCAACACTCTAACATATACAAAGCTCCTTGTCATGATCATTCAACCTTCAAAACACCTCTATAGATCATTAATCATCAATAAAAGCAAGAAATTTACATGCTCTTTATCATTCACGACACATACATACACAAACCACCATTTTATGAAATTAACCTCCAACTATCATCATAAATGCTTCATTTTGAAAAAACCCACAATGATTAAAGCCCTACTTACTTGATTTAGATCCAAAATCTTCAAGAATACCAAAAATCCCTAGCTTCACCAACAACCCGCGATCATCATCATTTTGAGGGTTGGAAGGTTTGGGTTTTTGGTGAGAATGGAATAGAGAGCAAGGTGAAAGAGGAGCAAGTAAGAGATGAGAGAGCTAGGTTTAGTGTGGGTGGAGATTGGCAACAAAATGACATCATGAAGAAGAAAACCAACGAGGAAGAAGAAGGAGAGAAGCTACGAAAATGAGGAAAAGAACAAAAATCAACACTTGGTCTTCTCATATGAAAGCATCGTGAGACAAAACCAAAAAGGGGTGGTCTTTAAAAATTTAAGGCTTAGTGAACTTAAGGCATTGTTTGGCAAGTGATATTAGTCACTTGCCACATGTCCAATTCTTAAAGCATTAGACTAGGTTCTTTCATTTACCTAGTCCAATCAATTTCAATTTCTACTCCAATTGTCTTCCAAAATTTCAATGGCACTTTTTAATAAATCCTAAAGTCTTTTATCAAAATTTCCATTGCCATTGGACAGTAATTTCTATTACCATTTAATAATTGTTTAGCCACTTGGCATTTTTCCTCATCCAAAAATTAACCAAAAATTCAGGAATTTTCCTAAATTTCATCACAAATTCTAAACAATTAAATATGCCCTCTAAATTAATTTTCAACACATAAAAATCACAATTCTTAATAAAATCACATTTATAAACAATTATACCAGGAAATTGTCAATGAATGCATGTACAATTATTTTTATGTGCAAAGATTTAATATTCACGTGTATGTGCATATCATGTAATGCATAAACATGAAATGTGTTTTCTATTTCCTCAGTAATCTCTTATATTTATTATTTTAGGTTTAACATGGGTAACGGGATGTTAAATTCAACAATTCCAATTAAATCATATGGGACACGATGTACACCTCCCACTCAAAAATCAAAAGACACGTATGTGTCTTTCACACACAAGCCCGGAGGACAAGTCTTTAGCTGTGTTTTTCCAGAATACAATTGACACACTCCACAAAATTGATGCAACACCTACCAAATTCACGTCAGCCATCATGGAGACATATATGATCCCACCATAAAGAGCCACACTCTAACACGTAAAACCAATTCACTTAATTCCTATCCCAAAAATCCATCAATGCGTATATCAATCACCAACGTGATAATAATAGACTTTAATTTTGTGTAGGATTCTTTCACAACTATAAGTCACTTAATTCCTATCCCAAAAATCCAGCAGTGTGCATATCAATCACCAACGTGATAATAATAGACTTTAATTTTGTGTAGCAACCACATCTCTTTGAATCCAAGTCCAATTAATATCTTATATGTTCAATTAATAAATAAGATATCAAAACTAAATAAAAAGATATATACTATATAACTTAACAATCTCCCCCTTTTTGGCATTTTTGTCACAACTCTTAAGCTCCTCCTAAATAACGTAATTGGACATATAAATATTGAATCCACAATGCTCCCTCTCAATTTAACATTCAATAGGCAACACTAGCACAAGTCAAGCATAAACAACAAATCACAAAAGATTAAATACAACTTCAGTAAAGTCTTATCTTATACCCCTTTGGGACAACATATGCCAAAAAGACTAATTCAAGGAGCACCGGGAAAGCGTAGAACCCGTTGCTTTAAGTGGCGAAGAGCATCAGTAGCCACTTGAATGATACCTTCAATCCTCTCAATTTTTGTAAAGAGAGCTGCATGAGTATTGACAGAAGTCGTCCCTTAGACATCCGAGAGGCCAAATGTGGTGTACGGAAAAATCACTACCCGTGGTTAACGAAAAATCCTTGGAGAGATGTTCATCAAGGCCACCAACTCAAGTATACTCGAATCTATCTTGGGAACTTCATTGACATATTAAAATTGAGAGATTACGCATGGAAAGTATAGTAAAGAATGTGGCTTACTCTTAATGGCCAACATAGCTTCAATAATGAGGCGTCTAAGATTGAATCGCACCCTAGTACCAATCGCATAAATCAATTTGGCTTGTTCCAAATAGACAAAAACAACGTGTGTGCTCGGCATCCAGTTGGTCACAATTAATTTAAAGAACATGAAATACTTTTGGGTAAGCATTGAGGAACGAAGTATAGAGCTAGATAGCCATGCAGTCAATTTCCCACCAATCACAATCGTAGCAATTAAGTCATTTGTCACATTCCAATCATCACCATAAAGCAGATCACCAATCAAATTATCAAATCCTAGAAACAAATTTAGATGAGCAGCATCAAAACGGACTACCTGACCCCGCACATATACTGCTCTATAACTCATAGCAATCTCATTTAGAATATCACAAAAGAAATTGCAGTAAAATTCTTTTACCATATCTGAATCATAGTGCTGTGGAAGCAGTGAGGCTTGTAGTAAAAATCGCTTCGATAATAAAGTGTCTAGACCATGTTGTTAAAACTATTCTAAGTTGAGTGGGCAATCGAGAACAAACCCGACAGTGTTGAGAGTTGTCCATTTTTGTTCAACCGCGGAAGAGTAGAACTTGAAAGAAATCGCATTATCCACTGTCAGATGAACAAAAGAGTTACGTCAAGGTGGTGAGATTGTTTTTTGACCCACACCTTTGTACGTTTTTGAGGAGCCGTAGGAGGCGCAATTGGTAGAGCAGGTACTGCAGGAGTCTTATCAGAATCTGAAGCAGAGTATTCAACCATGGATAATATGACCTGAGTAACATCATCATCTGGATCTGGTACTTTTTCCTGAATAGAGGTAGTGTCGGGAATATCAATAGGAACTACAGAAGATGACCCAGCCCTGGTGAATCTCTTATCGGGGTGTCGGATTGAGCATTAATCAACTAGAACGACATGTTGGAGCTACTGTTTTCTGACACTAAAGGGAACATTTTCTCTTTGTTCTTGCCCATATTTTCCGAAAACACCAAAATCCCAACCAAAATCAACAAATTGAATCAACCTTGAAGTGAAACGAAGCAATACCGTAAAGAGAAGATATGTGTCTTCAATGGAGATTCACAAATTTCACATATGCATTGAGTCCACAGTGGAGAAAGCTTCAACCCAATGTCGCGTGTACCTTGAGAGCTTGAGAGCCAACACAGATGAGAAATAGATGAAGCTTCAGTGGTGATGTCCCTTTAAATCCAACATAAATCCAATGCCCATGATGAAAATGTCTTCAACGCAGCTATGGGAGTGATTTGAAGCTTAGGAGTGGACGAATAGAGATGTAAGAGGAGCGTTGGTAAGTAGAGAAAGACACATAGGGATTTTTAATCCCTTGGATGAAAAACTTTTTTTATATAAAAACTTTTCTTTTTTCTTTTTTAAAAATTAATAATACATCAATAATGTAGAGCACAAAGTCCCAAAGCCCTTCTAAGAAGTTCAAACCTTATTACATCAAGAGATTTCGTAAAGATATCTGCCAATTGCTTTTTCGTAGATACATGTGACAAGGTAACTTTTTTGCTTTCCACAAGATCTCGAATAAAGTGGTACCTAAGATCAATATGTTTTGTTCTTGAATGCTGAACTGGATTCTTAGAGATGTCTACGTCACTCATATTATTGCATAAGATAGTCAACACATTCTGATCAATCCCATAATCTTCTAACATCTGTTTCATCCAAAGAAGTTGTGAACAATAACTACCTGTAGCGATATATTCTGCCTCAGCGGTCGATAGTGAAATTGAATTATGCTTTTTGTTATACTAAGAGATTAAATTGTTTCTTAAGAAGAAACAACCTCCTGAAGCGCTTTTCTGATCGTCTAAGTTTCCCAATCCACATCACTATATCCTGCTAAATAAGATGTCGAGTCAGATGTATACCATATCCCAAAATCAGATGTTTCGCTTACATACCTGATAATCCTTTTGACTGCTGTCAGATGTGTATCTTTCGGGTTGGCTTGATAGTGAGCACATACGTCAACGCTGTAACAGATCTCTGGCCTACTTGCAGTCAAATATAATAAACTTCTGATCATGCTTCGATATAGACTGACATCAACGCTTTTACCATTCTCATTTCTGTTTAGTTTCGTTGAGACACTCATTGGTGTTCTCACATGTTTGGCATTCTCAAGATCGAACTTCTTTATTAAACTGTTGGCATATTTGGTTTATGATATAAAAATTCCATCCTTCACTTGTTTAACTTGCAAAACCAAAAAGAAATTCAGCTCACCTACCATACTCATTTCAAATTTGGATGTCATTAATTTAACAAATTCATCTACCATCTTGGGATGTGTAGCACCAAAAATAATGTGATCAACATAGATATGAGTAATCATAAAATCAGATTTAAACTTTTTAATACACAGAGTTTTGTCAACACTACCTTGTTTATATCCTTGCCTGATAAGATGTTGTGTGAGCCTTTCGTACCAAACCTTTGGTGCTTGTTTGAGACCACAAAGAGCTTTCTTTAGCTTAAAAATGTGATTTGCATGGGCTGAATCAATAAATCCTTTCGATTGCTAGACATACACTTCTTTCTATATAAATCCATTCAAAAAAGTACTCTTTACATCCATTTGATAAAGCTTAAACCCCTTCATGCATGCTATGCCCAATAATAGTCTGATAGACTTAAGTCATGCCACTAGTGCAAAAGTTTCGTCAAAGTCTATTCCTTTAACCTGAGAATATCCCTGAGCTAATAACCTTGCTTTATTTCTAGTTACATTACCCTTTTCATCTGTTTTATTTTCGAAACACCCATTTTGTTCCAATCATATTAGTATCTGATGGTCTTGGCACTAATTCCCATACATCATTTTGTGCAAATTGAATTAATTCATCTTGTATAGCTACTGCCTAGAACTCATCTTGTAGAGCTTCTTAGCGTTCTTTGGCTCGAATAAAGATGTGTAGCACAAGTATCCCGCAAGTTCTTGATAATTAACCCTTTTTCTTTCCCTTGTTTTTCTTCTTTCACTAACATCTCCAATGACGTTCTTTACTGGATGATTTCTTCTGATTCGAGAGAGAGAATCCCGGTTCAAATAAGCTTCTCTCAAGTTTTGAACATTTAAAGGAATAATTTCCGCATTCGGTGTTTTGGTTGATTCATCATCTGAAGTAACTGACAGTTCTTAATTTGCGTAGTAACTTCCTCAGTAGCAGCTAACTGCAAATCTGGGCAATTTTTCAATCTTGTCTCGTTGCTTGTTTGAGCTGGTTCATAAGGACGATTATGTAGATTTTCTTCTGCCACTTGTCCATTAAACAAAGATACATAAACTATCACAACATTTATGGACTCTAACACTTTCTTGGTTTTTTGATTATATACTTGGTAAGCTTTAATGTGAGTTGAATAAACAATGAAGATTCCTTCATTACTTTTGGTTTTGAATTTTCTGAGCTATTCCCGATCTCTAAGAATGTAGTACTTACTGTGAAAAATATGAAAGTAACTCACATTTGGTTTCTTTCCTTTCTAGAGTTCATAGGATATCTTGTTCAATATGCTTCGAAGATAAACTCTGTTACATATGTGACATGCTATATTAACTGCTTCAGCCCAAAATCACATATACAATTTACTTCCATTCAACAAAGATCTGGCCATTTCTTGAATTGTTCTATTTTTTCTTTCCACAACTCCATTTTGTTGTGTAGTTTTGGGTGCTGAAAATTCTTGCATGATGCCATACTCATCATAAAAGTTATTAAAGCTTGTATTCTCAAATTCCCTTCCGTGATCCGATTGAATTCTCAATATAGTCATATTTTTCATATTCATGACTTGCACACATAGGCTTCTAAAAGTCTTGAAAGCATTTGATTTTTCTTTCAAAAATGATACCCAAGTATATCTCAAATAATCTTCAATACAAGTTAAAAATATCTAATTCCACCAATGCTACCATGTTGTGTTACAGCTTCCAATTTTTTCAACTTGCTAATGAGATCAAAATTTATGTGTCCAAGCTTTTGATGCCATAAATCAATGTTATTGTCGTGAGTGATTGATTTACAGGTGGTCATGACCTGCAACATATAGCAATTGTCGGCTAATCGCTTGCCAATTACAAGAAATTCTCCTTGTTCAGTTAGCACCCTGCATTCATCACTTGTAAATTTAACTAACAAACCATCATCACAAAGTTGGATTATACTCACCAAATTGGCTTCTAGTCCATCGACATAGAGCACATTCTTAAAGAGAGGCAATCCATCCACGCATAATGTTCCTCTACCAATCACTGAAGCCTTCTTTCCATCTCCGAAGGTCAGGTGACCATCCATATAACTCTAGTAATCGATTAAGTAATTCTTTTCCCCTGTCATGTGGCGTGAACATCCACTATCAAAATACCAACCATGTTCCAAAGTTGCCTTCATCGATTTAAGAACCACGAGAGCTTGCAAATCATTTTTTTTCACCCAAGTAGATTTCGATGCTAAGAGCTAATGTTGAGATTTTTATGAGGGACGTAGAATTCTTTGGCTTTGGCTTCTTTGAAACAGCATCTCCAGTAACTAGTAACATCTTGGCCTTATATGCCCAATAACTCCACAAAAATGACACGTGGGTACAAATCTTCGATTCTTTCTCGATGTTTCTTCTTCTCGGATAGATCTGGACATATCATTTTTCTCCTCATTCACTTTAGAGCACTCATCCTTATAGCCAATGCCTTAAAGATCCCCTTTAACCTTACTGATTTTCATTAACTTTTCTAGTTTTTCTGTGCCTCCATTCAATATTCTCAATCCCTTTTCGGTACTTACTAATCTCATTCTAGCTTCACCAAGCTCATCTAATGCCAACATCAATTTCTTTTCTAACTCTTGGATGGTGTTCTTCATGGAGAGATTCTCTGCCTTCAATCTTTCATTCTTTTTACACTTTTTTACCCATTTTCTTATATAGCTTTGTAAGCCTTGTAAATATTCTCCTTTTTATCATCTAGGCTGTAACATCCCGTTTCCACACAAATGGTTAGAACCCTAAAAATTTGGTACATGTGAGATCAATCACAGAAATTATAAAAACACATCTCATGCTCATGCATTACATAAGGTGCACATGCATATGAATAGTGAATCTTTCCACATAACAATAATTGTACATGTATTCATTGACATTTTGGGTACAATTGTTAATAAATGTGAATGTTATTGAGAATTGTGATTTGTTTGTATTGAAAATTGATTTGGAGAGTGTAATTGTTGATTTAGAATTTTTGGAAAATTTTGGAAAAAAATTCTGAAAAATTTGGGGTAATTTCTGGACTAAAAAAATGCCAAGTGGCAAGACAATTATGAATTGGTAGTAGAATTTACTGTCAAATGGAAATGAAAATTTAGATAAATGGCTTTAGGAATTATTGACAAGTGTCATTAAAAATTAGGAGACAATTGGAGACAAATAGACTAGTTTAAATATGAGTCCATATGGGACCATAAGAAGGTGACAAGTGTCACTACCACTCACCACACACCCCATTCACGACACTCTCACTTGAAAGACCCCTTAAATTGTTATGTCTTCAATTTTATCTCTTGCTTTCTTCATTTTCGTGGCTCCTTCTTCTTCGTGGCTCCTTCTTCTTCTCTTCTTCTCCTTCATGAGTTTTTGTCTCACCCACTTTGAACCTTGCTCCATCTTTCGATTTCTACTTCCATCTTATTTTTTCTTCAATTTGTCACAAGAAAAACCTACCTTTACCTCCTTTAGAAGATGAAGAATGTGGGTTGCTTGGGAGCTAGGGTTGAGTGAGAGTTTGAAGATTTGAGAGCTAAATCAAGTAAGTATCTTGTCAAATATCATGGGTTTTGGTTAAATGAAACAGTTGTGATGATATTTAGAGGTTAATTTCATGAGATGGGGTTTTGGGTATATGGCTGTCGTGTATAGTGAAGGGTGTGTAAAATTTGTGTTGTTGATGAGTAATGATTTATAGAAATATTATAGAGGTTAAATGACCTTGATAAGGAGTTTGGCATAAGTTAGAATGAAGGGTAAATTGAGATTTGATGACTTGATTTTGTAAAGTTTATGTATGTGTTTTGAGTGATGAAAAAAAATTATGTACATGTCTTGTTTTTGATTATGTAGAATGAGTAATAATTCATGTAATGGCCTAGAGATGTTTGAGGTTGATTGATCTTCAAAGTGAGTTTTAGATGAGTGTAGAAAATTGGCTATGAATGGGTTAGTATTTATATGGTCTATTTTTGGTTAATGATCATTATAGATTATGATTTGTTTGTGATTGATGGATTGAGATGAGTTGGATAGAAAATGAGGAGGAAATAAAATGGAAGAGATAAGCTAGGTATAAGATGAGTTAGACGTAAATTGTTGGATGTTGGAAAATCTGGAAATTGGTAGCAGGAAAAATTCTACTGATATACTTTTGTGTTAGCCATAACTTGTTATGTAGTTATCTAATTTAGTTGATTCTTGATTTAGATTAAACTAGAGACATATGAATATCTTTCTTATGAAGATCTTGAATATAAATTTTGCTTTTAAAGAGTCTCAAATTTTGATGTGAAAATGAGAATTGGATGCAGCAAAATTGTGGATGAATGTATATGCTTATGTTTTCTTTTGGGTGTTTATGAACAAGTAGGGGATATGAGTTGGGTATAAATGATTTTGAGCTAAACTTGAGGTATACATGAAGTAGTCATCAACTTGAAATGATGAATTTTGAATATGAAGTGCTTGATACTTAGGAATAAGATATGTTATGAAAAAAGGATAGAAATTTTTGAATGATAAGGTGTAGTTAAATATAATGATTGAAACGAGTTGAGAGTTGAGGGCTTAATGAAATCTAATTGGTGTTTGAGTTGATATGAAGTGGTTTTGTGCTATAAGAGGTGAGTTTGAGAAGATTATGTGTGTATATGATGTTAGAATGAGTGTAGGAACCTTGGGAGAGGCTTTGGAGGGAGTTTTGTGTAACATATGTCCATTAAACGGACCTTCTTAGGTTTAAAAAGACCCCCAGGCCAGTGCATGTCTGTTAAACGGACATGGATGTCTGTTAAAGGACCTTCTCGGGTGAAAAAGCACCCTTAAGCCCGACAATGTCCGAAAAAGACCCCCAGGCCAGTGCATGTCTGTTAAACAGACCTTCTCGGGTGAAAAAGCACCCTTAAGCCCGACAATGTCCGTTAAACGAACATTCTTGAGACAACTTTAGTAAATCAAAATTTTGACCCTTTTAAAGGCAAAATCTTGATTCGAGGTCTCATGAAAGTTGTAGATCTCGATGTTCTCTTTCCAACCATTCAAAAACGAGATCAATTCGACATGTTTGGTGAAAGTTATGGAAATCGCACCAAAATAGGTTCAAGTTGATTGAGGTCATAAACATGGTTTCTTCTTTTGATCCTAACTTCTTCTATAGACCTCAAAATGACTTGATTCTTGAAGCAATAGATTCCTAACACATTTTTCTTTGCCTCCATGAAAATTTGTAGTAATTGGTGTCGAATTGAAAAAGATTGATCAAATGAAATTGTGGGAATCTGTTGGAACAGTGTACATGTGAGTATTTTTACTGAGCATACTTCAATACTTTGATTATATCTGGATCTGTAGGGTTCCAATTGAGATCATTTTTAATTTGTAGTAAACTAGCGAAATAGGGCTACAAATCATATGAAGAAGCGGAATCTTGATTCAGTCTCTAAAGTGTTCAATTTATAGATGGAAGTTGGGTATAGTACACTATTTTTGAATGTGAGCAACCCGATAATGTTTGAGGTATATCTTCCAAATTACTGAACCAAATTGAATGATTTTGGTGTCAATGGAAACATAAGACATAGAAGAACACTTTTCTA
>JAOTAX010000005.1:35452962-35474591 GCA_025629825.1 Erythroxylum guanchezii | reverse complement strand
TGGTTCTTGTAAAGTATTGCTAAATGATAGTAATAACTATAACTGCAAAGATTTACTACTGTTTACTGCTTATTCCGTGTGAATGTGGAATGACTGAAACTGCTTTCTTTTAACGTGGAATGTATTTTCAGAAAAAAAAATGTATACCGAGTTTTACTGACTGATGTAGTACGCCACCCTCGTGGGGCACGAACTCGGATATCACCAATGATATCAGGTTCGGGTCACGTAGGAGTGGGGTGTTACAAGTCCCGTCTTGTTGTTCTTGGAAATAATTAGAAAGAGTGTGAGGACTTCACTGAAACATTTGTTCTTGTGGCTAAAATGGTTACATTGTGAACTTTTCTTACTGTCACTGTGGCAAAAGATTAGGAATTACATCAGATGGATGTCCACAATCCCTTTTTGCATGGTGACTTATATGAAGAGGTTTATATGCGTTTGCCACTAAGTTTTTCTACCTCTTATTCTAGTAAGCTCTGTAGCTTACGTAAGTTGCTTTATGGGCTCCTTCAAGCTCCCCATAATTGGTTTGCCAATTTGGTGATTTCAGTTATAGTGATTGTTCATTTCTTGCTTATGAATCAAGATTTGCTAATCATGAGTTATTGAGATAGTTTTGGTTCCCTTTATTTTTACCAAAGAAATAATATGTACTCTCTTCAAATCCTTAAGGCATATGCAAATGCATGAAAGGAAGTCATCACTAACTAGTTGGGAAGATGCATTTTTTGTAATCCCGTGCATAAGATTTTTCGATGGACGAAATATATGCATTATTAATAGTTCTTATATACAACTGAGGGTTAAGAATTCTCTTGGAAGCGGTTTAGTAGATTAACACAAATGGTTACAATTAAAAGATAATTTTTCATTGACCAAAAAATATGTTCACTTTGTTATCTTTAAATTTTTTGATGCATTCATATGCTCTTATATAAAGTAGAAAAAGGATTGGTGTCATTTTCTTTGGGTTCCCTTTTTATTAGAAGAAAAAAGAAAGGATAGATAGATGTCATGAAGGCCATAAATGCCCCTACCTGACAACTAAAGTCATTAAATTATTGCTACTACAAAGCTTCAACTCTTTGTTTTCTTTTGTATACAATAAGAGAGAACGAGGTTTATGTCACTATAATAGAACAGACTATTAGCTACCTTTTTTTTTACGATGAATTGAAAATAAAGAGCACAAAGAGTCGTTTGAAGCAAAGGGATTATTAATAATGAAGAAAGACATAAGCTTAAGTTCCTATCATGGTTTACGACTCAAGTAAGTTATATATTGTTGGAAATATTATGAACTTACGAGAATTTGTATGTCAGATGAACTTCCAATTTTATTTTGTCTTACAGATGATACACTTGAACAACCATAACATACAAGAGGCAACAACTGCATTATATTGTTTGGCATATGGGCCTCATATATGTGGGAAAAATATATATATTGCATTGTTAATGGGGTTAAATTTCACATAGAAGATCAAGACAGTCGACTTAAAAGTCAAAATTGTGAGGTTATTGTTGAGGGATTTCATGACGATGATTTTATTGACTTTTAAGGTGTCATCTCTGAAATAATAGAGTTGTATTACATCAAGGATAAAAAGGTTGTTCTATCTAAGTGCAAATGGTTTAATTTTGTTGACATAAAGGTGAATGAGAATATTACTAGCATCAATATTAGTAAGACATGTATGATAATGACCTTTTTTCCCTTGCAATTCAAGTGAAGCAAGTTTTCTACCTCAATGATACTTTGTTAGGCAGAAATTGTAAGGTTGTTCAAAAACTTCAACACTGAAATCTCTTTGATTATTTTGAAAGGGATAATGGTCTAATGAGTGAGGATGGTGATGAAGTATATTAAGAGATTGAATCAGAGTTCAATAATGAAGCCATTGAAATATAACATGTAGATATATCATCATTCCATAGGAGGGATGTTGATCCCAATATAGTATAAGTGGATGAAGTACAAGCCAATCTTATCGTAGAAAGAGATGAAGACTATATTGAGGATGAATTTTATGACAATGATGAAGACTATAGTGATGAAGAGTCGAATCATAATTTAATTAATGATAATGATTTTCAAGATGTTGATCATGATGATTGAGGGTACAAAAATTATTGTTTATATGGGATTGTTGTTCATATTGTTTGAAAACTGACAAGTTGCCATTTTAATTAACTTATGATTTGCCATTTTGTAAAAGCAATGTATTTCATTATGCTTCATTTTGTAAAAGTAATGTATTTCATTATGTTTCATTTTATAAAAGTAATGTATTTTATTATGCTTCTTTCTCGATTCATTATGCTTTATTTTGTAAAAGTTATGTATTTTATTATGCTTTCTTTTGTATTTCATTATGCTTCATTTTGTAAAAGTAATGTATTTTTTTATGATTCATTTTGTTAAATCAATGTATTTCATTATGCTTAATTCATTTATCTTTTAAATGCTGTGAAGTATATATAAATTTGTTCATAAGTTAAGATCATTGAATCACTTCTTATAACTGTGTTGGTTTAAGCACTTCGTATTACTATGTTGATTGAAGTAAAAATGACTCCCTTGTATGAAATGCCCATCACTAAATAATTGAAAGCTTATTTATTAATTTTCACTCTATAAGCATGTATTAAAATTTGTAAAGAGTTGGTAACAATAGTACCGATACACGTAACAAATTCCTTATTGAAAGAAACTACAACCATATTAATGCTAATTTTTGAAATACGATTCAAATTTTCCTTATATTTGTTAGATGTGTTATTTATAGACATAAAAAGGTCAACACTTGTAAAGTTTTGAAGTTATACATTGTTTCTTTTAACAAATAATGAACTTTGTAATGAACGAAACATGCTAAAAATGTTTCTAATGTGACTCAAACTGTGGGGCCAAAGATCCAATCATCATTTTTTTTTGAAAGCTGAATAATATATTTCTATAGCAGAAACTAATACAAAATAGTAACAACTTCGTAGCCTAGAAGCCTTTAGAGGTCATTACAAAAGATTAGTAGAAGAAGAAACAATTAATAAAAACAAAGAGAAACTTTCAGGAAAAAAAATGCTTAAAGTTGCCATCGGTTCCAATCATCTTTGCTAATGATTTTTCAATGTTTTGTTAAACAATCTGAAATGATTTAAGGAAAAATTTTACAAGTTCTTTATGTTCTTATTCTAATTAGTTTTATTTTAAATTGTAAAATCATAGAGAAATAATTTAATAATATTTTATATTGGAAAATCAATAAGAAATCATTATAGATATTCAATATAATAGCACCTGGACGAAACAAGGGAAGAAGGTGGGAACTAGTGAAGATGTTCCTACCCCACAACAACCAGATCAATCCTACTCTATCCAATAACAACAACAAACTTTATCCACTAATGAAGCTAGTCAACAACAACCTCTATCCACCTCAACTAGTGCTAAGGGATCTTCAAGTTTGTGAATTTTTACCACCTATAATTACATTTATCCTCAATTATATCTTTACATTTTTAATGTGTTTTTTTATAATTATTTTTTTTCAGGTTCTAATACTTGCATTAGAAAAAGAGGTAGAGGTATCACTAAAGGTTCTGAGGTATCACTAAAGCTCAATATTGTCGATATTGAGAAGCTTGAAGTGTCAACCTGTGTGAGTTCACTGTTGAAACAAAGGGTCAATGATCATCATTATCGACTATATAATACTACAAATCTTTTCCTTCAAATGAGGAGGCAAGGAGACATGCTCCCGAGCAGGTGACTCTATAAAATTGTATCCAAATGTGTGATTATTAATCCTCTATCAATGTTAAGGTTTGTCTTTTTCCTCTTCACATTTGCTTTAATTAATCTTGTCTCATAATTTAATCATAATTTTTTATTTATTTAAGAAAAGTGAGAGAAAGCCAAGGTTAATAGAGGAAAAAAAATGAAAAATCCTCACAACCATGGCTCCAGATCATTTGTTGTCATATGAAATGAATTTGTAAGTTCTTTTTTTAAAAGTTATAATTATATTAGTAAATACAATAGTATTTATTATTTTTCAATCCTTTTTTTCTCCATAAAACAGAATCAAAAGGAGCTACATGGATCACACTCTACAAACTTACATAGTGCAAGGAAGGTGAAGGCTAGACTTCTAAAGAAGCACAAAATAATTATGTAAGTATATACTTATTTATTATTTAATTTTTATACTTATTTATTTATGTAGTATTAAGTAACAATATGTTAAATTTTAGAATAAGATGCAGGAGCTATGACAAAGATCATTGTCTGACAGAAATGAGCTAAACGTAGATGAGATTTGCAATTATGTCTTTAATACAACATCAGGGTACATCAAAGGTTTTGGTTATAACCCTAAGCCAATTAGTTCATCATCGTGATGACCAGCATATGTAACGACACTTCAAGACAAACGATTGCTTAAGGCTCAATTACAATGTAATGTTTAACTTTTGCTCATTACAAGTTAAACCATATTGAACAAAAGTTGGCTAAGCTTAAAAAGATGATCAAACAAATATTTAACCCAAATTATTTAAGTAGTGACAATGAGCACGATCTTAGTTTGTACATAATTTTTTGTCAACATTTGTAAATAACATTTAATCTTTTTTATATAAAATGCTTCTAATTTTTAATTATTTTAATTTTCTTTTCAAAATTATTTTTAATTTTCTTTTCATTTAATTACTTATAAATAAAAATCTAAATAATACAAACAATAAGATGGATTAAAAAATCTTACCATTAAGTATAATTAAATGAAAAAATTATTAGTAGGATTGTTTAATCAAAAATAAAAAATCATCATCAAAATTTTTTTAACTACATTGCTAAAAACGTCAACAATAATTTTTAAAAATAATTAAAAATTAAATAAAAAGAACCGTCGCCAAATCTTTTTAGCTATGTTCCAGAAACATCACGAATAACTTTTAGCAACGTTATGAAAATAGTCGCCCAATATCATTTGCTACGAAACTTAGAATTTCGCATAATATTATTATTGCCTACACATATCGTAACACAACTAATAGCTTTTCGCCACAAAAATAAAGTGTTCGTAAGTATCTTTGGCAACAATTTATCTTTTCTTCGCCTATCACTTTTAGCGACGTATCTGAGATCAGAATGAGATATAATTTGCGATGATATTCGAAAAATGTTGTTGATAATATTTTGCTACTGCGATTTTGTGACTATTCATGCCACGAATTTTTGTCGTTGCTAAAAAGTATTGGGGACGAATTTTTGTAGTGTATGTATGCATGCATGTCATAAATTATAATATATCCACATCTTATACATGTTTAAGTAAAATTACACTTAAGAAGCACATTTTGCATGGCATGCTAGTTAAGATAATGATAATTATGTTAAGATAACGATAACTCTTATTTTTACATATAATTTAATCATATAGATAAATTAGTTCATGAGATATAAAATACAAGTTTTCAATTTAAATATTAACTTTTTAAAAATATATGACATGGACCTAAATAGATGATTTTTTAAATAAGATAATAATATCTTTATAGCCTTTTTAATGAAGGCGTAGAGGAAAACATCTCCTTAGGTAACCTTAGCTCGTCCACGAGGTTTCGTAATTTTATTTTCTACCAACATATTACAAAGGATGAAATTAAGAAAACGTTGAGGGATATGAAGAGAGGTAAGGCAGTAGGGCCTGATGAGATATTCATAGAAGTGTGGAAGAGCCTAGGTGAAGAGGGTATCATTTGGCTAGTCAAGCTTTTTAATGTGATCCTTAAGTTTGCTAAGATGCTAGACGAGTTGATATTTAGTATGGTAATTCCTTTATATAAGAACAAAGGGGACGTCCAAAGCTGTAACAACTATAGAGACATCAAATTACTTAGTCACACTATGAAGTTATGGGAGAAAGTGATTGAGAAGAGAATGAGGAAGGATGCCTTAGCTCGGAAAATCAATTTGCCTTCATGCTAGGAAGGTCTACACAGAAGCCTTGCATCTCCTTAGGAGGTTAATGGAGTGTTACAGGGAAAGACAATGTAAGTTACACATGGTTTTTATTGACATAAAGAAAGTGTATGATAGGGTTTTAAAGGAAATCATGTGGAGGTGTTTAGAAGTCAAGGTGGTTTCTATGAATTATATCCAAATTATTAAGGATATGTATGAAGGTGTAAAAACGATATTAAGGACGCTAGAAGGAGATACAAATCATTTTTCTATAGATATTGGGCTACACTAAGGATCCTCTTTGAGCCCCTTCCTGTTTGTAGTAGTGATTGATGAGCTCACCAAGAATATCTAAAGAGATGTGCCTTGGTGTATATTATTTGTTGATGACATTGTTTTAATGGATGAGACAAAAGAGGAGGTCAATGCCAAGCTTGAACTTTGGAGAGATACGTTAGAGTCGAAGGGTTTTAGATTGAGTAAGACTAAGAGTGAGTACGTGGAGTGTAACTTTTCGGGACTGCAAGCAAGTACTGGTGAGGTAAAGATTGGTTATGATGTTATACCACAAAAGGGGTGTTTTATATATTTGGGTTCTATCATCCACAGTGACGGAGAGATTAATGAAGACATAGTCCACCAGATCAGATTTGGATGGCTTAAATGGATAAGCACATCAGGAGTCCCATGTGACAAGAAGATACTACTTAAGGTTAAAGATAAATTCTATCATTTAGCGATTATTGCGACCCTACTTTATAAAGCAGAATGTTGGCTCATCAAATAAGTGCATAGTCATGAGCTAATGGTGATGGAGATGAGGATGCTCCAATGGATGTGCAACCTCACTAAAAGAGATAAGGTTAGGAATGTAATAGTAAGGGATATATTGAAGGTAGCTAATATTATTAACAAAGTACGAGAGACAAGACTTTGGTGGTTTGAACATGATAAGAGGAGACACTCAGACGCTCCAGTGTGAAAATGTGAGAAGATCGTACTCAAAGACTGTAAGAGAAAACAAAAGAGGCCTAAGAAAAATTGGGAAGAGGTGATTAGGAACTACATGACAATGTTGAAAGGAGCCCTTGTAAAGAGATTCTTGTAATCCTTCTTGTAGTTTGCCTAAACTTGTCAATAGGTGGTGCTTACCTCGTAAGGATTTAGTTAGATTCAGTAGCTATTATTAGTGTTATTGTTATTAACATTATTAGTAGTCTTATCACCACCATGCCAACATAACAACAACAACAATAACAACAACAATTATTATTAGTAATAAGAATAATAATAATAATCATAGTATTATTATTATTATTTGTTTTATTAATCTTATTATTAATAACCTTCTTTCTAACCTTCTTCTTCTTCTTATTATTATTATTATTTGTTTCCTCCTCTCTCTCTCTCTAGCTCTCACTCTCTCTTTCTCTCTCTCTCTCGCTTTCTTTCTTTTTATGTGGATCATTTAGAAACAACCTTTCTATTAGTTAGAGATAAAGTTGCGTACTATTAGACCTTCCTAGACTCCGCGTTTCAACGAGATTCATACTAGGTGTTGTTGTAATATTACTTGGTATTGTAATACCAACTACTTAAAAATAAAAAATATTAACTATATTGATTATTTATCATAATGTCAAAATAATTTGATCGTCCTTCGTCGCCGCCACCGCTTCTTCTCATCTGTCATTCTCCTCCCTGGGAAAAACCTTTCACACTTTCTCATCCTGACTTCAACGAGCTCGCCATGGCAGCTCCATCGCTCTCCGCCGACTCCTCCGATGCCGCCTGGTCAGGTCCTTCTACTCTCTTTGCTGCCTCCGATTCATCTACCCATTCATGCTTCTCTTACTCCATCCCGAACCTCCACCTTGAACACATTGTTCTTGCATTGATTATCTTCGTAATCTCATCTCCGGCACCAAAGTCAAAACCTATTGCATAACCGTCACCAGTGGTACAATCAGGAACACCACAGCGTCTTCCTCCTCCACTGTCAAGGTTTTCATTGACGGTGCAGAGATCACGTAACTGGATCTGTTCAACGACAGTCTCGTTGTAATCCTTGAGATTCAATGCTTCGTCGCACCTCTCTCGTCGTGTTCTTGCAACATCGATGGTTGAGCTCACTGGCGTTTCCATTTCAGTAACCAGAGCGTGGGTAACCGCACTAGATGTAGCATCAGCCTCTGGTGCAATCTCCGTCCACGATCATGCGCATAATGCTTCGTGATGCTATGCTCAGGCTCCGCAACAGTGGCTTCAGCATTCTCTTTTTGGCGTTGAAGTGAAGTACGGTGAAATAGTAAACTTGAACAACATGACGGTGTTTGCTTTAGCCTTTAGACGATGTGTCTGTCTTCTTTGGATCGCATGCATACATTGGCAACGTGAGGTTTCACATTGTGCCTAACTATTCTTGACCATTGCTGATTTGGAGACGCTTCCCATTGGAACCGTGCTTCCTAGTTTGGATAGTGGACAAACTCTGGTAGTATTAGCTCCAGTGTAGGTGGATTGGTTGTCGCACCAATGAAGATTAACTATGTGAGGATAGAACTGCCCGAGGTGATGCGTACTTTGAAGATTGTTGCGCATAGCACTTCCTTGACATTTCCGAGGATTTAGTGCTTACAAAGGTATCTTTCGATTCTAGCTATGGAGGAGGCGTGTTCTCTTCTTCAAAAAGTAACTCAAGTTCCAAAAGAACAAGAAGAATTCTCAGTTTCACCCCACGAAGAACCAATCTTTCAAATAAACAAAGACAATCGACAATCCAAGTACGGAGGTTCCGTCATTTTACAATTCTATTAAATAATTAATAAAATTAACTATATTTTTAATTTTAGATAGAGGGTCTCACAGTGCTACTAATGGATTCCACAATCTAGTTAAACCATGTCAAGATTTCTATCCATCTAAGGTCTATTTTGTATGTTTTGAAAACATTGTTAAGGTTCTAACTTGTATTCTATTGTAAATGATGATGTTCAAAATAAGCTTTTGACCTTAGTTTATGTATTCTTATTTATACTTTAGTTAGTTTTTTATTATAACCATATTTATCATGTATCAAATTGTATTCATTTTCTCAAGCAATATACAAGAAATATTTTTATCCTAATTAACATTTTGTAGATAGTATAGAGTTATAATCATGACAAACCAAGTTGTTCTTATCTCTCAAGCATCAACGCCATCAACCCTTACCACAAACTGTATATTTATTATCAAACTAAACACCAAAAATTACCTTGTTTAGAAAATTCATTTTATTTCTCTCATAAACTATTAAAATATGAACACTTTTATTAATGGCATACCAACAGTCCCTTAAACTATTCCTTCACCAAATGATGCAAATACCATAATCTCCAATTTGCCATACATAACTTGAAATTTTCAGAGACCAATTTTTACTTTCCTAAATTTTATCATCGTTGATAAAAGAAAATTATCCTTATATTATTAGAACAAAGACTACTTATTCAGCATGGAAAGCATTAGAAAATGCATTTGGCTTCTTTTTTTTTTTCTGAAATTGATAATATTTGGCTTTTTTTTCTGAAATTGATAATATAGTTGCATATCACATTCCGAGAATTGAAGAAGAATGATATGAATGTTACACAATATCTTCAAAAGTCTAAAGCCTTAGCTGATGAACTAGCTACTGCACGGCACTAAATTTAATGTGATAATATATCCCAATATTGGTCTGTTTTTTTATCCCATAATTTTATGTCTCAATTTGCAATAAGAACCAATACCTTTTTCTAAGTTATATGGTCAATTTTTGTCTCAAGACATTCTATTACAAAGCTATCAAGAAACACCTGTGGCAAATCTCGCCCATTGTCCTTAAGCTCCACTCTCATGCCGAGAAGCCTTTCTTATTAATGCGCAAATTTTTGCAACTCCAATAAAAAATGTAAATGTCAAAATCGTGGCTATCATAACCATACTACATGGAATTGTCAAAAAAGGTATACGTCAAGGCAAAAATTTCATTCTTCACCTCAAGCTAATGTAACTTGGTACTCAGGTTACAATATTATTACTCCTGTGGACTCGACTCCCCCTATGATACCTCCTTCATATACAACACCTAATTATTCTTTGATGCTTATGCCAACTACACATTATCCTATACTAATTTTGCAGGCTTAAACTTAGTATCCAGACACTGGAGCTACTAACCATATAACTCTATAATATTAAATGTTTGGTAATCCTTAAGAATATAAAAGTAGTAATCAAATAAATGTTGATAATGGTCAAGCCTTGCATATATTTAACAAATGTAATATGCTCCAACATGCCATTCCTATGAGGTATGCGCTCGAATATACTCTGGTATGCTAGGTAAATGCTCTATGAGAGTTATATGTTACAATTTTGGTATCATAGCTTGGTTTGGCATCCTTAGGGACATATATGAGTAGTTTGACATGACATTTAGTGAGAGATTCGTATAATGATCACAATTGTTGCTTGTTACAGGTCATCTGCTATAAGAGACCGAGTCGTCGAATCAGCTGACCTCGAGTCAATAGGAGCCAACAGAGAGTCTCCTATGCCCCAATCTGAACAAATGCCTATTGAGAGGAGAGAAAGGAAGTATGACAAACTTAGAAAGCAAGTGGCTGTAGACTTTTACAGAAGTACAGACCCTGCTGAGGCAGAAAATTGGTTAGAGAGGACATAAAGGATATTAGGCCAGATGGATTGTGAATCCGACGAGAGGTTTGATTATGCCGTCTCGTTATTGCAAGGCCCGACTTATCAGTGGTGGAAGACTGTTCTTGGTAGCTTAGTCTAACCTTGTAGACTGACGTGGGAAGACTTTTTGAAAGTCTTCAAGGAGAACTACATGCAAAAGATCTACCTAGACAGAAAGATGAAGGAGTTCCTCGACTTGAAACATAGGAACCTCACTATAGCTGAGTATGAAAAGTGGTTTAATGAGTTTTTAGGTTATGTTATCACTCTGGTATCGACTAAGGAAGACAAATGTAGGTGGTTTGAAGATAGGTTGAATATGGAGATCAGAATGAGGTTGGCCATTACCAATTTGAGTAGCTTTACTGAGCTGAGAGCTACCTCAATCTAAATTGAGAAGTTACTGAAAGATGAACGAGGAGAGTACAAGAAGGAGTTTAGACTGAATAGACAGGGTGAGTTCCAAACTGATTTTGGTAAAAGATTCAGTAAACGTAAGAATAGGCCATCACGATTATAACCGAGATTGTGACAGACAGGTGTTAATGAGCATTTTGTAGTAATTTTTGATACGTAATTTGCTAAACTCTTGTCCATTTAATGTTTAAATTACACTAATTAAGAGTTATTTGTTGTAATTTCAGGCACACATTTAAAAAAAAAAAGAAAAAAGATAACATTTTTGAGTGGCCAAAAACGCTAACGTTTTGGCTAAGAGAAAAATGAGAAATGTGCATAAAAAATAGCATCAGCCGACATGGAGACAAAAGAAGATGGCTGTGACAAGAGGTTGAAAAATTGGAAGTTAGGCGTGGATAAAAGATCAAGAAGACAAGAGCTGTGCGTAAAAGGTGGAAAAAAATCTCTTAAAATCACGTAGAAAGCTGGCAACAAAAGGAGAAAAAAATGTAAGCAGGATGTGGCTAGAAAACAACGAAATAGCTGGTAGCAACTTCACGTTGAAGTGTGGAAAACTCACGTTGAAGTTGGCAGCTAACCTCCATAAAAACAATAGCCCTCACACACATGCTCTGGACACACTAAGATAGCTCTCACTTTTACACACAAGACACCAAGCACGCCAGTATATCCTTCCAAAAAAAGCAACCTCCATACTTGACTCACACAAAAACACTAACCACATCCACACGTTGATAGCTGGTTGGGTGGAGGAAGATGACGTTAAAGAAGCTGGTTGTAAGAAAACGTGGAAGGCAGCTGTTGAAGCAAGAGGTTGAAACATTAAAAAAACGTTAGCCGGCGTGAATGAAGGACATGCGTGGAGACAAAAAAAAGCGTGAAGAGAAATTGTGTGGACATTCCATTAGAGGAGATAAAAAACGTTGGCACGAAGTAGGAGCAACAGGGGACGTGAATAAAGGGAAGAGGCGTGAATGAGTGAGCTAAGGAGATTGAATAAAAAAAAAAGAAGAAACAAAACACAAGTGGTGGAGGAGACAGAAACTCACGCAAAAAAAGCTCCAACAAGATATACTCTCCACTAATGTTACAGACCAAAAAAAAAAGATACTCTCAACTTATTACACTCCAGCACTCACGCTACACTCATTACTCACATACTCTTTCAACAAACTATTGAAGCAGCTGGTGGCATTGGCGTAGAATCTTCCATTGGACACACAACATTGGCAGCTGGTGGTGTCAAGAGAACGAAGTAGGAGGTGGAGATAAATAACGTTGCCAGCTGAACCACCAGACGCACGCACCAGCTGGAGGAGCAAACCACGCAGACACCAACAACCAGCAATAGTGGAGGGAGATGCAAACAACACAGAGAGGGAGATCCTAAAAACCCATTCATCCTCTGTTTATTTTTTGTTGCCTCTTATGTTGATTGTTGGCTGTGATTTATGTGGTTTTCATTCTACCATGAGTGAGTAGCTTCCCCGAAGCTTCAAGGTTAGGGTAGAAACTTTTAGCTAATTTCTGTGGATTAATTCTTGGTTGATTTATAAGTATGAATTTCATGGTTTGATTTCTCTGTTTTGAAATTGATTTTGCTGGTATTGTGTTTGGCCAACCATTACTTAACATTAGTTGTTAATTGAAGAACCAATAGGTGAAAATTGATAACGGAACTCCAAAACAATGAACTTATAAATTTCAGATTTAGACATAAACTGAATTTATGAGAGAAAACTGGGTTAGCAAAGAACTTAATGGGTTACGCTTGATTGCTAGTTTATGATAGTAGATTAGGATTATTGCATAATACTCCTTTGATACCTTGAAAAAGGATCTAAGAAACTCTAGGCTCAACCGTCTATTAACTAAAAATTTGCCTAATAAATTGATCCAGGTAAAGTCCATAGAAAACGCCAAAAGTGGAACCATCCTTGAAGCTTACCACATTATATTCGGAGTAACCCCTAAAGATATTCATATTTTTTGTTTAGCATTGGTTTTATTATTTTTTATAGTTAAATTTCTTAATTTAATTCCCCATTCTTACCCAATCACTTAGTCCAATTAATTGAGTGATCCAAGCCTAGTACTTACACAATTACTCCTTGTGGAACGATATTATACTATACTACTTGAGATCCATGAACTTGCGAAATCGCATCAACAGGGTTTAAGCCGAGAGGTGGTTTTGTCTATTCTGGTAAAGGTGGGGCGTCTGGAGGATAGACCTATAGTGGGCAGACACAACAGAAGCCCATTTGTGAACATTGTGGGAAGAGATATGGTGGAGAATGTTGGAAGTTATCTGCAGCCTACCTTCGATGTGGTTCTTTCGAGAATCAGATTAGAGATTGTCCTGCCATTACTGGAGCACAATCTGGAATGAGAGGGGGATCAGTAACTGAAATGATTATTTAGCAGAGTAGAGTCAGTGGAGCGGGACAAAGAGGCAGAAGGAGAGGTAAAGCTAGTTTAGCAGATCTTAGTGCTGTCAAGATGGGGACTAAAGTGCAGAGCAATCAATCGTTGTCTCAGGCTAGAATCTATTCCATCACTAGACAGGAGGCACAGAATTCCCTGATGTCGTTGTAGGTGTGTTAGTTGTCTTTAATTTCGAGGTATTTACATTGTTAGATCCAAGGTCTACCCATTCATTTATTACACCATACCTGGCATCTAAACTACAATGTGAAAGAGTGATGTTGAGATGTCGCTTAGAAGTGAGTACTCCAATAGGTAGTACTACAGTGAGTGGGAAAGTCTGTAAAAAGTGTATTATTTGGGTTGATCAGAAGGAGTTAGAAGCCGACCTGATAGTATTACAATTAAGAGAGATAGACCTTATTCCAGGTATGGATTGGCTAACTGCACATAGGACGGTAATGAACTGCTACCCTAAGGAAGTGATTATTGAATCTCCAAATCAACCAAGGGTGATATTTCAAGGTATTAGTCAAGCAGTGTCAGCCAGATTAATTTCCTCAATGAATGCCTTTAAGCTTATTCGAAATGGATGTGAGGCTTATTTAGCTTATGTGACTGACACCTGTACTAAGCAAACCATTCAGGACATTTATGTTGTCAGGGACTTCCCATATATGTTTCATAATGAGCTACCGGGATTACCCCAGATAGGGAAACAAAGTTCACTATTAACCTCGTTTCGAGTACAGCTCCTATATTTATTCCTCCGTATAGGATGGCATTTGTGGAACTTAAGGAACTTAAGACCCGATTGCAAGAGTTGTTAAATAAGGGTTTTATCAGACCTAGTGTGTTATCATGGGGAGCCCCAGTTATGTTTATAAAGAAAAAAGATAGGACTTTGAGGTTGTGCATCAATTACAGACAGTTGAATCAAGTGACAGTGAATAAGTATCCTTTACCAAGGATTGATGATTTACTTGATCAGTTACAGGAAGGTCAAGTGTTCACTAAACTGCACCTGAGATTACAGTGTTATCTTTGCTGATGTACCAAAAAGTACATTCAAGACCCGATATGGGCATTTTGAACTTTTGGTGATGCCTTTTGAATTGACAAAAGCTTCGATAGTTTTTATGGCATTGATGAACAAGGTATTTCAGCCTTACATGGATCACTTTGTGATTGAATTTATTGATGATATTTTTGTATATTTGAAGAGCAGTGAGGAACATTCTAAACACTTGAGATTAGTCTTACAGACAATGAGAGAGAAGGGGTCATATGCCAAGTTTAGTATGTGTTTGGCTTGATCAAGTAGTATTCTTGGGTCATACAATATCTGGCTTGGAGGAAGTGCATATAGCAGCTTATACCATGCATCCTGATACTACTAAAATGTACAATATGCTGAAACAACATTTTTGGTGGCCAGGGATGAAAAAGCAAGTGGCTGAGTATGTTGCTAAGTGTTTGACTTGTCAACAGATTAAGGCTGAGCATCAGGCTCCAGTTAGGAAGTTACAATCATTACCTATACTGGAATGGAAATAGGAGAGAATTACTTTGGATTTCATTACTTGGATTATACATTACATATTCTGAAAGTGGGCTGAGCTAAGACTAGACCAAACCTAAGTTTGGTTTATAGCCAAGTATAAAATTAGAAATGACATCTGGGTAGGCTCTGGTCTCCCACCAGGCCTCACACCTGATTTTTAAAAAAAAATCGAGTCTCGGGCCGGGCTCGAGTTCAGGCTGCCCAGGCTTGACACATATAATCAAAACGATGTCTTTTATATTTTTAATTTAAAAAGTAGCTCAAGTCAAGTTCAATCGATGGGCTCAGGCTAAGGCTTAGGCCTATTGCATCAAGCTTAACCTAGGCCCCAGCAGCAGTGGTCGGGTCATCTAGGTCTACCCCATTTCGTTGTTATCCCTATCTAAAGTGTAGTAGTGTTTGTGCACAAAAAATTGTTTAAGTTCAAATATGTTTCATCCAACTATGAATATGTCTATTTACTTAAATTATGCTCTTAGTGGAAGCAATCTGAATATTTCATGTAAATTATATATGCATGAAATACCACCTTTTTATAGTGTAACTTTAGAAGTATTGTAAAGAAAAACCTAATACAAGGAAGTGACATTACGAGATTATTTATATATCTAAACCAATCAAATAGGGAACTCATTGTAAAAATAATCTAAACATTTATGAAACTTATACATTTAAAAAATTAAAAGTCATATAGCTAAAAATTTGTGATATATCGACATTAATTTACTGTGATATTAGTTCTTTAAAATAAGCTCGAATATAAATTTCGCTACCAAGTATTTTTATTATTCAACTTAAGGATGTATAATAATTTGCGATTAATCTATAATAATGGAACATTTAAGG
Source organism: Erythroxylum guanchezii (assembly GCA_025629825.1). Classification (NCBI taxonomy): domain Eukaryota; kingdom Viridiplantae; phylum Streptophyta; class Magnoliopsida; order Malpighiales; family Erythroxylaceae; genus Erythroxylum; species Erythroxylum guanchezii. The sequence continues at coordinate 35,458,635 of JAOTAX010000005.1, read as the reverse complement.
ACACTCTTTTTTGCCCTATCTGATGCAATCACTAAAAGATAATTTTTTAAAAAGATGTATCAAAGTTACATATGTTATCTTGAAGTTGAATCAATAATATGAACATTAATAATAATTTGATTAAGGATAAACTTCTAATGTCTATTTCCTATTATTGTCTATAGTATATATTAGCACGTGTACAATAACAACCTGACTTTGATTAATAGTGTTTTATTAAGGTGTGGATTTTTCACCTTCAATATTTTAGGTTAGGTTGGTAATGAGAACTTAAATGTTGCCATATCAATTAGAATTAGTACAAGTGTCAGCATCTATTAAGAGTTACTCTTTTAGTTTTGGCAAATATAATTCTCTAGCATATTGTCCTACATCTTTTGGTCATTGTTGAACCAAAAAGATTTTAAAGAAAATTGTAGATTTGCTAGGTTCAAGTTACAATACAAATCCTACCCTTGTTAAAAAGATTGAATCTAAAATCTAGATTAATTAGCTTCTGTATATGCAAGTCTTAAGACTAAATAACTAAAAGGTGTGTTGGCCCCAGAATTTTTCTTGATGAATAAGCATAATTTAAATTAATGTTGAGGTTTTGATGAATTAATTTTTGGGATTAATTATTTTGTTAATGTGAGTAAGATTATGTGACATAGGTTAATTGAATTAAAGTGTTAATGTGGTAAGATTACATAAGGGGTATTTTGGGAAGATCACTTAAGCTTAAAAACCATAAAGCATTAAAGGAGTGGCAAAATGAACATTATGAAATCATTAAGGGTATAAAAGGGGAGAAAAATTGTTGTCTTGCATTTGGAAGAAGCCAAAAACGTGAATGAGAAAAGAGAGAAGAGAGAAGCACGAAAAAGAGAGAAAGAAGAGAAAAGAAGGGAGGTCAACTAGGTTTCAATTTTTCTTAGTTCTAAAGAGCGATTTTGAAGTTTCTTAAGAAGGGAAAAAGAAAGAGGAAGATTAGAGCTTCCATTAGAGCTAAGAAACAAATTATTTAGTGAAGATTCAAGGTTAGTTTATGTTTAATCTTTGGATTTTTGGAAGGGTTTTGGTTCCAAGAGCTTAGGAAATACATGGGTTTAAGTATTCTATGATCAATTTCATGCATAGGTTTCTTTGGATTTTTCAATTGGAATTAATATTGAATGGGGATTTTTGCTAATGTTGAAGAAAATCAAGAGAGGCAAGAGGAGCAAGAGGAGAGGCACACTTGAGCAAGTTATAAGTAAGGAAATTAAGGTGGATTTCATTTTTATAATTACGTAATAAGCCATTAATGTTTCTTTCAAGAAATGAAAATAAATGATTTTCAACTACTTTATTCATGTGCATTTATTGCTTTTTAAATGCTGTGGGAATGTGCTACATGTTTGTATATGAATTGTGTTATTTGTTGATAAGTTGAATGATGGAAATGATTTTTTGAAAGAATAACAAGTTTATGAAATCAAGTTTCCAAAAATGTGCCATATGGGCAAACTGTTTTCAGTTCATGAATTACATGTTATATGAGTTTGGTGTAGTCCATTCAAGAATATCACGTGCACGTTGACCAAGTTAAAGGCTTCTCCCGCCTGCCCACTAGTGACACGGAGCTCTTTCATGGACTCCCTCAAGTTTACGACTGCACAAGACCATTATGTGGAATTGTGTAGTTCGTCATGTTTATGGATCCGCCCAAACCATTATGATGTGCTTATGTGTTTACATGTGTTGGCAAGTTTAATGAATGCATGACTTATGTGAGTTGTGAATTGGTTAGACAAGTTGAGAATTTGAGAAATATATGTTTTATAGATTTTCATGAGAATTTGCTATAATCATGAAGGTTTTCAATGGTTTTTTCTTATTACAGATTATAAAATTGTTACCCACGAGCTTAAGCTCACCCCTCCCTTGTTCCTTCCCATCTACAAGCGAGGAGCAAGATATCGAGTAATCGAGTCGAGAGTCAAGGCATCACTCCAATTTGCATATTTTGTTTTTGAAGCTAGATTATGTAAAACAAGGCTTTAGTCGCATTTTGAGCAATTATTGTTCTTGTAAAGTTTGTATTTTTCGATTATGATGTATGGTGGTTCGAAATGCCCACTAAAACATTGTAAACTTGTATCTTTTGAAGTTAATGAAATATATATACAATATATTTGCTTACGAGTTTTCAAGTCTTTACATTGCAAATTTCAAGGTTTCATAAGGGTAGGAATTGTGTTTTAACTTCAGGGAAAAATTTGGAATAATCTAGGTAGAACGGGTCAAAATTATCTTCTTGAAATTTGTAGATGATGTTTCTAGTTTTCCAACGATATAAAGTATGAAATTTTTGGATAGCAGAGTTAAAAGAGGTTCGTTGAGATAACCCTACAGGGAAATACGCTCAAGTTTTATGATTCCGGATTGTTGAGCTCCGAAAACGGGATCCAACAAGGTGAGTCAACATACTCAGTTAGTTGGGATGCCTCATTGAAAATCTGACCTAATTATTAGAACCTAAAGTGAGAAAAAAATAAACTTAAATATGAACAAAATGTTAGCAGTACTTCCAATCTTTTCCTCTTTTCTAGTTTTCTTCTTCACTACTGTACTATGGAATCAACCTAGCTACCGTGCGGTACTCGTACACCACGACAGGCCTTGTCAATTTTAAACGAAGCACGGGGCACTTGCTTTCTAAATTTTATTTTTGATGAATGAAGAATGAGCCTCGAGCAAATTTGTTTGATGTTTATGACAACTTGTTAAGTTAGATCATTAATCTACCACCAAACTGAAATAGTCTTACCAGCAGGTAATTAATTCATCACAATACTAAGGCATTATGAAGTATCAGGAATTTAAACACTCAACACTGGAGCAATAAAATTAAATAGGAAAAAAAAATTAGCTTATATAATTTTTTGAATCTGGCAAAAGCAACATAACTCTTTACTTATAGATTTTCCATAGAAATTAAAAACTCAGAACTGTAAGGCTCTATATATTTATATATATCCTTGTATAGATTATTTTCAATTCTATACACTATATAGCAAGACAAAAAATTAAGAGAATCCATTTCATCAAGTCCTTAGAAAGTATGATCATTAGATAATTCGAATGGACTCCAATTACCGAATAGCATGTTGGGATCTTGAGTTTCAGGGCCAAGCACTGCCTGGTGATCCACTTGCAGGCTATGATAATCCACAGTGTTTCGATAAGTCGGCCACAGCATTTCCTGATCAGGGACATTCATTTCTTCTCCTGGCAAAGGTGGCAATGCATAGTTGCTTGTTCCATGACTTGAACAAAATTGTGTTCGATGATCACTGTCTTGGTTTTTGTGTGTAGGGTCAATTAATCCACCATAACATGTCAAGTGGTCGTTGTCGCTTAGAGGAGCTTCAGCAGACATGTCAGAGATTGTAAGACAACCAAGGACTCCACTGTCTTCCGCTAGATGAACACATGGTTCGAAAGCTGTGTTAGAGATACTGTTAGTGAACTCAAGAGATCGACCAAGCTCACTAGGAAATTCTGTCATTTCAACACCAGATGATGACTTGGATTCCGGCCGTGGATTCAGGAAGTTGGCGTAAACAAGCGCAATATCAATATGCGAACCATCAGCCGAGCTAGAGGACTCAACGGAAGAACTCCCTCTATTCCCACAATTACTTCTCATCAGATGGTCACCGGAAACACTTCCATAGCCTGAAGTTTTGGAATTGGCAATGTCAGTTGATAGCCTTAAGGACTTCCCTCTTCTGTTCTTCCGACAACCACCGCCAACCGGCACGTTCCTCAATGATCCGCCTTTAGTCCAATACCTTCTACAACCTTTGCAGAAGTATCTAGGTTGTGTCAAGCTGTAGTTATTGTAATAGCAAAACTTTGTGTTTGTCGAGCCACACCTTGGACAACTTGGCGAAATCTCAGCATTAGGCCTCCATCCTTTCTCCATCCCAAATTGAACCAACCTTCATAGGGCTCATAGAAGTGAAGATTTTCTCACAACCCCTTTTGATGGTAGGAGTGAGGTAGAGAGAGGGGACACCTGAGAACAGAAAAGAATGATAGAATTAGTGGCAATTATATGAGAAAATGAAAAAAGAGTGAAGCCTAAGCACATGCAAGCGTGTGGCTAATTAGTTTTGTTTAGTGCGCAGAGCACATGAGGAGTGCTAAGTGAGAGTCTTGGAAATGTATGTGTAGTCATGCACATGAGTGTGTTTAAGGCAACTTTGAGTTTCCGGCGCCGTTAAGGACGTCAACGACGGGGGTGGTATGTCACAGCCCCGGAGGCTAATACACGTTGTCGGTGTTTCACACACTTGGCTCGATAATATTGGCTGAGATGAAGGTGATAAAGGAAGCAATGGCATCGAGAAGCTGACCTCAGGTCAGGTTTCTTGCAATAGCAGACAGCCTAATTAAGTTACACCATAAAAGGATGCATTGATTATCTAAACACGACGTGGTATGTGTTTTCCTGCACCCTTATGTGTAGATGTCAATGTCTTCAAGTAAACACAACCACTCACTCCCTCTATCCTTGTGAAGTGGAATTAGGATCTCGCATGCTAATTAACTAACCCCAAAAGAGCAAGAGCAAAATCTCCTTTCTTTTTCTGTTTTTAACCAGGAAACGTATATACGATATATGATCAATAGTGTACTTGCTTGGCCAGTTGTATTTGTATCGTTTTGTAATTATTACAAGAAAATATTTAGATGTACTGTTTTAACTAACCAATCAAATGGGCCTCAGTAGCATGAATAATAATATTGAACTCTCTCTTTTCGTAAGACCTCTTAAAGCTAACGTATGAGTTATTCTTCCAACAACTTAAATTTTGGATTGAATAGTTTCTTTAAGAAATAGAATCAAAGAAAGGGAATTAAGCAAGACATGCTTAAGTTAAGAAAGTTCAAACATACAGCGGCAACCATAGAAGCGTACTCGGAAGAGACCACAAAGTATATAACGCTGGAGTCAGAAAGCGGTTCGTTTATCTTTGAGTTGTCAAGATCTTTGGTAATTTGCTTGGAAAAGGAAGCGTAGCATACCTATCATATGAGAGGCAAATGCGTAAAGGAAGGACCTTCTTAAAAGAGGAATGTCTATACGGCCTCTGACTCTTCATATGATATAAAATTCAGTTGGTAAGGATCTCTTGGATCATGGGATCCTCGGATCCTGTGAACATCTAAACTTCATAGAAATTGGTTATAATTCCAAAGCAGGGATCAACTCAACTGCCACTTCCTCCAAGACCCTTATAACATTAAGTTGGATTCTCAGTTGCGTGCTTTCTCTAGAAATTTAAAAATAAAATGAATATTTTACAAAGGCTAGTTATTTATCATTTGTTATTATTATTACTATTAAATAATTTAACTTGTTTTAAATTTTTTAATGCAAAATAACTAAATGACAAGAAATAAAAATAGGACCGAACCAACCAATTCGACTGGATTAAAGAATAACCGAACTGATTTTTAATTCAATTTTTACTCTTCGCCAATGTTATGAATACCGTACCGGGCTCAGTACCGGATTGAGCTCTAGAACGAAACTATACCTGTACCGGTTGGTACTGGGTACCGTTTCGGAAAATTTTTTAAATTTATGAAATAATCCCTAAAATTTTTAAAAATTGCAAAATAGTCCATATTGATATA
>JAOTAX010000005.1:35416630-35452862 GCA_025629825.1 Erythroxylum guanchezii | reverse complement strand
TAATTATTAATAAATATAATTAATTTTAAAATATAATTTTAAAATATATAAATTTTGATTTAATAATTGAAAATATAAGAAATAAATAATTTTAAAATTATTATTTATAAACTAATTTATTAGTATTTATTAATAAATATTATATACAATATTAAAATAAATTTAAATAAAAATAATTTATTAGTAATAAAAATAATAAATTGGCCGGTACCGATCGGTATTTTTTACCGGTACCACCTACACCTGTACTGTACAAAATTTGAAATACTGCTCTTCACATTTATGAATAAAAATCGGCAGGTTTTTTCTGAACTGCGAACCATCTTGCTAATTTTGTCTTTTTTGTTCCCAACAAATATCATGATTTTTTTAATTTGAATTACGGTTATGAAGGCAAGGACGGAGAAAGAGCACTAAACGGTGAGAAGGTCGGGAATCATGTAATGGAAGAAACCTCTTGACTTGTAGTCTGCTCCAGTGAAGAGTTGGGAACGGCAGTTGTGGAGGAGGACGGCCATGAGGGGTGGTTTGTAGCAGAAAGATGAAACAAAAGGGCCAAACAATAAAAAAGAAAAAATCAGTTAAAAGATAGATCAACGGATTACATTAGCTATTAATTGATTTTATCAGTGATTAATTGACGATGAATTATATCATTTAATTTGACTAGTTGATAATATCAATTGCTTATTAAAAATATTTAATAAAATTAATTAATTAGTATTAATTATTTATGTATAAAATAGTTTACGATAACATTACTTCAAAAAATATCTTATTTGCGAAAAGGGATATAAATTAATCATGGTTCATATATATGCATATGTCAATTTAGTAAACAGAAGCAAAGAAAAAGAGCTGGGAACGTGAAATAGAAAAGTCGAAGCAACCATAGTTGAAGAAATGTAAACTGTAGTTAAATAGTTGCATCCACTCTCTGTCTATCTCCGTCACCTGGAAGAAAAGTCTTGTCCCATGTAAATAAATCACATACATATACAGTACACACTCTAAATTCTTCTTCTTCATCATCTTCTCCCAATGTTCACTATCATTTTGGTGAAAAAGCGTCACTTTACTTTTCCTTTTAAGTTTTCGGTTTTGATAATCCAACGCAGCCTCCGTTTTCTTCTCTCCCTCTCTCTCTCTCTCTCGCTCTCTCATCTAAACTTATAAGCCCATACTTTCTTCTGACCTTCGTTTTAACGATAATCTCCGCTGGAGTTCCGTCGTCGTTCTCCAAGATATGTTTCCTAAGGTCAACCGATGAAGTATCAGCAACAATTCAAAGGGCACCATTGTATTTTCATATTTTATATGTTTGTTGATGGAGCAAAACGCTCTTATATGCCATCTTTTTCATTTTCAGCTGATTGAAAGCAATCAGCCAAATTATCAATCAACTTCAATAACGTTTTGGCCTGTCAAATAGCTAAATACAACCAATCCACTAAATATTGGTTGACCCGCGGTTAACCAAACGAAGCCATCGTTTATCAATTAATGCTACACGAAACCATAGAGGTCATTTCATCCGGGACAGACCACCTATTCTCATTGCGTTGTTCCTATCATTTTCTAAGGGCATCCATCTACCCAATAAATCAATAGAAAATAGATGGATAAAAGTAACACAAACAATATCTGAACCCATTTCATCTATGCGATTTGACGTCAACTTTTTTTACTTTCATTGAAAAAAATGTTTTGTTAATTTAAATTATTTAAAATAGTACATTATGCTATTGTACACAATATCTTTTCATTAATGGTTGGTTAAATTATTGTGTTATAAAATTATTATTTTGACTTGATGCTTATTAAAATAAGTTAATAACAAATATATTTTTAAATGAGTAAAATCTATGATTTTAAAACCTAACTAATTTGGTCAGTTCAACCATAAAAATATTAAACCTTCCAACTTATCGGTTTGATATATTTTAATCTCTTATTATTAAAAACCGATCAATTTATTAGTTAATCGATTAATTTTTGTAAATTAATAAATTCTTATAAATTTTAATTTAACAATCTGTTTTTTATTAAAGTTTAAATTTTTTACAATATCTTTTAATCATATTTCATATTTTTAATTTTATTTAATCCTTAACCTTTTTATAACGGTCTAATACTGGTTGAACCTTTTAAACTTTAAACCTCTTATTTTATCAGTTTAACTTCTGGTTCAATTTTAGAACATTGATAATATATAAGATAATCAAATTAAATGATGAATAAATTTGTAGATAAAAATGATTTTTTTTTTCAATTCATATCTATGTTTTTTCTCTCCAACTATTATATTTGTCTAATTCCTTGACTTATTATATTTTATATCTTGCCTATATATAAAAGAAAATAGATAAAAACCAATGAAGAAAAATATGCACTCAATATATTTATTATTTTGAAGACCATCAAACTTATGTTTCACCTGATAATAAATGTAGTCTTCTTATTAAATTTGAAGCACTTGAATCATACTTATAATTGATTTAAAATAAAGCTATTACATATCGTAAGATAAAAATTACAAGACATTATATTATAAATCTTTATTTATTTATTTTATTATATAATTTCCATGATAAAATAGACGATTAATATAGAGATAAATTTAAATTAATGCATTTTAGTTATACCTCTACTCCATAGATACATTTATCGAAGTACATTTATTTTGAATATAGTTTACCAAATCCTATATATCCTCTGGGTATTAAAGCTCTTGCCAATGACATAAGAGCTTCCATATTACACGTCCATTCAATATCCAATTGTTCCTATCATTGTTTCTCTACAATTGAACCTAACCAATAGGTCACCATGTCCTTGAGGCTCTTCAAATAACTATTAGTTAACTTGGAAAGAGCGGACTTTTGGGGGGCCAACACCAACGTACTAAGAACTCGTTGACCAAAACAATTACCGGATGCCTACCCTGTTCAATTCTAATAGGAAAATAAATGGGATATAACGTATTTCAGAATGAAAGAATATACAGATTTAAATGGTACATCGTCAAAATTTTACAGAACAAATAGAATGGTTCTTCTTGCAGTACAGAAAAATGGGGCACATTTAACGAACACCGGATCCAAAAGCAACTCCAAAAGTATTCCACAAATTGTTGCTATTGTTGGCCCAATCTTTCCTGTAAACCACAACCAACAAACAAAAATCACGTCCCAAGTTAAGCTTCGTTGTCAAATCTCTCCATAAGGTATTTATCTATATAACATTCGCTTGGGTGTACAATTATATTTAAAAGATACACATGGCTTTAAGTACTTGATATCAGGATCGCATCCTGACTAACAGTTCATATCAAAGAACTCAAAAGCACAACTAATTCAAGCTCAGGTAATACATCTCTAGTCACCAATCGTGTAGACCATTCAAAGAAAAGGAGGAAACGCCACAAGATTAAGAGAACTAGTAGAAACCAACTAGCACGAACTTCTGATGTTAAAACCAAGGCTTTATGCTGGCCTCCTTTTTACAGATACCATTCTCTCTTTCGGTGCTTGAATGGAGAACAGGAAAGGGACAGCCAGACAACCAGTTCATGATGCAATTTGTTTCTTGGAATATTATTGTTTAGAGGTTTAAAGAATATGAATGTGAAGAATTATTTGCAATTTTAGGGAGCTTCAGAGCCTCTGAAAGTGTGAGTGAGGAACAAGCTCGAAACCAACGTCCAGCTTATTATTGGGTATCACAGGATCTGCTTGATCACGAATTTACAGGTCCAAAAACTCAGGACTCAACAAACCTGAGCTAATAAGCACAACTTGGAAAGACAATGGGATATAGAGAAAATCACCACTAAAATAATTGCCCATCAGTTGGCTTACTTCTCTACACACCAATAAATGAGAATTGATGGTTAAAGGACACGAAAGAAAAAAAAAAAAAAAAACATATCATGGAAACAATACCAACCTGTAGCATCTGCATCAGTTTAGGATGCTGCTCCAAAAGCCGGCAGAGTTCTTCTTTGTTACTTAATAAAGCCTGCCATGAAAACAAGAGAAATGATGATTAGCCAATCCTCGACATTTACTCAAGCTAAATGATTTTCTTGGACAATAAGCTGCAGATACCGCAATAGCTTTTGGATCCTTGAAATATTCATGCAATGACATTCCCAGATCTTGTTGCTGCTGGGAAGCAGCATCTCGCTGATTTATAGCATGAGATTGAACATGTTCAACTTGCTGCTGCTGCTGCTGCTGTCGTAACTGAGCAAGCTCTGGCTGTTGCCCTTGATAATGGGCATGCATAGGAGAAATTTGTGGCTGCTGCAATGTTTGCAATTGATGTACTTGAATTTGAACAGAACTTGGCATTGGTACTCCTTCCAAATGCTGAGTTGATTGTATAGGTGGCCAAAGATGTTGAGCTGGCTGTGGAAGGCGCTGAAGTGGAGGTTGAAGAGGTTGCAGTTGATGCATAGGCTGAGGCATTGAAAGACTTTGCAGGATACCAGGACTGTCACCTTGCTGCTGAATTGAGGTGCTTCCATAAGGAGTCACAGGGACTGTAGCAGGTCTACTGTTGACCAAAGGTGGCATTAGAGGAGGTGGCAAATAAGAAGGTAGACCAGTACCTGTTGAAGAAAGATTTCCATGGCGCGCATCAATTAAAGGTGAACTAGAGGACTGTGAAAGTTCGGCTGCTCCAATATTGTAAGATGAAGATAGGGAAGATGAAGCCTTCAATGTTGGTATATTGTAAGGACTAGAAGAAAAGGGAGGTGGTGTAGGAGGAAGTGGTGGATGAGGCCCAGATGGTACACTAGGAGAAGAGATGGGAGTTCTTGAATACTTGGAATCTGGTACAGAATGGGAAGCTAAAGATGCAGCATTGCTGCCAAATGTAGATAGGTAATCTGAGTGGGCCTGCAAAAGAGTAAAAAGATAAAAGCAAGGTGAATACAAGGATAAGCCATATACAATTATACCAAGGATTTTTTTCTAACCTGGAAACCCATAGGAAGAGGCGGCTGTCCCTCAATCAAATTAATGAAGGGAGATGATTGACTTGGTCCTGAATCAGGCGTTTGAGGTATTACAGTTGATATAGTTGATGGAGGCGGCATTGGAGGCAATGGTGGTTGATTTGGGGGAAGCTTTTGGTCATACAGTATCCGAGATCCTGAAGCATGTTGTGGGCTGTTTTTTATGCATAAACTATGTGCACTCATCCTAGAATCTACAGGTAAGTGACCAGATGATACTCCAGTATTATTATAAAGAGAAGCAGGAAAACCTGAGGGACTAGCAGCTTGAGCAGGATCAAACCCAGGGGATGTCTTAACTGGACCAACATTCTTTGACTCGTCAGATTGCTCAAAAAATTTCTTATCTGAAGAGACACTTGGTTCTCGCGTCAATGGCATTTCAGGGCGGGAAACTGACATTCTTGAAGAGAACTCAGTTGCAGTATTTTCATCCATGTCAGATGCTAATGGTGTACCTAAGCGAGGAAAAGGACCACTTCCATTTGCATCACTCTCCGTCTCTTCAACAATGGAGTGGGGAGAACTTTGCTCAACCATGACCGGGGCAGGCTGTAGGAGATTATCATCGGGCTGAGGAAATGGTAGTTTGTCATCTGATTCAGACCCATCGCCATCAAAAACTATATCTATTCCTTGAAGATCATCATCAAGCTCTGTTTTTAACGGCTTTGACTTACCAACCTTCTCCTTATCTACATCATTCATGGGAATGGAATTCTTCATTTGCAAAGAAGGGTCCCCAACTACAGCTGCAATAGGATTCTGGCGTTCTCTTTGTCTGGCCATGAATTCATCCACATGAATTGAGGGCGGCCTACCACCAGTAGACCCTACTCTCTGGACTGCTATAACATTGGAATTGGTATCAACGCTTCTTTCTCTAGCAACATAGTCATCAACATGCATGGACGGGGGCCTGCTGGTATTTGGCTTCCGCTGCCTAAAAGTATCCCTTCTGGTTGGACCAGAGGAGGTTGTAGACAAGCCAAGTCCCCGTGAAAATACATTTTGCCCACCTGTCTCAGCCATTGAGATCTCTCCCTTGCCACGTTTTCCAGGACCATCTAGAGATGAAAGTTTCCTTTTCATAGGAATATTTGGTGACAATCTATCAGGAAGTGTTTCTGGACACTCCCACGAGAATTTTTCTGAAAGGTCTCCAAGGTAGAGAGAGTCATCGGCCTTGTCGATACCAGCATCAATCATCTGATGCATCTGTGAAGAAACCATAGCATTGCTTGGTGGCAAAAGAAGGCCCTTGGCACAAGAAATATCATCCAGCTCAACTGAACCGGTTGGCTTTTGTAACAACAGCAACAATGACCTAGCAGACTCTGAAGCCTGTCAATAATAAAGCTAGCAATGTATCAACACCACAAAAAGGGAGGAGAATGCAACCAACATCACAATTCTTATCTCTTTACCTTAAATAGAATGTTTGAAGTATAGGTGGTACTCAGATCATCATCAGTGACCTTAGAACTCAAAAAAGCAATCATTTCTTTTATTGAACTAAGACTTCCTGAAGGGCCATCTGTACCTTCTGCTTCCACACCATCATAAATCCCAAATAGAAATTTGATTGCACCCACTGCATCCAAGTTTAAACTAATAAAAAAAGAAAAAGAAATCAGTTAAACTAGTTAAATATTTGCAGCACAAAGTTAGGAGCTCAGGTGTCAATGGGAAACAATATGAAGCCAATGTAGATATCAGCTATCGAGAAAGCCCAGCCAGGTTATCCAGCGAGCAGACACAAGGGACAGCATAAGACGGTATATAATGTATTTCCAATCTAAAACAACCTTTTGTTCAAGAAAAAATAATCCTAGATTCTCCAATGTAAAAGATTTCAGCCAACACAAAAAATTCCCAGTGGTAAGCATTCTTATTATTTCTTTCACCATATAACAGAGGGTATGCCTTTAGTCGCTGCTCATTTCTTCCTTTGATAGAAAAGCAGAAAAATGCCTTCAAGACCAGTTCACAAGTCATAATTGATAAGCACTCTAGTCGTCCTAAGGTAAAGGACGTAGGAATCTCCGAACTTAAACAGAGTACAGTATGCTAAAATGCTTGTCACTCTTCTGTTCTACAATTCTCTTGCTCGTCTACTATAAGATTCCCTTGCAAAAGTATACCCAAACTTCATTTGAAGACATTCAGTCAAAGTTTCTCTTGAAGTAAATTTCTGTATTCAACGAGTGTTACGTTGAAGATAGTATTAAGCTATATGAAATATGACATCAAATACTGTACCATAAGAATGAAAATGTGGGAATAAAGACAAGATGAAGCGCTTACTACCCAGGTTCTGCAAAAACCAACAGACACACCCGTAGGGATAGGTAATATGATGATTTGCCATCAAGAATTCAGCTATAGAAAATGTCAACATAAAAATAGATCCAATAAATTAAGCCAAGTTCAGTGTGCTTGAATCATGATTTTCATATTTCAGTGCTCTCGAAATTTTAGTATATTCTACATTTTCGTAATTGTTTTGATAGTGATCTTATTCAAAATCTGCTTGTGATTTCCTCAGTGAACTTACTTAAATTTTTTCATAGTTTTCTTCCTAATCTATAGGCATTTCCTTCTCCATAATAGATTCTTATGGCAAAACATTTCTCAGCCAAAATTCTTAAATTTTTTCATAGTTTTCTTCCTAATCTATAGGAATTTTCTTCTCCATAATAGATTCTTATGGCAAAACATTTCTCAGCCAAAATTCCTTTCACAAGGCCATTTCACATTGTAGTGTACTTGCATCAGAGTATACATACCATCAGTCTCAAGACACGTGGGAAAAGAAATACATGTCCCAATTTACTTTTACATCACACAGCATTATCCAGCCTAATCACCAACCATCATAAAATATATAGCTTAAAACTATAGAAGGATGATATACCCTAGAGAACTCTTTACAAATTTTACAACACAACATGAAAATAATTGTGACTGATATCAAACAGAAATGAAGAAAAGTTTACATCCCTCAAGCAACGTTAACAACCTTAAAATTTGAACAAAAGCATAAATTTTCTGTTGAACATATTCCAGTCTATTTTTGATTGATTAGCACTGCAACATATAAAATGGAAAAATTTTACCTTTCCCAATTACTAATATCCTCTGTAGTCAACAAATGAAACAAGAGTTAATATTACAAAAAGAATAGTTGGCTCACCTTTTACCATCCACGCAAAAGGACAAAGAGCCCACAGATAATATATGAACGGCCTCAATTGCAAAAGCTGACGAACTATCATTAGAATCAACTGTACTCATCAACTTTCTCCAGCAAAATAGTAAAGGAGGATGCTTTCGCCATTCAAAATCATCAAGATAATTCCCATCCTTTTCATATCCTTGTTCTGATTCAAAATCATTATTACTGGAGTTTGAATGGAATAAAATATCCACCAAGGAACTTCGACCTTCATTACAGGAACTTAACTCCTTGAAAGATGCAAGACAATAAAGTAATTCCTTTCCCACTGGTAGGACCTGAAAAGTAACAGAAGCCTTCTTATCACCATATGAGCAAGTAGTTTCAAATTCAGAAGAGAAAAGGTAAAATTCATAGCTGAAGGTGCAGATCAGTTGTGCTCATAAGGTATTTTTTGTGGATTATATTTTCTCATTTTTCTGAGGCTTTAGAGCAGGTTAAAGCAGCATATACACATGAAAAGAAAAAGAATCCTTAAAGAAAAGAAAGAATCCACATTTTCTTTTTCTGAATCTTTAATCAGGTAGGACAATTCTAAAAAGGGTGTCATGAGTGCAGATTAAAATGTATCTGACCCTTATTTGTGAGAACTCAAAAAAAACACCAATGTCAAATCACCAATAGCAAACATAAAAGAGCGCCATCAGCTCTGACAACAAAATCAAGAATGAAAAAAGTGGTTACCCGGCAGAAACTCAAGATATGAGGCAAAATAGATGAACAATCTTTAGTGCTCAACTTGCTGGAACTTGGCCTGATAAACCACCAAGGAATTTCAAAACAAGCATCATCAACTATCAAGAAAATAACCCATCACATCCAGGGTGCAACAAGATATGGACATATGCATGTAAGAACACAGATATATACACACAAAAATATCTTGCTCTAGGAATAAAATTCACTCACAATTCATATCTCCCAGGATACGTTAACGATGTTTGAGAAACACAAAGCAGCGAGAAGGCCTTGAATACAGGGAGGCACCAGCTAATTACAGTAATTCTGCACTTATTTTTACCATCCAAAACTTGTTTATCATCCAAATCAATTGCACCATAACACCTCTCCAACACTTCTAGTAACAATGGAGTAACACCCTCCTCCAACAGTAGTCCCTGGAGCAGGGATTAACAAACAAAAAACATATTGCAGGAGAACATAGAATTAGGTAAAACAAACCAAAATGTGAAACGTATCCCAGAAGCATGCAGTACGAAGCAAACCTTTGTACATGGATGTTCCAAAATGCTAGCAAGAAAGTCAAGATATCTGTAAACCTGTAAATTGACAAGAAGATGAACAAACTTCACAAGATTAAATGAATTCAAATAGGAAAAGGCAGAATCACCTTATAAGTATCTGCGTCAGTTGGATTAGATAAAGTAGAAAGATGACCACGAATGCATGACAATATGGGCCGTAGAAGCACAGAACCATTTTCAGATTTTAGGCTAGCAACACGGACAATAAAAACTCGAAGCATATCCCTGATGACTACCAATGCCTGTTTATAGTACATGACAAGCAGAAAAGACAACATTTTGTCATTCCTTAAACTGCAAGCTACCTTGATTCAGAGCATAGACTCTAACAAGAACAAAGGCAATAGCTACAACAATAGGAGATACGTACAGATATGGCATAATGTTCAATAATTTGTGCAATTTTTTCAAGCTGTGGATTCAGTTGACCAAGAAGTTTCTCAAAGTGTGAAGACTCCAGATACCAGTTGACTTGTCTCTCCTTCTGTGGGCCCAACAAAGTCCCAACAGCTAATGTTCTTAGGGCACTCAACAAAGGCATTCCATTTGCCCAGTGCCAGACAATTTCTTCAGGTAATAAATCATTCTTCAATCAGAAGACAGGAGAAAAGAATGTTGTTAAACAATAGTTCATGAAGATAGGAATAAAAAGTAGTCCAATGGATCACAACACTGTTTCAAACACCCATAACCTTCACATGAAGAAAAAATATCCAATGATTATAAATCACGCAAAAACAATCAGGCAAGCCCGAGACTCAGTTACAAAAATCTTTGCTTGCTACTTTTCCTTTTCTTTTGAAACTGTTTTATTTTGTTTTTCATAACCATTAGACCAGTCAGAAATATGTAAATAATTGCATCCAATAGCATGCATACCAAAAGACACAGCAAACTGCATGTTTCCTTTGGACCCAGGGCTAATAGCGAAGCTGCTTGAACATTGGCAAGAAGAGAGTTGAAAAGGCCAGGAGTCCAGCCATATATTGGCCAACATGAAAGTGCAGAAACAACTAAATGTGACACAGCTCCAAAACCGAGCGCAGAATCAGGATAAGAAGATGACAGATCCGCAGCACAAGCAGCTAGCTTAGGGCTGCAATCAGCATACTTGATTAAATACAGAAAGAAAGAAATGACAGGTTGTGGATAAGTAAAAATGAGAAGACTGCAAACTACCTTACTTCTCGATGCAAACCCAAAAGGGCATTCATTAGTTTTGTATTTCTGTGCTGTTCCCCAGCCTCCTGGACATAGAAAAAATGGAACAATTACATGAGCCAAGTTCTAAAAAGCCATGTTCCGAGTATATGAGTCTTGGGTCAACCACCAGTAATGGTGGTTGATAAACAATGGAAATAGGAAAATATAAAAGGCTGATGTTACTAACAACTAAGAATTGCACACACATGAACACGTAAAAAGCAAGATATTTAGGAGATGTACTTTAACTCCCTCTTACCAAAAAAAAACATGTGATCACCTTTTTCAATCCTATAAAGATGGAGATAAAAACAAACTCCATAGTTTGAGGAGTAACAACTTGACAGTTGATCTAAAACAGGGCAATTGAACTCCTTTGCATCAGGATTAAAATGATCCAAAACCTAGAGCAACAGTCAAGTACACTATTCACAAGTTAATCATCTAAAAACTTTTTTCACTCTCCAAAACCTAGAGCAACAGTCAAGTACACTATTCACAAGTTAATCATCTAAAAACTTTTTTCACTCTGAATAGACAAGTACGGTAATCATCTAAAAACTTTTTAATAGACAAGTACAGCTCCAACATGAACTTCATATGTGGTTCATGAACATACGTACAAAGTGGAAAAACACCACGTCTCTTAATACAATCTGAAGTTGCTGGGAATAAGACAATTGGCCTTATAAAAATCATCTAAAAACTTTTTAATAGACAAGTACAGCTCCAACATGAACTTCATATGTGGTTCATGAACATACGTACAAAGTGGAAAAACACCACGTCTCTTAATACAATCTGAAGTTGCTGGGAATAAGACAATTGGCCTTATAAAAACTTAAGGATTTGCTTTTATATAACGTACAATCTCAACTTAACCAGTCCATATCGCATCAGATTCAACCACCAAGTAATCAATACTTGTACTCATGCTTCTACAGTTCAGTAGAAACTGTCCTTTCGACAGAATAAAAAGTAAAGTCACAGTATTATCAATAGACTCAGAAAAGTAACCCACCTCTAATTTTTGCAGAAGCGTGATCAGCAATACGAGAGAAGGAATCAACAGATCAACCAAACTCTGCTCACGGTTACGTTCAGACAGCAAATCTGTTGTTGAGTTGCATTCTGTCCCATCATCAATGAGGTAATCTGCTCCATAAAATTACACACATTAATCCCCATAAGAGCACAAAAGACAAATGTTGACGGCTAACTTTTGAGGCTACGCATGTACACATTGCATGGCATTAATTTACAGGCAAAATGAAAAATCAGCTAACCAGTGTTTTATTAATGGAAATCTTAAATGTTCAGACCACCAGTTTGAACAGTATGTTTAATTTTCTGAAATTGCACACTCAAGATTAACTTTTAGGAGTCACTGGAAACCTCAAAGGCCAAACACAGATTCTGAGACTTAGTCACAATTCCTCTCACTAAGCCAGTGCTATATCCAGTGTTTAGTAGTGCCTAACTAGTATTGCAATAAGTTGTGCCTACAGTCATGAGCTCTAATGTCACAGGAATTAAAACATTTATTATTCTGAACCCAATCATATCTATTTATATCTCAATTTGCTTTTGACTTGAGTATCTTAATTGATGGTTTGAACCTTCACCTTCTTGTCTTGCGAGTTTTATGACCAATCCAATCATTCACAACTTTCAAAACCCATAACAGACTAGTTTAATCATTATACATCACCTAGATATCATACTCAACCATACTGGTGCTGTCTCCAACCAAATAGTTACAATCCAACTAGATAATGCCCTTCAAAGACTGCAGTGCAGATGTGCAATTAATGCAAACACCCAAATCAACAAGTATTTAATAACTAACCATAACTATTTGAGGACCTCTCAAGCATGAAGCTACAGTTGATCAGAATTGCATAGATAACAGTTATGGCACCTTCATCATACATGTTTGCAGCAACAGTCTACACCAACAAAATTACAGTAAGCCAAGTTCAAGTCAATCTTTCGAAAAATGAAGGATTAAAAAGATCAACATACTGAGTTTTCTGAAATGAATGCTAAAATTCGAATGGCAGTTGTCAATTGTGCTACAGCTGAATCACGTAGTATAAGACCATCAAATGTCTTCTCAGACACAATTTTTCCAAGATTATCCAAGACATTTATATCAAAACCACTGCAAGTATCCCCAACAACATTTTCTGTGTCTGCTAAATCTGACACCAGGATACTGGCTGAGGATAGATGTGCATCTCCTCCAGAAACTAAAACAGCACAATACCGTAAAAGACCAATAAGCCCACTTTTATGATATACAACACCAGCATCTATCCACTCCAACAGCCGAGTTGGAGCATCCTTCCTATTGGACCCAGGAGAAGAAGAATGCAGTGCCTTGTGAAGTTCCATAGCATGTCCGATCCAAGAATCCAAAGATGATGCAGTTGAATCAGTTACAATGACCTCGAAGATTTCAGCAGCTGAGTGAAGAATTGCAAGATTTATTGGTGAAGAACCTGCATACTCAAAATTTCAGTAAAATTGCATGCATGGCAGACGAATAAACATGAAAAATGTGACCAGTATACACTTCAGAACAGAATAAAGAGAGTACCACTATTCTTGGCAAGAAGCTCCAATTCCTTAGCAGAATGCAAAGCTTCAATCAATATGGATATCACCTACAAAATAAAACCCAATTGGAAAATTTAACCGACCAGCATAAGAAATTAAGAGCCTATAGATCTCAATAAATGACTATTTCAATTCATGACAACAATTTCAATTCTCTGAAAACAAATGGCAACTGGCTTCATTTGGAACTTGAAAGTTATGTACAGGAAGCATGATTATATTTCACAGTGGTCGCACCTCTGGAAAATATCCCACTACCAACAAAGCTTGGCGACCACAATCTGACCTGCAAAGCATGAACAGAACATTGGTTAATTCCATAACCAAAACTGTCCCGATATGAAGAGAACAACAAAAAACACAAAAATTTCAACCTGGACAGAGCACACAGCTCCCATAGAACCCATAAAAACTCTTCAGAATGTGGAGTTGAAGTGAGCAATCGATCAACAGCATTAACCTGGACAAAGCATGAGCAACTAAAACAGCTGAGAACTAGAATTAGTTAAAACTACAGAACAGTGAATATTGATCGAGTAAAGGAACAAACCACCCTCAAATGCATCTCAACAACCAACCCAACTTCTGGCGGACTGCAAACAAAACCTTTGGATAATAATACAGATGCATATCGAAGAGGAACGCATTCCTCCTTGCTCATATTAGTAGTACCCCTTAGAGCATCAATCAACGTAGTTGAAAGTTCCGGATGATCCAAAAGGAAGATCAATCCTACAGGAAAACAGCAAGATGGATCACATCATGTCAAAAAACTATATGTAAAACTGCAAAAAAGATTGAGCAACAAACCTGATCGACACATAAGGAATGAAAGAAGTATCGCTCCAAGAGTTGAAGCAATATCAACAAATGTTTCCATAGTAGCTCCATTTTCTGAAAGCAATTGAGGAGATGACAGCAATGCAGCTGACAAAGGAAGGAAGCCCCTCTCCTGCTTCCAAAAAGATAAATGGAAAATAAACAGTGGATAAGGAAATAATAAAGTTATTTTCAATGCCAACTCTTTTATCCTCTTGTTGAAGAATAACCATTTAACTGAACACGTATACAAAGCACAAATACATGGATAACCACCAAGTCCTTCTTAAGCTAAACAGATGTTAGGCAACTACTATGTTCAGTTAACCACAGAAGGCCAGCACCGGCACCAGCACCAGCACCAGCTCTGCTTTTTGTGTTTTATTATCTGCTAGCATGTAATGTTCGTTCGCTGTTGTTTTGCTAGTCTTCAGAGTTACCAAAACGTTGCCGTTTTGTTGTAATAGCGAGGCTTTGTCTCTTGTAAGGACGTTATTTTTATTTATTACAATTCTTTAACTTAAAAAAAAAAACATTTGCCCATGCAGAGAAATCTCATCATTATCAGATTGTTTAGCCCAAAGCATAAAACTTTTTTTTTTAGATAAGACAAAAGCAAACATGCTCCAACAGTTCTTGATGCAAAATACAAAAGGCTTAGAGGTAACAATATGTCTTACATCTAAGAAAGAATAACATGAACCAATCAATGGTTTACCTTGAGGAGTTCTAGCAAATTTGGATCCATATCCCAATTTGAAAAGCAGCAAACTGATGAACCAATCAAGCTACATGTTGCTTTGTAAGACAGAAATCCTTCAGTTTGACCAAGGATCAATGACCTGCTAGCACAGGCCACTGGAGAAGGATCTTCAATTGGACCACGCGACATTATTAATTTCTGCATCGGCACTTGTCAACAAACACGAAAATTAAAAAATTGTGTAGAGCCTAAGTAAATGCAAGTGAAGACTGAGAACTGACCAAAAGCTTCTTGAGTTGAGAATTTGCCATATTAAGCGTGTCTAAGGTAGCACTTGAAACATTTCCGGCAGCAGAAAGAGCTCCCAAGACTGACAAAACAGCACACTGCAAGGATAAAACCACCATTAAGTTACCAACATGTCATATTGAAGACAAAGACAAATGTGCACACAACTCGAAAATTAACCTCATATCTCGAAATAACTTCATAAAATCTTAAGCGATGAAGGAGACAAGTTGCGAGAGCAGCTACATCATGGCTGGGTTTTTGAAGGAGTAACTCCAACAATTTACTATAACCTTTACTAATACCAGATGGGACGTTTTCATCCTCACGAGGCCACCAACCTAGCATTCCTTCACAGCCAATTGCATGCCGAGTAGCTTGCTCAATCACTCCAAGTATCAGTAACAGGATAGCCGAAGAAAGCTGACCGTCATGGGATAAAAAATATGAAAGCTGCTCCATACCCCCACAATCGACAAAATGAAAGCAGCTTTTCCTACCAGAGCACAATAGAATGGCCAAACTAAGCCCCAGAATGATATTCTTGTTCTGAACATAGGACAAGGAATCAGAGACGGGTTCCATATACCAAATAAACAAGAAAGTATAAAGTCAACAAATAACACAATCAAGAGCAATGAGAAAATTACCTGTTGATGATGACAATGTTCAATACGAGTAGAATTTCGGTTAAAACAGAAGTACTGGGACAATAAGTCTACCAACTCTTTAGAAGTTGCCAACTCAGCTTCAGATTCCAGAAAGGTAAATCCTGTCAGCAACTCAGCTAATTCATCTCCAGAAGCATGTTGAAGCATTTCAACAAGCTCCTTTCTAGCTTCAAGAATAGCAAGGTGCAATCCTTCAAGACCTTTAGATGCACCAATTTTTAAATTTCTCTGATCCATTGCCAGACAATCTAAGCCAACAGTGACATAAGAACATACAGCTGCTACTACATTATCTAATATCTTATGCACAGAATCCTCAAAATTTGGCAACTCTAACATCTTCAGAATCAGCTGCAAAAACTGTTTAACCTCAACAGTTATGTCGGAAGCTATAGTAGGTAAAGATAACACACTAAGAGGTGACAGTGACTCATCAGTTATCCTAGAATTTGAATGTAATGCAAGAGGGAGATCTTCAAGCTTTTCCTCAGTTGAACTAACAAGATTAGTTAAAGAGTTATCATCAAATTCAATGTTGAACTGTCCCAGATCCTCTGCTGTGTTTCCATATATCACCAAACTTAGACTGCGGTAAGTTCCCCTAATAACAAGATGATTAGTTACAACTGCCTGCAACAAACAAGTGCCATACATCTTAGTGCAAATACAATCCTATGCTTCCTCCAGTTTTCTCATGACACTGTTATAGCTATAGTAAATAACAGAAGAGAAACGATAAGCCAACAGTCACCACAAATGTTGACTATCCCAAAACAAGGATCAACAAGAAGGAAATAAGCAGAATATAACACCTATTAAAAAACAAATAAACTAATCAAAGTAGTCTATTGCCTAAAAAATTGAATTCAAATTATTGGTAGCAAAAGTAATAACAGTAAATATGCTGATAATTTTACCTCAACTTCAAGCACATTTGATGAGGAATGAGAATAGAGGAATGGCTGGCAGAGGCGCCTAAATCTTGTCTCTCCCTCACACTGGACAAACGCCTCCAAAGCAAATGAAGGGGGTGAAGTGGCCCTATTATGGTGTACACAGATTAGGAAATCTCAACCTAAACTAATTACAATCTTTCATAAAAACCCCAGAATTTTAGCAAGCACTATAGTGAATAATCTATAAGGACCTGAATGTTAATAATCTATAAGGACCTGAATGTTAATCTTCTTGGGATCTTTGTCATTTCAAGATCCCAAGTTCAATCTACATGCCACAAAAAACAGAAGCAAAAAGTAAAAGACTTCCTATAACATTAGACTAAATAGAGTATGTTACTTCCATAACAGGTAAAGAATCCAGAGCTAAGTTAAACAAAAACAAAGAGCTACAAAGTTCAAAATTAAAAACAACATTCATACCCAACAAGCGGCACAACTTGAGACGAGGAAGACCCATTCTGTTCAAGAAATTCGCATGCTGTAATTACAACTGGTTCACCAAACAAAACCTGCAAAAAGAAATTGGAAAGACTAATTTAAGAAAGAGATTAATTTTTTAATGAAGGAGTGAAAAGAAGATAGTGACCGGGTAAGTTACCTCGTCGACGTACTCGTCGAGTTGGGGATGGACAAAGTTCTGAGAGAAGAGCACGCACGGCTCGGGTCGACCCATTTCAGCTCTTGAAGATCTTGGTGAAGTGATTAAAGCTAAAAAGGAACGTGAAGATTCGTTGATTCCGATAAGGACATTATAGGGTTTTGCGGCGGCAAGACGTGGAGGTTTCCGGTACGTTAAGTCGCCGACTTAAAACCCGTGACGAGAGTACTTTGAAAGAAAATTTGTTATATAATTTTGTGCTACATGTCCGAGGCCAACCCGACCCAAATTGGTCACTGTTTTTAGCTTTGAAATAGACTATACTTTTGAAATTAATTATATAGTAACTAGTTTCATGCTTGCACCAAATTTTAAAATATATGTTATTTAATAAACTTCCATATTTTTAATAAAATTGTAGAAACAATTTTTAATTATGTTACATGTTTATTCGATATAAATGATTTTATTTGTATCCTACTAATAGTAATTAATAATCAATCTGTTAAATTTTTTAAAACTAATTAATAAATTAAATAGTGAACTACCAAATTAGTACACATTGATTTATCTTAATATAAATACATTATTCATATAAATGTAACAAAAAATGATATTATCTTCAAACTTGTAAATATTAAAGTGCATTATAATGATTAAAACATAACATAAAAGTTAATGAATAATATGCACTTATAATAAGTGAATTTGAGTTTGATATTCATTAGAATATAGAGGTTAATGTGCATAAAATTAAAAGCCATTAAAGTCTACTAGTAAATAATTATCTTTGATATTTGTAAATTAAACTTAATTTTTAAATAGATATTAGTTATCTTGAAAATATAACAATTTATTTAATATATTTTAAATTTTATTTTCTTTAAATTTTAACATTTATTTAATATTTATTTAAAATTAGCATTACACTTATTATAATTTTTACATGAAAATTTATGGTAAATGTAACTCTCCTATATATACAAAGAGAGGAATTAAAAAATAAGAAACATTTTTTTACGTGGAAGCTTGAGATCTTGTCTTTTTATAGTCGAAATATTGAAGTATATTTTTTGAAATCATTAAAAAAGATTTTATACAATTTCACTTGGATTAAAGAGCTAAATTATTTTTATGATTTATCGTCTATTAATAGACATAGTCAAAAGATTTAATTAAAATACTTTTAATAAAAATGTGGTTCATAGTTCAAACGATGCTTTATGATCTTTTTGTTTTGCTTTTCTCAATTAAAACGATTTATGGAAGATAGTGTAATCTTCTTTGTTCTTTGTTCATAATTTTATTGTATTTTTAACTTGTTATATTTTTATGGTGAATTTTCACTATGTTTCTCAAATATAATTTTTAGAACTGTTTCATTGATCTTTAATAAATTAATTATGTATTAAAAATAAAAATTTCCCAACTTTCTTATTAGAAAATACGTTTTGATTCATCTTCGAATCTTAAAAATAGACAAGTTGAATAGATTTACAAGCATCAAAATGATTAGGTGTGGTCTAAGAAGCAATGCTTTTGAAAGACTCAGTCTTTAGAATTTTGTTATCCATCTAACTCTTGTTGTTCATTCTAATCTCCAAACCATAACGTTGTTTCTCTTTTCTTTACAAAAATGTTAAAAGTTATGCCTATCAACTACACACTATGGCTACAACTGAAAGTAGACCTTGATCATATACACTTGTACTTGGCAACACATTAATACCATAACGATGCATATGATATTTTTTAACCTAGCAAATATGTCTTGTTTATTTATAAAATACTTTCTACAAATCCAATCATACTACTAACCAAAACTAGGTGAAATCTATAACAATTGTTAATATTTACTTATATAGATAAAATAATAGGATCAAAGCCTGCGTTCTGATCTCTTAATATAAATCACTTTTAAATTTCATTTATTTTCATATGTTTAAATACTAATAAATTCACTTCTTCTATCTATTTTCTTTCTTCTCATTTATTTTCATATGTTTAAATACTAATAAATTCGCTTCTTCTATCTATTATCTTTCTTCTTACTTATCTTCGCAAGTTTTGAGAAAACAAAACTTATTAACTACTATATACTAAGCGTGAATGGAATGACAACAAAGAATTGTAATCCAACTGTCCAATTCATCCAATGGCTGTCGTTCTCCTCTTCTTGCTTTGCTCTCCAATCTCTCTTGCTGTCACCAATTAATAACTCCTTCCATTAAACGGTCTCAATCATGTTAGAGCTTCATTTAATTAAAAGACCATGGACTTCACACAAGCTTCACTCTCCATTCTCTCTTGTTGTCACCAATTAATAACTCTTCCAATTAAATAATCTCAATCATGTCAAAGTTCACTCAGTTGAGATATAGAGCTTCATTTAATTGAGATACATATCAAACATAAAATAACAAAACTCTCCAAATTTCTACCTTTAATTAAGTATTATATACTAACTGTGAATGGGGATCGTCGTCGTCGTGCATATGTGTCCTAATCCAACGACCAGTTTATTCCCATCATCGAACGACCCCAATTTATTCTGTAAAACCATGAAACTCTCGCTATACTGAAACTCTCGAAGGTTCGACCTTAAATACATTCATAAAGCCCTTTCGTTCTCTCCCTGGCGATAGTTTCTACTCTCTTCTTCTGAGGTTTTGAGCAGTGTTGGGTGAGTTAGAGATTTTTTCAACTTATCACAGAACAAACTCTATGCCCGGTTTTGGTTTTGTTTCTCTCTGTAATATCCTAATATTCTTGTTTTTCTTTTTCTTATTACGATGCAGGTGTCTATGATCCACTAGATGATAAGCTTTCCAATAGAAGAGATCGCTCTCAGCTCCGGCGAGGAAGAAGAAATGCTCAATCTGTGAGTGATGTTCATTGTTATTTCCCAATACTATGCTTTCTCTGTGAGTAAGGTTTCTCCTTCATTATTCGCCTACTTTTCTATCTCATCTATTCCATAAAGATCGAAGAAGCTAGCTGATCCAGTTCCTGCATTATCCTTTTTTCTTCACAATGGAAATGAAAATGGGATTATGTCCTTTAAAGTTTAAGTCTTTAATTAATGTCTGGTTTCTCAAAGAAATTGTTGGCCCCAAAATTTTTTTATTAAGTTAAGCATGATTTAAATAAATTTTGAGGTCTTGATAGATTAACTATTTTTTTGAGTTAATTATTATGTTAATGTTAGTAGGATTTTAGTACATTGGTTAGTTGAATTAAATTAGTAAGAGTGTATTGTATAAAGGGAATTTTTGGAAGATTACTTAAGTTTAAAAAGACATAAAGCATAAATGGAGGGCAAAAGGGACATTTTACATTCATTAAGGGTATAAAAGGAAGAAGAAAAGTGTTCTCTTGTTCTAAGAAGAAGAAGAAACGAAAATAAGAAAGAAAGGGAGAGAGAGTATCGTCGTTGGAGAGAAAAGAAGAGAGAAAATTAGGGTTTCATCTTTTCTAAGCTTTCTAGAGAGATTTTGAAGTTATGCAAAAAGAGAAAAAGAAAGAGGAAGAAAAGAGCATTCATTTGTCATTTGAACCAAAAGTCCCTTTATTTGGTGAAGATTCAAGGTAAGTGCATTTTTAATCTTTTGAATTTTTGAAAAGGTTTTGGTTCATGATGCTTAGGAAATGCATAGGTTTAAGTATTCTATGATTAATTTTAGTGAATGTGTTTCCTATAGGTTTTCAATTTGAATTCCTATTAAATAGAATTTCGCTATTATTAAAGAAAATCAAGAGGGGCAAGAAGAGCAAGAGGAGAGGCATCCTTAAGCAAATTCTTAAGCAAGGAATTCAAGGTGGGTTACATGTTTATAATTGAGTTAATAAGCCATTAATGTTTCTTTCAAATAATGGAAATAAATGATTTCAACTACTTTATAAATATGCAATTATTGCTCTTTAAATGCTTTAAGAAAGTGTTACATCTTTATGGTGGAATTTATGAGCCATGAACATTTTTCAAATCAAGAAAGTTAAATATTTTCAATTATGTTATAAATGTTGCATTTATTGCTTCTTGAATGAGTTGAGAAATTGATATACGTTTGGTATATGAATTGTGTTAATGATTTATGGAAAGAATATAAAAATGAGTTTTGAAAAGAAATTATGTTTATGAAATCATGTTTTGGAAATGTGTCATTTTGGGCAACATGTTTACAAGTTGTGAAATGCATGATTATGTGGGTTTGGGGTGGTCCATTCTGTTATGTCAAGTGCACTTCGACTCTATTAAAGGCTTCTCCCGCCTGTCCGCTAGTGGCATGGAGCTCCTTCATAGACTCCTTCATGTTTACGACTACGCAAAATCATTATGTGGGATTACGATAGTACGTTCTGTTTACGACTACACACGACCATTATGTGGGAATGTGTTAATACGTTTTATTTATGGACCTACCCAAACCATTCTGAATTGCTTATGTGTTTATGAATGGATGACAATTTGATCCATATGTGACTTTTGTGGTTATGATATGTGTTGACAAGTTGAGAATTTGGGAAATATGTGTTTTATGGATTTGATGCAAAATTTTTATGACATTGAGCATTTTCAATGATTTTGCTTGTTCTTCGTTATAAACTTGTTACCTACGAGCTTTTAAACTCACCCTCATTCCTTCCCATCACCAGGTGATGAGTAAGAGATCGAGTGAAAGAGAATCAAGGCATAACTCCGATTATGCATGTTTTTGTATTTTAAACTAGATTTTTGTAACCACAAGGCTTTAGGCACATTTCAAGTATTATTAGTTCAAGTATCTTTTGTATTTTGGGATTTTGAGACATTGATTTACTATGGCTTGAAATGCCCATTAAAGCTTTGTAAAACTCTTTTCTTTTGATGTTAATGAAATACATTTGGGTTTGCTTATGACTTTTTATGTTTTTGCATTTCATTCTCAAGAGACTAAGATTTGGAGAGTTTTCTTTTGTATATGTTTGTATTTATTTTTGGTTTAGTTATAGATGTGGTTTTAGAAGGGTATGTGCAAAATTGGTGTTTGATAGTTGAGTTTGGGAGTCTGGGATCGAAGGTTTCGCTGCGACGAACCTTTCCCAAAGGGTATTTCGGTGTGATTTTTGGTAACTTCGTCGCGGCAAAGCCAAGACTTTCACCACGACATACCTTGAGTGAATTTTGTCTCACGTATTTTTTTAGGTCCGCTAAACGGACCTTCTCGGGTTTGGAAGGACTCCTAGCCTCGTCCAAGTTCGTTAAACGGACCTTCACGGGTTCAGGTGTCTGGGTTTGAAGTTTCGCCGCAGCGAACCTGCCATTGCTTCCGGAGAAATTTTCCTTCCAAATCCAATGATTTCGGCCACGTCCACGTTTTATGATTCCCGAGTTGGGCTTCAAAAACGGAGTCCAACAGAAATGTTAACCACCAGTTATATCTTTCTCAAAGTTTTAATCTTTCTTTCTTTGTTATTTCATGAGTGCATCGGTGATTTCGTAGGCCTTTTGATTTTGGTGATTCTTATCTTAGTTGCTTGGTTTTGTGATTTTCTCTTATTGCATCTTCTCTTAGGTTTTGTGGTTTTCCATGCTTTTTCTTCCTTCTTCTTCCATATTGCGTCCTTTTTCATGCTCTCCTTTATGGGTCTCATCTTTGGAATTGTATGAAGCTTGTTTTTATATCTCCTTGACATTTGGTGTGGCTATTAGGACTTGGAAGAATTGATGGAGGAGGTTCAAAAAGCGAGAAGGGTCAAAATGTTGCACCAACCAAGCAAGGTATTTATAGGCATCGCAATTGACAACAAAATATCATTTGTGAGTGATTATTATATTCATCGATTTGAAGACGATATTATCATCTCGTGTGATGTTGGACATGATTGATCATGAGTTGCTTCTGGTGAGATTTTTTATGGATAACAACATTAACCTATGACTAATTTATTGGCATATGTTAATTCAAGAGCTACAAAATCAGTTTATGCTCTAAAGCCTTTTGATGTTGGGCGAGTCTTGTAAACTGAAATTGTGTAAAGATCAACATATCACATTGTCTACAACTGGTGCCATTGATCCAGGTATTCTCTTCAACTACTTTTCTGGTTTAATTTAGTTTACTAATGTTGGTTTCATGACAACAATTTTTCTCAAAATTTTCATTTCAAGATTGTCCTTTTACAAGTACACGAGTCTTTCATGTTTACTATGCATACTAAATAGAATTCAAATCTGACCTAATTCTTTGCCTAATTGCTTGTATGGGTATCTATGCAGAGGCACTTGTTCGAAAACATGACATTGAATTTAATGTAAATGTTCCTAGCATAACTTAAACATTTCCTAAAATAGTTAATCGTGCATTAAGTTGATTTATGTCTACAACTGGTGCCATTCATCTAGGCATTCTCTTCAACTACTTTTCTAGTTTAATTTGGTTTACTAATGTAAGTTTCATGACGATAATTTTTTTCAAAATTTTCATTTCAAGATTGTCCTTTTACAAGTACATGAGTCTTTCATGTTTACTATAAATACTAAATAGAAATCAAATCTGACCTAATTCTTTGCTTAGTTTCTGGTCTAGGTAGCTGTGTAGAGGCATTTGTTCGAAAACATGACATTGAATTTAATGTAAATGTTCCTTGCACAATTTAAGCATTTCCTAAATTAGTTAATCATGCATTAGGTTGATTTACTTAAAGAGTTGTTTATTTTCAAGCTATTATAGTATTACAAGTGTGCCTAATCGTGGTGTTCACTCTATCAAGTTTATGTTGGTCTCTGTATAGCTTATGTTTGATATTTGTAAATTTTTTCCTAATGAAAAGGGATAGCGATCACTATGACTGTAATACAATCTTCAATTATTTACATACTTTTTCATTTTTGCTTCAAATTCTTTGCTCCACATGTTTATAAATATGAGCATTCGATATGACTTTTGACACTCATAGCTTTTATGGTTCTTTAAGAGTTACGATTCCATGCAATGTGAATCATCCTTTGTTTTTTGCAGGAGTGAGGGCATATGTTAGAGGAAGCAAAGTCTATAAATCTATCACTTAGTGCACTAGGGAAGTGCATAAATGCACTGGCAGAGAATAGTCCTTATGTTCCAGTTCGTGATTCAAAACATACAAGATTGTTTAAAGATTCGTTTGGAGGTGAGATGCCTTTCATGGGACTTTGAGATGGTTTAGTGTATAAATGAAGGTATAATAAGCACTATTACAAGTTTATGTTTTACAACTAATGGCTTTAGCATTTTATCATATTTCAGGTTCAGCAAGAACTTCATTAGTTGTGACTATAGGCCCTTCACCACGGCATAGATGAGAGACCTATAGTACTATATTGTTTGCACAAAGGGTGAGAGTTTAAATGATTTGATGTATCTAGATCATTTATGGTACCCTCAATAATTCCAGTTCATTTAACATCCAAACTTCTATGCGTATAAATCTTCAGCTGCCTGAATTCATTTGCGAATTTTCCTTGCATCCCGTTACTTGTATTACTATTTCTGTAGTTTCTTGTTGTTTATGTACAAGTTATAAGATTAACCAGCTTGTGGTTGTTTTGCAACATCATTTTTTTGTAGGTTATGAAGGTTGAGAATATGTTAAAAATAAAGGAAGAATTTGATTATAAAAGTTTGTCTCAAAAGCTTGAAATACAAGTTAATGAGCTCATTGCTAAAAATAAAAGACAACAGAAAGCTTTTGATGACAAAGTCAAAAGAATTAACTAAGAAGCACAATTCGAATTTCTGAGGTGGAAAGAAACTTTGCAGAAGCCTTAAAGGTTAATCCACTACTTACACATCCTACATTTTTCATTAAAATTTTGTTGATTACTTTTTTTCGGCCACCTATTCTTTTGACATCAAATAAGTTACAATTGTGCAAAATTTTATGAATGACAGATCTTACTGCTCATTTAACCTTTGACAACTGTACGAGGAAACAAAAGTGGAATGAGTGAACATTTCTTAGTTAGGAAACTTTTTCACTGAAATCTAATATTTGTTTTTTACATGAAAATGTATCCAAATTGGGATTTGTTCTGTTTCTACAGAAGGAAAAAAATAAATTGCCAGATGGAGCACATGGAGTTAGTTAAGAAACTCAAAGAGAAAATGATGATGACTCAGCATGATGGCTTCACCAGTAAATGTAATGGAGAGGTAGTCTATCTATAATTGATATTTTTTTAGGTTTTCAAATTGTTAAGGTATCTTTACTAGTTAGATCGATCAATTTAGCCAGTTTTGAGATGATAAAGCAACCTCCACATGTTCCATCTCTTGTTATTTTCAGAAGTTGGGGGTTTCTGTGAGTGAGCACATTGTTGGTTAAAGAGGTTGTTTCAAAATGAACTTCAGTTAAGAAAGCGAGTTGAAGAGGAGGCTAACAAGCTCAAGAGTCAATTAGAGCAATTTTTGTAGTCTGCGGTATGCGTTATGTGGATTACAATACTTTACTATTGCTGTACTGCTTCTGTGTGATTCCAAGCTTTTCTTACTTCCCTCCCTACTTATATAAGAAGATAAATGAGTTTGGAATTTGTTAAATATAAGGGGTTATTTTATGCACTAAGCAAGTGGTGATGCTGAGGTTATAAAGTTGCACAAGAAACTAAAGGATGATGCCAATGAAAAGAAGAAAATGGAAGAAGAAATTATGATTTTGAAAAGTCAGTTATTGCACTTGAATCTTGAAGCTGATCATGTAATTTTATTAAGATATATGCTCTTCTTACTTTAAGCCTGTAATTATTTAGTTTTAATACTAACTGAAATGCTTTCAAATAACTGTTTACATCAACATCAGTGGTTTTAAGAAATAAGATGAAGCAGATCTGTCTCTTCTTTAATCACAAATGTGTATTTTTGAAATTTTTGCCCTGTTAATGTCATTTTTATGTTTGCAGACAAGAAGGTATATTGATAAAGGCAGATCTCGAAATGGCTTCACTTCCTTAGATTCCTTTGTGTCTCAATATAGGCAATCCCAGTTTAGTGAATCCACCAATGGACACAAGCCACCAATGACCTCTCTTTTTGAGTAAGGTAAACAAATTTTATACATGGAGTTGTACGATGACTAAGATCCAATTCAAGTGTTTCTCATATAAATTTTTCATAAAATTATTTAACAGGTGGACTACAAAAGGTTTTGCAACTGCTTGAGTCAAAAGATGCCAATGTCAGAATCCGTACAGTTAAAGTGGTGGCTAACTTAGCTGCTGAAGGTCAATATTGCATTGTTTAACCCTTTTCAGCTTTGCTTTCAAGTTACTATACCAACCTAAAATGTCGATCTGAGGTACATCTTTTACCTGGTGCCTCTTCTATAAGTTAAATTGTAGCCAATTAATAGGAAATATAGTTCTAAGTATACTATTTAATACTACTTATGTTGATGGGATTTCATCCCCTGTGTACTTGCTAAAAATTTAATAAATTTCAAAACCTATCTGGTGGGACGAGATAGAAAGAGCAATCCTATTTTATTATACCGTATCATATCAATGTCTTATCATTTCAAAAAATAATGGAAGCTTTTATATTATCATTTAATGGAGAAGCAAGCAAATGAGCTATAAACGAAGAAAGTCTACAAAATTTTAAGAGATGGTTGGGATCTAAAACATTCATGGAGTCTAGAATATGCTTCTTGGTACAAGTCATAGGAGTGTTCTTTCAATAGCTCTTTTTGTGCTCCTCAGCTGGTTTAAAATTGTTCTTTATTTTGGCATTGTAGGTATGGGCTTACGAAGAGAATGACAAGTTTGGTTTTGTTTGAGGGCTCTTCAGTACGAATTGTGCTCTTTTTTCTTATGAGTTAGATGATACTGCTTTTGTCGGAGCAGTACAATCTTCTAAGGTATGCTCATGTTTCATGTGAGGAGATATCCATCACAAGGAATGAGATAATTTCATGATTGTATATGATACTAATTATTCTTTTATGTAAATGGTCAAGGTAAAAAGAAGTTAGAACTCTACACATCTAGGCTATACTTCAGTCTGAGTTACTATCTCTATTTTCTAGTCACAAAGAAATCTCTGAGACTCCAGTTATATATACACCTTAAGGGGGTGTTCTTTTATGTCCCTCTGTAAACCCATGTTTTTCATCCTGGAAAGAATAAAGACTTATATGATTGACACATTGTGTGATAGGATTCTACGAATTCAAACAAGTACCATTCTCCTGCTATCGTACAACCCACTTTGAGTTCAATTGCTTCCCTTTTTAGCTCCGTCACAACTTCTTTTGAGAGAGACACAAAGGAGAAATCCTTACTACTAAACAAGGTGGGGTAACATTAATATATTATGTATAGCCTTCTTTCTGCCTTTTTATTCCTGTAATTGATCGAAAATGAATTTTTTTAATTTTTGGTTTTCCGAATTTGAGATATAAATGAGTTATCAAGGCAAGAAGTGGATGAAATTATAAATATGTATGTCTATCTTGTTTTATCATATGATGGCATACAAAAAAGGTATATCTTTTCAGTTTCTCTCTTTTCCAACTTTTCAATAATATGGTGTGGTCTCTAAAATGCTAAAGGAGCTAGAACATTAAGTCGAATTATGGATAATAAAAATCGAGAATGATTTTGTGCTTTTCTAAGCTTTTACTTTGAATTTTGATCCTTTTTACATTTGAGTAATAATAATTGGTTTTTAAAAACTAAAATCATAAATTACTTTAAAGGTGTATGGTGGTACCAAATCTAAATATATAATTAACTATTGATTCAAATTAAACGTTTTAAGATTGTTTAGGACTGAATTGTGGTTCAATTAAAGGTTTGAAGATTAAAAATATGCATCTAAGGCTTAAAGTCAAACAAAAATATAACGAAAGAAGAGCCCTACTTATACATGTTGTAGGCACACAGAACAAAAAGCTAAAACTTTCCATAAAGAAAAAGGAGAAAGCACAAATATGTGCCAAATATATTTGTGCTTCGAATTTTAACAGTCTTCAACTTGGTGATCCAACCTCCTGACTGTTTCTTCTTGGTTAAATCTAAAGTATTTGACATTCGCCAAGTTTACTACCTATTTATATGATAATTAAGGAATGCTTCATACTTACCTAGGGGAACAAGTTTTGTTTTAAATCTACAAGTCAACTCTACTGTATTTATTTGTGATCATAAGTTTTTAATTTGCTCAGACTATCTCCTCTAATACATATACAAGAGACAGATAGGTATGAAGAAATATAAACAAAGGAGATGAACAAAACAAAGACAATGTGCCAAATTTTGTCTTTGTTTCCAACTTGTGTTTAATACAAAGATAAACCAAGTCATGCGACTTTATCGTTTGGATAAGAATAATCCAAATACACTCCTTACTACAAGAAATTTGTTATAAAAAAAGAGCTTGAGCAAAGTTAAGATTAACTCAATTCCAATACTTTAAATCGACTAATACTAGGTATCAATGTTTCATTCCAAACCTACTTAGGCCTTTGGCTGATATAGATGATGAGACGTGCCAAGCTAATTGTAACTTTTCAATAATTTCATTTGAACAAACTAGTAAATACTATGCCCATAATGGATTGTTTGTTCATTAAGAATTGCACAAGGTTTAAGTAGGCGAAATCTCCACTCAGTAAAGACAAGAACAAATATTATAAGCATAAACTAATAAACAAAAAAAAATCATAAACATAAACATACAGTATATACAATTAAAGGTTCTATTACAAATAAAAAAGTCCAAAACCCGTAATACAAATAGAGGATCAAACACATAGCAATCAAAAATATATAAAACAAGCAAAACTCATAATAGAAAACCCAAAATCCAATTTACGTTAACTCCATTTTTCACCAAATTTGAAGCAAGTAAAGCGAATAATAAATTACTTATTTATTGATCTCGACACCAACAGCTCGCTTAGTGATGTTCCAGACGTGACCAGTGCATCTATGGTAGAACTTGTGAGGCATGCTCTTGTGAATAGTGCCATTAACCTTGATGTCGATGTAGTCACTGATCTTGTAGGTCCTGAGATACGTAGTCAAAGGGATATAACCCTTCTTCCTAAAGGGCCTAGCGAACAGATCTCTAGTTCTCTCGCGAAATTTGCATGACAGACTTCTTATTTGCTGCATCAAGCCTATTCCTCCAAAAATTACATCTATGAAACATACAACTTTCACAATCATCACTGAATACTTCATTGATCAAATTCTAGGCATTGACGATATTCCATTCCACAACTTAAGGATTACTGATTGACAAGATAATTCCTAAACTTTATTATATCTCTGATCCATATAATCCTAATGCACTTTCAAACTCCTTTTGTTACTGTTTCCCTATCTTTTTTGCTATTTGTTGATGCTTCTCGGATGACTGTAATCCTAGTGCACATACAAACTATTCTTGCTGTTGTTTCATTGTCTTTTTTGCTATTTACTGATAACTATTGCTGAGCTCTCCTGTATTATGTCTTGTATTGCTAATCTCTTATTCTCATTCTATTTGCTCAGTCAGTAATTTCTTTTTAATTCACATACCTATTGGTTATTTTCTACCTTGGTCAAAATTTTTTAAAAATTTCATTAATTTACTTTACTTCATATCAAATTTTGTTGTTGCTATATTTTTTACTAAAATATTATAACGAATTTTTCTTCATCTATTTGGATTGTCAGTTTCCTTTCCATTTTTATTAATCCAATTTAAATATTCACTTGTTATATCTTTTCCTCTTTCCCCTTACAAAATTATGTCTTGCATCATATATCTCCAATTTTTCCTTCTAAATTTTAACTTTAACAATATTCACTTACACATCTTAACGATTCATAACAAAACCTATATATATTAACAATTGGGCTTTTTACGTTTCTAAATTCCCACCTCGCATTTGCGCAGTGAACACCTGCTAGTATATGATATGTTGTAAAGAACTATTTCTACTACTATAAGTTATTTCATTTAAATAGATACCAGTCAAGGGTATTTGTATCCTTCATCACCCACTCACACATGACATGATTAATCAATACAATTATCAAAATTCCCATACTTGTTTAACAACCATGCTATTAGTACATGATGAGAACTTATTGCCATATATCTATTATAAATATATGATATATTGACTAATGAATAAGTAGCTAAGCAGATTTTGTATGTTATGCCCTAGGTCATATCTCACATCCTTATTATTAATTTTATCTTATTTATTTCATCATATCATAATTGCATTCAATTATTTCACGAAGAGATGGTAGTCACGTTTAAACACATTTTTACTGTAAGTCACTAATCAAAATGACATTCATTTATTTTAAATTATCTCAAATTAAATTTAATTTGCTTTCCTAAATTTGCCTCATAAGATTGTATTGCTTATGATTTTTTCAAAACATTCTAAAGTAACATAATAAGTGCTTAATCATTCATATTTTTAGGTTTATATATAGTTAATTTCACCTTTTTTGAGTATTTTTATTATTTATGGTACTTTATTCATTCATATTTCATTTTCAGGTTGTAATTTACTTATTTAAAGCAAAAGAAACAAATCTGGACAAGTTTGGTGTAATTTGAAACTATTTTGACCAAGTTATAAAGATATAAGGCAAGAACACGATTTATTATGTTCTCTATTTTTTTTTAATTTCAAGCTAACATGGTCAGGTTTGAGGAGTTTAAGGCATTTTTGCATTACATGCTCGTGTGTAAGTAGACGCTTATGTTTTATGCTAATGAGCCAATGTTCTCATTTTGAGCATGTATTATCATTTTAAGCCTATGTTTATGCATATGTTTGCTATGAATATCAAGGATTATGCGATTGCTAAGTATACAACCTTGCACATAGTTGTGTACTTACCCTTGTGTCACCCAGAAACTTAATTTTTGAACTATAAAAAGACAAAACTAAGGAGCAGAGGAAAAAAAGAAGTTTGGGAGGCATGATTAGACAACCTAGAGTGGCCGATAGAATGAACAATAAGCAAGGATACATAGAGTGGATTTCTATCGATCTGTAGTGATTACATGAGATTAAAGAGATTTTGTCATGTTTCATGTAGTTTCTATTTTTCCTTCGGTTTTGGTTTTATGTCTTCCATATTAGGAATTAAACATTTATGGTACTTGGATATGATTAATCCTAGAATAGATTTTGTAGTTTGATTTGATTCTAATCCTATTTATTCTTTAACTTTATTGAGATTTGATTATTATTTTTACTGTTATTGGATTAATATGTGTCGCTATGTTAATTTATGTTTAATTTCATATATTTGAGATTGAGAAATCTTTTGTATAAATTGATCTAGCATAATTATAGTTGCATATAATCTTATAGATAGGTTGACATAAATTTTTTGGATCAGAGTCAAATATAATAGAAAATTCATAAATCACTTAATACAATTCTAGGGCTTTAATTGGAAAGAGATTTTGATTAATCAACCTAAGATTAGTTGTTAACAATCTTGAGAAAGAAACTGGCATAATTGAGTAATTTCCATAATCTAATAAGCTTTAGATTAAATTGATATGTGAAATCTTATTTACATAAGAAGTCTTAGAGAAATTCACTATTCGGAAACTGCTATTAGTATTGATTGTTTCTTAGTTTAAATATTTGTTCTAGTTAGTTAATTATGCTAATTTATTTTA
Organism: Erythroxylum guanchezii; assembly: GCA_025629825.1. NCBI lineage: Eukaryota > Viridiplantae > Streptophyta > Magnoliopsida > Malpighiales > Erythroxylaceae > Erythroxylum > Erythroxylum guanchezii. The sequence goes on along the minus strand of JAOTAX010000005.1, from coordinate 35,420,804 downwards.
GTTTATTACTTTGAATTTGAATTTGATCAATCATCATCCATAATTTGTCTGGAAGATAATAGGAAAAGGGATAATATTAGTAATAATAGTCTTTATGGGATCAACACTTGGCACTTAATAATCTATATTATAGAAGTAATATGTGCACTTGACTAGAAGGATTGATAGGGTAGGAGATCATAAACATACCAAGTTTTTGGCCCCGTTGTTAAGGACTATAATATTAGGAATAAAATTTGTATTAATCTAGCCATTATTTTCCTTTCACATTTTCTTTCTTTCCTTTAAATTTTGTTTTTAATTAATGACTTCTCTTTGTTTTATTGTTATTTCAGGAGCTTGGATTGTGTATGACTTGAAATAATCTTTCTGAATTTGTTGAAAAAGATCTAAAATAGAAGCAAGAAGGGTTGAAGCAAGAATTTAAAGATGAGCAACCAATAATCATAGCAGAACTGCAAAAGACTATGTCTGAATATGTGATACCATTATTAACTGCTATTGAGTCTAGTACATCATGCCAATTGTTACAGCTAAACATTTCGATATTAAGCCAAATGTCATTCATATGGTGTAATAGTTTGTTCAGTTTGACGGGCTATAAGATAAGGACCTTAATGCCAATATAGTAAATTTTTTGGAGATATGTGATACATTCAAAATTAATAGAGCCACTGATAATGCAATCAGAATGAGGTGGTTTCCCTTTCATTGAGGAATCAAGCTAAGTAGTAGTTAGATTGTCTTTCTAAGGGATCTATCACTATATGGGACTAGCTGGTTGAAAAATTCTTGATGAAGTACCTCCTACTAGCCAAAACTACTAGGTTAAGGAATGATATCTTTTCCTATGCTCATATTGAATCAAAAATATTATATAATAAATGAAAGAGGTTCAAGGAGTTAACAAGGAGATATCCACACCATGGGCTTCCTATATGGTTACAAGTTCAAACATTCCATTATGGTCTAAATCCATTAACTAGGTGGATGATAAATGCAACAGCTCTTTAAATAGTAAAATGTTTGAGGCATCTTAGGAGTTGATTGTGGAGATGGCTATAAATAGTTATCAATGGCATTACATTCAAGCAAAGCTTAATAAGGTTGCCTATGTTTATGATGTTAATGTAGTCACAACTTTGGTAGCTCAGGTTGAAGCTTTCAATAAAAATATTGATGGATTTTTAGTTGTATAATAACTAACTCATTTGATGCAATGTGATGTACATAGGGGAGGACATATTGGCCAAGAATTTCAAGTTGATTAATTAAAATTAAAATAAACATTGCTTATCATATAGTAAACAATGTCATCACATAATGTTATTTTTAGAAATGTTCATAAAAAATGTATCAATATCTATGTAATACAAGTGACTTCACATACCTAACATATATATCTTGAGAAATTGATTTTGTCATTGGGTCAATCATCATATCACATTTAGATATATACTTCATGTTCACTTCACCTTATGTAATTATATCTTTTAGGCAATTGTACTTGGTATCTGTGTATTTGGTTTTGGCAAGAAATTTGGGATCTTTTGTATAAATGATTGTTGTTTGACTATTATAATTGATAACATCAGTCTTACCTTTAGTAACTACCAAATGAACTAAGAAACTTCTAAACTTAGAGCATTTTTAATCATAATACAAGAAGTTGTTATGCTTTTCCATAATATTACATTATTGTTGAGTAAGAAAATATATCGAAATGTAGATTTTCTCTCATCTAAATCTACTCCTCAATTTGCATTTATGCAACCTCATATACATAGGTCACTGCCTTGATAACATAATGCACAACTGATAATATCTTTTAAATATCTCAATATTCTCTTTATAACTTTCCAATGTGCTTAACCTAGATTTGACTAATATCTGCTCACCATTCTAACAACGTCATAAATATCTAGTCTTGTACATATCATTGAATACATCAGACTTCTATCTATATTGAAATATGGAACTTTCTTCATTTTTTTTCTCTTTTTGGTGTTAATGGACAAAACTTTTGATTGAGACCTTCACCTTTAGCAAAAAGATTATCAATTGATTTATAATTTTGTATACTAATTCGTTCAAGAATTTTCTGAATATATGTTGCTTATGAAAGAGACAATAATCTCTTAAATGGTATTTGGATATCATTCATCTAAGAATGTATGCAACTTCACCCGCATCTTTCATCTCAAATTCAAATGATAACCAATTTGTATTTGTTTAATAAACTTATAATCATTACTATCAATTAAAATATCATCCATATATAAAGATAAAATCATAAATTTATAGTTAGCTATTTTAATATATACATACTCATCATCATCATCATCATCATCATCGGACCCAGTCTGAAATCTCGCAGTAGAGCGGGGTCTAGGGAGGTCAATAGTACGCAGCCTTACCCCTATATAATAGAGAGGATGTTTCCAGTAGACCCACATGCAGATATGACATGAAAAATAATGATACCAAACACAGAAGAAAATAGCTTAAGAAAAAAAAACATTTTTTTTATAAAGTAATACATAAATAAAAAATAAAAATCATTGAACTCAAAATTTTGGAGGGCTGGCAATTAAGGCAGTGGCGGAAATGAAAAGGGTTAACATAAAATATAGGAGGAAATCGTGAACAGAACAATGCAACACACAAAGGACATATCTAAAAATCCATCAGAGCAACAAAATACATCAACATTATCAAAGAATCACAGATCAACTAAACGAAGAAAGCAAACGTACCTGCGAGAGGAGGTGAGAGAAGGTCTGAGATTGTGAGAGTGTTCAGATCTCAAGGATACAACATGTTTATTAAAAACAAAGAGTGATAAAAGAAGCGTGATCACGATACTCACAATTGTTTGGAGATATAATAATGGGTCCATAGAGATCGGGGAAGACATTTCAAAAAAAAGTTATCGTTTTCTACCTTGAACGCCTCTTTTCTGATGATTCTTGGGCAACTTGTCAAAAGCTTTGCAAAGCCCATATGCAGAGACCTTTGGTGACGCTATGGGATACCTTACTAAAATTTGTTTCACTTTATAAAAATCTCAACTTTAGTAACACAACCAAAGCAGTAACGCACATGAGGTAGAAATACTCAACAATGCAACGTTTCTGACATCAAGCCCCCAAAATCTGGACTAGGGAAAGCCCAAATTCACAAATGCCAAGCAGGATGCAGTCAGACAAGTGCCTCAGTAGGCAAAATTCAGAAACAACTTGAGAAGAGTCAATAACAGTGAGGTCAACTAAACTGATACAACTCCGAAAACTAGCTTCCTTAAAGCAAAATCTAAACTCTCCAACGACAATGTTTAAAAAACATAACACAAAGAAATCCAACAACAAATACCAAACACGAAGAAATCAACTTTATCCTCGCAAAACACACCCTATAAACAGATTTACACAAAAAAACGTTCAGATCTACCCAAAAAGGATAAAGATCACAACTTTATCACAGAAACAATGGTAAAATACTTGTTTTCTTTCTCCCATTTTCTCGAGAGGAAAATGCAAACATCACAGGCAAACAGGAGAAAATCGATCAAAAAGATACTAAAACTTGTGACAAACCAAGATCGATAAACAAAGAGGCTAATATTCCAAAGCACATCAAAACAATCCCACATCCTACTGCAGTTGGAGTTTTTTTATAAAAAAAATCCATAACAAATAAGAACACAACCATTAAGAAAGAAGCATTGAACATAAAGGATAAAGGGAAAAATAAAATAAAACCTTACCGCAGTTTATCGCAACCTTCATAAGGTTTAACATGATAATCGCAACCTTAGCAATAAGGTTTAAGAACAAAAGTACCCTAATGTTAAAAACTCAATAAACCCACGTCTAAAACGAACCACGTACTGAAATCTAAGTCAAAAAGATTCAAACTTTCCGATCCACACCCACAAAACGACCAAAGCCAGATCTGAATCAAAGCCATTTAACCATAAAACATAAGCAAACAGATACTTACCCCAAGGGACACTGAGAGATCCAACCAAAACCTGTCAATCTTAGCAAAGGACCTAGACATATAAGTTAGAAATTTATAACTTGGCAGAGGTGAGCCGTTCCCGAGCGTGGAACTAAGGAGCCGAGATGCCAAAGGACGGAGTAACGTCGAGATCGACGAAGCAAAGAGAAAT
>JAOTAX010000005.1:35396947-35416530 GCA_025629825.1 Erythroxylum guanchezii | reverse complement strand
AGAATTAATATAGTAAATACTAGTGAATTTATTATTATTAATATCATCTTAAATTATATCTAAATATATGATAGGTTTTTTGGAACCTATAAATTAGGTTTAAACCTAAACCTATAAATCAGGTTCGGTTCGGTTAACTTAGAACCGCAAGTTAGAAACCTGAACCTGAACCATGAACCTGATTTTTCAGGTTCGGTTCTATAAGTAAGGTTAATCGAGCCTGAGTTCAGGTTCGGTTACCGAACCTGAACTCAGGCTCGATTAACCTCATTTACATATTCAACTCATACGGTTCACAGGTTCAAGGGTTTTCTTGAACACCTCTAATGTTTCCCTCTTCTTCTTCTTCTTCTTCTTCTTCTTCTTCTTCTTTTGCTCATTAAGGAGACTAAATAAGTCTCATACTTGATTAGATCTTAAATATTCATTTTCCCTTCATTACTTTCATTCATTCTTCTTTAACAGGACTAGTAAGAGCCTTATTTAAGTTTCTTGGCTCACCCACTTCTTATGGGAGAATCATTTGAATTTCTCTTTATATTTTAAAAAGACGCCTAGGAATTATTCCATAATTACCTTCATGTAAATAAGGTTTATAAGAAACAAGTTCATCAATGTCCTTATTGCTCCCACTAGAATCATATACAATATGTAATCTTATTGGTTACAATTTGAATTAATCTAGAGTCAATTCTTCATTGAGATTACTCCCACTCATATGGTCTCTATCCTTATTTTCATGTAAGAAAATCATTATGTTTAAGAAACTTATATAAAAATAGGTTTTCTCCTATTTCACCTTCATTACCTTGTTCACCTATGAACACATATTCCTTTGAGTGTTCAAAATACCTAATCTAAGATACTTTTCTACTCTCATGGGCCTAGTTATCTATATTTATGAGAAAGATAATAAATATATGTAACACACACACATGGTTTTAGGTTTGTTATATCATGTTTTTTTACCTGTTCGTAACTCATATAACATATTCGTAATTAATTTTATGGGCATTAATTAAGTACATAAGTGGTTGTGAGATAAGTGAATTTTCTTATTCCATCATAAAACTAATAATTCTAAAGTGTTCTGTTTCATCTTTTCACAAGGATATTTTGTTTTAAGGTTTAATCTTTTTATTCTTTTTTTTTTATCACACAACATCTCGAACGTATTAAAAAAGTATTATTTTCTTTGATCTGTTCTTAATATTATTATTTTCTTGTCTAATTGATTCTACACCAAATTCACATACTTTATAAAACAATTTAATGCTTTTAATTTGTTAAAATCAAATAGACTTAACCATACTGAGTATAGTTATACATAAAAGTGATGAAATACACAGTCCCATATCTTGGCCTCACATTCGTTAGACAACAAATTTTTGAATGAGTTAATTTCAATGGATTATAAGTCTATATTTCCTTTTTTAAATGGCTTTCTTGCCATTTTACTAGTTAGACAATGTTTATAAATTGGTAATTCTAATTGATTTAAATCACCTAAAATACCTTCTCTAGGTTATTGACTTATTTGTTTTTGACTGAAGTGGCATATTCTAGCATTCCATGAAATTACCAGATGATGTAAATAAGGAATAAATTATATTGTTGCTATTATAAACAACAACTAGTACAATAAAGTCATCTAACATGAATCCATGATTGTAAGAAATGGTTCTAAAATATAAATCCATTCCACCACTGTGAATGTTTATATTAAATCCAAGTTTAATTAATAGTAATATAGAAATAAGATTCTATCAAATCTTTGGAGCAAACATCACTTCTTGTAAGATTAATTGTTAATTACCATGTATTTTTAACTTATATATGCTAATCCCTTATGCAACAATTATTGAATTATCTCTTATAAAAATCCATGATATCTATGTGAGATTTTCTAGAATTCTACAAAGGCTTTCCTATCTTTCACTTTATAGTAGGTTATGTTTAAGTTTACAGTCCACAAAGGATTGATTCAGTTAGAAAAATAAAATAAGAGAAATATACATAACAAATTCCCATACTACATGGATGTACTTTTTAGGCTCACTATAATTGCAATCAAAGTGATCCTTATTTCTATAATTACAACACTTCACTCTTTTTATGTTTTTTTTGAAAGAATCTCTTCCTTTCTTAAGTTGGTTCTAGTTTGCCTTCTTATAGCATTGTGGTTATTCTTCTTCCAATATAAGCTACCTCGTAGCATCCTTTGATTTCTTGATGCTCTTATTATAATTTAAATGTTTTTTCATATGTCCCTAACTCTAAGGTAGAAAACGGATCACACCTTCCACTTATTGCTTATCTTATAACTCATGAACTTTTTCTCGTAGCTCACTTAGCATATTTGACTTATGTCTTAAATGCTTTTTGATTGTTTGATCATATATATTCCTATATGAGTCAAACTTTGTAATGAATGATTTTACTTTAGTCTCTGAGATGCCTCCATAACAAGCAATCAAAGTGGAACCTATATCTTTAGTTGTTTCATGTGTTTTGAACTCACGTGTAACATCACTTTACATACTAATCTGTAATGTTCAACTAGTTCTTTTTTTTCCATATCTCATATGCATCATAATCACTTTTATATAGGGCTACATTACCCTCATTTGGAATATCCCTGGCTATGTTCAACAATTCTAGAGCCTTTTACTCTTCTATTAGATATCAAATTTTCATGTTGCAAATTTTATAATTATCACCATTCAACCTCTAACCGTTTTTAAGCTAAAAAATAATATTCTTTAATGTAGTAGCTATATTTGAACCATAAAGTTTCTACATCAAGAAAGAAAACATCATACATGCATATTAATATCATATCATACATATATATGTTGAATAATTAGTTTTCAATTACTTGAAAAATCGAAAGATTACAAAAGTTTTCATTCATCATTCATGTTGCAATTGAATATCAATTACAGTACTTAATTTTAGTTCAAGCACAATATATGTAACATAAATAATGGTATGATCAAACATTGAGCTTGTTTATACATAAATGAACACAATACTCATATTTTTCTATAAACAAATGATCACACAACAATTATAATTTCCTAAACATAATGAACCCTACTTGGAATAGGGTTAACTAATTCACGTGATAAAGCCCTCAAAACACGATAGGCAATAACTTTAATTATCTCCATAGGGAAGCCAATATGATATAAGGTCCCGACTAACTCCTTATTTTTATTTTCATATTAAAAAAACATCACCAATTGTTCATATGATTTCGTATTAGGTAATTTCAAATCTCAAAGGGTGCTTAATAGTTTACTTTTAGGTTGTAGCAATGCTCAAAGTATAGTCATGTACTTCATTTCACAATTTTGAAATTCAAACAACCTCCAAAATATAGCTCTTGCAATATGTTATTAACAATAATAAGATGTATCAAATTTTTTGTAGGCGATAATTGCATTTGAAATAATTGTAGTAACATGATGATGACATGTCTTATTTATGTAGCAAAATGTAAAAGTCTAGGTGTCCTCCATTTTCTTGAAAAAAAAAATTAAGAATAAAAGTCTTATTAATTAGTTATAAAACCCATAAATGACATATTAAATAAAAAATGTATCTAGCTAACAGGGTAATAAATTCATACTCATAAAACATTAATATATACAATTCAAGCAAGTAATCAAATTCATTATTATATTGTTCTCATTATTATTATTTTGATTTTAGTTAAAAAACATAAATAATTATTAATCTTAATCTAATCAACAAATAATTAATACAATTTTAAAATTAATTTATAATTTAAAACTATTTTAAATTTTAATTTGGATAAGGATAATTAAATTAAAATTAGTGAATTCTAACTGTATAGGCTTATTCCAAATTGAATTTTTCCCTTAATATGCTTTATTCTTAAAGTCAAACGCCTATTCTCATAATAATATAACCCTTATTCCATTGAAAGATTACGATAACTTGATTGATAAAAGCAACTTATTATAAATTTAGACTTAATCAATCTTATAATCAAACTAGGCTTATTTTAAAGTTGCAATATATTATTTTGATAGCCAAAATGGAAAATTCTAAGTTTAAATTTGAGTTATCCATGTTCTTTTTTAAAAACAAAGAAGAAAAAAATATGTGCTTAATTTTTTTTAATTGCAGTCGGAATGTCTTCCATTTCACTCCTTTTTCTAGTGATATTATTAGCAAATTTCAAGACAAAGGCAAAACCCATCAGGGTGCATGCTCAAATTGCCAAAAAGCAAGAAACAAGGTCATATAATAGGTTAAAACTTTCAACCGTTCGATCAAATTGTCCAATTTTCAGTTTAGTTTTTCACTTTCTAGTTCAATTTATTTTAATAACTCTTGTTATTAAAAATTAATTAATCGGTCAATTTTTAAAAGTTAATAACTTTTTATAAACTAAAGTAAAGCAATTAAAATATTTTTAATTAAACTTGAAATTTTTTGATAAATTAAACAATATCTTTTAGTCATATTTCAAATTCTTTAATTTTTCCTGACAATTTAATACCGGTTAAAATTTTCAAACTTTAAGCTTTATCTTATGAGTTTAGTTTTAAGTTTGAAAACATTGATTTTTAGCCTAGTATAAATTAACCAATCCAACTAATTATTAACCTTGACGTTTTGGAACCAAATCTGCTTAATCTGCATTTCGTTGTTTTCTTTTACTCCAACTAATTTATACAAGTTTCTTTTATTACTCCCCCTACATCTAGACGATTTGTTCAGAGTGTTTGCCAAAACAATATATCCAATGCATTGACATGAGTTTTTGTTAGCCAAAACAAGGAAAATTAAGGACATATCTATTTAACAGAGTTTTGTGATAAACGTTTTTTTATTTTGTTTTTAAAATCATTAATCAAATTTTAAGATGATTAACCCTCAAAACAATTAAAGATATATATATTTTTTCTGTTATCAATCATCCTCTTTCGTGTATGTAAATATTCCAATAATCGATTTATCTTTCTTTGCTATTTTAATTCATTATTTTAGAAAACAACAAAGCTGTTTTGATTGTTTCTTTTTTTTTTTTTGGGCATAGAGAAGTACTGTTTAATTTCGTCTTGTGGCAGATTGTAGCACATGAGAATAGTAACGCATCCATGTAAGGAATAAGTAGATTTTACTAATCTTGGGTTGTGGTCCCTTTTTATGTAGAAAACCCAATTTTCCCCAGGCTTATAACAGCCAACTTCTTTTTGACACAAAGCAAAAACAAAAGGGAGAGAGAGCCGAGAAATACACGTTTTTGGACAACCACTTTCACTTTTTTCCTCGGTCCATACTCATTTACTGTTGGATCGGGATAGGGAGAGAGAAAAGAGTAATACACGTTTTTGGACAACCACTTTCACTTTTTTCCTCGGTCCATACTCATTTACTGTTGGATCGGGCTAAAAATTTAGGAGTGTATTCTTAAAACAATTCTCTACATTTTGAACGGTCAATTTTTCGTTTCGAATTCTAAATATTGAGATTGAAGTTTCAGAACATGACACATTTTTGAGTGAATTCTCTCCTTTCATATTCCTAATAATGCTAATTTGTATAGCTACTTATTCCTCGTATTGATACTGATTTTACGTCTTTGAAAAGAGAATATTTGTACATAATTTGAGTTAATGAAGCTAATTTTTAGGCTGGAGGTTCCATAGTTTTTACCCTTAATTTAAAGAGATTTTTCACGTTAAAAATTTCGATGCCGTTATTTATGTTTGATTTGCTATTATTGTTGGCGAATTATTGCTGATATTTATTTACTCATATTATTCAAATAAATTTGGAAAGTTTTAGTATTGTGTTTACGGGTCTGTTTGGATGAGTTTTTGTCAGTAGAGCTTTTGTTAGTAGAGTTTTTGTCAATAGAGCTTTTCTAAAAAGAGCTTTTCTAAGAAGTCAGTTGATTGTTTGACTGTCATTTAAAAAAGAGCTGTTTTGAAAGAGCTTCATACAATAAACTGTTTGACAACATAAAAATAAAAAGCACTTTTAATTTTAATTATATTTTATTTTGTAATAAAATTTATTTATACATATAAATATTATTTAAAATATATTAAACAATATGTAAAGCACAATATATTAATTATTATATAATTTTAAATCATATAAAACATAAATAAAAATATATTTAACCAAATCTTTTATATGGATTATAAGATAAGTAAAACTAATATAAAAAATAATTATTAAAACATATAAAAAAAGTAAAATAATATTATGTAAATCTCAAAATAAACGTGAATATGTGTTTGTAGGTATTGTGGGAATTATGTATAAAACATAAAGGTAAAAGGAACTAAAAATAGGCTCATTAATTAATCTGAAAAGTTTACCTGAAAAAGTGCTTTTTTGAAAAGTTTCAAATTTGAGTTTTTCAAAAAGCTGTATTTCAGCTTCCAAAAAAGCTATTTCTATGAAAAAAGTACTTTTGGATTTTACAGCCAAACGCTCAGTTTTCTTGAAAACAGTATTTGCTGTTAAAAAAAGTACTTATTCATCCTCCAAAAGCTGAACCAAACAGGCACTATATTTCCGTAGAATTTAGCGATATCGAGTTTTTCTTGTCAACTAAAAGGTTGGAAACCATTAACCAAGCTTCCAAAAAGAAAAAAAATCTTTCTCATGATGAGGTATTGAATGTTTGCATATGTAAATGGTAGGTGCAATCAAAGTCCACAAGTATGCATCGAGTGATTCGCTGATCACAATATGGGTCAATTGGCATCATATGCATTCATACTTAAGTGGGAGAGCAGTGCATTCAACGTTGAAACAGAGATGAAAATCTGTCATTGGATCATCCCTGCTGATTTTTATAGCCGCAATTGACGCTTCTATTGGTCTAATGGTTGATACCATTCCAGTAATGTCCATAATAATAAACTTCCATTATTAGGATCACATAGATATTGATACAGTTGAAGAGGATTCTTGGACCAAGTTTTACATACCTTGGCAGGACACATGCCATGTGCTCTGTATACCTCTAGGAAGCTATCACGTACTAGTAGTCCCAGACAAACGAATAACTCTTTCATACATTTGGTTCTAATGCCGTTCATCCACCTAAAAGTCGTAGCTTTTAATTTGGGTCGTTATAGTCTGCCTCCTAGAGAAATACAGCATGATGAGTTCAAAGTATGAGCTTTTACTTGGATCATAAGTGAGAAGAACAATTCTAATTCCTTCCACCATTTTCTCGCTGCTCCACGTATATACCAAAAAAGGATGTACGGAAGTCAATGTTGCGTGAAATAGAAGTTACGTAGAGCAAGAAGCTGCTGTATTGTGTATATATATATGAAGTTCTCTTGAGGCTTTGCATTAAATATTATCATCCATTTATTCAGCTTATCTCCATTGATTAAGCATAAACTCAAAACCATAGCCACTGGCCTATTCTGATGCTCCACTACATGAGAACTGGCTCCGTTATCTTCTTAATTATTATTCATCTACTCATTCCCTGTAATCTTCCTTTTTCTTTCAACATAACTCGATTTGATTCCAATGCAAATGACATAATCTATGAAGGTGATGCCATTCCTACTGTTGTTGGAGCTATTGAGCTCATCAACATGGTCAATTACCTGTGCAGAGTAGGCCATGCAACGTATTCACGGCCCATTCGACTATGGGACTCTTCGACTAGGACACTAGCAGACTTCACCACCCACTTCTCCTTCACTATTGATACTCAAAACGCTGCCAAATATGGCCACGGCATTGCTTTTTTTCTTGCTCCAGTCGGCTACACGATTCCACCCAACTCGGCAGGTGGCTTCTTGGGACTACTGAACACAACGACAAGTGCTGCTATGACCAAAAATCAACTAGTCTTCGTCGAGTTTGATACTTTTGCCAATCCTGAATGGGATCCACCAATGCAGCACGTAGGTATCAACAACAATTCCCTGGCCTCCATGATCTATGCGAAGTGGGACGTTGATTCATTGAGCGACAAGGCTGTTAATGTTTGGATAACTTACAATGCTACCACCAAAAACCTGTTCGTAAAATGGGATAACCCAGTTGTTGGCAACTACACTAATTTGTCTCATCAGATTGATCTCGCGAAAGTTCTACCAGAGAAGGTGGTAATTGGATTCTCGGCAGCTACGGGGCAGTATGGTGAACGCAGCACAGTAAACTCTTGGGAGTTTACTTCATCAAATTTGGACAGTAAGGAGCCTACTAAAAGATGGAAAGTGAAGCTATATTTCGAACTGCTTCTTCCAAGTTGTCTGCTGGTTTTCCTGCTCGCTGTGGGGATTGGATGGTTTGTGATAAGGAAGAGGATGGGCAAGAAAAAGGCAAATGTTGCTTCCTTAGACACCTATCTTGAACGAGGAGCTCTGCCAAAACGATTCTGTTATCAGGAACTTGTTACAGCTACGCAGAACTTTGCTGATGACAGGAAATTAGGGCAAGGAGGGTCGGGGCTTGTTTACAGAGGGACATTAGTTGGTCGCTTGGTTGCTGTGAAGAAAGTGTTCGCTGGATCAGAACACTTGGAGAGTCTATTCATCAACGAAGTCAAGATTATAAGCCAATTAAGACATCGAAACTTGGTGCAATTCATAGGATGGTGTCACGACAAAAGGGAGTTCCTTCTGGTATACGAGTTCATGCCTAATGGTAGCCTTGATGCTTACCTTTTTGGTAAGAAAAGAGCACTGCCTTGGAACAAGAGGTACAAAATAGCTCAGGGCTTAGCCTCAGCCCTACGATACCTTCACGAAGACGCCGAGCACTGCGTCCTGCATAGAGACGTGAAACCAGATAACATTTTTCTAAGTGAGGACTTCACTACTAAACTTGGAGATTTTGGAATTTCAAAACTCTTAAATGAACAAATGACCACCGAAGTCACAAATCCAGTGGGGACTAACGGGTACATGGCTCCAGAATATCAGCAAATAGGGAGGGCGAGTAAAGAGTCGGACATGTTCAGCTTTGGAGTCGTGGCTCTGGAAATTGCCAGCGGCGAGAGGAACTACAAGATGGGCGATCATATGCACTTGGTGAAGGAGGTGTGGACTCGCTACAAACAAGGGAACATGCTCGATGCAGCTGACGAGAGACTGAAAAGGAACTTTGAGTGGAAAGACATGCAACGCATGATGATTGTGGGTTTGTTATGCACAAACCCAATCGCCAAGAAAAGACCTTCCGCAGGGGAAGTGATTAAATTTCTTAAGCATGAAGAACCACTACCAGAGCTACCTGCAATGATGCATGATCCTTTGTTTGATCTTCCACTTCCCTACGTTAACTTTGATGAGCATGATTCAAAATTTCCCAAGTATGCCACGAACTAAAGGAATATTAATGGATGAGTAAGTGGTATTCTCTTTTTCTAAATAACATAGGGAAAATTCGTCGTATAAATTGTCTGATCGAAAAATCTGTTGATCCCACAAGTTATCCTGTAAAAAGAAAGAAAAAAGGGATCGCAGAGCATAACCCATCAAACCATCTGCGACGGAGAATACTGTAGTTTTGCAGAAGTTGGCAGAAGCTTACATATAAATGCCCATATTTAGGGATGGCAGTGGGTTTTTAACTTAATTCATATTCGCACTATCCAATCCAATAAATTTGGATATAGGTAGTAAATCGTAAAAACCGATGGATATGGATATGGATATGAGTTGAGTCATAAAAAATGGATATGGATATGGGTAGAGTAAAACCCGAACCATGGATACCCATATCCTACCCGTTTTTTATTAACTCTATTTTTCTATTTTTCTTTGAATATTTATGGTTAAATATAATAAAATATTAATATTTTATAAGAAGAAACAACTTTAAAATATCCACTTTATTTCTTAGTATTCACATTTTTTATCATATTTTATTTTCTTACAGGAAGATAATAATATAAATGATATGGAGATGGAGTTTTGAAAGTTGTAGAGTTTACGTAAAAATAATTTGAAACTTTAGTTATTTCAATCTTTGTTCCAATTTTAAATTGTGAAAAATGTATGTTATCTTTGTACTAAACATTATGATTTTTATTATTCCAATTTTATGATTTTTTAATACATACAAATCAAAATATTGATTTATTATTATTAAAGTAATTTTGATTTGAAGCGTTTACAAAGATCTACTATTTATATTTTCTATTTAGAAGTTATATTTTTATGTGCTATACAACCCGATGGATAACTAAAAACCCAAACAACCCATTGGATTTGGATATGAGTAGTAAATCGTAAAAACCGATGGATATGGATATGAATATGGGTTGAATCATAAAAAATGGATATGGATATGGGTAGAGTAAAACCCGAACCGAACCTTACTCATTGTCATCCCTACCCATCTGCAACAGACTACTAATAATAATAATGCAAAGTCTAAATCTCAAGTTCTCCCACCTGAGCAGTGTTGTGGATTTCGTACCGTTCTGGCCGGTACCGGAACGGGCATATAAGTACGGAACGGGCATATAAGTACCGGGAATAAATTCTGATTGATTCCGGTCCGTACCGACCGGTACCGCCAATATCGAAATATTCCAGTGCCATTTCGTAAAATGAAAAATTAGAGGGGTCATTTTGCAAATAAAAAAATCAAAACCTAATTTTATCTCTACCCTCTCTCCCCCACTGGCTGCCGAGTGCGGACTCTTCCTCTCTCTTCGTCTTCTTCTGTCTTCTCCCCCTTCCGCCGTTGTCGCACCTCCGGCCTGCCTCACCTCGCCTCCGGCTCTCAACCGTCGTCTACGCCCGAAGATGTTGTCCTTCTTGCGCTCACACACTGCCGACCGTCCAGCCTTCTCCGCCATCCTCCTCCCATGTGCGTTTGAAAGGCCAAAAAGATGCAAGAAGAAGAAATGGATGCGCAGTGGGTACGTAGTTTAGTGTAAGAATCAAGCAAACGGCGGAAAAAGCTTTGTGGCGCTTAGGGTTAAGAACAATGATAAATTCCATTAATGAGTAATAAATGTATTTTTGCTTCGTGAATCGTGATGTATGTAAATTTGATTGTCGGTGTCGACTTAAAATGGGTCTAGTTTAAATAATGATATCAAGTGTTGAAATCTATTTCTGGGAAGGAATAAGATTGAAATATGGATTAATTAGTTATTCAATGGGTACAACATTTTATTATAAATAACATATAAATAATAATTAGATTAAATATTATTTATATATGATTGTTGAATAATTGTTAGGATTAGAAGTTGTGACTATTATTTATATGTAAAATATTTAAAAATTATTGTTATTTCAAATTAATTATCATTATTATTTATTATTAAAATTTTTGAAAGCATAGTTGATGTAAATAATAAACTAGTAAAGTATACAGTATAACTATATACCATATCAATATGGACTATTTTGCAATTTTTAAAAATTTTAGGGACTATTTTATATATTTAAAAAATTTCTCGAAACGGTACCCGGTACCGATCGGTACCGGTAGTACCAGTACAATTCCATTCCAGAGCTCAATCCGGTACCATGTCCGATACGGTATTCATAACATTGCAACTGAGAGTATTAATCGGTACCGATAGTACCAGTACAATTCCATTCCAGAGCTCAATTCGGTACCATGTCCGGTACGGTATTCATAACATTGCAACTGAGAGTATTAAAACTCATAATCATCAACTGGATCGTGATCGTTGATACAGATACATGGAACCAAATGAGAGTAAAAACGAAAAAGAGATGCAGGCAATAAAGATAGAGGGAGAACCACAACAGTAAAGGCTTTAGTTCGATGTCAACTGCTAGCACTTAGGCAATGGCATTTCCAAGACTTTTCCTTCTTCTGCTACTTGACTAAGATCTATAAATTGATAAGCTTATGTCTCTGGCAACTGTTAATCTAAACATCCATTTGCTGCGAAAAAAGAATTTCCTTTAAATGATGGTCGTCATGGAGGGAATACATTTCAGTAACGAATATTATAGCTGTGCAATAATTCAACTACAGCAGAGACAACTCCTTTTCCTTCTACTGCTATGTCCAATCCTGGGTCCTCAATTTTCCTACTTAGAAGCTTGTCAAGTTCTGACCGCAATTTCTGCAAAACAAGATAAGAGGAAATGAATATCAGGTAGGTCAGGCATACAATTTTAACAACGTGATTTGGTATGGTTTATTGAAAGGTGGCAAATTAGAACAGTCAAAATCAATTTGTTGAGAAATTACCCTAATCAGCTCCAACACATTCTTTGAAGAAGAGAAATGTAGGTAACCTCCAAGCATCTCAATTCCATCACCAGTTTTGCTGGGAATCAGATTACCTCCAAACAGAAGAAGAGCATAATCTGATATATTTGTCGAGTCTCGTACATAAATGCCTGTTGTTTTCACCTTTTCACTGTAAACCATGTATGGCAAAGGGAAGAGATAAACCCCTGCATTCACAGATGCAGGATGGATATCCACTTTGCCAACTTCTCTATTGTAAAATGCTGTGCGTTTTCCTCTTCTTTTGCATTGCAAAACATTTGGGTATAAGCCAGCACAAAGAACTGCTGATACCATTTCCAAGTCATGGCTGTGTTGGTTATAAGCCTGCAGAATGCACACATATTTAGTAGTTAACCACCAAATTCCTCATCTTCGGACTAATACAGCAAAAAAAATGCTGCAATAAAATTTAAAATAAGGGAGGGAGTGGATCAGTCACTGCAACTAATCTTTGTAATGCAACAATTTAAATTGGGGAGATTCACTCCAAAGATGGCACTTCTGAGATCTTGTACTTACACTAGGACTCCTGGACTTCTCTACAAAGCCAATGTCAGACAGGAGAGTCAGGAACTGGTCTCTCATATCCTCCATCATCTTCAAAGTTACTGGGGACAGAAAATTCTCCCAACAGAATGCTCTTTCATTTCGATAATGTTTTGCTTCCTTGTATCCTTCAAATGCTTTAACAAGTGCTATGTGATCACTGCATTAAAGAAAAACATGGATTCATTATCTATGGGATAAAAGTTCAACATACAAGAACAGAAAGATTGCTTAGTTTCATGCAATTGCCTGCAAGAATCACCAGCAAAGGACCGTTTCGCATCATCAGCTTCTCTTTTGCGATCTATTGGAAGCACAAAAGGGTCACGATGGGCCAGAGCAGCTGCAATTGTTAAAGCGGGATTGAGGCATTGAAAGATACACCCCATCAGAAGCATCTTTCCAATATTTGGATCTACTGGTAGATTGCACAGGTGGCGACCTGTGGAGCTTAACAATTTAGAAAGAAGCCTTAAAACCACAAACAAAACGAGGTACAAAAGAAAGCACCAATTCATACCCAGTGGGGTAAGGTCCTCTTTATCATCTAAAGCACCAGTGGTTTTGAGAAGTTCAATAGCATTTTGGACAGATAGTGGATCTGGTGGCTGAAGAGCCTTTGCTAAGAATGTTGCAACAGGTCCAAGTTGCAAACTCTTGATTTGTAGGCATAGCTCTTGTAAAGGTGTTCGGAGAATTTCAGGCAACTGATAATCAAGCATTGCATCATGAACAATTTTTGGATATAGCTTGTAACAAACTCCAGGTTGCACTCGACCAGCACGACCTCGTCTCTATAATTATTCATGCAATGAAACACCGAAATCACATTCAATTAATAATCTGACGAATTAGACTAGTTGCAATTTTTAATATTGATGAGCTGAATCTCTTGGTAGACTTGGACATTATAAAGTAAGTACCTGATGTGCTGAGGCCTTTGAAATCCACGATGGTAGTAGACAAGCCAATTTGTTTAGAGCATCATAACTAGTTTCTTTTGCCTTTCCACAGTCTATAACATAAACAACATCGTCTATGGTGATACTGCTCTCTGCAATATTTGTCGCAACAACAATTTTTCTGCAGAAAAAATATAATTAAATTTAAGGAGAAACAGCACAAAATTTCCCAGCTTTTCATGGGTGAAACTGAATAACTAAAAGAACTTGTTAACTACACCTCTGCCATCAGTTCATAAGCAAGATAACCAAAATCTATTGTCTTGCAATTTGTAAGATCGCTAGACTTGAAACTTGGCACTATGCACCGGTCTATATTACAAAAGACACAAGCACAGCCATTGTTTCCTGTGATCGTAAACTTATTGACAGACTGAGACTGAAATCTGACAATAATTTCATCTTAGAAAGATGCTCACTCAAGTGCCCCTAAGAGCTAACCTCCCAGCTCATGTCTTGAAATGGCATACGTCTCAGTCAAAACACATAAAATTCTTAAGCATATAACAAGAGATGTACTCAGACTTCACATCATTAGAAGCTAGACTGCGAGATGGAAAAGACAAGGAAGCTTGATTTCAAACACCCAAGACGAAAAATATAAGTAAGCTTGATCTCAAACACCCAACTCCATTGTATTAATCCAGGCTCATGCTCCTCTTTTTATGAATGGAAGGGGTATCCCACGATTTAAGGGGTTGGCTTATGCAAGTTCACAAGGTTGTCTTATTCAATCTCACAACAATCATGAAGGCATTAGTTTGCACCCCTGTACAAACGTAAGCACACATGCCAAGACACATAGACAAGTAAACATTTATGCATGAACAAAGACTACATGATGGTTAGAGAACACTAACACAGGTGACCGGTGCCAATGTCTGACTCATTGCAATCAAAATGCAGCCACAAAGAGATGCTAAAGATTCAAACCGAGATGGAAAAATTGAATAAAAGAAAAACATATCATGTTTGGATTCAAGTACAAGTAAAACTGAAATCTCATTTCTAGGTGTAGACTTGTATTATGTAAGCCACTTACTGCTTGTTAGGGGGAGGGCGATTGAATATTTCACGTTGATTTAGGGTGGGCATTGATCCATGTAAGGGAAGGACTAGAAACTTGCTCTGGTCTCCTAGAAGTTTGTTTGATTTAATCTTGTCAACCAGCTTTGAAATATCATCCCAACCTGTAAGAAACACAAGAATTGCTCCAGCAGCTTCATGGCGGCATATGTATTCAATTGTTGCCTCCACCTACAAAGAAGTTTTAACAGTAACTTAGTGTCAAAGAGAACAAAATTTAGCCAGAACAGGCTTTTAGGTTTTGTTTTAGGTGATATATGAATTATGTTGAAGAGAGAACTGAAACTGCTAACTAAGAAGTAATATGATCGTAGGCGGAATCTTTAAATATTAACAATAAGAAATGCAAAATGCATTAAGGAAGACCTGTAAAATCTCCTTTGGCAAGAAAGTACTTCCTTTACAAGGAATACACATATTACACAGGATAATCAGTTTCTGAAAGAACTAACCAGTCCCAAGTCAAGCTGTGATCCTGGCCAAGATTCAAGAGAAAGCCGTGTAGATGCACTGTAGTTTTTGTAATGAGAATCAATGTCAGTGTCCTATAAAAAAGAAAAAGAAAACTTCGGTGAGACTACAGAACTTTGTATTATAAATCCCTAAGCTGATCAAAGAGACATTTTCATCCATTTCTAGCAAGGAAGAGATGCAGCTCTATCTAACATTGATCCCAGTAAGCCAAACTTTGGAGTTCTGCACTTATATGAAAAAGAAAAAGGAAAAGTGGGAATAGAATCATCTTTCACACAATTGTCAAGACAAAAGAACATTATGCTATCTGTTAAAAATCTACATAGAATCATAAAATATAGTTGATCCAAAAAGGCAAATGAAACAGAGAAATACTTATGACATTATGTATTCTTCAGAAAGATAACTTAGAAAAAAAAAGAAAAGCTAGGGGTGGGGACATCAGATTTATACTTCAAAGTTAAACATGCCTCAAATAATTCAGTTATAGGATCTTTCTTCAAATCTTGCTCTCTTCTTCTTCTTCTTCTTGAATTCCCATGAATGTTTTCAGACTCTGATTGTATACTATAACGAGTTCTCTCCAACACATCTTCCAGAAATAATTCTTCCACAGGGAAAGTAAATCCCTGCAAAAATGCAGAGAATAGTAATAACCACTTAACCATGCCCTACCACGATTGATCCTTATTGAGAATCCCTTAAAAACCCAATGCAACAAATCAAACAATTGGAGTACCGGTATGTGAATAATTGGAGAGTTTCCAAAATAATCTGAGAACAAATTGGCATTGATGGTTGCACTCATAAGAATAACACGTAAATCTGGCCGCCGAGGAAGAAGATCACGTAAAATAATTAATAGAAAATCCTCATTCATGCCTCTCTCATGAATTTCATCCACTAACAAATGGCTCACACCAGTTAAATCTGGATCCTGTACCTGTTGTTTAAGAACCAAATAAATATTAAGTAAAAGTGCCAGAAGAAATCACCAGAAAGAGTCAAGCAACAGACTCAAAATAGTTTCAGTGATGGACAAGTTTAATGTTTTGAGATTTCACAACCAAAACATAAACCACTATTGAGTCGCATAGAATCCAAATAAAGTTTCTCCAACTAGGTTACATGTTGAACATAGAAAAACATTTTGAGTGGAGTAGCTCCAAGGAGAATCAGAGGACAGCTAAAGCTACAAAATTTAGTAGGAAAACTATTAAAAAAAGAGCTAATGAAATCAACAACAAAGAAACCCCAGGCCACAAGTGGAAGATGCAAAGTTAAGATCAGTTACCAGCCGCCGAAGTAATACACCCGTTGTGCAAAATAAAAGCCTGGTCTGAGCAGATTGTTTTGATTCCAAGCGTATTTGGTAACCAACGGTTTCACCAAGACTTTCTCCCCTTTCAGATGATATTCGAGCTGCTACAGATATGGCAGATATCCTACGGGGCTGTGTGCATATTATGTTGCAGTCAGCACCATGCATAGATGATATCTCATCTTCTAATATATACTGCGGAAGCTGTGTTGTTTTCCCACAACCTGTCTCTCCTGAGATCACCAATACCTGCACGACAAAAAGCAGGGATTGTCCATATGTCTTAAGCACTGAAAAATAACATCATCAACAGAAAAAAAAAATACTTGACTTGGTAATGTATGTACAATCTATGGATACTGACATCAAAGTACCCAAAAGTTTATTAGAACATATGAGAGAGAGACTGAGAGTGATAGTAGTTCCCCTTCATCTACCAAAGTTCAATCCAAATGGTTCCCGAGGAAGGAGGGAGAGTGTGAGAGTGATTAAGTAGAAGTTTCACTTGAGTGTAAAACTTTCTTAGAAGGATAAGATACTATTGGCAAATTCTCCTCCAGGCAACATTTGCATGTGAAAAGCTCTGGACTAGCATCAATGCACAATACCTACTACAACTTCGTTTATTTTCTTCACCATTTTTGAAGGAAAACAAAATTGAATTGATATCTTAAGAGCATGAATTAAATGTCAGATTTAAGATCATAACCTACAGAAGCACAACTGTTCCAATATAGCATGTGTTGAGATATGAATGGAGTATGCTGCAACCTGTGATGATAGGTGCTATCTGTTGAATTCATAATGCAGTTGATAAAAAATTGAATTAGGCTAAAAAATCCTGATCCAGGTCTTTGTGAAATTAACAATACATGGACAGATAAAATAAAAGACGAGACGAGTTCCTAATGCTAACATCTAAGAATCACAGAGCCACATTACCAAGCTGAAGTAAGCAAAGAGATGGAAACCTGATTTTCTGAAACAGCTTTCAAAAACTTGGTTTTCACTTTGAATGCAGGAAGCTTCTCTCTGAATTTCAGCATTTCCTTCACATCATCACTTGCCTGGAAACAATAAAACACATAAGAGAAGGTACATATAACAGCAATGTGGCATTTTACTTCTCCACTTATCACTGTAAGTAGATGCCAATAGTATAGCAGACGAGGATTAGAATTTTAACCTTAAGTTTGTCTTGTCTCTGTTTCAGTTCAACACTGAATTTCTGATTGTCGGAATCTTTTCCCAGGGTGGGAACAGGTTGTTTTACTTGTAAGCTCAGTGATGGTTGTTTGGGTCCTTGCCCAGGAGCTCCTCCAGGATCATTTGAGGATTCTGCTCGCTGGGAGCTATCCAGAAGATTTCCAACTCTTCTTTCAATTTCTGTAGACATT
This sequence comes from Erythroxylum guanchezii, assembly GCA_025629825.1. Lineage (NCBI taxonomy): Eukaryota > Viridiplantae > Streptophyta > Magnoliopsida > Malpighiales > Erythroxylaceae > Erythroxylum > Erythroxylum guanchezii. The sequence continues at coordinate 35,398,480 of JAOTAX010000005.1, read as the reverse complement.
CGGATCTGCACAGAGGTCTGAATGAGAAAGTCTTACAAAAATAATATAATTATTAACCACTTGTTTACCTCTTTCTGTGATGAACCATGGCGCTCATCAAGATCTGCCCTATAATTAGGCAGCGGAACTTTGCTGACCACAACAGTCTTGCCTTTATTATATGCATGGCTACCTTTCCACAATTACAAAATCAGGGAAACAAATGATTAGTCCAGTCTGAGAAACTAAAAACATAAGAAGGAAGACTAACAAATTGAGTAATTGCAATTCCTGCTTACAAGTAGAGACCCAATTGATAAGCCATATCAGAGAGAGTGTCTTGGTCAGCACGACTGTAATTACACTTGACTATCAACTCTTGCTTCCCTCCATTTTTCATTCCCTCCATCTTATTCCACCATTCATCCTCATCAAGGACATCCATCTGGGCTCAATAACAAAAATTTCTAACTCTCAGCGTGCAACTGAATATATTCCAAATAAAGAGACATCACTCTGGATTTGAATCAACACACAACAAACACACACACACACACACACACATTTAATTCTTTACACGTAGAGTCGTATTTTTTGAAAATCAACTCAAGAATTTGAAGTACAACATTTTCAATTCTCAAACAATTTTTGTCCAATTTACATTTTTTAAAGGGTTTTCTACAACCAACCGGAAGTTTTACACTAACTAAAACACTTCTTAAAAGCATGATTACCAGTAAATTAACAGAAGAGCGACAATCACCATACCTCAGCTTGTTTCTGTCTCAAGCGCTCCGCTCGCCAAACTGGATCCCACCAGCGCTGATCACCGCGGCCTCCTCTTCCTCCGCCTCGGCCGCCTCCACCGCTACGGCCGCGGGAGTTGCCTCCGTCACCGCCACCGCGTCGGCCGCCTTGGAAGTTGGGACGGCGTGACATGGTGAGAGTTAAGATCCGTCGACGAAGGGATAGAGGTGTGGGCGTGAGTGTTGCTAGTAAATGTTTGGGAAACAAAGTAGTGAGAGTTTTGGTGGCGCAGTTAAGGGATGCACACATGGAGTCGACTATCGACTATCGACTGCCCAATGCCCACGCACCAATTGAGTATCTTTTTTTTTTTTTTTTGGGTATAAATGTATTTTACTTCTTTAGAAGTTATTTTATTGTAAATTATATATTAGAAAATCATGTATAGTCATTTTGATTGGAAGGTATAAGAATATATTATATTGAGTTTTTTTTCTGCTTTTCTTTAAAAAATTCTATTTGATTATTAATGTAAACGTAGGTATATATTGAGTTTTTTTTCTACTTTTTTTTAAAAATTTTATTTGATTATTAACGTAAACGTAATTATATGTTTAATTGTTAATATAAATGTATTACTAATAATAATTATATATTAGATAAAATTTAAAGATAAATTATTTTTAATTAAATAAATTTATTTAATATCTTTTATAATATTTATTAATAAAATTATGCTACTTAAATAAAATAAATAATTTATAAATTAATATTTATTTAAAATATATTTTAATTATTAAATCAATT
>JAOTAX010000005.1:35369195-35390659 GCA_025629825.1 Erythroxylum guanchezii | reverse complement strand
GAGGGTGGAGAGCCCAAAGTCCTTATAAATCCCATATTAATTTTGTATTTAACCAATATGGGATTCAAGTCCCATACTTTGCAATTCGATCAAACCGTAACATGATATGTGTGAATTGAAGGCTAGGTTATCAGAGGTTTCATGTTTTTCAATAAATTTGTTCCATTTTAGTAGTGTGCATGACATCAATGTTTTATGGATATGCTTGAATGTTTGACTTTTCAACTTTGTGTTCTGTTGACTATATGGACTGTGGCATGTGAGAAATTCTTTACTTGAATTGTTATTTTGTTTTCTTATCTGTCTTATGTTTTTACTTTCAGTCCTTAATGGTTTAGTATCCGACCTTGCCAATCATCTGGTCTAGAACATCCTTGATATTTTAATTTATTCCTGCAGGAAATGATGGGGCTTACTTACTTCATGTTGGATCAATCAAGAAAGGATGCAGAGTATTGCATGGAAAATGCATTCAATACTTACATGGTATGTGTAGATAGTTCTTGCCATGTCCTGTGGATTCTATATTTCAGTTAGTCTGCATAATATGTCTAACCATGTTGAATATGGCATTCCTTTAGAAAATTGGAGCTGCTGGTCAGCAAAATGCTACACGCTGTGGTCTTTGGTGGATTGAAATGCTAAAGACAAGAGATCAGTATAAAGAAGCTGCCACTGTTTACTTCCGTATTTGCAGTGAGGTGATGCCTATGCTATCTTGCAACCTGAAAGTGGTCAACAGTACGTTGTTTTCTGTTGCTGACAGGTTTCTTCTCGTAGGAACCGTTGCATTCAGCTGTTATGCTTGAGCAAGCATCTTATTGCTACTTGTTGTCCCAACCTCCCATGCTACACAAGTACGGATTTCATCTTGTTCTCTCAGGAGATCTATATAGGAAATGTGATCAGGTACCCAACGTAGTTCAAGTTTCTTTCTATAATTATTATACTATAGTTTTTTTTTTCTGAAAATTTTCCTTTGTCCTAGATTAAACATGCAATTCGCACATATAGAAGTGCAACTTCTGTATATAAGGGAACCACATGGAGCTACATCAAGGATCATGTTCATTTCCATATAGGACAGTGAGTTATTTCAACCTGATTCGACTGGAGATTGCCTGATAATTTTTTAAAACACTTTGCATTTTAAATGTTTCTGAACCCCAAAAAAAAAAATTGGTGCAGGTGGTATGGTATACTTGGGATGTATGATGTTGCTGTGAAACATATGTTGGAAGTCCTTGCTTGTACGCATCAATCAAAGACAACACAGGAATTATTCCTAAGAGACTTTCTCCAAATTGTGCAGGTGACTTAGTTCCAACTGTTTCCATTCTTGCTTCTTGGATATTGTACATATGCCAACTTATGGTTAGCACTTTGTATCTTCAGATAAGAGCTCAATTATCATTTAATTTAGCTCATACTAGGAAAATGCAAGACTTGGATGTTTCATTTCCAGGCTCTAATTCATAAGTGGGTAAAGTACGATTGAATTCTTTGTAGCTTCTTGTTTCTAGCAAAACTTCTCTGGATTTAGCTTCAAAGATTCATGTTGTTCGATAATTAGCATAATAGATCTATTGGATAGTATTTTATTATGTGATATTGCAAAATTGTGAGTGTGATGGCATAATTGAAAGTAAGGTCTTAGTACTAATCTCGTTTTCCAAAATTGGACAAAAATAATTTTAATTGCTAAGAGAATATAGAAAAATGGATGCAGTTTGCCTATAATCAAATTGGAGGATTCTCTAAAACTAAATTCGTACTACATCAAATTTTTATTGAAAATAGTAAAACTATAGGTCTTAATATGTTTGTATATGTACCACAGTATTTGCCTATGCCAACTTTTTCTTGATATGTTGTGTGAAGCGTTTTAGAAGTGTATCTGTGGTCCATGCTGAACAGTACACCTTAAAATCTTTTTAGACTACTAATATACGTGTCATCTTTGGTCCTCTCCGTTAAGGTATGTGATCTAATGATAATTTTACAGAAAGCCAATCCCACTTGTACTAAATACAAGATATTGTACTCAACTCAAGACTTAAAACTTATCAGGTGAGCTTTGAGGATGGATTCATATTTCAACTTAACAATAACCTTTGAGGTATATTAGACAATGGACAATTTTTTCTGGTTTGAGCCAAAGGATTGTCTACAGCTTTGAGGAGATCTCCTTTGTTGTGATTTACTCCTTCACTGAATGAGTTCTTAGGGTAGATACAGAGAACTTTTTCCTAATATTTGTTCTTTTATAATTGATAAACTGCACCCAAGTCCACTCCAAAATGCACCTAAAGCCTAAAGCGGAGGATGATTGCTCAAGTCTTACAAAGAATATTAGGCTCTTAGTCATAGGCAACGTGGGATATTAACACGCTTAACACAAGTTTATGAGTTGCCTGTTCTTGATAGGAAGAGCATGGTGCAAGTTTATCAAGGACTTGCTGGGAGCTTCAAGTCTTCATTCCCACATTTTATGTGCTCCTAGAACATGGACATTGCTATTGTTCTTGGTCCAGATGGTGAGCTAAGTTATCCTTCACATCATCTACTAGCAAAAGCATTGGAATCGGAGAGTTCCAATGTTACAGTCCTGGGTTACGGAGTGAGTTATGGGCCGGTTAGTGTGTCTAGAGTGATTGGGGTTAACAGGTTCTAGGGGATGACATGATGGTAACGATGCCCTATGGTGTTAGTTTGAGTGTTGAAGAAACTGAGAACTTTCTTGAGTTTAGAAGTACCCAAGAGGAGTTATGGAATTCTCGACTACCTTCTTTATTAGCTGAAACCCCTTAAATACAAGAATGGAAAACTAACTCCCTAATACTAGAAAAGGAAATGGAAAGTGGAGACTAAAATGTGAAAATGGAGGCTAACCTCCTAACAAACTACGAAACATGTGGGAAATATGACTAAACTTATTTGAGCTTGATGACATGCCCTAAATATGCCAGGTGTGAGTCTGTTGTAGACTTTTAGGACTGCTAATATCCAATGCTGTAATAAAGACATGATTAAACTTCTCAAGCAGCATGCTGAATCTACTGGTAACCCCTTGTGGGGGCTTGGTGGTCTTCATGATGCACCCAGTTATGATTAGTTTCTGCACTTGAACAGTGGATATTTTTTTCTTTACTGGTATTCAAGCCAACTGTTGTCTCATGGAAATGTTTGCTCCTTTCCTAACTGCCCTCAGTGGCCCTCTTGTATCCGTGTAGTGCTTCTGAATTAACACTCGTTTCTACAACACTGCCAACAGAGATGGCTATGAAGCAGTTGTACAGATGCTTGCTAGTGATTCAGCAGAATGATCTTACCAGAAACTGAAATCTGGTGTGTCTGCATGCTGTAGGTGGCCTACAACGCTGGCATCTGTGGGAGGTCCAGCATTGAGTGATTCTGATACCATAATAGAATTGGCCTTACTCCACCTCAAAAGGCATCTTAAGTGGAGGGGAGTTGCCCAAGCCTTAAAATGCTAATTAGGCTTTTGCTCTTAGTTGATGTTGGATATCAACAAGCTTAAGAATAATTATGCTTTCTGATGTAGGAACGAAAATTTGGTGATCTCTTGATTGTACTTGTTGAGATTCTACCAAGACCAAGCATGGAAAGAAATGTTCTTTTCTTTTTTGCATTAGACGTTTTACTGGAACCATATATACAGACCCAATTCTTATCATTTCATAACTAACTCATGTTTTTAATTTAGTTTCACATCATTCATCAGCATGAGCAAGGAAATTTGTTTTCTGCCTTTCTGGTGACATCTTTTCTAAAATCAAGTTTATTGTGCCTGGAAAATGCAGAATACGGGGAAAATGTTTGAAGTATTGGGACTTCAGTTACCTGTTATCAAAACCTCGTCGCTTAAGGTTATTTATGAAGACCATCGAACATATGCATCGGCTACAGCAGTAAGTTGAATTTAATCTTATGTTTTTGTTTAGTTGCAATTCAAACTATGGGAATTGTATGAACAAGTACTCTCCCTGTTTGTCTTTTACTTTTCTGTGTTCATATATTAAGGCAGCTTCAGATTCCATTAGGTTAATTGACAACAATAAATGTTATTGCGTTTTCTTAGGAGGGAATGCAGTAAATTATTGGTTCAATTTCTTATGGTTGACATATGCACTTTTTGTTAAGAAATAGCGTGAATGTCATCTGATGATGCGAATGGAAGCAAAACAATAAATGTGATTGCATTATCTTAGGAGGGAATGCAGTAAATTATTGACTCAATTTCTTATGGTTGGACATATGCACTTTTTGTTAAGAAATAACGTGAATGTCATCTGGTGATGTGAATGGAAGCAAAGTAGTAACAAGTTCTGTACTGTCATGTAATTTTCCTTTTGCAAAGCCATATGCTTTACACTTATGTTGTCAGTACTAATTACCAATTCTTTAATGAAATAGTCCCGGGAAAATTCTTTAGATATTAGTTGTAGCTGATAGTAAGTTTCCTTCCAACTTTGCAGGCTAGTGTTACAGAAAGCTTTTGGCATTCATTGGAGGAGGATATAGTTCCATCATTGCCTGCATCGAGGACTAACTGGTTGGAAGTACAATCAAAGCTTCTACCAAAATTGTATAAAGAATCCAACATTTGTGTGGCTGGCGGTATGTACATTGCATGTAACGTTGTGCAATATGTGTAACATAGTTATTAGTTAATCTTAATCTATATTACACGAGGTGTAGATCCCTTTGGAAGAGAGGAACTTTGTGATAATGAGCACCCATATTTATGTTTTTTCATGGGTCTCTGCAGAAGCGATTAAGGTTGATATTGAATTTGAGAACCCCCTCAAAATACCCATTTCAATTTCTGACGTTTCTCTGGTATGTGAGCATTCTGCAAGTTTAGATCCAGTAAAACCCAGTGAGTATACTTGAGTCTCTGTAGATGTTTGTTTAATGTTTTGTGGTGTATTTAGTTGGCAAAGGTCTTAATAGATTTTTGTGACAATGATGCAGATGCAAACGATCCTACTGAACCTTTGGAAGATGTAGATAAAAAGTTGGGGTATGTATTTGAATATTTGATCATATCTTTCCCGTAGAATTTCTTTTTATGTGGGATTCTCTTTTTATTTGTTTCTGTTTCTTTTTATCTACATTCAATCATTAAATTTATGTTTTGCTTTATGCCTTGCAGGGAAACCAGCTCCAGCATTTCTCAATTTACTTGTTCAGAGGTCAACTTGTCATTGGAAGGGGGTGAAAGCAATTTGGTGAGTCCCTGCAACGAATTAGTTGAGAGACTTTTTCCTGTTTGACGGAGTTAAGAGTTTTTTATTAGGTTTTACATGTAGGTTACCATTGTGATAAATCTTAGCATGAAAGTGAATTAATTGAGTAGTGTGATACTTGGTCCTTTTGTTGCTAATTTTGCCGCCCAAATTATCATGCATACGTTTACCTCCATCTGGTTTTTTTTGTCATTCCTGGTTGCATTTGGCTCGTACTTGTTCTGTACATGTGAAATGATGGAAATCTAGTATAAAAATATCTGTTGGTTTATACTTTGAACCTTTATTCATTGAGATTTAGATTGAGACACTCCAAAGATTGGTTAACATGTACGAGTTCATTAATCAGGTGCTTTATCGTAATTCTTTGATAAAAATATTAAAAAAGTGATTCCTCTGTTGTGTGAGCTGTGTAAAAAGGCATTGATTTTGATAATACATGATCACATATGCTTGAATCTGTGAATTCCTCTGATCTCTTTTCTTTCCATTGGTTGGAAAGAAGTAATACAAGTGAATCCTTCGTGTTAAGTAACCAGAAAATCTGTTAAAACCAGTTGGCATTTGGAAAAGTTAGTGATAGTTGACATATCACGCTTTCATGTACCTTAGCAAAATAACTTATTGGTAAGCAATCCGTTACTTAACTCCTTGTCATGATTTGTGTCTGTTCACATCTACTTTCTTTTGAGTGCTGGGCAGCAACAATCTCATTTTCCTTTGCAGGTCCAACTGTCAGTTACTCCAAAAATTGAAGGCATTCTGAACATTGTTGGTGTTAGATGGAAGTTGTCGAGATCTGTGGTTGGTTTCTACAACTTTGACGGCAATGTGAAGAAGAAAAGTTCCAAAGGAAGGAGAAAAACTAAGGTTTCATCTAATGGTGACCTGAAGTTTGTAGTGATCAACGTGGGTTATGATTCTTCTTCCCCATATCCTTTTCTCTTCCCCAAACAAATTGAACTATGAAAAAATTGCCATAATTCACTTAGTCTACATTCATTCCTGTCCAGAGTCTACCCAAGCTTGAAGGCTTGATATCTGCTCTACCTGAAAAGCTATATGCAGGAAATTTACGTCATCTTGTTTTGGAGTTGAAAAACCAGTCAGAGATTTCTGTTAAGGTATTCTTTTTCTACCCCCCAGTGCCTTGCTCTCTCTGTCAATTTTCTGGATGTCCTAGTGACCCTTAATTTTGGGTAACATGCATTTATCTCCCAACTAGGTGTTGTGCAATCTCTCAGTTGCTAAGAATCATACCAGAGTTGCCTTTTAGGCAGCTGTTCTGATGATTTGAGTGCTCTACTGTTGATTTAACAGTCTAAGTGAAAAGGTTGTCAAAGCATTATCCTGGCATATCTGACTATAAGTTACTTTGCCTATTTATCTGTATGTGAGATGCATTGGTGAACATTTCTGATTTATGATATTCATGGCAGAATCTGAAGATAAAGGTCAGTCAACCTAGATTTCTTAGTATTGGGCGCCAAGAAGATTTGAATGTAGACATTCCTTCTTCCTTAGAAAAGAAGGGAAATATTGAACAAAAGGGTGTAAGCACTAATCAGAAGAATGTTTCTCATGGTGTTTTTCATTTTCCAGAGGTCAGTGCTGCAAGCCATCTGTGTTTTTGCATTTTTCCTTTCCTATGGGTGGGAGAAGGGCCATATGGGGTGGGAAGCGGGTATTATATCCTGCCATTTTCTCTCTTAAGATTACCTCTGCAATGAAATATCAGGACGTATCAATACAAGAGGGAGCACCCTTTTCATGGCCTCTTTGGTTTCGAGCTGCAGTCCCTGGAAACTTTTCTTTGCACATAGTTATATACTATGAGATGGGAGATGCATCAAGTGGCATGAAATACCGCACTCTACGCATGCATTATAATCTTCAGGTATGCAATTGAGTATCTGCATGAATATTCTTGGGTTGTTTCTTCATTTGCTTGATAGGAAGCTTGGGCTCAGATCAAACTTCTGGAGTATAATCCACAAAAATCAGTTGATTTACTGGAATGTAGGTAGATGCTATCCTGAATAAATCTGGCATATATCCTTGGTGCTGGGTCTATGGCAGCAATAGATTTCTCCTATATAAATCTTGTGAGATTGATGCGCTTAGTATTCTTGTTCACTCTTGTTATCAAGAATTACATTGATGTATACAATCCTTGATCTGTGGAGCTGTAAGAAGATATTTGTTGGATGATGTTATATTTAATTCAGCCAATTTCACTTACAAAAATCACTATGCACTAAAATTATTATGTGATAGGTGTTACCATCAGTGGACGTATCATTTAGGATTGGTCCTTGCCCATCAAGATTGCAAGACTTCCTTGTCCGCATGGACATTGTCAATAAAACAAGCTCAGAGAGTTTCCAACTTAATCAGTTGTCATCTGTTGGACACCAATGGGAAATTTCACTACTACAACCTGTCGAAACCATCTTCCCATCACAATCTTTGATTCCTGGCCAGGCATTGTCATGTTTCTTTATGCTCAAGGTTGGTATAAGAACTTGCACTCCCAAATTAGCATTGCTCAGTTTGTTGGTTGATGCACTACCCTTCCCTACTGTTATAGTTAAAAGTGAAGACCCCATATTGTTTGATGCTTTGACGTGTTATGTCAATTTTATTATTATACTCTGCCATGAATAGCGCTAAATTTCCAATTTCACAATTCCTAACTCCTAGATGTATTTGTTCTGCTTTTTGCTACATGTGTTGATGTGCAGGACTTCGTGTCATTTGATCATGTAATAAATGGTTTAGAATACTGGCAGTTTTGTGCAATAATTTGATCTATAATTTCATATTTTGCTTAAACTAAACTGATGATACCTTGTATTATTCTGGTAGAGTTGTCAAAAGTCATTAGCACCTGAAGAAAATCTATCTTCTGGTTCTGCTCTCCCTGGACATGATGTAAGGCTGGTTTCTGAGAGTAGCAATGAAGTGCTTTTTGATATATCTTGCTCACCTTTGGCTGATTTCCATGCTTGTGAAAGATTGCAGAACGGAATGTCTATTCAGGTCAGTAATGTGATGTGATCACTGTCCTTGTTGGCTTTTGTTATTGCCTTCGCACTGTCATTTTGACACCACCAACATCACTGTATTGGTCAATTTCCTGCAAACTTTAAATCATCGTTAACTGTGAAATCCCAATTTAAAACGTGCATGTATGCGTCTTATTTGTTGGGGAATTGATTTATGAAAAGTTGGTGGTTTGTCATTTGTTGTGATTGAATTATACTTTTATGTTTTTCATTTACTTGTATTCTGCTGTTCTGGAGGCTATTTTAGCTTATAGTTTTTGTGTGTATCAGGATGCTTCAGATAAAGTGGACTTCATTTTGATATCTCGACAGTTGAAAGGAGAAAGTGAGCATGGAATATCAGAACCACCTCGTCTCTTTTCCCATCACGCATGTCACTGCAGGTAAGATTTGTAAAAGCATTGAGCGTTGGAGTACTATTCTGTATTCCATCTTTTTGTTGACCTAAAGTTGTTTGTCTTCAGTACTGCAAGAACAAGCCCGATATCATGGAAAATAGATGGTCCTCGTCTCAGACAACATGACTTTTCTTCATCATTCTGCGAAATAAACTTAGGGATGACAATTTACAACTCATCTCATAGCATTGCATCTGTTACCATGACTAGCATTGATTCTGCTGCTGAAAAAGGTGAATCGAGTGATACCAGTGCAGTTATTTCTGGAAGCCAAGCAGGGTGGTATGATGTGTCTCCGGTAGATGGCATCAAGGTCACTACCGATGGTCTTGGACGAACTGGAGACCCAATCTCACCAGAAAGTGTCTCTCCATTCATTTGGTGTAACTCAAGCTCTGTAAGGATGCAACTTGAGCCAATGTCATCGACTGAAGTTCCTCTTAAGATCTGCGTATTCTCCCCTGGTACGTATGATCTATCAAACTATGTTCTGAATTGGAATATTCGGCCAATTAACAATAGTCAAGAAGATTCGTACAAAAGACATTCTTCCGGGAGAAGCCCAGGATACCCATACTCTGTCACTGTCCTCCAATCTGATTGAGATTCTTACTTGCCAGCCTTCCTTCCACACGTCAGATAAGTTTGTCTAGACTGTGGTACATTTGTAAAGTATTTTTAAATGTATTTGTTATATTCCTTTAGAAGAATAGGAATGAAAAAAAGGCCTTAATGAAGTAAGAAACAAACTCCATTACTATTTTTGTCCATGGAAGAATAATAGGTAAAAAGAAAAGTGAATTAGATCACTGACCACGTTTTTGTGATGGAAATATTTTAACCATTCTTTGCCAAATTTGAGTTGTTTTCTTCATATGCCTCTTGATTACTAAACGAACAGCGGCAATTGTGTTTAATGTTTCTTAAGTTGATATTTCCTTTAGTTGTATATTATCTGTCCCACTTTTTTTCTTTTTTTCTGTGTTCCTAGATGTCAATATATATTCCAAAATTGCCACAATGTGATCTTAAAACCTTGAATATTGAAGTGCCGAGATTTGTTTCTTTGATGAGGCCTCACGTTCGAAGAAAGAAAATGGCATATTTTGGTTTTGCCTTGCATTAAAATAGGCCAGAAGATTATGTATTATCGATTGGGTGATTTCCATGATCAGAAATTTCCTTACAGATTCCACTAACGTGATTAACAACGTTGCTATTTGAAAAACGTATCATTCTCGATTACTTACATGGTTTCTGGTATGCGAGTCACCTCATCATCTATTTAACAATCATTCATTAAGATACCAATTTTATTGTTCATACATGATCCACATCCGTGAAGAGGGCCCTAAAGTCACATTGACCAAGCTTTTTTCTATAAATGATTGGTTTAACAAAGAGCACCTAGTTTATGCCTCTAATGGAAAACGCAACTCTACTAACTAGTCAGGTAATTCTTACACTTTCCTTTTCTTTTCAATTAATGCATGCAAATGGGTTGAGGGCAATTTGCGTGGTGGTTAAGATTCAATTCACAAGTCAAATTATTTTATATGTAAATTCACCTCAACGTTCGGAATCGGTTGAGAAACATCTTGAGCTGCACAAGTAAGATCTTTGCATGAGTAGGAGGTTCTTTATATCATGACTACCATTCCAAAATGTCTTGTGCATAGAAGTAGAGGATCGAGCCGGAGCAGAAGAACATGTACGTGTAGAGAGTTGAGAAGGAAGACTAGGAATACGTTTGTCATTCATAGTATGGAGAAATGACAGAATTTAGGAGTGGAAGCAGGAGATAAAGCGATGGTAACGCTTATCATCGTTATCATCAACATCTAAGATAAGGGTTTGAAAAAGTCTGATAATACTCAACCTTATCTCTACCTAGTAGAAAAGTTTTCTAATAGTTTCACATACAATGCATCATGACAATATTACAAAATTACAAATGGATGTGTGTACATATACAAAAAAATAGAATAAGTGAATAATTAAATCAAATAAACATAAAAAGGTAATAAAATAATTAATTGCAAAATTGCAAAAAAATACAAAAATATAAAAAAATAATAAAGAGAAACAATTAAATATATATATAGATAAGGCAATACAAAATGAAGAATATACAAAACATGTCAATGATTGGCAATAAATGGTAAAATAAAAATACATACTAGAAAAGGCCCATACAAGAGTAACTCTAACCAGGCCTGTCACTACATTAATTACGTTAAGTAGGAAACTAATTAAACTAAACTAACTAGGAGGTAAGTACTACGCGGCAAATGCAAATGATAGAGTTTAATATAACCTACAAGAATGCGAATGTCCTCTTTAATAGAAAACCTTATACAACTAATATATAACTTGAAACCATTCCTCAAATTGAGGAATAAATGTTTTTTATTCCCCACTAGGAAATAATATCATGAAACTTGAAATGTTTAACCCTTGCATGAGAACATTAGCTAGTTGGCTCTCTTATAGAATATATGACATGTATATGAGCCCTTCTTTTAATTTCATTGAATCAATCTCAATATGCTTTATCTTATCATGTTAGATAGCATTATGAGCAATATTGACGACTAATTTATTGTTACAGTAGAGTTCATAAGAACATCATGTTGAAGTATTTACGAGATTTGATTGTACGCCTTTTCTAGGATTCTTTGTAAAATAGGAAACTATAAATTAGGAGCTTGATTGTAGGATCTTTAGCTAAAAGATCGTTGTCAACATACTGATAAATACCCCTGTACTCTGTTTTTCCGATCTGTTAAAATTCATTCTCTTCTTCTTATTTCAACTTGGTATCAGAGAGTAGGTTCCGATTTAGGACCATGAGCAAACCAGAAGTTGAAACTTCTGGGACTAAGTCGGTTCCGATCCTTGTTCAAACTGAAAATTCCTTCTTTAATGCTGGAATTATTCTCAATGAAACAAACTATGACTTGTGGTCTCAGATCATGGAGATGTATATTGTCGAAAAGGAAAAGCTTTCGTTTATCCGAGGAAAGTCACATCATCCTACAGAACAGGACGAGGGCTATGAAAAATGGTACGCTGATAATCAAAAGGCTAAGAGATGGTTGTTGATGTCTATGACTCTTGACATTATGAAGCGATATATTCGCTTGCCTACTGCTCGAGACATTTGGAAAGCTCTGTCAAAGGCCTTTTACGATGGAGCTGATGAATTACAGGTTTTTACTTTGAATCAAAGAGCTTTTTCTGCCAAACAAAATGGTAGATCACTTTCTATTTATTATGGGGAACTAACTGAAATCTTCAATGAATTGGATCATCGTGACAAAGTGATTATGGAGAGTGAGAACGATGTCACATCTTATTACAAATCAATTCAGCGACAAAGGGTGCATATTTTTCTTCCTGGTTTAGACAATGAATTTGAACAAGTTCGTGGGGAAATATTGAGAAAGGAACCAATTCCTGAATTAGAAGAGTGTTACTCACTAGTTCATCGTGAATCTATTCGGCATGCAACCATGAATACAGAACTTGAAAAGGATGAAGCATCAGCCATGGTAAGTAGAAACAAATCCAACAAAAAGGATCGAGCGAAGCCCAATCAATCAAAGAAATCTACCTTCAAATGTACTCATTGTGATCAGTCTGGTCATATAAAAGATCAATGTTTCGAACTTGTCGGGTACCCAGAATGGTGGGATCACACTCGTGATTCAAGGAAAAGGAAATCAGATAAAGCCTCTGTTGCTTCAACAGCAGACACGGAAATAAACGTAGATGTCGCTGTTGCAAAATCTTCGCCTTTAGTTGCAACAGGAGGTAACGATGGTAAGGCTTTAAATTCATATATACCTATTTCTAATAGTACATGGATAATTGATTCTGGTGCGACAGATCATATGACATTTGATTCTAGACAGGTTTCCCCGCTTAAATCCTCTTCACAAAAATTTATTTCCACTGCCAATGGCTCCTCAGCTCCTGTCATTGGGGAAGGGGCTTTATTTCTGAACAAAACTTTAAATTTGGATTCTGTTCTAGTTGTACCCTCTTTGGATTATAATCTTTTGTCTGTCTCTCAAATTACTGCTACTTTATCTTGTGTTGTGATTTTTTGGCCTAAGTATTGTGTGTTTAAGGACATTCGAATGAGGCGGACGATTGGTTATGGTACTAAACGGGGAAAGCTATATTACTTGGATCTAGAAGAACACACCTCAAATAAATTGCATCAAGCATTAGCAGTGGATAGTTCAGAAAAAAAGGATGGGAATTCAGATGTTTGGTTATGGCATCGACGTCTAGGACATACTTCTTTCGGATATCTTAAAAGGTTATTTCCTAGATTATTTACAAAACTTGATGTTTCTAGTCTTCGACGTGAAGTTTGTGAACTTGCAAAAAGCCATCGTGCATCTTTTCCATCTAGTATGAATAAAAGTTTGACTGCTTTTATGCTTATACACTCTGATGTTTGGGGTCCATCCAAAGTAGATAGCTTAGGTGGATCTCGCTGGTTTGTAACTTTTATTGATGATTGTACGAGGATGACGTGGGTTTGCTTGATGAAAACTAAAGGTGAAGTAAATATGTTGTTTCAAAGCTTCCACAAAATGATTTCTACTCAATACAATGCCCAGGTGAAAGTTTTACGTAGTGATAATGGAGGTGAATATTTAAGCCATGAACTTCAACAATACTTGAGAACAAAAGGAATCCTTCATCAAACTACTTGTCCTAACATACCCCAACAAAATAGGGTGGCTGAGAGAAAGAATCGTCAATTATTGGAAGTTATTCGAGCACTCTTGATAGAAGCTCATATGCCATTATTCTATTGGGGAGAAGCACTCACCACCGCAACATATTTGATTAATCGGCTTCCTTGTAGTACTATAGACTATCAAACACCATTTGAAGCTCTCTCTAAAATGGGGATGAAATCAATGGTCCCAAATCTGAATCCTCATGTTTTTGGTTGCGTCGCATATGTACACCTTCACAAACAACAACGCAATAAATTAGAGCCTCGTGCTTTATGTTGTGTCTTTGTAGGATATGCTACTCATCAGAAAGGGTACCGATGCTATCATCCTCCCACTCGACAGATGTTTGTTACAGTTGATGTAGTATTTCATGAGGACACTATGTACTTTCCATTCAAGTTAGATCTTCAGGGGGAGAGCAATGAGGAAGTTCTACCTCTTGATCATAATATTCACATATTTGAATCTATAGATGTGAGTGAAAACCGAGGATTGGAAAGTAACCGAGAATTGGAAGATAACATGGAACAAATGGATTTGGGAGGTGATAAACCCCGAGAAATTGATGTCACACAAGTAGCGGAGCCGAAAGCAATTGATGCAGCACAAGAGGTAATAGTACCAAACCAATCGCCGTCGATCGAGAATGTTCTTGAACCATCTAGACGACAACTACCTTCAAGACATAACAGAGGTATTTCTAAACCCACATATGAACCTGAAATTTCTAGTAAGGTTAAATACCCAATGAGCCATTATGAGTCTAACCATCAATTGTCGGAATCAAATTAATCATTTATAAATCAATTATCTATTGTAGCTATTCCTAACAGTGTGCAGGAAGCCTTAGGTGATCCGAGATGGAAAGCAGCCATGAATGAGGAAATGAAATCCTTGATTAAAAATAATACTTGAGAGCTTGTTGACTGTCCATTAGGAAAGAAAATTGTTGGATGTCGATGGGTATATACTATCAAATTCAAGGCTAATGGCACGATTGAGCGGTTTAAAGCACGGTTGGTGGCCAAAGGATATACTCAAACCTATGGAATTGACTATACTGAGACTTTTGCACCAGTCGCTAAAATCAACACAGTTCGAGTTTTGTTATCCCTAGCTGCAAATTTGGATTGGCCATTACATCAATTTGACGTAAAAAAAATGCCTTTTTACATGGAGAATTATTAGAAGAAGTTTATATGGATCTTCCTCCAGGATGTACGGTACCTAAAGCATACAGTCATAAAGTGTGCAAATTAAAAAAATCATTGTATGGGCTAAAGCAATCTCCAAGGGCCTGGTTCGGGAGATTTACAAAAGCTATGGTATCTTGTGGTTATACTCAAAGCAATGCAGATCACACTTTATTCATAAAGAAACGACAAGATAAAATTACAGCTCTCATTGTATACGTTGATGACATGGTGGTGACTGCAAATGATCCTGATGAAAGGAAAGCACTTCAAGATTATTTATCTCAAGAGTTTGAAATGAAGGATCTTGGTTCTTTGAAGTTTTTTCCTCGGAATTGAAGTTTCGAGATCATCTAAGGGTACTTTCTTGTCTCAACGAAAATATACTTTAGATTTGTTAAATGAAACCGGTATGTCAGCTTGTGAACCAGTTGATGCATCTCTGGAAGAGGGACTGAAGTTATTTGTTGAACCGAATCAAGTTCCAGTTGGTAAAGGGAGATACCAAAGACTTGTTGGAAGATTGATGTACCTAGCACACACAAGGCCAGATCTTGCTTACGCCTTGAGTGTTATAAGTCAATTTATGCATAATCCTGGAGAACAACACATGAAGACAGTTATGCGCATTTTGAGGTACTTGAAATCTGCTCCAGGGAAGGGAATCTTATTCAGAAAAAATGCAGACCATCTGAATGTTGAAGCATATACTGATGCAGATTGGGCTGGATCGATAGATGATAGAAGGTCCACTTCTGGTTATTTTACCTTTGTGGGAGGCAACCTTGTTATTTGGAGGAGCAAGAAACAAAATGTTGTTGCCCGGTCAAGTGTAGAGGCAAAATTTAGAGGCATGGCGCTTGGATTATGTGAACTTTTATGGCTCAAGCTTCTCCTATCAGATTTGGGCTATTTGCCGACACAACCTCTTCGACTATATTGTGATAGCAAGGCTGCTTATGATATTGCTCATAATCCGGTACAGCATGACCGCACCAAACATGTGGAAGTTGATAGGTTCTTCATCAAAGAGAAATTGGATTAGAAAATATTAGAGTTGCCTAAGATTAGATCAGAGGATCAACTAGCAGATATTCTTACTAAAGCAGTGTCAATTCAAAATTTCTCTAAGTTCATAAGTAAGTTGGGCATGTTTGATATCCATGCACCAACTTAAGGGGAGTGTTGAAGTATTTACGAGATTTGATTGTACGCCTTTTCTGGGATTCTTTGTAAAATAGGAAACTATAAATTAGGAGCTTAATTGTAGGATCTTTAGCTAAAAGATCGTTGTCAACATACTGATAAATACCCATGTACTCTGTTTTTCCGATATGTCAAAATTCATTCTCTTCTTCTTATTTCAACTCATCCCACTTTCAAGTCATCTAAAAATAATTTCAACCACAACAACTTGCATAAGCCGTAAACAAATGCTATAAACTCTGATTCTATTGACGACCTAGGTACAACATTTTCTTTCTTTCTTCTCCAAGTTACCCAAATTTTCTCCAAGGAAAGTATAGTAACCCATGGTTGATATTCAGTCCACTATAGATCTTGCATGAATCTGCATCAGTATAAGTTCCTAGGCTAAGATAACCATTCCTCTAAAACAAAATTCTTGTCCTTAGATTGCCTTTCAAAAGAATTTAAGATTTCAAAGGATATTTTTTGCAGTTGCTTGTTTAAAAATGTGCATAAGAGTCAATTATATACATATTACTCTAACAATTGAAAGAAAAACAAAAATAATGAGATCTCATGATCATAGGATACTCTAAGGACAATCAAAACCCATGATTATATGATATCCTAACTAAGTATGAAATGTAAAAAGATATAAAATCCTAAGATAATCTTGTTATTCCATACTTCCCCTCAAGCTAGTGAATATGTATTCTCTACTCTTAACTTAAATAAGGTATTCTCAAAACTTGAACTACTTAACCCCTTAGTAAATACATTAGCAAACTGACCCTTTGTAGTCGGATAAGGTGTGCAAATCAAACCACTCTCCAATATTTCTTTTATGCAATTTTTGTAAACTTTAGTGTGCTTCATACAATCAATATTGTACTAGGTTATTAGTGAAGTAAATCACTTGTTAATATAGGAATCACGTAAAATATATAAAGTACATAAGAAAGTGGGGATTTGAATTGTGTAATCTTTTTGAAAATATTAATCTTTTGAGATTTCTTGAATATCTTTGCAAATATCATATGAATACAAAAACACTTTACTAAAGTTGATAAGTATTGGAATCGCAAGTAATTTTATCTACTCGTCTAACAACAAGAAAATTAAAGTGTAAGGGTTAGAGAATAGACGCAGCGATTTTATACTGTTTCACCCCAAACCTTAGGTTACGTCCAATCCTTATAGTTTGTTTAAGATTTCACTATACTCTTCAACTTTACAAGTATTCTTTCTACTCTTCCAGAGCCTCTTCAGGTCTCTTTCACAAAGTATTCTTTCTGCTATCTTAGCCTCTCTAGACTCTAGCCTTTCTTTCTCTGTCTAATAAAAATATGTTTGAGATTTACGTTACAGTTGTATTCGCACTCTTGTTTTGCACTTTGAATATAAAATTTCTCTAAGTATTGTACAATCAGAATTTTCTCTCTTGTGAAAACGTTATTTTAGTCTTCGAATAGAACTAGGATTTATAACCTAAGTCTCCAACTGTCTTCCTGAGAAAATATTTCTTGAATCTTCTAGAAATTGTTATTTAGTTGAGTCCTATAACTAACTCCAACTAACTAACTATTTGACGTTCTAGAGTATCTTCCTTTTTGTAGCGTCTAATATTGTCACTTCATCTGTTGTTGCGCTTCGTTTAATGTTGCGCTTCGTCTGTTGTTACGCTTCGTCTGATGTTGCGCTTCCTCTGTTGTTGCGCTTCATTTGATATCAATGTATCGTCTGTTGTTGATGTATCGTCTATGATGACGTGTATCGTCTATTGCTGACGTATCGTCTAGGATGTGTAAGTGTTACTTACATTTTTCTGCACACTTAACAAACTTATCAAAACAACTCATACATTTCTAAGATTATTATTATTTGATTGTCACCAAAATTAATAGAAGTGAAGTCTTCTTGACTTAACAATCTCCCCCTTTTTGATGATAACAAATAATCATAATTTTAGAAGATAAAATGATATTCAAATGAATAGACGAATAGTATTCAAACGAATAACGAAACAAAAACATAAGAAATGCAAATGCATATATGATAGCAAAGCTATACAAGGCTTTCTATCTTCGCTTCTTGTTCTCTGCATTTTCTTTCTATCTTTTCTTCTTCTCCCCCTATTTGTTATTAATAAAAAAAATAGTTCAATGAAGACGCTTCATAATTTCAGAAAGCATATGTTGCATATTAGTGCGGATCGTCTTGAGGTCCTGTTCAATAGTAACCCGTAGAAATGCTACTTCCCCATGAAGATCACCCACTGAGTCACTCAGGTCATCAACCGTATTATGAATTTTCTCAATTTCTTTTGCTAAGGCTTTCTGAATTTCCTTCTATTTGTGACTTGCTTCCGTCCAATTCATGAAATGCTTCAAGAACTCCAAATTAACAGTAGTATCTTGTTGTATTTCACTAGGTGGATAGAGGTGTTTAACAACAGATGGTTCTGAAGGTAAAACGTCTAAATCTATGATTTTGATTGTGGGAGGTCTGAAGGTTTGTTTTCCTTCTGGGAGTTCAAGATCATCAGGTCTAGGTAGTTTAGGAACTGGTTGCCCAAGAAGGTGTAACACTTCTTTAACTGAAGATATGAAACTTAAAGGTCTTAAATGCATGATTAAATGCACAAAGGTCTCTAAGTTGAGATTGATACCTTCAACCGTGATACTTCTGTACTGTCTTTCTATCACTTTTCCAACTACCTTGAAGTTTGCATCTGTGGTGGAAACTCCAAATTGAATTCCTGATATTTTTGAAATGTGATGTGCAACATAGATATCTCCAAGTTAAGTTGCATTGCATGCATCATCTATATTCTTCACCGCTACTTAAATCTACTCTTCTGTATGATTATCTTCATTTCCTTCCGAAAACATCTTCTTTTTCCCTTTTTCTTCATTTCGCATGAGGATTGAACATCTCGGTTGTATATCTGGCACAATTTTTATCGATGTTCTGCTCATAATCAGATAGATTGGATACCGATCCTTTTTCATCTTCATTGGATATGGTTCTACCTTCTCATCTCGCAGAATACCATATAGTCTTCTTTCTTCATGATTTAGAAGATGTATTGTCTGATCATTAATCAGTATAGGTTCGATCTGTACCTTGACTAACTTTTTCGAAGGTTCTTTAATAATAACTGAGCTTCTGCTTCGAATAGGTACTGATTCTTTTACAATCTTCATTCTCAAATCCTTTTTGTTGATTGGTTGAGAAGGATTGTAAGGTTCCAATTAGTGTTCAACTGTCTTTGTCTTCTATTGAATATCAGATGAAGAAACCTTTTTCAGACTGGGCTTCTGCCGGTTTAGAAGAAAGTTGTAGTTGAGGCTTCTTCTTCTCAAATACTAACTTCCTCTTTATCTCTGTCTCTTTAGATGATTTTGCTGATTGACTTTGCAAAATTGAGACAATTGATCTAGTAGCCTGCTGTCTTTTCTTTGGCTTTTTAGAATCTTCACCAAGAATCAGAACTTTCTGTTTCTTCTGTTCTTGTTGTTATAAGGTCAATAATCTTGGTGACCTTCTTGACTGTTTAAATTTTCTGATTGAAGTGTCTCTGCTTTTCTCTTCAATGACACTTGTTGTGCTGATTGTTTAACCCAGCTTTCCTCTTTCTGTGAAATCGTCTTAGCTTTTATTGGTACATCAGACGATTTCTCAATCTTTTCTTCTGTGGATGTTCTTCCTGTCGATCGAGAATTTTTTTTTTTTGCAGACGTAACACGTTCACTCCTACTCCATCTTACGATATGCTCCCCCTCAGATCTTGCTTTTGGTGTAGAACCTGTATCCGCCTCATCTTCAAACTTTATTCCCATTCTGTGAATAGTGGTGGCATTAATAATACTCTTCACATTCATCTTCATCCTGATACCTCTGTCGAGAAAGATTCCAGATTTTCTAAAAATTCTTGTCAACAACATGCCATACAGTAAAGAGCAAGAATCTCCCTTTGACTTCATCATATACTTCAAAATTAAGTACGAAAGATTAATGGGTTGATGATTGAGTAAATGAAACAGACATTGTTCATCGATCGTTATCACAACGTCCTTCGAGCCTAATCTTGGTAGAACACAATGAAGAAGTAGTGAATGTAGAACCCTAGCCTTCGGAATAAGGATTGATGCCTTCCTGGCTTTTGGGTCACTACTTCCATATAGTTGTCGATTAAGGTGTGCTTTATCTACACAGCCTTGAGTAATCCATCTTGTATTATTAGACAGCTTTGCTCTAATACTTGGACACTCACTAACCTTCTCGATAGAATCTTGTGTCACGATAACTAATAATCCATCTACCATTGATACTAAGGTGTCGTCTACCACCTTTGCATTCCTCCAAAACTCATATATCTCATTCAAGTAGACTTTATCATGAACCTTAAAGAAATTTTTCTAGCCAATTGCTTCAATTTCTGGTTCAATGTCCATCTGGTTTTCCTTCAAGGAGATGAAATCAACATGTCTCCTATAGATAAGAGATTGCTCCATTTATGATCTGTAACAATTAAAACTAAACACACAAATGTATTTTGCTCAAGGTAGCGATGTTAGTAACTAAAAGTAAGAATATGAAACGAAAGAAACTTGAAGCTTAGAATAGAGTGATGAATCGTCTTGGTTGAGAACACTAAACAAGTCAGTTTCAAAGCATTTCAAGAATATTCTAGAGTAAAAGGTATTCTATAATCTTGAGAGGATTTCCGTCTAATACCTACTCTTGAAAAGTTACCGTCCATAACTTACCATTACTATTTACTTGAAAACTTACAACTTTTTTTCTTCTTCTAGTGTGAATCGTCTGGGTCATGATGTGTCAAACAAATGGTCATTTGGCATTATCATATTCAAGTTCCGTATGATTTCTTTGAATCTATCTTCACACAAAGGTTTAGTGAAGATATCCACCCATTGATGATTTGTCTCAACAAATTGTAGACTAATGATTCTTCTCTGTACATAGTCTCGTATAAAATGATGTCTAACTTCAATATGCTTTGCTCTCGAGTGTTGTATTGGATTCTTTGATAGATTGATAGCACTTGTGTTGTCACAGAAGATTGGAATTTGTTCTTCTTGTATTGAGTAATCTTCTAACTGATACTTAATCTATAACGTCTATGAACAACAGCTTGCAGCTGACATATATTCAGCTTCTGCAGTAGATAGAGCAATTGAACTTTGCCTCTTGCTTGAACACGAAATTAGATTATGACCAAGAAAGTGACAACCTCCACTTGTACTCTTCCTATCAATCCTATGTCTAGCGTAATCAGCATCGTAATAGCCAATTAACTTGAAATCTTTACCTTTCTCATACATTAAATAAAGATTAGTAGAACCTGACAAGTATCTCAATATTCTTTTAACAGTAATATAAAAAGATTCTCTAGAATCTGCTTGAAATCTTGGACACAAACAAACACTAAATAATATATCAGGTCTACTTGCTATTAGGTAAAATAAAGAACCAATAACTCCTCTGAAAAGAGTTTGATCAACCTTCTTACCTGCTTCATCCTTAGATAAAAGGTTTGAAGGATGCATAGGGGTTG
>JAOTAX010000005.1:35315196-35361997 GCA_025629825.1 Erythroxylum guanchezii | reverse complement strand
CGCTGTTTTCTTTAAGATAGTATTTTATTCATAACCTCTTCATTTCAAATCCAAAGTGAGCGATTCCAGTGGCGTTGGAATCGTTAGAACCGAGGGATTTTCTTTTATAAAAAGCCAATCCAAATTTTTCTAATTGAGTTTCCCCCTTATCTGTGATTTATTCGTGTTCGGTTTTGGGTCATCTATGCTTTATGGGTCCGAATGTTGGGCCTCAGAGACGGGGTCCAACAGTGGCGAGCTATTTTCTAATAATAGTAGAATATAAGAGTGGAGAGGAATTAAACCAACTCCAGAAAGAATGTTAGTCTCTTACTTTGGGCTTATAAGAGAATTCACTATCAACAGAATGTAAGGAACAACTACAAAAATTGTTACAAAGCTATGGAGATGCACTTGAGCAACCCAAAATACCATTAGTAAAGGAGTTGTTTGATGAACTGAATAGTGCAAGATACTTTTCTAAGCTAGAATTAAGAGCTAGATATCATCAAATACGAGTTCATGAGGAAGATGTATATAAAACAACATTTAAGACTCATGAAGAAGATTATGTATATAAAAACAACATTTAAGACTCATGAAGAAGATTACAAATTCTTGGTAATTCCATTTGATGTAATAAATCCTCTCGCTACATTATAAAACTTAATGAATTGCTTATTCAAGCCTTATTTAAGAAAATTTGTGTTGGTGTTCTTTGATAACATACTGGTTTATAATAAGTCATTTCACCTACATTTTGAACATTCACAGGTAGTTTTGGAGACATTAAGGATCCAACAATTGTATATGAAGTTGAATAGATGCTCTTTTGGTGCAACTAAAGTGAAATATACGGGGCATGTTATTAGTTGAGAAGGTGTAATAGCAAATCCCTACAAAGTGCAAGCTATCTAGTAGTGTCCTGAACCAAGGATGCTCAAAGGGGTTTCTTGGGATTATGTGGATACTAGAAATGATTTATGGTGGTATGAACTGTTGGTTTATGCCCTACAGTTAATCACATTGGTATTAGTTTAGTGACAAAATTATTTAAAAACATTATTTATCCCATATATGTTTAAATGTTTATGATAAAGTCTATAGGATAGTTATATATTGCAAATAAAATTATAATGAGATTATAATTATGATATCGTATTGTATATATATATTATCCGTAAATTGTTGCTAGTCATTGTTCTATTAAGACTAAACATTAATACAACATAAAAAGATTAGCACACGTTATGTTTTTCATTATGAAAGAAGTAGGCGATTTCATAGACTAAAGTATAGAGATATTTAAACAAACGTGTAGGTGTTTCATAGACAATAAGTTCACTGAACAGACCCGATATGAGAAATCCAATTGAAACATTACTTGTATGTCTATGGAATTTTTATTGTGACGAATGTATAAGTGATCATTTGAATTGAGGACTTTAAAGATATCTTGTATAGGAATTGTTATATTTTGATTCTACTTATGACCTATTTAATCATGAGTCGTTCAATCAGTAGCAATTAGATGTAGCATAAACTATATGAAGATAGTTGTGTGATAAAAATATGATTCATCACCTTAAAGTAATTAGGGATAATGTTCTATGTTCTCG
This sequence comes from Erythroxylum guanchezii, assembly GCA_025629825.1. NCBI lineage: Eukaryota > Viridiplantae > Streptophyta > Magnoliopsida > Malpighiales > Erythroxylaceae > Erythroxylum > Erythroxylum guanchezii. Next base: position 35,360,399 of record JAOTAX010000005.1, on the reverse strand, counting down.
ATTAATATTGATTCAGGAAATTCTTGGCTAAGATAGAATGATATTTTGTAAATAATTTACAAATATCATTAATTGAGTTGATAGCTAATAACAAATAACTAATATGATTAGACTAAAAATAAAATAGACATTAATTTTATGCTTTATGTCTAATCGAAACATTGTACAATGAAAAGATTGAATTATACGGAAAAATCATGCATAGAAAGATTAGTCAAAAATAATTTGATATTCCTAAATATTTGAGTAGTCATAATGCGTTGTTTGACACCAATTTTGATATATGATTATAAATTGTTTAATTTGAGAATTAAAGATAAATTAAAAGGAGTTTTAATTTATCTAATTCTAATTATGAATTGTAATTGTAATTTATATTCATTCTTAACGTATTTGAGAACCTAATAGGTCTCACATAAAGAATAAGTTGAAGAGAGCAAAGATATTTTATGAAATTGAACATGATTGTAAAGTTTGAAAAACTTTATGATTAAATATGATATGTTTAATAAGTAAGGATCAATATGAGATATTAGATCTTATTTGGGTGTAATTAATATTTAATTATAATTATTTGTAATTCTAACTAAAGTTTAATTGAAATTAAAATTTTAAATTACTAAAATTTTCAAAACTTATTATAAATAAATTTAAGTTTTATGGAGCTAACACTTCTTACTTAACCCTCTTTGTAAGTATTACAGAATCCTCTCAACCTATTATGTGGATAACATTAGGGGCTTGGTATTTGTGCGGCTGTGGTGGGTGAGATGATAGGTTTCAAAAATTGTTCGTAGAATGCGACAAGAAAATAATCAAACTTTAAAATAAGATAAGAATTAAGATTTATGTTTTAATTTATGTGTTAATCATTTTATAGAATTAAAGTGATTTTGATTTTCGAAAAATCAAAATATGAAAAAGTTTCGTGATTATTCCGCTACAATAAGAAGTGAATTCCGTCTCGATTTCTCATCATAAACAATTGAGTAACCCTTGACAAATATATTGGAAAAATGCTTTTATGGGAATGAGCATGCCACTGAAGCATTCTTAGCATTATAAGAATCTTTGACGACAACTCATGTATTAGCTTTACCGCTTCAACAAATTTTTTGTTCCAGGTGCTTGTGGAGAAGGCATTGGAGTTGTTCATGTACAAAACTCACACCCGGTAGCTTTTGTTAGTAAGATACTCTCAAAGCGTTACAAACATCTATCAGTTTATAAGAAAGAATTCCAAGCACTAGTTATGGCCATTAAACACTGGTTATATTATTTGACAGGTCAGGAAGGCATTTAATGATTAAGACAAATCATTACAGCCTGAAATATTTTATGGATCCTAAAGATAACCATACCATTCCAACAGACTTGGCTTCCGAATCTCATTGGATTTGATTTCTCAATCTGGGCAGTGACAACTCAGCGGTTGATGCATTATCTAGTGTCAATAGCTCTGAATTATTCACTCTTTCAGTTTCACAAATACAAACGAATCTGTTTCAAGAAATTCAGCAGAGTTGGATAGGTAATTCAAGGAATCACTAAACTTATACTTGGAACAACGGATACTTGCATCAGGAAGACTGATTGGTAGTAAGCAATTCATTATATCATAGAAGTACTCTAGAAACCCATCCAATTGGAACCTTAGACAGAAGGGGTTTGATTAGTAATTCCAAATCATTACGAACAACTTTGCTTAAAAGGTAGGTGTTTTGAAGTAGACGACTAATTTCCCACGACATCGCACTAAAGCTAAACGCGTTTCAAATAATATCCATTTCAGCTGACCCCGTCCTTCTGTTCTAGCTCTAGGATGTTTCCATGCACTACGGTCCCTTAAAAAAAGTCAATATCAACTGCTTGTTTCATGTCTTTCCCTCCCCATCTTCTTTATAACGCAAACAATAGAAGAGTTAGTTGAACCAAAGTCACCTCCGTCTAACCTATTTCACCATTCCTATCTCTATCTCTTCTGAACCCTCTTTGCGAATCAAAATCTCATCTTTCCGGTTGTTAGAAGATGAATGATCTATTCTCACGTTCTTTCTCTCGCTTCCGCAGCGAGGAAGCCTCCCCGGACAACCGCCACCATGTGATCCAGATGTCAGAGACCGCTCCGTCCACCGGCGGAGTCAACCTGGACAAGTTCTTCGAGGACGTGGAATCGGTCAAAGACGAGCTCCGAGAGCTTGAGAGGATTAACCAAAACCTTCAGTCGTCTCACGAGCAAAGCAAAACACTCCACCATGCCAAAGCTGTCAAGGAATTACGTTCTCGTATGGACGCTGATGTCGCCTTGGCGTTGAAGAAAGCTAAGCTCATCAAGGTCCGCCTGGAGGCTCTGGACCGTTCTAACGCTGCCAACCGGAACGTGCCAGGTTGTGGACCTGGGTCGTCGTCGGATCGAACCAGGACTTCTGTTGTCAATGGGTTGAGGAAGAAGTTGAAGGATTCTATGGAGAGTTTTAACTCCTTGAGAGAGACAATATCTGGAGAGTATAGGGAGACAGTTCAGAGGAGATATTTCACCGTCACCGGAGAGAATCCTGATGAGAAGACTCTCGATCGCTTGATCTCTACAGGTTCGTTGATTAATTCTCACCGGTCATGAAGTTGACTTTGCTTTTGGGGTTTAATTTGATTATTTAGATAGTTTAATTAGAAATTTTGAAGGAACTGAATCGGGGTCAACGTTAGATCGCAAAGAATTTTTAGTTATTTGAGGGGGGAAATAAAAGTGAAGAACTGCAAATGGGGATTCCGATTGCAATGCCTTAAGGAATTCTTGGAATTTGGAGTTCCAAAGCCTGCAACTTTGGAAAATTTTGGGATTTGTTTGATAAATTATTGAGAGTGGTTATTAATATATGCAGGTGAAAGTGAGACTTTTCTGCAGAAAGCAATCCAAGACCAGGGCAGGGGCAGGATTTTGGATACAATTAATGAGATTCAAGAAAGACATGATGCTGTGAAAGAGATGGAGAAGAATCTAAAGGAGCTGCATCAAGTGTTTTTGGACATGGCTGTGTTGGTGCAAGCTCAAGGTGAACAACTGGATGACATTGAAAGCAACATGCAGCGAGCTAGTTCATTTGTCAGAGGCGGGACTGAGCGTTTGCAGACTGCTAGAAAGTACCAGAAAAATACCCGGAAGTGGACTTGCTATGCAATTATCATTTTGCTGGTGATCATCTTATTTGTTGTGCTATTTACTGTTAAGCCATGGCAAAACAATGGTGGCGGTGGCGGTGGCAGTCAGCCAGCTGTCTCTCAATCCCCTCCACCACCTGCCTAACCTTCCCCACCAGCGTAGAATTATTGGGTGTGTAGGCTTATATATTTACTGTACAAGAATGCAAATCAGTTTTGCTTATAGTGAGTTTGATGGCTGAGCATTTGCTTTTCTTGGCTGATTCTTTGTTATTAAGAGCTGAGTTTTAAGGCATGTAAGAGTTGGATATAGTTTTATAGCAATTCATGGAGCTGGGAGCTTTCCGTGTTTATGTATGTTAATATACCTCCAGAGGAAAGCAGGTAAAATGGCATTTGGTGTGATCCCCCTCCACTGTAAGCACAATCATGCAAGTAATGCTCTTAATTCTTTTATTTAATTCCGTCCCAGCGAAATGCTTGTACACACATTGTTTCTGCAAATCATGTCCCTAGATGCATATTAATAAGTTTCAGAAAGAGACATGGTTGACGTCCAAGTTTGCAGATGCCTCGTCAGCCCTGTCCCTACTGATGCATGTTTGGATGTATTTGGCTTTAAGTTTCCTTCAACAAAGGTGGCTTCCGACGGCTACACTTGGCAATTTGGAGCATAAAGAAAACAAATGAAGGATAAATTATTGGAGTCTCTGATAGAACTCACCCAAGTTACTGTACTATTAGCCATTAGGATAAATGAATCAGATGGATCCAAACAATCTCATCGATTTAGTATGATGTATTGATATTCAATAGTAAAAAGGCAATACAATTGAAACAAGAATCAGCCTATATGAGGGGCTGTACCCCAAACAAACTCACAATCTAGAAATTCACGCCTATCCCTTACATGTCATTCCTCACCTTTTATACCCCATCCTACCCCAATTATTAGCTGACACCTGTCCCTCAATTGTAACTAACTCACGTGTTAGGATTTGCCAACGTCTTCTTACGCCTATTATAGACTAATGTTCTTCTAGCTCTATATCAATACTCCCCTCCAAAACTCGCACCTTGTCCTCAAGGTGAAATGTAGGAAAGTGCTCTGCAATTGCAGCATAGGATTCCCATGAATTTTCAAATGTAGGGAGATCTTGCCACTGAATCAACACCTCCTCATTCCCATTAGCATCCTTCCGGATCCCCAATACCGTTTCGGGTTGTAAATCTAGCTCCCACTCATCAGTTAATTGCTTAGGTAATGGCTGTATCTGCACAGGATTAGGAGCAGCCCTCTTGAGCAATGATACATGAAATATCGAATGAACTCTACTATATGCAGGTAATTCCAGTCTATAAGCCACTGCTCCAATCTTTTCAACAATCAAAAAAGGCCCATAGTATCGGGGGCTGAGTTTCTCATTCAGCTTCCTTCCTAGGGATCGAAGCTTGTATGGTTGGATTTTCAAGTATACCCTTTCTCCAACTGTGTACTCCACTTCTCTTCGTTTCTTATCCGCCTGGGTTTTAATCCGATTCTGAGATCTCAGTAGGTTGTCCCTTAATTCAGTAATAACTCCATTCCGTTCTTTAAGAAGGCGGTCCACCTCCTCCACTGCTGACAACTCTCCTGCATAACCGAATAAAGTAGGTGGGGGTCCACCATATAGTGCATAAAATGGAGAAGTTTTTATAGAACTATTATAGTTAGTGTTGAACCAGAATTCTGCCCAACACAACCATTGAGACCATTGCTTCGGTTTGCTTCCGGTGAAACAACGGAGATATGTTTCCAAGCATCTATTGGTGACCTTCGTCTTTCCATCGGTTTGGGGGTGATAGGCTGAACTAAACTTCAGCTGTGTACCTGCCAGCTTGAATAACTCAGATCAAAATCTGCTCATGAATACCCTATCACGGTCAGACACTATTGAGGCCGGGAACCCATGTAACTTCACTATTTCTCTAACAAATAGTGCAGCAACCTCGGAAGCAGAAAATGGATGGGCTAATGGCAAAAAATGAGCATATTTTGTCAGCCTATCCACTACTACCATGATAGTATCCATTCCCTTACTCTTCGGTAGACCACCAATGAAATCCATCGATATATCTGCCCATACTTGCGAGGGAACTGGTAAAGGTTGTAGTAAACCAGCAGGGGATAATGCTTGGTACTTATTTCGTTGACATACCTCACAAGCTTCCACGTACTTTTTAATGTCATTCTTCATTCTCTCCCAGAAAACCAGACCCAACACTCGTTTGTAAGTGCGTAGGAACCCCAAATGGCCCCCCATAGGTGAATCATGTAACTCTTTCAAAATAATTGGTATCCGACTAGAGGTTTTTGGCAAAACCAACCTCTTTTTATAATACAATCTGCCTCCCTTCACCGAAAATCCCATGTGTTCTCTGCTCCCACTTAACAAATCTTGCAAGATGGTGTGAAGTTTCAGATCAGCCCGAATTTCTGCCTCCAAGTCATCCGAATCCACCATTTTCACTGTTGATATCGCGGCACATTCCATTTTACGCGACAAAGCATCAACTGCTTGGTTCTCCTTGCCCGGTTTGTACTGCCCCTCAAAATCATACCCCAAAAGCTTTGCTGTCCACTTTTGTTGCTGTTCTCCCAACAACCTATGATCTGTCAAATATTTCAGGTTTCTTTGGTCAGTTCGAATGATGAATCGTCTCCCTAAAAGGTAGTGTCTCCATTTTTGAACCGCCATCACTACTGTCATTAACTCCTTTTCATAAACTGACTTGGAGAGTGCTTGTGGAGGTAATGCCCAGCTGAGATAAGCTAAAGGTCTTCCTTCTTGCATGAGTACTGCCCCTAATCCTTTCCCGGAAGCATCAGTCTCTATAACACACGGTTTAGAAAAATCAGGGACAGCTAAGGTAGGGAGGTTTACCATTGCCGATTTCAGTGTTTCAAATGCTTGTTGAGTCTCCATATTCCACTGATACCCTTCCTTCTTTAGTAGTTGAGTGAGAGGTTTGGCAATCTTACCATAGTCTCGAACAAAGCGTCGGTAGTATCCTGTGAACCCCAAAAACCTTCGGACAGCTTTTACATCCTTCGGTATCGGCCAATTCGCGACCTCTTCAATTTTAGATGGATTAGCTTGGACTCCCCGTTCCGAGATGACATGCCCCAAGTATTTTAATTGCTCCTTACCAAATTCGCACTTCTTCTCATTGACATACAACTGATGGTTCCGAAGGATCAACAAAACAACCCTTAAATCCTTCAAGTGTTGCCCAAAATCTGGACTGTATATAAGTATGTCATCAAAAAAAACTAGAACGGACTTGCGTAGATAGGAACGGAATACCTCATTCATCAATGCTTGGAAGGTGGAGGGTGCATTGGATAATCCGAAAGGCATCACTAACCATTCGTAATGACCCTCATGTGTTCGGAAGGCCGTTTTGTGTACATCTTCTTCTCGGACTCGAATTTGGTGGTAGCCACTCTTAAGGTCCAGCTTTGAAAACACCTTGGCCCCTCCCAATTCATCCAATAACTCATCAATTGTGGGAATGGGAAATTTATCAGCTACAGTCACCCTATTCAATGCCCTGAAATCCACACAAAATCTCCATCCTCCATCCTTTTTCCTCACTAATATTACTGGGCTGGAAAAGGGGCTTACGCTGGGTCTAATGACTCCTGCCGCTAGTAATTCCCCTACTATCTTTTCTATTTCATTTTTCTGATAATGGGGATATCTATAGGGCCTTATAGATGGTATTTCTGCTCCTGGTTTTAAAGTGATGGTGTGGTCGTGGCTCCTACAAGGAGGTAGCCCTGATGGGGGTGATAAGACATCGGTGAATTCAGCCAGCAATTCTTTAAGTCCGGCTGCTCCTTCCATGGTGGATTCCGGCGGCTCTGTACTGGTTATACTGACAAGGTAACCATCACCTCCTTCTTTCACAGCTTTATAAAGTGACTGTAATGTTGCCACCGACTTCAACAAAACTGGGTCTCCTCTCAAACTGAATAGTTTATTCCCTTCCACCCACTTTAACGTCAGCTCTTTGAAGTTGGCTCGGATGTCACCCAAACCTTCTAACAAATCCAGTCCCAAAACCACATCCACTCCTCCTAATTCAAACAGAAAAAAAAATCCCCTTTAATTGTTATACCTTGTGTCTCCATATGTAAGTGCTCACAAACACCTTTTCCTCTTATTTTATACCTATCCCCCACTTGTACTAAGAATTCAGGAGTATCCACCACCTGTAATGACAGCTGCTCCACTATCAGTTTTGATATAAAATTATTGGAGGTCCCACAATCCACTAATATGAGCACTTGTCTCCCCTTTAAATTTCCCCACACCTTGAAGGATCTCTTTGTCGTCAGTCCCATTATACTCATCCTATTCAACTGTAACTGTTTCTCTTCGTTCTCATCTCCCTCGGCATCCAAGAACACTTCTTCGGGTAGCTCAATCTCGGTTTCCTCCTCCACCATGTACACTCGGAAATGCTTGTTTTTACAAACGTAATTGGGGTTGAACCTTTCATCGCAATAAAAACACAACCCTTTCTCATATCTCTCCTTAAGCATTTCAGGTGGGAGTTGTCGAAAATTGCGTCTCCTAACCCCTCCAATCCCGTCTCTCTGGAGTAGAGTCGGGTTTGGAGCTGCCGCACTCCCCTTCGGTTCCATAGCTGCTGGTGGTCTGGGTCGAAAGTCCACTGTGGTGGATCTGTTGAATGGAGCTGGTTTGTTGAGGATCGGTCTCTGCATGATACTTGCACTGCCCTGCTTCACAATTAAGTTCCTCTCCTCCACCAGTAGCGCCATGTCCATCACCTCATTCAAGGACCCAACATGGTGCAACTTAGGTTCAGCCTTAATTTCCAGCTTTAATCCATTCAAAAACAACCCCGTGAGAATGTCTTCATCAATGTGTCGCAACGGACCGGTTAATAGCTCAAAGTTTTCTCGATACTCCATCACCGTCGAAGATTGTTGTAGTCCAAATAGAAGTTCGTATGAGTTCTTAGCTAATGTTGGTTGAAAACGCTTGAGCACCGCTGATTTAAACTCCTTCCAATCAGCTGCTGCATTTCGCGCCTCCCACCAATTGAACCACACTAATGCCTTACCATCCATCGCTACTACCACTGCGTCCCTTTTGTCCCTATCGGCAACCCCATTAAATTGAAGGTATCGCTCGATTTTGTTCAACCAGCCATAGGCATCCTCTCCACAGAAGATCGGAATCTCTAACCTTCTTCCCTTCTCCTCATAAACTCTCCCTTCATCTCTTGCTTCAAACCTCCTAACCCCCTTACATTTCATATTACTTCCCTGCCTGGTTTCTGCCGACTCTCCCACTCCATTTCCTTCGGTTTCCTCAGCAGTCTCTACTATCGATTTTCCCTTGGAGGACTCTGCTCCTTTTCCTTTAACATATTGCATCATTTCCAACAATGCTTCTTCCAGTCGACGTGTCTTCTCATCATTTCTCTCCAACATCTCAGCCAGTTTTGCTACACTCCTCTCTATCAAATCAATCTTCTCCATTCTTCTAGTCACTACCATCCACTACCAAAACAAATTTAATCTAATGGCACCAAGATCGTGCTCTGATACCAGTTGATAGAACTCACCCAAGTTACTGTACTATTAGGATAAATGAATTAGATGGATCCAAACAATCTCATCGATTCAGTATGATGTATTGATATTCAATAGTAAAAAGGCAATACAATTGAAACAAAAATCAACCTATATGAGGGGCTGTAGCTCCCAAACAAACTCACAATCCAGAAATTCACGCTTATCCCTTACATGTCATTCCTCACGTTTTATACCCCATCCTACCCCAATTATTAGATGACACCTGTCCCTCAATTGTAACTAACTCACGTGCTAGGATTTGCCAACGTCTTCTTACACCTACTGTAGACTAATGTTCTTCTAGCTCTATCAGTCTCCTTCAGGTAGCCACATTACTCCAATTTGGAGTTTCATAACTTGGAAAACTGTAAACATGCAAGTTTTGCAGGTTAAGTCTTGTTTTAGCATTTAATTCTACTGAAAACAGAGAGAACCAGCAGAATCCATAGCTTGTGCATCGTGATTTGGCAGATTTCTGCAGAAAATCAAAACCATAGATCATTTCAATCAATTACAAGTTATTCATCCTGAGTGGGTAAATGATAACGACATTCCCATAAATAATAGGTAATACTTTCAAGGTATGGGCAGCCTTTCATTGACGCAGTCAATCCATCATTGTTGAAGATAGAAAAATGGGACAGCTAATCTGTTTACGTAAATGTGGCACATTTATATGGATTCACATAAATGTGTGGTTACACAGAGTTAGAATTAAAAAAAAAAAAAGACATTGAGACAAATGGAAATTGATAATATGTTTGTCACACGTCTTCTCAGTGCTAAAATAATTACTCAAAATTATAAATCATCAATTCATCTGATTTTTATCATAAGACAGGCTGAGTCCAGTTCTGAGTTCGACCAATTCTGAATCATTTTCATTTCTTTGTAATTTAACTTACAAGAAAGACAAATCAGTATAGTTTTCCACACCTGTTATTACCATCACCAGCATCCAAGTACGGGACGATGCCCAATAAGCAACAAAAGCCCATATATGAGCTGAGCTGAGCTGGATCAAACAGACAGCAAGGTACTCAACCCAATCGATTGCTGTTCTTAGGGTCTAAGGCATTTGGATTTAATCCTCCATTCACTTCTTCCGCTCCCTGCGCTATGGGGACTCTGAGAATGATAGGCAAGTGTATCACTTGAAACTCAACAATATTTTAAGATTCTTTGACCGACAATATCACATCAAAGTTCCTGTCTCTCTAACAATCGTTTCATTTCCATTTTTTGGGTCTCTCAAAGCAGATGTAGCTGTAAACTTCACAGGTCAGTCAGGCATTTCATCGAACAAATTTGTTCATAAACTTTACTCTTCTAACTCATTTCTCTTTTTTTTTCTTCTCATCCAACTGAGAAATGGGTTTTCAAATTTATGCAGATGGTATGTTCAAAGGAATTTACAACGGCAAGCAACACCATGTAGCCGATATAGCTACTGTGCTAAGACGAGCTTGGAGTGCTGGTGTAGATCGAATCATCGTACGTATTTACACATTGATACCCTTTTTATGAAGAGACACTGATGGGATCGGTGAGGTTTAAGTGTTGAATGTTATGAGGCAATTGTCAGATTGCTTGATGAAAATGTAAAAGGATTTCCTTTGTAAACTTGTGTCAATCTTTTCCTAGTTTTATATGTAATATCTATTGGTTTATGGATGCAGGTGACTGGTGGATCCCTTGAGGAGTCAAAGGAAGCGCTGGCCATAGCTGAGACAGATGGTTTGTCCATAGTTAGTTTTCGTTAGAGCACGATGCATTCTCTTCTCTGTTTTCAGTAGTGTTGAGTAGGGGGTATTGTTTATTCAAGTAAGTTCTTTGGCGCAGGAAGACTTTTCTGTACAGTTGGAGTACACCCCACAAGATGCAAGGTCTGGCGGTTTCTTTCCTAAAGTTTCTACTTTTGGAAAATTTAATGTGTTGTGTTCCAATTATGGATAATGGTGATTTTCTTGGAGATTGCTATCTCAGTTGAGCTTATTCATTTATAACGTAGGAATTTGAGGAGAGTGGCGATCCAGAAAAATATTTCCAGGCTCTCTTATCATTAGCCAAGGAAGGAATTCAGAAGGGAAAGGTACTTACTAATCTTTCTTCTTCATAAACATGACACTTCACAACCATGATTTTGTCCAAAAAGGTATATTTTAAAGTGTAGAATACCGTCAGTGTAACTAAATGACTTGAGGATTATGATCTTATCTAGTTTGATTTTTCTTCAATTTGATTGCAAAAATTCTGTTATCTGTGCTGCTGGAAATTGCTGAGTGCTTGTATATGGCACTTGCCAATCAACATCTTTGGCATGAAACAGTTAATGATTGACAAATAATTCTTTTGCTCTCTAAATTCTAATTGTTCTTGGAACAGTGTAATGAAAATCACTGTTGTAGTTGTATCATTCTTTTAACTGCTTTACATGAAAAGGTTGTAGCAATTGGTGAGTGTGGACTGGATTATGAAAGACTTCACTTTTGTCCATCAGAGATTCAGAAGAAGTAAGCTTTTTTCCAACTGCAATATTTTCTTGAAGCCCATATACATCCACAGCTTGTTCCCCATATAATCATGTAATGACATTATGCCACTATTACTCGTATTAAAAATGTAGGTATTTTGAGAAGCAGTTTGAATTAGCATCGGAGACAAAACTGCCTATGTTTTTACATATGCGAGCAGCTGCTGAAGATTTCTGTGAAATTGTAGAGCGTAATAAAAATAGGTAACTTTTGTCTACATCATAGACAAGGGACCTAATTATGCCTGTTAAAATGTTGCTTTATACTAAATGTGCCTCATGACTGTTTTGGGTTCACCTGCAGTCTTATGCATAACTGGTTAGTTGATAACCAACTATCTATGCCTTAAAATACACAAAGTTTTCACTTCAATGCTTTATTTGAAACGTTCTTTATGAGTGTTTGTGTGGGCTGTGCATGATGAAGTGATTTTTCTTCCAATTTCACAGGTTCATTGCTGCTGTGACACATTCATTTACTGATAGTGCAGAAGATCGCGATAAACTTCTTTCATTTAATAATATGTATATAGGTAAAGAGTTACTGCTTGTTGTGTTAGCATTAGTCACTTGTATCTTATTATTGCATTTTCATCTCGAATTAGTTTAGGGACAAATTACATGGTAGAGGCATTCCTGTCCCTGAATGCTGGCAGTGTTAAGAATTACAAAATCAGAATAAATATTGCTAACTAAAAATATGGGGAAAGAGCAGAGTTCTAGTGAATCTTGTATTTCCTCAATATTTCTTCGTTTTACGAGTTTGAAATTGTTATATTTATTAGTGGGATTACTGCAATGTGAGATTTAAGCTATAGTGCCTATGTATGATTCAATAATCTATGTATGATTAGAAGGATTATTGGTTCTCACTTCAGAGGGAAATTTCTATAAACCTGAAGATTTGCAATCATTATCTATACTAAATAGCTGAAGTTTCGGAGAGTCACTTAGATGAAGATTACTTGGAGAACTAAATTTGGTTTGTTACTCTCTCTCTCTTCAAAACTGCTACGTTTGTAGTTCTTTACTAAAATTTCCTTAGCAGGTGTCAACGGTTGTTCTTTGAGGACAACTGAGAATCTTGACGTTGTAAGGGGTATTCCCATTGAAAGAATGATGATCGAGACAGACTCTCCTTATTGTGAAATTAGGAGCACTCATGCTGGGATTAATTTTGTAAAATCTTCGTGGCCTTCAAAGAAGAAAGAAAAATATGATCATGAGTGCATTGTCAAAGGCCGCAATGAACCTTGTTTAGTTCGGTAAGTGAATATCTCCTACATGGCTTCTCTAAATTGAGGATCGTATGACAATACGATTTAACTGGGAAGAGTTCTACAGATTTGAGGTCAAGATTGAAGTTTCTATTCAATTGGCATTGTTTGCAGGCAAGTGCTTGAGGTTGTGGCTGGTTGTAAAGGTGTCAGTGACATAGATCAAATGAGCAGAACCATTTACCATAATACTTGCAAGTAAGCACCTTTCAGAGCTGGCTGATTTCAACCGTGTCTTAAATGAAAAGCTTTTTTAAATTATTTATCTGTAAATGTCTTGAAGCAAATATTTTACTACTGCCTACTATATGAATAATTCGTTCCCTGAATATTGAATTATAACCTATCAAAGAGCCAGCCTTATAGTTATAGTTACATACTGGATTTCGGCTCGTAATAAAAAAGTAGTTTTAACACAACCTTGTTTCCCACAGGGTTTTCTTTCCCCATGACTTGGATTCTGCTGCGGATGCCCTTCTTGCTGGTCATCAAGAATCTCGGTGAACTTAGAAGGTAGTTATCAGGGCGTTTTATGGAAATCGAGAAAGAGAAAAGCAATATAACAGAAAGAGTGAATAATGCTCAGCGCACCTCTTAGATGGTGCTCGGTATGATATATATACACTTATCATAACAGAATCTGTTACACTGGAGAATATCAACCATACACGTGTTTGGTTTATTTGATCTTTACAATTGTCAGTATTAATGATGAATGTACATTTATATTATATTCTAATATTCCCTCTCAAACTGGACGGTGCATGACATAGTCTCAGTTTGTTTCTATTACGCGTAAAATCTGGGTGAGTTAACGCCCTCATCAAACAGTCAGCAACTTGAAGTGAGGATGGTATATGATGAACATCAACTTCTTTTCTCAAGATCATGTCGCGGATGAAATGAATATCAATTTCTATATGTTTACCTCTAGCATGCTGTACAGGGTTGGACGCAAGAGCTTTTGCACTGAGATTGTCACACCACATCATTGATGGCTGTTTTAGGTTGAGTCTAAGTTCTGTTAATAGCGAAACAATCTATTTTATTTCAGCAGCACCTGCCAAGGCTTTATATTCTGACTAAGCACTGGATCTTGAGACGACTCTATGCTTGCGAGAAGCCCAGGAAATCAGATTATCTCCTAAATAAATACAAGTTCTAGCTATAGATCTTTTGTCATCTGTATCGGTTGCCCAATCTGCATCTGTAAATGCTACCAATTGATAACTCCTCACTGGTTTGATATGCAAGCTCAGCTGATGTGTGCCTTTCAGATATCTAAAGATCCGTTTTATACCCTGAAAATGTGTTTCAGTGGGTTGAGTAATAAACTGACTCAGTTTGTTAATCGAGAAGGCTATATCAGGTTTGGTTGTGGTGAGGTATTGAAGAGATCCTATTACTAGAGAGAAGGATCAATGATGAGAGGACCATCTTGACTCGAGAATTTTCGCCCGGTTACAATAGGAGTTGGCATAGCAGCACAATTAGCCATGTTGAAGCGCTTTAGTACATCTAATGTGTACTTCCCTTGATTCAAGTAGATGCCAGTATTATCTCGGTGAACTTCAACTCCTAGAAAATAATATAAGGGACCCAAATCCTTCAAAGCAAAGTTAGAATTAAGCTTACGAACAAAAACTTCAAGATAGTGTGAGTCATTACCAGTCACCAAAATGTCATCCACGTAAACTAGAACCATCACAATAAGTTTGTTGGTGCGAAGATAGAACAAGGATATATCATTTTTGGCATTTTGAAAACCCCATTTTTGGAGGGTGAATCTTAGTCGATCAAACCAAGCACGAGGTGCTTGTTTGAGTCCATAGATTGCTTTCACAAGCTAACATATATGATGCAGACGTTGTGGATCACAGAAGCCTTTCGGTTGCTTCATATAGACATCTTCTTGAAGGTAGCCGTTGAGGAATGCATTGTTCACATCCAATTGTTTTATTTCCCAGTTGAAGGTTACGGCTATGGTAAGCACAATTCAAATAGTTATAGCTTTAACCACAGGGCTGAAGGTTTCTCCGTAATCTACTCCATGAGCTTGTTGGTAACCCTTCGCCACGAGTCGTGCTTTGTACCTAAGAAGAGATCCATCTGCTTTGAACTTGGTCTTAAAGACCCATTTACAGTCAACGAGCTTCTGGGTGCCATTGTATGGTACAAGAACCCATGAAGCATGGCTTGCTTCCAGTGAGGGAGAGAGAGAGCTTCTGTTATGCTTTTGGGTTCGGAAGCTTGAGAGGAGTGGATTATGTTTTTATTTTTAATAAGACCAACGTAAGGAAGTTTAGGTCTGAATATACCAACCCGAGATCGAGTGGTCATGGGGTGTAATCCAAGGTCTTGAGCTGCACTACTGTTTTGAAGAGCTGGTTCATTGGCCTCACTTGAAATAGACTCATGTGTTTGTTGAGCTGAAACAATGTCATCATCTGTTGGCGCAACATTTGGACTTAGAGCATGTGGACTTGAGTTGGGTGACTTTCTTTCAGATTCTGATTCGGGACTGCTTGTGGCTTGGCTTGATGAACTTACACTAGCCGTTTGAAGAATAGCCGTTGGATCAACCCTTTTTGAATGTTCTGTGCCAGGCATAGTTACCAGGATGGGGACGACACTGTCATTAGTAGGTATTTGTGCTCTTCTGTTTAGGAAGCCTATACTACAAGAAAAACTCAAAGAGTCAAATACTACATGACGAGAGACATATATTCTTCCAGTTGAGCTTAAACATTTAAAGCCTTTATGTTGAGATGCTGGACCTAAATATACGCACTTCTGATTGTGATATTGAAACTTATATGTGTTATATGGTTTGAGGTAGGGGTAACATGCGCACCCGAAAGGTTGGAGAGTTTGATAATCAGGTTGCTCATTGAAGAGTCGAAATAAGGGATTCAGGTTTTTTAGCACAAAGGTAGGGAGTCGGTTTATAAGATATACTGCTGTCTGGAAAGCCTCAACCCAGTAGGTAAGAGGTAGATGTGCTTGGGCTAGCAATGTCAAACTCATTTCCACTATGTGCCTGTGCTTCCGTTCAGCTCTACCATTATGTTCAGACGTGTATAGACATGTATAGCGGATCTCTATTCCATTTGCTTGAGTAATCGGAATAAATGGCTTATATTCAGCTCCATTATCACATTGAATAGTCTTGATTTTGGTATCGAGTTTGTTCTCAATCTGTGCATGAAAGAGGTTGAATGCATTGATTGCTTCTCCCTTGTGTTTTAATGGATAAATCCAGGTATAGCGGCTGAAATCATCTATGAAATGTATGTAGAATCGAAAACCACCTACGGAATGCACTGGTGATGGTCCCCATAAATCGGTATGAACTAATTCAAGAGGTGAAGTAGCATGAGACATAGATTTAGGAAAAGGCAACAACTTAGATTTTCCAAATTAACATGCTTCACAGAAGAAGTTTTGGAAATCAATATCAACGTTGTAGTTAAGCAGTATATTTTGTAGGACTCTATTACTAGGATGTCCTAGTTTATAATGCCAAGTCCTAAAGTCTTGTTATTGCTTTGCTGTCACAGTTGCTGTGTTTGCTTGAGCATGCCCTTGTTTCTACTTCTTCAACTGAACATCCATCAGATAGAGACCTTGAATTGACCTCCCTTGTGCTACTTGTTGCCCTGTCCTCTTGTCCTTCATCACACAAGCATCATTAGTGAATGCAACTACCACTGGATTATCCTTTGTTAACTTATGAACACTCAACAAGCTTTTAGTAGGAGAAGGTACAATTAAAATATCTTTGAGTGTTAACTGTGAGTGTGGTAGAGAAGTCGTGGCAATGCCAATTATGCTAGCCTTTTTTACAGTACAAGTGGAAAGATATTGTTTACCTGTAGGAGAGAAATGATCAACTTGTGCAGGATTTGGTGTCACGTGATATGAAGCACCACTGTCCATATACCATGAGGGGTCATCGACCGTACGAGGTTCCGCATTAAAGGCTGAAGGTGAATAACTATTTTGTGTTGATGGTGGGTAAAAGTTTCTATCAAACGTGTGATAGCAGTTCAGTATCGTATGTCCAAGTTTCTTGCATAGGTAGCAAAAGAACGTCCACCACTGTTATTATACCCTCCTTTTCTTCCACGAGATCTACCACATCACGTGAACCACGCCAAAAGGATTTTTCAAAGAAATTCTTCTAACTGTTATTAGTAGAATCTGATCCCATCCGTTGAGCCACATTTGCCAATGGTTGAATAATTAACGATGAGAAGTGATTGAGTTGCTCTAGCCTACTTTCGAACGCCAATAATGCTGACTGTGTTTCAACCCACGTTAAATCAACTTGATCAATTAGCTTTACTATAATGGGATTGTAGTCCGTGTCCAAACTATTCAACGTATGTAGAATAAGGTCATCCGTATCAATTGGAGCTCCGGCTAAGGTGAGTTGATCTAAGATGCTCTTCATTTTTGCCAAATATTCTTCCATCTTCATGTTGTTTTTCCTAGTTTGGTGGAGTTCCGACTTGAACACCATCACCCTGGACTTCATAGATGCACACGTAAGTTCTTTTGCTCCTATCCAAAGTTCTTGAGTAGTTTGACAGTGAAGAAGTTGAGCACCAATCTCCAGACTCATTGCGTTGCACAGCCACCCTACAAGAAATATATCTACTGAGAACCATTCCTTAAATGCTGGATTTGAAATGATCTCCGTTCCAGAAGTGATGTGGTGAGGTGGCTCTGCATTGGTCCCATTAATGTGGGATACAAGTAGGTTTCCTTCAATCAACAGAAGGACAACAGACTCCCAGACCAGATAGTTACTCGACGTAGCCTGGCTGGATGAGTTGAATAATGTGTGTTTTTGATGACGGAGACAAAGACGGATGAGTTGAATAATGTGTGTGTTTTTGATGAAGGAGACAAAGCCGTCTGCATTGAGGATTCAGAGGAAGCATGAGTTGAATAATGTGTGTTTTTGATGAAGGAGACAAAGACGGATGAGTTGAATAATGTGTGTTTTTGATAGACGTCTGCATTGAGGATTCAGAGGAAGCGGCTGAGGTAGACATTGTTGAGTTCTCTGATACCAATAAAGAGAAAAGCAATATAACAGAAAGAGTGAATAATGCTCAGCGCACCTCTCAGATGGTGCTCGATATGATATATACACTTATCATAACAGAATCTACTACAGTGGAGAATATCAACCTTGTAATGGTTTATTTGATCTTTACAGTTGTCGGTATTAATGATGAATGTACATTTATATTATATTCTAGTAAATAGCACTCTTGTACTTGTGAAGCGTTAGTTTGACGGCTCCGGCCTCTCAGAAAAGTAAAATATATTATCTTTATTCTTGTCTTGATTTAATTATCTAACTGAAAACTAGAAACGTGCTCATTAGTATCCCTTCCCAGAGTTAGGAGTCTACTGGGATTCATGTTCATCACTATGGATAATGTAGAGCAAGTACATGTTTCCTGTCAATGAAGAACTTAGAAGTTTTTCATGTGGTGGTTTTAAATAACAAATCTCTCATATATCTCAATGGTTTAACATGTATTGCCTTGCTGCAATTGAAGTTACAGCCATAACCTTTGCCCTGCAGTCAATTTTTGCTCCTTTTGAAATTTACACAAATCATTCAGGTTGGAGCATTTTGAGCACCGGGGGAAAAAGAACGATCACGTGAAGCAAAATCGGGTGGTACATCAGATCTTAAGATATATATACTCAGTATACCTCCATATTTGATATAGTTTCCCGTCACAGCAACAGGACTAAATCAAGAGCCAATGCCAGAGAGCAATTCACTGCTCTCAAGATCATTCTCTGAAGGGGCTTCTGTCGTCGGCGGACGAGCTCTTTCTGCTGCCAAATTCAATCGCAATGGGCGCCCTTCCACCTCCTATTAGTCCAGTAACATACAAAAAGAAAAAGAAAAAGCTGATAAGAAAAGATTGAATCAAGAAAGGTTCAATCAATGGTCAAGTAAAAACTTTACCTCTCCATTCATAGCATTGACAGCTGCCTCTGCAGCTTCAGCAGTTTGAAAAGAAAGGAAGCCAAAGCCTCTGGATCTTCCAGTATCTTTCTCGTAGATGACTTTGGCACTTAAAAGTCCTGGTTGGTCCGCAAAAGCATCTCTAAGACTTTGAGAAGTGACGCCCCACCCAAGGTTTCCTGCATATATCTTATGCGGAGTGTCGGTGAAACCCTGGTAGCTGCTCCTTATTCTTGGCCTCATCACTTCTCTTTCCCCTCCCTTCGGCACTTCTGGGAAGTTCACTCTCACAGTGCGACCTCCAACTTGCTGTCCACCATTACATTACTCGCAATTAAAATTTGACATGGTTGTTCATTTTCTATTAAAAAGCAGACATCTATGACTGATTCAGATATGAACAAATACATTGATGAGTGGTAGCTAAGTCCTGTTTCAGAATGCTCTCAAAAGATAGAAATATTAAACAACTTCTTATAACAATGCACTTGTCTTCATGTAACAATTGAAGACAAGAAAGAAGAGTTACTACTTACAGATCCATTGAACATCTTGATTGCTTCTTTAGCTTCATCAACACTTCCCATCGTAACAAAACCGAATCCCCTGCTCCTATCCGTAACACGATCATATATAACCTGAACCCCATCTTCACCCACTTAAGAGGCCCGTAAAACAAACATAACTAAACATATCATCAAAATAAAGGAAGAACAAAACCTCGATATTTATGACACGACCAGCCTCCTGAAAAACCTCTGCAAGTTGGTCAGAGTTCATAGAATAAGGCAAGTTTCCCACATACAACTTGCCATCTTCATCTGACACTGTCGGTTTCAGCTCTTCCTCTTCATTCACTCCCTCTTGCTCGTACACTCCAGTTTCGACTTCTGGGTCGTCCTGAAATGAGAAATTTTCATCTTGCGTAGCTTCGGAGTTGTCAACGGTAGAGAGAGTGCAGCGAAAATTTGGGAGAGAGGGAAGAGAAAGGAGGTTGGACTTTTGGTTGTGGAATTTGAGGGGTTTTACAGGTTTACAAAAGGATTTTGACAAGAATTTAGTGGAGAAAGAGACTGGTGAGCGAGTGAAGGAGGCGTTAGAGAGTTTAGTGTGCAGCGGAGTGGAAGCGATTGTGGAGGCTGCCATGAGAAGAAGGGGAAGCAGCTAATGTAAGCAAGTAATGGTTTGGGGAAGATGGAAACGAAGATAATGTGGTGGGTTTAATCATTTTGGTTAAGTGGATAAGGTTATACTTCGTTGTTTTTTTATTGGGCTGACACAATAATTCAGCTAAGCCCATCCCAGTATGATATCTTATGAGGCTCTGCCTCTACAGACTGCAGCAGCAGTTCCTTCCGAACAAACAATTACAAACCATAAGTATGATTATTGCGTCAATTCACATGTTAAGAAGCCTTCCTTTCTCCTTTCCTTTTAATTCTGTAAACTTTTCAGTTCTGTGCAAATTATGGAAACAGGAATGGGGTTCTCTTTGGTTTTTTCATTTTATTAGTGTCCTACTGATAATTTCAAGAGTCTTCCACATGACCCTTTAGGACGATCCCAAAGCAAAGCAATAACAATACACAGGATAAGCAACTTTAGCTGATAAGTTAATGATGTCGCTTACTTTTGACCTCAACTGTTTATGTAATTTTAATCTCAAGTGGGATAATATATTGTGCTCCATAGAAATCCAAGCCACTGAAATCCTACAAATCCTACAGAAACATAACCAAATCTCAACATGGTTTAGGATAACAACGCATGAAGTTCATACCCTCCCTGCGATAATGGGATCACACCCACTTATTTCGTCTAGCTTCACATTTTACAGTAGTCCATCAGATCTTAACCACTCCATTACAGCAGAACGGTAGCATGGAATGGCAATACATGAGCCAAGAATGATTTGCCCAACAACCAAATGGTGAAGTCAATCTTCAAGCCAAAACCCTGTCAGCAAAGAAGCTGCAACAAGAGTTTCTTTATTTGGCTGCGGCAAGGATGAATGGGGTTTTAAGTGCAAAGAAGTGCACCAACCCCATTTAGTTCCTTGCTAAACTTTGAGGTTGCAGCACTTATCGGCTGCTGCAACCCACTTATTGGACATAACGGTGCCATGTCCAACGTCCATCATGCCAGAGAACAATCGAGCCGATGGTGCAAAATGGTTGATTGGAAAGCGGTCAAGCTCGCCTCGAGAGTACAAAGTGCTAGTCACTTCAAAGCCTGAATGGTTAGACCCACTACTATGAGTTTCCTTAGATAGGTTGAAGGCTCCAATATCTGATTCAAGCACTTCAGAGCTCTGAGAACCAGTTGGCTGAGGAACACGTGTATCACTGTCCTTTTTCTCTGTTCCACCTTTGGCATCATTCGGATTCTTTGTGTTCAGGAAACGACCACCACATCCTCTTGGTCGGCGCATTGCATGAAGATGGCGTGAATAGTGCATATATGGCTGCTGGACAGGGAAAACAATGTCAAGAAGAAGCATTGCATTTTCATGAAGAGAAGATAAACTCTTCATATTGTATGCTATGGAAGTGTGTGAGACATCCATCTTGACAAGTTGAAGCGAAATTGGGAACTCTTTTTATGCATTTTTGGTGTAAAACAAGCCAAGATTTGCATATGAATAAGAGTTGTAAAATATACGACAAAGAAAGTTTTCATTAAAAAGAAAGCACGCCAGTAAATCATAGTGCAGATACAAAACCTGGGATATCAGTTCCATAAACGTATTGAATTAGTAACTTTGAACTCAAGACAATTCATATGGAAGATCATCTTAAGTCTGGTGGTGAAGTCACAGAGAAGATTACACGTTGAAAGAAAATTTCACTTTCCATGAAAGGCAAAAGGAAAGTTTGCCACAGAAAACATGTGAAGGTAAACATTTATTGACATGAATGTTCTGTGGGACAAGACCTGAGGAAGAGTTGAACACGGAATTCCACATAGTTCGATCTTTATAAGATTCGAGACAATGCGTAATGCAGACAGTACTGGATAAAATGCCAAATTAAAGAGATAAATACCTTGCGCGTTTTTATTGCTTTGTTCTCCATTACAGCTTTTGCACGGGACTTGCGACGCCTCATGATTCCATGATACTGTTTGGCATTCACAAATATTGGTTCATCACTTGTTGCCATGTTCATTGGCAACATAATGCGCCCCTGTATTTATCACAACTAATTAACTCAGTAAATCACTCCAAAAACGATTTGTAATTGTTCAATTTTCCTACTGCATAAGCAAAGAGGTGCTGACGTTACAAGACAAATGACTCTCTGAAAGAAGCTAGAGGCTTAAGCTCAACAATGTCATTAGTGTGGAGTTAAATAATGTTGCTTCAAATGGATGACACAATAGCAAAAAGTGTACCATCACTAAGTTGCTGTATAGGACAAAATGAGCAGGATACTGACCAAACCCTGAGATCCATAAGTTGGTAGCACCCCATAGTACTGATCCAGATGTGGATACTTTGCACATATCTGCAATAATATTTCACAACAGAAGGCAATTGACAGTCATCAATCCAAATGTAAACCAATACAAATTGATAGATTGCGGAAAAACTTACCACAGGATGACCAAACCCCAGCTCAAAATGAGTCATACATTCTGGAACGGCTGGTTGAACAAAGATGGATGCCTGAGGAGGTTTTTTTCCGGGGCATGAAGTTTTGCAGTCTCCTGAAAGCAAAATAACCTTTTCAATTAACCAAAACTCATACTGAAAGTGATTTAAGACATCTTGAGGAAGGAAATACTTGAATAGAAGTTTCACTCGTCACGCAGAAATTCTTCTACTTATTTTTACAAAAATGAGTATATTGGTGAAAGAATCAAACTGACACATGTATGCTGATAAAACTCGTATCAAAATTTATACTATGAATCCTACGAAGGAAGGCGCAGAAGAAGATGAGAAACTTCCAAGTTCTTCGTAACATAAGCTCCAAAACAATTCAAAGGCTAAAACACTTAGAATAAGGGTACACAGAAACAGCAAGATTTCAACTTTGGGAATGACGTCTCAAGAAAGAACCAAGAGGTTTTAATTATGTAGACACGTATGGACTTTTAGGTGAAGAGTTTCAAGAAGAGCTTAGTTTCAGCTTCGTGGTTGGTAAAATGCATGAAACTTGTACTGAAATCACTCTGTCTAACAAAAGGGTTGACTTTCAATCTCTAATGTTGCAGTTTGGACTGGTGACTAACATTCAGTTTTTCTACTCCTGATGGCACAACTATTACTTAACATAATCTACGTCGCTCAAAATTCTTTGATAGGTTGTACGTAAATAATTTGCAGTTTTTATCAATTATACAGCCCTGACTGGAAGAAAAAGTAGGTCTACCAGGATGTTTACTACTGAAATCAGTTAAGGACTATCACTGCTTAAAACAATAAGCATAATTTGATTCGAAGATAATTATAAGTACAAAGTATAATTGAAGATCAGAGGACGGTAAATGGGAATGAGAAGTGAAAGGAGAAGCACGAGTGGCCCTAATTGTAAGCACGTGTTCTTAAGCTCCTTGGTACATGTATTGTGGTGGATGGAAAACTTAGCTTTTCCTACCAGAGAAAATTTAGTTCTATACCACCTACCATTTGACCATAAAATAACCCTTGGTGAAGAGCCAGACTCCAATATCCTGTTGCTGGTGAAACAGGAAATGATACCAAAAAACTAAGCTTTTTTTAACACAAGGGGGAAGTGTTGACTCTTAAACATACACTCAAATCACAGTACTTTGAAGTCGTAAAAAAAAGCCAGCAAATTGCCATTGAAGATCTATATTACAGAGATCAA
Organism: Erythroxylum guanchezii; assembly: GCA_025629825.1. Lineage (NCBI taxonomy): Eukaryota > Viridiplantae > Streptophyta > Magnoliopsida > Malpighiales > Erythroxylaceae > Erythroxylum > Erythroxylum guanchezii. The sequence goes on along the minus strand of JAOTAX010000005.1, from coordinate 35,336,941 downwards.
CTTCTAGATTTGTTATAAATCCACTTGGAAGAAATATGCGTGAAGTTTATGATATGCATATGCATGTGTGTGTGTATGTCTATTCACAAATATATTCTAGTTAGCAGAAGAAGAGACTACTAACCAGGAAAGATAGTAAAGGGTGTAGTGGAATCCTTTTCCAGCTCAAGCTCTCTGCTTCTTCGCCCATCCAACTTGGAGGGAACCGTGACTTCTTCTCCAATGGTTGGTTTGCCCATTGATGTGGTTTTCGACTGTCGACACGTTTCTCCATGAACAGATTGAGATCCAACTACAGTACTCCACCAAGGTACTGAAGAGGACATCTGCCCAATTGGGTTGTGGACAATCCCTTCATGTTCTTTGAAGAACAAAGTTTTCATAGCCATTGGAGCACACCCCAAAACAATCTAAAATATTGATACTTCTCAACGGTTTTTGTCTTGACAGTTCAAACAGATTTCTGCAATTGGAAGAGAAGAGATACTATTATTGCCAATTTACTTGAAGAAAGTGTATTTAATAGAATCTTCTTCGTTGAAAAACAAGATATCTCCAAGAAGAAGATAGAAAAAGAGTGACAATTATTCCTGAAAGAGTTACAAAGGGGATTGAAAAGCTTCCTGATAAAAGAAAAGGCAATAGAATTAAAGATCGTACAGAAAGAACAGGATCAGAGGTTTATCAGAAATCTTAAAACAACCATCTGGCAAGATACATATACTACAGGAAGAATTAAACAGAAAAAAGAAATGGGAGAAGACACAAACATGCCAGCACAGTTGCTAAGCAGAAAACTGAAGTTGAAAGGAAACAAAATATCAAGTGACAGGTAAATGACAGACAAGAGCATAGATGAGAGTGAAGAAAACAAGATAGTGGGTACAAAAGCTAAGATCAAGCACCAAAAAGGATACAGATGACACGAAAAGACTGAAAGAGAAAGTGTAAGGAACTGAACAAGAAACTCACATAAAAGTGTCAGAACAAACAGGTTTCAAGTTCCTAGAGAGAAACTAGAGGAACCCCATTACTTTGGGAGCATGTCTGTACAAATGAAGCAAATAACAGAGAGAAGAAAGGGAGAAAACCTACAGAGAAGAGGAGGGTAAAGATAAATAATGCACCAGAGAATTGAGTAACCAATGACCTTTAGTTTTCATGCAGAGTTATGTACTGTGTGCAATAACTTACTATAAAAACATATTCCCAGGAAAAATGGGCCTTTCATTGCCTACTTTGTTTATATTCTATGTCCCTAAATACTGGGGCCAGTGGCTTTGGATCCTAAATTTGAACCAAGTTGGATGCCAACACCTGTCTTCCTGTGCCTGTCTCTTCTATATTTAGCAACATTTAACGGTCAACTGTATACCCCAAGTCCTTAAAAAAAAAAAATTGTATACCCCAAGTGTTGAAGTGGGTTACAAATGGAAAGTTCTGTAGTATGGATGGTTCATATTATGGTTCCGGTTAATTGATAGCTTAAAATTTAAGTGAAGTGCACTAGATTCTGGGTTTGAGAACTTGCGATGAAGATACCCCACATCTGCTTATGTTACATTCTATTAAACCGGTAGCCTTTAGTAAAAATAATTGAAGAAAAATATTTATGTTAGTGTAGAAGGGCAATTTAGGTAATACAAATAAAATTTCAGTCCTGAAAAATATACTCTAGAATGCTTTGTGACTATTTCGTTTGATGTAACATATTAAGCTTTTCCGCAATTCAAACGCGTCGTTGTTTATACCTAAACTTTGCCAACATGGGACACAAGACTTATGATTGAGTAAGTGTTTTGTATCCAGTAATTTAATTGGTTTTCTAGAGGACGTTCCTGTTCTAGTTGTTGGCACCGAATATGGTGAAATGACATAATCAAGGAGGAATAGTAATTTGTTTGACCGAGGAATGAATAATATATTTTTGCGTGTTTGTACAACTGAGAGTACGCACACATATATACACGAGTCCAGATCTTCTGTCCAATTTTTATGGTATTTTATTGTATCTAGTGAATCTCAGTCATTCATTTATGCGGGCTCCACATTTATTTATGTAGAGCCTACGTGAGACCCGCATAAATGAATGGCTGAGATTCACTGGACACAATAAGACACCATAAAATTGGACAAAGGATCTTGTTCCTATATACACAGCCAAAATGCTAAACGAAGAAACATAATAAACGTAATACATGATTTAGAGTTATCTTAGACTTGACATCTACATGTACATATTACAACTCATATATTTGATATCTGATAGTGCTTAATTGATTATGAAATTATTTCATAATACTTAGCGATTATTGACATGAAATTGCTTAAGATATTCACTTTGATTCTTATGTAATTTTAGGTATAATTCTGAAGCAAAGAAGTTAAAGTGAGTCGAAGCTCTTTATTTTGGTCATTTTTTTAAGATTAATTTTTACTTGTCTTCGTAGAGCAAGAAGAAGAAAATTAAAAGACAAGAAAGATGGAAACACAAAGAAGAAGAACGTGGGTTGTATGGATTTGCATGGTATTAATTTAATTAATGGATAATCATGCTCACGGTTGCAGTAGGTAGATAAAGTATCAAAAAGCAGGCGAAGAAGCAACAAACGACGGCAGAAGCAAAGAGCAACTATGAATCAAAACGACGCAGCACTGTCTAGAAGGACAACAGTAAAACATAGTCTACGTTTCATGCAAACGTCCTGTGTAACGCAGACAACGTCTGTGTTTAACACAGACAATTGTGTTAAACACAGACAAAAGCTGCGTTTCATAAATGAAAGCTGGAGGGTTTTTAAGTGGCGTGAATAGTAGTGTGGCAAAACCATGTTAATTCGTCACATCAATAGCACAGTGAGGAGAGAACAGTAGGGCAATAGAAATAGAGAGTAGGGAGGTGCAACAGTGAAAAAATAACCTAAGGGCATTTGGTAAGGGTTATTAATGGGAGCTGAAGCATTTTTCCATGAGAGACCCATAGAAGGCTAGATATCCCGACATTGGTTTGGAGGTGACATCGACCCAACGACTCAGGTTAAGTATATTTCACCATTTTTATTGTTTCTTTCTCTAATTAGAAATTGATTGTATGTTAATTGATTTGAGTTTTATATATGGATAATCGGATTTTCGTTATTGTTCAGTTATTTGTGTATGAACTCATTGGGTATTGAAAAGATGATTTTAATGCATTCATTGAATCATTTATTTGTAAACTCATTGCTAGAACTTCGATGTAACCCGTAATTGTTATATTGAAATTAATGTATAGCGACTAATGATTGGTAATCATTAGGGATAACATTACCTAGGTTAAATGATGTATCGTAAGTAGTTATTGCCTTGATTAATCAATTTTCCTATTTGTAATGCTACTGCCTAATTAAATCTAAAGATCGTATCCTAAGTTATTCGATAGTTAGGTTTAATTAACGATCGTATCTTGATTAATTAAAACCTAAGAGAAAACTCGGGTTATTTATTAACCCACAATTAACAGTTGGTAGAAGAGGTTTGAGAACAACAAATCAATGAAATGTGCTTAATTAAGATGTAGGCTGAGATTGAACCAAAAAATCGGGTCCCTACCAAATTCTTCACTTTTACCATTTTTCGCAAGTGTTTCTCTAATTTGCTTTCATTAGGTTAGTTTTATTTTATTTTTTTATTCCAAATCCAAACCCCATTTTTTTCCTAAACGCTAATTAATTTCATTCAACAACTTTTCACATACTCTCTGTGGGATCATCCTAGACTTACCACTGCTATAGAAGTAGTCTAGTTATTTTATTCTGACTAGCGTTACGATGCACGATTAATTTTGGCGTCGTTGCCGGATAGTGCAGTGTTTTTGTTTTTGTTTGTGATTTAATTGGCGTTTTGTATATAGTTGTTCGTAATTAATTTCTTTTCAGTTATTTCATGATCTTTTCATTTTTTGTTTTGTGTTTGTAAAAAAAATTCGATATGGACGGAAGTAATTTATTTTATAACTCATATTCTCAATCCTATAACCATGTTTAGACTGATCAACCGAACTTTTGTTATAGATGGGGTAATCATCAGAATTACTTCCATAATAGTTTACAAGACACACAACAATTTTTGTGTAGATCATAATCTTCTTGTCAAAACTTAGGTACATCTCTGGAAGAATTGATGAATGTTGTAATTGCTAACAATCTCAAATTTGAACAGAGCCTACAACAGCAGTTGCAACAGTTCCAGCAGGAAATGAGGCATATAACGTTTAGAAACCAGAACATGGCAAGCCAAATGGGTAAGATGGTAGCGAGGATCGACTACCTAGAATCACAAATGGAAGAGGAGCAACCATATCAACCTGAAGTATACCCAATGGACGTTAATGCAGAAACCTTACAGAGTGATGAGGAGCTTGAGAATTTAGAAAGTACTACTCAAGGAATTGCTTGTGTGGAAGAAGTTGAGAAGGAGCTCAAAATAGAAAAAAGATACATCTTTTAGCTCGGAGGTAAAAACTGAGTTCATAATTATTGTTGAGACTGACTCTTTACCTTTACCAAGTAGGTTAGAGGAATTAAATGAAGAAGAAAAAGGCAAATAGACATTCGAAATATTTTCGGAGTGTATGAACTAAGTTGAGATTGAGAATCTGAGAATGGGGATGATGATCAACTAAGACCCTATCCGAAACAACCTCGCGTGGAAGTGGCACTAACTATAATACCTAAAGATCACAATTTTGTCACGTGAGGGGAAGAAGGAGTCGGACCAACGGCCATAAACAAAGACGTTTCTTGGGAGGTAACCCAAGGGAAGTAAATTTCTTTTCTTTACACGTCCGCATTGCTTTTTATTTACATGTGTGTTTCTATGTTAGTTTGTTTCTTGCTTTTTTTTTTAAGTTTTCAATCAAAATGAGAGAAAGAGTAAAATAAATGAAACAAACATTTTCTCATTTTCTATTACTTCTAGGGTTATATAGTCATGATTAGAGAATGAGTTGACTAGAGAATTTCATGGCAACTTTAGCATGTATCTTTACTCGTGTGATTGGTCGATATGCATTATCTTTAGAAGAGTAGTGACTAACGCTAGACAAAGCTGGTAAAATTTTGAGCCTTATTTAACTGACACATTCATTTCAGTCTCATTGCCTTTTGATAATTTGTGACCTTCATGATATGTACATCCTGATTTTGCCTTGAATTTCTATTCGAGACCATATTTTTATCACATGCATTAACATGTATATGATTAAGCATTCTTTGCTTTTCCAAACTACATTAGCCAAATAGCCTACCCATTATATGATTTTCCTTTTTTGATAAGCTCCTTTGAGCCTTATTAGCCATTCTTTTTGTATCAATCATATTACATGTTTTATACTTAACCAAATGTCCTATCCAAGCAATAAAGCTAGTAGAACATTTGTGATTGGTGAGTTTGTGGATATACAAATGTGTAAGTGTTGGGGTGTATATATGTGTGGGTTGTTAATGTTGGGATGTTTTCTTATATCTTATCATTGAAATACTCATATTGATGTAATTTATTTTAATTTTTATAAGGAAAAGAAAGAAAGAAAAGAGAAAAGCAAAAGAAAAAAAGGAAATGAGAAAAAAAAAAAGAAAAAGAAAAGAAGAAAAAGAACGAATTTTTAAAAAAATAAATTTATCAAGGAGGAAGTGCATATGAGTTTGCAAAGTTATTCATAATTAATGTATCTTCGTAAAGTTGTAAAGAATGTGTTATATGTGTATATTGAATATGAAGTAGATGTTGGCTTAGAAGGTTAACTCTTTAGTGGTTTCAATGTATTGTCATCAATTGTATGAGTAATTCCTTCGGATTGGTATATGCTCCATGTGGTTTGTATGAGAAAGCTGAATTGGGTGGTGAAATATGAATGTTGCATTTGTCATAGTTGACGGTACTCAGTTTAAATTGGATTTAGAGGACTAAAAGTTTTTTTCTTTTGCAAGTTATGATATTACTAAAAGTTAATGAGTATGCAAGTTGTAGATTAAAGGGTGTTTAGCAGTCTTATGGAGATAAATCTAAACATTTGTTTCTAATGGAATTTGAAGGATTATCCACAAAATTCAAAATTCATATGCAATAGTACAAAAAGAACCTATTTCCATAAATAACAAAAGCATCTAATTTTTTCTTACAAAAATGTGCACATATGTAAAGACTTAACCATAGTTAAAGTATTGTATGTATGCTAATTTTCAACTTTTAATATAGCATAATGTTATAATGCATTTCCAGCTTTGAACATAACATTATAGTCCTTATATTATTTTACCATCACAACAAAGTTTATAAGTTGAAATCATTATCTATAAATAAGGAATATGTAAGACTAAATTTAGTGTTTATTTATTTTATAGTACTCTTATCAAAACCTTATCACCTTAGGCCTTATCATATTTTATGCATATTATTTTTCTCCATTAGGAACACCAATCCATGTCATCATGTTCCCGTGAAGCTCCTAAACTTGATTCTCCATTTTAATTAAGGTATGGTCATTGGGATCAAACCTTTGGGAGAGATAATATCATATGTCCCTCCTAACCTTGAGCTTTTTTATCACTCTAAATTCACTAAATCCATACTGATAACCCACCTAAACCACTTCAAAATTAGGTTGACATCAATTTGTAAACCATCTTTGAGTAACATCTCATTTGACAAAATATAGAGTTTAAATATCCTCATCAACAAACATAAATGTATATACTTTATTTCTTATCAGGCTTTTACTAACTTATATTGCTAACATTAGCATCAATCATCACTTTTATGTTTATGATTCAATCCAAATTTGGAAAATATCGTCATTAGAAATTTTTAAACATGCATAATCAACTTCCAATTAGAAAGAATAATTTATGCTTTGAGATTACCTTCCCTTTAGATTTGACCACAATATTATTTCTTTTTTGTGGAGAAAGTTGGTGAGTTCAATACACCTTGCACTTCCTTTATGGAATATGCATTGCATACCTCAATCTTAAAAATACAATACATAATGTGTTAGAATAAGAAAGTGGTTTCACAGGGCAGTTACTTATATCTCAATTAGTCTACAACCATAATCTTAACTTATAACATACCCTAATCTTACAGATCTAATACCCATGACCTTATTAATAAATATCACTGAATAGTCCACAAGGCAGTGATAATTGGGACATACAAAATTCATATATTTATATATGATAGTTGCACTAATATAAATGCGTCAAAACTATTTAACTTCCATACTAAACAAAAAAGAAAAACAAAGGACACATATATCAAATGCATCAACCATATATATACAATACTTTTGCATTAAGACCAAATACCTTTAACATCACACATTTGATGGTAACTAACCTTATGAAAAGCACCCATAATTTAAATGTAATTTTTCACAAATAGAGTCTTATTTCTACAATTTCATATTGTCATGAATATAACTTCTTCTAAAGTAATAACATATCATGCTCAATATATACAAACGAGAAACTGTTTTCATGCTCCAATAACCTAAATCACAATTAATCAATGGCAGTAAAGTTATAACGTACCTCAATATTACATATATAAAACTTATAAACTCAGTAATAAATATTATTAAATAGTCCACGAGGCAATCGTAAGTAGGTCATAAATTTCACATTTTGACAATCCACTAATTCAAATGCATCAAAATTATTTAACTTCCATGTTAAGCAAATAGGAATTTCAAAGGACATATATATCAGATAAATAACCCCACTCATTTAGTACCTATGCAATTAGAAACAAATACCTCATCATCATGCAAATGATGGGTTAACATTATATGAATGCAATTAAAATATGGATTAATTTTCATAAGTAGAATCTTATTTTTACAATTAAGTTATCTAAATACAACAACTTCTAGAATAATAACATTTCAACTCAAACCATACAAATAGAAAATGGCTATATAGGTTAATAACCTAACTCCTCATTAATCGATAGCTTTGGACTTAGCTTATACAATATCTCACTTTTATAATTATGAGATGTATGACCTTATTAATAAATACCACAAAATATTACATAAGAAAGTCATTATTAGGTCATTAAAAAATCATATGTTTACATTTGACACTCACATACAATACAAATGCAACAAAATTATTCAACTTGCATGTTGAACAAATAATGACAACAAAGGATTCATGTGTCAAATGCCTCAACCTTAGTCATACAATTACTATATAATTAGGACCAAATACCTCAACATAATGCAACTAAAGGTGATTAGCATTATAAAAAGTAACTTATAAATTGGAATTAATTTTCATAAATAAAGTCTTACTTTTGCAATTTCATATTTTCATGAATACAAAAACTTCTAAAGTAATACCATGTCATGCTCAATGCATATGCATAAAATGTTTTCATAGGCCAATAACCTAAATCCTAATCAATCAATGGCCTTGGACTTAACTTGTGACATATCTCACTCTCATTAATACAATACCCATAACCTTATTAATAAATATCAATGAGAAATGCACAAGGAAATCATTATTAGATCATGAAAAAAATCATATATTTACATTTGACTGTCACTCCAATACGAATGCCATAGAACTAGTTAATTTCCATATTGAACAAATAGGAATAACAAAAGAAACATGTATCAAATACCTCAATTATAATCATATAATATTGATCAAATCAGGAAAAAATACCCTTCAACAAACAATCCACAATATTAATAGTAGGCAAAACTTACAAATTACCATTAATCCAATAGCTTCCATAGTCACTACTTCTCAACCTTCATAAAAATGAAAAAGGAAAATAACATCAACTGGTAATTAAACCATAGGCTTTTGGCTTGTAATATTAACAAGAGTCCACACAAGTTGTGCAACCATGACAATACTTAACTCGACTAATGCATTAGTCACCATTATCATAGTTGCCACTGGACACCCTAACGTAACTGTGACAATCCCTACATTATTTTTTATAACCTCAAGTGCACTCAAGTAAAGCGCAGTGGTTTAGTTAGAATTATGCCCATTAATGAAGTCCCAAACCCTCAATACAAACTTTTAAAGCCCTCATTCCTCATAATCGATTTAACCAAAATTATTTAAGCATTTCCTAATTAATTTTTAATAGAACATAAATAAAAATAATTAAGTTTAATTGGTAGTTAAGTTAAAAATTACTCATTTAGTTCTAACATCACCTATATTTCATTGAAATTAGGGATTAGATATAAAATAGAGATATTAATACAAATAAAATAGAATTAAATGTAAGACAAAAAAAAAATAAAGTAAGTAAAAGCTATTTAGAACTTACCATTTTTAGGGTGTTGATATGAAAAACTAGTTCAAGGATGCTCTTTGACGATTTGTCAGAGTTAATACTGCTCATTATGATTAACGATAAAATGATTCTTTATATGCTTTTTAGGAGTAGGTTGTTATCTCATTATTGTTAGCAACAAGAAACTTCTATGTTTGCCTTTTCATTGATTTTAGGAGTTGGATGTCGTCAATAATGAGAGACTTGTCTATCGCCCTTTTATTGGTTGTGAAAGTATGTAGTGATGACTATTGTTAATGGTAAAAAGATTCTTTACATAACCTTTTTAATTGGTGGTCAAATATTACAATCCACATAGTACTATTAAGGGTGAGAAGATACACTTTTTAAGGAGCACGGACATGGTTGTTCCCGATTTTCAGTGCCATCTTGTGCCATCTCAATCCCATTCATCCATTAAATGTTTTTCCAATGATTAAATAATCTGTTCTCGATTTCCAGTATCATCCTATATCTTCTCTATTTCATCCATTGTTTAAATGTCTCTCCAAAGATTAAATTCTCTATTCTCGATTTTCAGTGTAATCCTGTGCCTTCTCTATCCCATCCATTCGTTAATATTGATCCCCCTTTTAAGTACTACTAGGTAGGAAGCTTAATTCAAAGTTTTATAGTTTTTGGACTAACATCCATAAAATTTCATTATAACCTTTTTTATACTTTTTTATTGGGCTCATATTATAACCCATGATTGATAAAATTGTATATATGATACTGATAACTACTAAAAGTCACCAAATTTATGATCGTATGGTTAAGTCCTTTACATATGTTAGATATTATTAGGAATAGAGGCTCATCATTTTAGAGTGTTCAAATCATAAGAGATATATGACTTTGGGTGAAAAGGTGTATTTAAATAATTATTGAATTAAATACATAACTTTCTTATAGAAGGGACAAACGTTAATGTATTTATTCTTTGAGTGGTATAAAAAATGTAGTTTCTTTTATTAAAACCTTAGATTGACTATTTTTCAAAAGCTATATATATATACTTCAAATTCATTTGCTAAATAAGGTAAATGCCATTTTTAAATATTTTCTAATAATAATGGATTAAGGGCGTTTTCATTCCTTCAACTTTATAATATTTTTTTATTTTATTCTTTTAATATTTTAATATTGCAATTTAATTCATAAAATTTGTTTCCACATTAAATTTTTTATTGACATTCTTAATGAAAATATTACACAGACATTCGATCTAAGCGCATACATCATTTTTCAACTATAACCTAGATCTTATGAAGAGATAATAGCTTTTACAATATCAAACCTTTTAAAATTATTTCACCCTCAGTACTAAACCCTAAAATATTTAAAAATTTTAATTAAACGGCTAATCTTTTAAAATTCGTATAAACTAAATAAAAAAATGTTAATTCCATTAATTTTTTATTGATGTGACTGACAGAACCTCTTTCAACCTAACATCTGTGCATCAATATGAAAATGAACACGTGGGCTAAACCATGACCCCTGGATTTAACCTACCACCGTTTTTTATAAAAAAGTAACTCACAGTTTTGAACCCCAATTTTCCTTTTCCTTACCTGCCTCTGTGTTGTCTGACCAATAAGACCCATGACCCACTTTATAAGTTTTCATCTTCTATCACCAACCTTGTCCTCGTCTTCATTCTTTGTTTATATTTTTTCCTACCTTATCTTCGTTCTTCGTTCTTCGTTCTTCTACCTCATCCTTTAATTACGTTTTGATCCTTTGTTCCATCTCTTGGGATCATTTCTCATTTCCCAATTGTGATGTTGCTCATCAATTTCAGATTGAACTAGTTCTAATATTGAGCAATTTCTAATATTGGACTACACTTGAGCAATTTCTGACACATGATGTATGAAGGTGAATAGCCTCTTAACATCTTATAGTTTTGGGTTTTATTTGAGAACGAGTCAAACTTGGGGCAGTTTTGTGCTTAGTCAGTACACTTGTAACTTAATCTAACAAAATTTGGTTACCATTCTGGTTCTTCTTAGGTATAGTTGTCTCCGTTAGTAAGCTAAAAATCAAGGCCATCGGTATTCTCAGTGCTGTTGTCTATACTCATATTTATTTATTAATCACGAATTTTACTATGTGGGTTATTTTGAAATAAAATTGGTGGGTTATAGATAAGTTATGAGTCAAGTTCATAGGTCATGAGTCAATCAACATAGGTATTCACGAAAATGTCAGGTTAAAAGGGACTCTATTAGCTACGTCAACAAAAAATAACAAAACTAGAGTTGTAAGAGTTATGAAAAGATGGTTAATTAATTAAAAAATTTAAAAGATTTGGTATTAAATTAAAAAATTTTCAGAAAGTTTAGCATGTCATATAAAATTTTTATTATAGGTATTTTAAAAATTATAATATATAATTATTAGAAAGTCTTGAGGATTGAAGTATAAGATTTAGTAATTGGGATACTAAAATAAAAAAAGACCAAAAACATGTTATTCCAATTTATTTAATAAGTAACTAGAAATTAATTTAAAACACAAAACTACTTAATAAAATATTTAGAAAATAAAAATATGTGAATTATCATGTCAGAATAATCTTTTCAAACTAAAACCAGGTTGCAAAAACTGTTATGAAAATAATGAATTATTGGGAGCTTATGTGATATTAATTTTTTAATGAACTCCAACCAAGGCATTTGAAGGAAACACACTAACATGTAAAGTTGATTTTTAATGTACTATTATGGCCAGGAATGTTTATTTTTTCATTTATATTAGGTTACAGATATTGATTGAGATTTTAACCTTTTCCATGTTGAAAGCTTCCTAACAAAATATCTTAAATTGGAGTGAATGAACACGTGGAACTTCTCCGCCCCGCACAAAACCAATCATTCTTACAGCAATAATGGAATGAATCCATCACGCATAAAGAAGTGCGATATAATCAAAGTATGCAATTTTTGATTGCGATGGTTTTGCTAATTATAAACATTTTTCTAGTAAAGAGTAAACTGTAATTATTGTTTTTAAAATATATATTAAATCATCATTTATATTTAATAACTCAAATATTTTAATTCAAGGTAGTATCGAGTCTATTAAGTAGTAATTATCATCTTTTAAAATCAGGTTATAGCCAAAACAAGCGATGAAATTCCATGGAAAAGAGGTGGTTCATGAGAATTGTTGACCGCGAAGTCTCGCCCTTTACGCTTGACTACACTCCTAGATAAGTCAACCTCTATTCATAGACCCTCTCTCTTAGGATTTGGGTCATCGACAGGCTTTGAATTGCACGTTTCGGAATAAAATAGAGTTGGATTGTCTATTGTGTTGTGTAGTTTTACTTAGCAGGGAGGGATGCTAGCCGCTTGGATGAGCTCACTATTTCCTTTTAATGTTACAAAAGTGAAGTGCACAAGCTTTAATCATTATCTTAAAGACAACTTTTTCTGGGGACCAAAAACAGGTATTGTGTCAGTATTCTTTCCCTGCCTACATAACCTTTCCTATCCTCCTTTTGGCCTCATCAAGTTTGGCTCAACACGCCAATTATTGTTTGTTCATTGTCGAATTTGGAATCATGACTAGGGTGAATCAGTTTGCATATATATACATCACTGGAACATATGTTTGTACGTCTACCGGCTATTATCCTGCCTACATATTCCGTATCTTATGATAGTGATAATGTAATGCCATCCAAGATCGATGATATATATATATGATGTGGTTCTTGTCCATTTTGCTTGCATAATTAACTGTCACTAGCCCAACACACACAGATTCGTCTTGTATCTTTCATTATGCAGAACAAGTCAAATCGATGAAATTTTTTTTTTTTTTTGTTGTTGTTATACTTTGGCATATCCAATTACACGTCCATATGCTAAATATATATAGAGCAACATATGTGTATATATGTGCCGGTTAATAATCCAACATTAGTTTTGAGTTACAACTTACAAGAATGAGAGGATAAAACAAAGACTATAAACTACGAAATACATTTAGAACAAATAATATAAACTAGAGACTAAATAGGAATTGCTTTTCTTGTACTCAAGCTTTTTAAGTATCTTACAGTAAATGTTTGGAATCTATACTCATATGCACATGCATGTACACGGTGAAGAGAGGAATGTTTGTTATTAAAAAATCATGCATATTAATGTGGTATAGGTAGGAATTGGAGAATGGATCACCAAATCCTCCACAAATGGAATGACAAATAAATTTATGACTGCTTTTCATTTGCCTGTCTTTCTTTGAATCCTGCTTATGTCCCATTAAGGTAGGAAAATCCTTAATCTATGATTTGCTGCCTTGTTTAAGAATTGTGACAACGCCTCTAAACCGTTAACAAATGGTAAAGGGACATAGATGTGGACGGCTCGTGTTTTATAATCCATTTAGACCGACTTCTTATTTATTTATGACTTAATCATGCTCTTTACAAATGAGTACAAGCATAATAAATTCACGTAATATCTTGTCCAACGAAAAACACAAGATACTTCAGGGAGGCAACGAGACATTAGAAAACCGGATTTCTAAGTAGAATCTTGGTTTGAAACATGCGCTGACGAAAAAAGTCAACTTATTCTGTGTATAATAGATAATTTAATTTATAAAATATTAATTTCTATAGAATTGTTTAGAGGTTTAAATTGATTTCATAATTCCTTTTGAAGAACTTAGGCAGGGTTTGATTCGAAGGTTTGGGAATGAAGGAATAGAATAATTATAAAAAATAATATTTGCTTTGGAGTTTTCAATTATAAGGGAATGGATTTATCCCATTAAATTTGGGAATTTACTAAACCCTTCAAAAGGGGTGGGTATCAAGTTTTCATTCCAATCTAGTGGTTACTATTTATATCCCTCCCCCACATAAACAATTTTTATTCTTAATTATATTTCTCATCATCGTCATCTTTATTATTATTATTATTATTATTATTATTGTTATTATTATTATAAATTTTAAACTTATTATTCTTCTTATTATTATTATTATAATTATGACGATGATTATTATTATTATCATTATTATTATTATACGAAATTAATTATCTTATTATTATTATTATTATTACAATTTAATAATAATAATAATAATAATAAATATGATATGAAAAAATGGTATTATATTATCTTTCATTCTTATTAATGCAACAAACCAAACAATATTATTGATATTAATATAAAAATCCAAGTTACAAACCAAACATTATTTTTTTTATTTTTCATACCCACTCTTATTTTTACTCCCTTATACTATTATACCCATATCAATATCCAATCTCGTGCTCAAACTAAACACCCACTTAACGTTTTTTACGAAGAAGCGGAAGAAATACAGTCGAATCTGGAGGCTTGATAGTAACGGGCATCTTGATAATTATCCAATTAAAAAACAACTTTCCGAATATCATAAATTAATTCAAAGTTGCAACGCCATTTCCAATTTCAGGACCTAGACGTTTTTTCTATTAGAGATGACAATCACCTGATTTATGGATCAAAATTTAGATATTTTTATTGAGCAGATTTAAGGGTTTAATTAGGTTTGGTCTGATTTAAAATTTAACTTTTTTAAATAAAATAATATGATTTTATTTAGAAAAATTAAGTTTTAAGTAAACTTAGCCTTAAACAATTTAAGTATGAATTTAATTAAAAAAACATTATTTTATAATTTTAATTTTTTTAAAATTATTTAAAAAGACATCAGCGTAACCTTATCATCTCTATTTCTTGATTGTTACGTCTCCTTCCCCATTAATTTTAGTAAAAACTTTTCATATCTACTGTTTTGTAGTTTATCCCACTGCATCCTACCAATGGGGTGTGACGTGTAACACGTGTCACAAACCCAATATCTGGTGAAGCCTGCTGGCAAACACTGAGGATCTATACAAGTGGAACTTCTTTGTAGTATAAAGACTGCAATTTCATGCATAAGAAAGTAAAGAGAAAAAAGAAAAGGTTGATTGTGCTTACCTCCCTGTTTACTTTGCCTTCCAGATCATCAGCAGATGGTGCTAGCTTTTGTTTCCTTTTTCTTTTAATTCTTTATATGCATGTCTATCAAAAACCACCATTTGGGTTCCTTCGGATAAATCCCAAGCCTTTAGTGCTATTTTAAGAAATTTAAATGCGTTTTTTGACCTTTCAATTTTAAATTTGGGATCTTTTGTATTAAAAGGCATGGTGGAACGTCCTCTTCTATATGTCCTTATCTCACTTTCATCTCTCGTCGAAACTAAAACAAATGCCTTTTAAATAATCTCAAAGGGCTTATATTCAATTGAAGTAATTCAACAATTAGTGAAAACGCATTCAAACATATTATTTCCTTTAATAATTTAGAAAAATCAGAATTATTCAAAATAGTCATATTTTATTTTTTCTGTTAATAAAACTATATTTTAACTTCTTTAAAAGTGAATAGACCAACGGTAGCTGAATTATATATAAGAAATAAATTTTATAATTATGATTGACATTCTCAAGTCTTAACCCAAAAAAAGTTTTTAAAAAATGATAGTACGGAAGAGAGAGGGGAGGAAGGAGGAGGTTTAGCACATAATTAATGAAGCAGTTATATTTTAATTCCTTAATAACTTGCTAATTTAACATTATCATTTAATAATTAAGCATCCACCTGAATTCTTTTTACTATAGCTTAGAAGCCACACAGGTGTTCCCATTAAAGAGATTAGTGAACACTTCAACTAATCTCTTTTTTTTAATCTTTCTTTTGATGGGTTCTATACAACTGAGGTAGTGCGTTAGTGAGTAAAACTTCATCCAGGGACCAATTAATAAGAAGTGAACACATCACAATACAAAAGAAAATTTTAAAAATACAACTCAAAGTTCCATTGATGCAAGAAACAGATAACGAATATTGCGACATTACATAAAACACCAACTTGTCGAGCAAAATTAAATTAACACATCATATAGCAATTTGTGTGAGCCAAGCGGTCGTTCTAATTGCGGATTAACTTCAATTATTAATTGAGAAAACCATTGCTTTTGTTAACTTTAAGAGGAATTATAAGCAGAAAGTGATGAAGGGTGGGCTAAATGGAGTTACCACTAAGTGCAAGTGGATTAGCCGTCCCCTGTTCCTTGTCTTAACTAGGTAGTGGTGATTAATTCTATTTTATGTGAAACATTATATTCAATTCAAAGTAGAACATCGTTTCTTAGAATCCTCCCTGTCCTTTTTAATCACAATCAGATTCTCCTTTCTGTTGTTGTTTATGATTGAATAAGGGACCAAACTAAATTGGGGGTACGGGACAAGTGCAATGACATCTGCACTTAGGTGGAGCTCATTAGCAGTAACTGGAGGCTAATTAAGCAACCTGCAATTCCCCATAAAACTCCAAATTACTTTGAAATGAAGTCAACACTGGCTGACTAGGGCTCCAACAAGTAACGTCCCAGTCACTTTGAGGTTCCTTTGTCTTTAGCTTACCACCTTTCTTATCCGCTTCCAAGACATAGTTAATGAGGATTGCTGATGTTTACAAACTCCGGTTATAGAGTATCATGGTTGTTTCTAAATATGATTCGTGTTTTACATTTTTACTTACGAAAAGGATCGAGAAAGCACTAACTAATAGTTGAGAGCATTCCAATTACAAATTTCAACCTAATTTAGTACAAATTAGAAAATTATAAAACATAATGTTTCAACACTTTTACCAAAACTTGACACGCATTTAAGACAACGATAAAGTTACTTATTTTTTGAGGACTACAGATGTGCTAATGTTAGCAAATACAATATTCAAATTCCAATATGGAACCTGTAAGAGTAAAAGAAAATTTTCTGAAAATTACTCCATTTATCACAGCCAATGTTTTAAAACTCGGTTTCTCAAAAAAAAAAGTTTTGAAAATCGGACAAAAAATTAAACCGATAAATTCTGTTTGGTATCTTTTCTCTGTTGGCTGGTCTTTATCCCATACTGTTACATTACACCATTGGCTTACCGCTATTATGTTGGGTAGAACAAAGACACAACAGGAGGAGACTTGCATGATTTTATGGAGCTTATGGACTTACCGAAATGAAATTATCTAGCAGCAGAAAACTAAGGACCCCTCCTCAATTTTTCGTAGAGCCACCACGTCATTATTAGAATAGAAGACTGCTCAATATAGGAGAAACAACTCATCAGCAAAGCTTCAATCCATAAATCCATCTAAGTGGCAAGCACTCCCACCGAATCACTTTAAATGCAATGTCGATGTGGCACTTTTATCTTCTAGTTTTTATGGATTAGGAATGGTGATCTGTGACTGAAAAGGGCTAAACTGTGCGGGCAAGTTAATGATTTTACCGGAATGGAGGGATCCTCAAATCGGTGAAGCATTATATTTTCGGGAAGCTTTAAGCTGGATAAAAGGTCTTTATTGTGTTCCTATTTGCGTGGAAACGGATTGTCAAATAATTACTCAATTCCTGACATCCATACATAATTTTCCATCATATTGTTCGATGATTATTGAGAATTGTAAAGCTCTTCTTCACGAGCATCGGTTTATTTCCACTGCTTTTATTAAGAGATCAGTGAATCAGGTTGCTTATAAGATTGCTAGGGCGGCCAATTCTATGTCTGATTTTGAATGGGGGGTATGCCCTCCTCATTTTTTGTATAACGTTTTATCTTTGGACATGAATAATATGCGCTGAGCGCATTTGCAAACGTTTCAGAAAAAAAGTTTAAAAGGGTCAATCATAATTAGACATTTATAAAATAGGTTAAAAATTAAATAAAATTAGAGAAGTTGAAATATAATTAAAAGAAATTGTCCTTACTTATACTTATCTAAGAATTTGAAGTTTAAAAAACAAAAGATATTATTAAATAAAAATTTATTTATTTATTTTGATTTATAAGAACTTATTAATTTACGAAATTGGCATATTAATTAATTAATTAATTAATTAATCATTATTAAAATAAACCAAATCAAAGATAATTCAAAATTTTAATCATTCACACCTCAAAATGCCCTAATCTCTGCGAAGAAAAATTCAAGATCCTATTGTCGAAGTACTTTCATTGTTATGCTTCAAAGTCCAAACACAAAACTCAATCTGCTACTGTCAATCCTGCGTGCCTGTTCCTGTCGAGCACAGGCCCATAAGGCCTGGGGATGAAGCTTAGAATGGTCCAACACGGGTTTAATACATAAGTTGGCATAACGTTCCGCTTAAAAGTTAAAACAAGATTAGAGAAACAAAATTAGAGTGCGCCATTGTATTTGATAAAGAGATTTTAGAATCAAATACAATTATATAAGCGCTTAATAAAGTTAAAAATTTGCATTTTTCATCGAATATTTATTATTTAGTTCCGTAAATAAACTTGAAGATGAAAAAATAATAAATTTACTCTCAAGTTTTTTATCTTAAAAAGACAAATGCTACTTAAACATAAAAAATTATGTAAATTAAGTTAATAATTACGATTAATCACTATATTTTAACCCAATATTTGTCTCTATTTATGAAATATTTTTAAAAGATAAAAGACATAAATTCTTTGTAATTTTATCAATATTATTAATTAAAATTTGATGTGTTTCAAAAACTTTGTAAAAAATTCTCATATTTATTCATAATTCTCCAAAAACTTTCTATGAAGAAAGACATCATAGAGAATGATTAAGAATGAATAAGTTGTAAGAATAGTATGTAAAGAAGTGATTACCGTATCAAAACTCGTACCAATTTTAATATTGATATAATATAATATCAATATCAATTAATATTAAATATTTTTTAGATAGTTTTTTAAAATTATAAATAATTTATTAATTTCATATAATTAAAAAAATTTCTTTTGATACAGTTTATAATATTTTGAAAGGTAGAATATTTGTAAATCTCTTTTAAAGATCTTAATATTGATAATGATTTTTAAAAAATCATTTTCTTACTTAGCGCAAAAATATTAAGTCTTTATTGTTAGACTTTCACGAAGTTCCCTACACTATATAGCTGTAAGAGTGGAAATCTCAAAGCAGAACTAAATATTGCCTTAACTTTATTCTATAATGTGTTTGCCAAAAGGAATGAAGAGCAACAAAAATTCTAACTAGTCATGGAATTGGTGGAAGTTTCCTAAAGAGGACCAATAAGACAACCCGTATAAGAAGAATTAGAGTTCTAAGTTCACACAAATCACCGTACGTGAAAAATACGATCTTACCCTGTAATAAAGAGATGACATACAATGATAAAAGAGGATTCTCGCTGTGAACTGCATGAAAAAAGATCTCATATTTTTTGCTTGACTGCATGTGATGTGCAAGAGCATGAACATTTCACATATTAGATCAAACATAGAAAGCATTACTCTACCTGCATTTTTGGGAGCAATCCTCCGGAATTGACAGCAAAAGCATTCAACATATTTTGCCCAGCTCTTGCTTTTATTACATCGACCTATTTATTAAGAAAGCAACATAAATGTAAACATTGTGTAAAGTAACACCACACCACTTCTAGACTTTTCAGCCTTGGCAAAAACACTCAATTTCAATCTGCCAATAAAGTTAGATAGGAATAACTTCATTAATTGGAGGGCACAAGTCATAGCGGCAATTAGAGCATTGGAACTCGAAGATTATATTTCACGTGACGTTTCTCCTCCACCACAGTTCATCACGGAAGCTGCTTCATCTTCCACAGAAGCTCCTCAGCTTGTTACAAACCCTAATTATTGACTATGGGGAAGATCAGATCAGTTACTCCTCTGCTGGCTATTCTCCACAATAGGTGAGGATGTGGTTGGCCAGGTAAATCACTCTACATCTTCCCTTGAATGCTGGAAAATACTGGAAAGTTTATATGCCTAGACATCAATGGTTAGAGTTTTGCAACTCAAATAGCAACTATCAACCATTCAAAAAGGTTCTCAATCCATTTTAAAGTATATTCAGAAGATAAAAACAATTGGAGATTCCCTTATGGTTGCAGGACATGCTGTGCCTGATCATGAACTAATTCTCAGTGCATTAAATGGTTTGGGATATGAGTATGATTCGGTGGTAGTTCTTTTAACCCATACTATGAAAAACTCAACTCTACAGGAGGTGTAATATAGTCTCATGATGCATGAAACTAGACTTGAACAACTAAATGCAGTTTCTCACACCTTCAATGTTTCCCCCCCTTCAACAAACTTTGCATCATTTAACAGAAATCAATCTCACAACCGCAATCAAGGCAGTAGACATACCTTTCGAGGAAGAGGAGGTAGAGGTAGAGGCAGAGGAGGTCGATGGCATGGTGCAATCCGACTCTATTGCCAATTATGTCAAAAACCTGGTCATGATGCTCTCCGCTGCTACAAGCATTTTGATCAATCCTGGCATGGAAATCAGCCTATACAGAATCAGTTTCAATCTCAAAATCATGGGCAACATTCCTTACAAAATGGCTCACCTCAAACCTTCCTAGCTCAGCAATCATTCAGTTCTGAACCACCCAATTCTTCTACTTGGTATGTTGATTCTGGAGCCACAAATCATGTCACTGCTGACCTACACAACCTTTCAATTAGTTCCGATTATGATGGTAATAATCAGCTCACAGTAGGTAATGGCAATTCTCTTCCTATTGCACACATTGGTTCTTCATACATTACATTCCAGAACAATAAACACATACCACTATTTTTGAATCAAATGTTACATGTTCCAAACATCACCAAAAATTTATTAAGCATTTCCAAAATCACAAATGACAACAAGATTATTGTGGAATTCTCTGACAAATTATGTTTGTTCAAGGACAAGGACACGGGGAGAGTTCTACTTAAAGGGATGCTGCGGGATGGCCTTTACAGCCTTGATGTTCCACCTCCTAACCAACACAGCTCTCATCCGAAGCCCTCTACCCCACTCTCCTCACACCAGTCTGCTTCTGCTCTTCATCATCCACCTCAAGCCTTTACTGCTAAGCTCTTTAAGAATGATGTCAATCTCTGGCATGCCAAACTTGGCCATCCATCCCCTAATGTACTCAAACATGTTTTTCAATCAATGCAAATTCCCATTAATGTCAACGATTTACAGTTTTGCGATTCATGCAAGCAAGGAAAACTTCATAAATTACCTTTTCAAACTTATGATATTTCTGCCACTCAACCATTGGAAATTATCTATTCTGACATTTGGGGTCCCTCTCCCTTCTTATCTATTGAAGGACATCGATACTATATAATTTTTGTTGATGCCTATTCTCGATTTACATGGCTATATCCTCTAAAACTCAAATATGAAGCACTTGCAATTTTTGTTCAATTTAAAACATTCATTGAACTTCAACTAAACAGTAAAATAAAGGCTCTCCATACTGACATGGGAGGGG
>JAOTAX010000005.1:35278595-35312756 GCA_025629825.1 Erythroxylum guanchezii | reverse complement strand
TAAACCTAGCATCCATGTCATATATAAGGTACTATTCTACCATGATACAGGTACGACATAACAACCCTAGTTTTCTCGGTTCTCTGCAACCAATTCCCTCTAAAAAAAGACTAACTTGAGCGTCGAAGGGGCCTTCCGGGAATCAACCCCCGGCGTGTCTTGTTTGTTTTGCAGGTATTCTTTAGCCGAAGTCAAACAGAATCATGGATCCAAGCAATAACCTTCAGCCCCAATAGAATCCGACTGAACCAGATATAAAGAGATTTTTTAAAAAATAAATTTAGTCTTTAACTAGAAGGTTACAGTACTGGAAGGTCACAGTACATCTTGGTACATAAATTCAGTACAAAATAGTACATTTTAGTACTTTTTTAATTGGTACACGTGATTGATGTGGTATGGTATCCAAAATTTGGTTACCAAGGCATATTTGAAGAAAGTCAAGCAGTAACAGATTCGATGGCCTACCCTAGCTCTAAATAGTCTCTATCCTTTCGCAGGAGCACTCTCATTCCCTCCCACCCGCTTCTATAATGGCTTTTTCCTTATACGTCAAATGGATAAATTTATTAAATATAAATTTTAATTTTTAATCAGGTATTACTATATATAAATTTTTGTCTCATCAATTCTATGCATTCAATACTAGTGTTAAATAATTATTATTCTTAGTAACTATTTATAATTTTTATATTTTAATTGATGTAATAACAAAATCAATCAAATTTATTATTATAAATATAAATTAAATCAAAATCAAAATATTTTATTTTTAATTTAATTATAAATTTAATAAAATTAATTTTTATAAATTATTAGTAAAATAAATTAATATTACATATTAATATGATAAATCAATATATTTGATATATATTATTTATATGTTTTGATTGAATAATCACTCCCATGTGTTTGTTTATGTGAAAAATTTTCACCACTTGTATCCTTCATTAGTATTTTTATAAAAAAAATTAATGAAAGAGATTTTGAGGAAAATTTGAGTAAACTGAATTTTTTGAGACACATAAACTTAAAATTGATGAAACGATAGCTAAAATTGTTTTACTCATAAATAGTTTCTTTAAACAAAATAAAATTGTATTATGTTCACTCATATCAAGTGGGAAGAAAAAAAATGATAGATCTCTCTTTTATACCATTTAAAAATCAATTTGATTGGAATTTGACATAATCAATTAAATAGAAGTTAGTAAAATTTTAGGATGAGGGACAAATCATCTAAGTTAGTATTATCATTTTGATGTAAAAAATAATTAAAATTTGAGTTACTTATTTGTTTGAACATATGTAAAAATAAACAAACTTATTGTAATAAATTCAATTTATAAAATAGATTAATAAAATTAAAGATTATAAATTTCTAAACTAAAAGCTACGAATATTACAAATAAAGTCGTTCAAGATCTCATCAAAGAATCTAATAGATATTTTACCATATTCTGAATTCAAATTCAAAGGTTTTAATAAATCATCTTGCACCATATTTAGAACTCTCTTCGACACTTTGTCTAACCATAAATATCATATATGTATTTTGATCCTTAAATCATATAATAATATTAATGGAAAAAGCAACCATATCCGTCATTTTTATATTTGGTTTACTTTTCGTCATCTCTATATTTGGTTTACTTATAAATTTTACTAAATATGCCTTGTATTGTACATTTGGACAACCTTCTCAACAATTAAGGCCCGTTTGTTTTCATTTTTTTTACCATTTTTGGTTGTGGATTTTATTAAAAAGGAAACCTTCTATTAAAACACTTTTAGTTAGATATTGTTATGTTACCGCGTTTCAAAAATTAAAAAAAATTACAATCAATTTATGAAAACTAAAAAATTACGTTTCCCTAATATTTCACAACAAGTTTTCTTCTACTCTAAAATAGTTTTTTCTCTTCGTTGTGCTACGTCTTCATCTTTAGGGCTTATTGTGATTTTTTTGTGACTCTAGGTATGTGCTCTATTTGGTTTCTCTTCGTTTTCCACATATTTGGTTTATGCACGATTTCTTATCTACTTGTATTTGTTCTTTTCCTTTATTCTTTGGTGCGTGAATATGGCTTTTTCTTTTCCTTTTCTACTTGACAGCGTTTCTTCATGGAAGCACCTCGGCCTATCAATTATTAGTGCTTTTTCATGTAAAAGAGAAATATATAATTATAAATATTGTAAATTAAACAAAAGAAAATTATTGTTGAAGTGTTGTTATATAAACTTTTAGTTGTTGAGGAATAAATGGTTAATAGGAAAATTATCATGAAAAGAATACGAGTCTATCTGTCGTAATTTTAAAAATAAATTATATATATATATAATGCAAGTTAAATTTTAACATTTCAAAATAAACATGAATTTTTAAAATCGTTTAATTTGAACTCTAAATGAGCAAACCTTTAATAAAATTGCGCTCTATCACTTGTATGTCGAGTCAATGTTAGTGTGATACTTTTGTCTATTTTTATCTTGCATTTATTTTAGCTAGCTACACTTAAATTAATATTAAACTAATTATTTTTAATATTTTGTTTATGTATAATAAAATTTAATGAATCCTAATTAATATTAATAAAATCTGATTTAACGTTAACCCTAAATTTGACAACAACTTGTAGCTTGAAAAAAACTAGCTGGAAATATTGGGCAATTTGCTCTCATCTGTTGCATCAGCTTTTACACTATATACATTTTTTTTAATTTAAAAAGCAAAAGAAGCTACAAGCTACACGGTGGATTGAGAGAGACTAATCCCAGCTATATTTTCAAGGAGGATTGAGAGATACCCTGAAGGTGTATTTACAAAAGTGGTAATCCCAAATTTAAAGTTGTCAGTAAAATTGACGAGCTAATCGACACACCTATTTCGTCCGCGGTAGGTACGGCGAGGGATAATAACCCAGTTGCGATTGAGTAACTCATTAATGCCTATGAGTAAAGGATTTAATGAAGTTGCACGCTTAGTGGAGTCTGAAAAAGTATTCATCGCCACTTGCGAGGCTAGTTCGAGTTTCACCTTACAAAATCCCAGGTCCCATGCCAAAGTCAAACTGGAGAGGACATTCCACAATTCAGCAACAACCGAGGGACACCAACCTAGATTCTGAACAAATCTTCCCAACTAAGCACCGGCACTATCCCGAATAAGTCCCCCTGATGAGGTCGAAAGGGATGGGTGGTTGCTCGCCTCGTCAGTGTTCAATTTCACCCAACTAGGAGGAGGTTTACTCCAACCAACCAATTGCTCTTGTCGTAATCAATGGCTAAGACTTGTTATGTCGTTCCAAATCGCAACTTTTGAATTTGACGGGCATATGCTATGACAATGTGAGCTGAAGAATCAGGCCAAGAAAACTAGGCATCGAAGAGGGGGGAATTTCTCTAGAACTAAAGGAACCAACAAGCGGCGCCAAAAATAAAGGGCCAATCCAAGCCAAAATCCAGATGGCAAAACATACAGTGAAGTTTTGCCATGTACAGTAATAGGGAGTTATTGCTAAGTATTGCGAAAGTTTTAAGTGTTGGAGAGACAAATGGTCAATAGACGTCATAATTGAAAGAACGAATCTCCTACCAACATTAATTACAACCTTTCCCAAATAAAATGCACAACATAAATGCGCAGTACAATTTTCTTAAACCCCAAAATGAGCAATAAAGTGCTGTATCTCTTTACTAAACTTGGCACTAAAGAGTAATAATTCAAGACTAATTATCTTTGTCATCATCTCAAGTTCTACACTATATAGTCTCGTCTTCTGTAGGCTTAGGCCGCAAAACCCTACCCACATGACAAGAAAAAAGGTGAAGCTCGCATTCATAATCGATGATTCTGCGAGAAAAGCTAGCTTGAAGAAAAGGAGAGCAGGATTGTTGAAGAAAGTCCACGAGCTCGCAGTCTTATGTGGTCTTGAAGCAGTTCTTGTCATTTTCAGTCGAAATGAGCAAGATCCAGTGATATGGCCGTCACCCCAAGAAGCACGAGCGTGGTTTGTAAGGTTTCAGAGTTTACCAGAATATGAGCGGATGAACAAGGCGACAACTCATGAAAGCTACCTGAGAGAGAGGATAGCCAAGGTTAAGGAGGAAACCATGAGGCTTGAGAAAAAGAAGAAGCAAATGATGTTGGAGTATCTCATGCACCAACTTTATAATAACAATGGACATCGTACGTTAACCACCTCTGAATTGCAAACGACTTCCCTGTTGGTGAAGGAGAAACTACAAGAGCTTGAGAAAAGACGTCAATTCCTTCAACAGCTGTTATCACCAGGACAAGAACAGCAACAACCCCAACAGTCACAGACACAGTTGCCTCTTCCACAAGAACGACCACATGGAAAATCACCTATAGAAATGATGGAGGTTGATGACGCTGACGATGATTTGGGTGATCTAACAACGAGTGATTGGAAACAGTTGATGCTGGAAATGTCAAGACCGATCACTGCCACGGCGGGCCGGCAACAGCTGGAGAGTCTTGGGACATATCAATATGGTGGTGGCGGAAGCTTGACACTTGTTGGGGTGCCTGAAGGATATGTACCGGACAGCAGGATGGACCAATTCAGTATTCCGACAGAGTTGACTCAGGGAACAATACCCGAAACATCGGTCGAGTACGGACAGGTTCAAGTTCACGCAAGCGATTTTATTATTCCGGGAAACAGCAGTGGCGGGAATGACGGTGGCTCCGCGGCTTTGGTTGGTGGCTCAGATGACTATAACATTGGTCAGACTCAGACCGGACATTTTTCTAGTGAAAATGAGGATGCTGAAATGTCATATATCAACAAGCAAAATTCCTTTAACGTTCTTAGATAATGACATCATCATCATCGTAATAATAATAATAATACCAAAATGCTTTTTTTAAATCTGTAAAGTCTCTCCTTTTTTTTTAATCTTTATACATTTTGAATAAAATAAAATTAAGCTATTCTATTTTAGTTTCTATTAATTTTGATATTTATATGTTATTGAATTCTCTATGGCCAAAAGGGCTACTTAGCTCTTAACGTTTTCACGAATGTATAAAACAGACCCTAACGCTTCAGAGTGTTCAAATTGAATCCTAAAATTTATTAGACGTTTAAATAAGACCCCAAAATTTGGAAACCGTTCAGATTGGGCCTTGAATACTGACGCCGTAAGAGTACCGTCAATCATTTGCTTATATGGCTCTTAAATGCTGACATGGTTTTCTTGTTTTTTCTTTTTCTGTAGATGTGAGACCCACCATTGTCGACGTTGAATGGTGGTGGGTCCCACATGATGTCCAAAAATGTTGCGTCTTCTCCTCCCTCAGACGCAACTATTTTGGACAGAAACGTTGCGTTTTTCATAAGCGATATGCAACCTTCCTCTTCCCAAGCGCACCGTTTGTCCTCTTCCTCTTCCCAAATCCCTAATCCCTTTTACTCATAGACATCACCACGCTTCAATCTTCACACTCTTCTTGCATCTTCTTTCAACACAATCCCATTTTCCTCTTCCCTAATTTTTAATCTCCCATTTTCTTTCGACACAATCCCTCATCCCGCGCATCTTCCGTCTTCTTCATTGTGTGTTCTTCCTCAGACGACATTTCATCATGATAGGTCATTATTGTCTGCATTTTATGTTTTTTTGGTCCCCTAAATCTATCCGTTTGTGTCCATTGTTGTGATCTGCCTCATCGTGGTTTTTTTTGCTTTTTTAATATTGTATGTTGTCTGGTTTGTCTCCACTTATTGTCGATGAATACACCAATCATTTTTTACTATTTGCCTTTTATGTTTTGTTTCTTGTTATTCCTATTATTCGTTAAAGTTGTACCCAACATTAACTGCTATTATGAGCATCATCATCAATTATTGTTCTTTGTTTATATTCCCTGCATTGTCTTATATTTGGGTTAGTCCACTGATAAATGCTTGATCATATGGACAACTGAAGGATTCATTACTACTATTAGTACTTAGTAGTAATAGTACTACTACTAGTAGCAGCAGTAGTAGTAGCAATAGCAGTAGTAGTAGTAGCAGCAGCAGTAGAGCGGTAGTAGTAGTAGCAGTAGTAATAGTAGCAGTAGCAGTAGCAAATGAGTTTTTTTGACAGAAAGATTTCTAAAATTCATTGAAAATTTAAAAGATTTATGAGTCTGCCCTTTAAAATCTTAACTTCATTATAATGCATTATACTAAAACTTAAAAGATTTACATCTACAAATATAGTCGTGGTTGGTGTGCGTGGCTAAAAGAGGAACTTAAATGTTGGTGGTGAGTCCTGCATCATTAAAAAGAGACCATGGTCCCACATAACTTAAAAACGCTGACTTAACTGATTTTTTAGAAAAATCGGACGACCTTTAAAGAAACTGACCTATTTATTACTTAATTGACTGATTTTTTCTCAAAGAGGTTATGAGCACAAACCGAACCAGTTCATATTTATTCTGATCGAACCAGCCAGTCCAGTCCAGTTTTAAAGTCATTACATATGTGTTACAATCCTTACTGTCACATTTCTTATACTTAATAATTACAAAGAGGACTGTAAATGTGACCTTCTTATCTTTGAGAGATAACTTCTCCTTCTTGTACAGCATAAGCAATATCTTACTTTATTGCTTTACTTTCATGCGTAACTTGAAACCTTAGTTATCTATTGCTATCTTGGTTTGTGTTGTTTTATCAGTGTTTATCAATACTGCATCACCATAGTAGAATTTCAGGACATTCAAAGGATAAGAATGTCTTTTGTGCTTGGAAAATTCACAAGCATTAAAAAATAATAAATTTAAATTGTAGTATTTAAACAACTTTAGTATTTAAGCAATTTTGAATCACCTGTTGGTTAGCAGACATTGATGGCTTGAGTCTTAGAAGATAGAAGTGTGAGTGACTACTCCTATGTAGCACATACATACCATACCTGATTGTTCCTATGTAACACATACAAACAATCTTGCAATCTAGTATAGCTAATCATCGTCACTATGTTTAGTTCTCGAAATGAAAACTACATAGGATATAATTCAGCTTTACAATTAAGTTAATTTGTAAGGGAATTAATAGACCATAGATTATTAGGCAGCTACACTCCAAATATTTTGTGCAGTGTTGAATAGTAGATAGCCTCAAGTTATCTATGGTTGCATACAGTTGACTAATCATGAAATGTCTAAACATGGTTACCGATGACAAGTGTATAGTGTTCTTTTAGTACACTATCTAGCACCTTTCCTAATAAGCACAAGAAGGTGGGAGCCATTTGTGGGTCTAGCAAATTTTAATGAATTTGGTAAAACCAATTGATGGTTTTACTCCTAACACATTGTTTAAATATATACGACATGTATGAACTATCAGTGTATGAATGATTTATATATGGATTTATTTGAGATTATTGACATATTGTTTCGACCTTTGATTAGAAAATACACAAATATGTTTCCATCTATGTTCCTAACACATTGTTTGAATATATATGACAAAAATGAATGATTTGTGTATGGAGTTATTTGCGATTGTTGACATATTGTTTCAACCTTTGATTAGAAGAAGTAAGAGTACTCATATAAATTTGCAGCAACTATCCAAAGATATGGACGTGACGTCTTCAACTAACACTACATTAAATTCAAATAATGATAATGTGGCCTGTTATTATGGTTTAAGAGCTCCATTAAGAACCTTATGGAGTGAAAAAAAACCCATGGAGTTAAAAATAACATATATGAATGATCTGTGTATGAATGATTTATGTATGGAGTTATTTGAGATTATTGACCTATCATTTCGACCTTTGATTAGGACATACACAAATCTCTCATGTTTCCATCTATGTTCCTAACACATTGTTTGAATATATATGACATAGATTGTTTGAATATATATGACATAAATGAATGATTTGTGTATGGAGTTATTTGAGATTGTTGACATATTGTTGCGACCTTTGATTAGAAGAAGTAAGAGTACTCAATTAAATTTACAGCAACTATCCAAAGATATAGATATGACGTCTTCAACTAACATTACATTAAATTCAAATAATGATAATGTGGTATGTTATTGTGGTTTAAGAGCTCCGTTAAGAACCTCATGGAGTGAAAAAAAAACCAGGAAGAAGATTTTATGGATGCCCTAAATATTGTGTAAGCTTAATTTTTTTATAAATTAAATGTGTTTATATATATGTTGGATGTTTTTGCCTAATAATTATTAATGACCTTTCAAGTTGGGAAATGTGAATTTTTTAAGTGGTACGATGACAAATTTACCGATAGAGCTATTGAATTCATAACCTGAAGAAAGAAATAGATCGTTTGAAGTAGGAGGTTGAACAAAGCACAATTGAATCACATTCGATGTTTAAAGTTGAGGATCAAAAAAAGCTAATGAAATAAGACAATGTTTTGCTAACAAAAGAGAAAAATGAGTTGAGATTTTTTGTATTGATTATTGTAGGGGTTTTTGTACTTATGATGAGTTAAAAAATATGGTTTGTTCTGGACAAGTAGATGTAAAATGTACTATTTATTTTAAAACTTGAGTTATGAGAATGAAAACTCCTCCTTTGAACGTTATATGTTGCACTATGTTTTTTGTTTAATTGTTTTTCTATTCATGAAGTTGTTGTAATATGGCCTCATTATAAACAATTAAATGCAAAAATTATATCAAAATAAACAATTGGAGCAACATGTCCGATTGTGATTAGATATAAAAGTGATAATATTAGTAAAGTGATTACATCACAATTCGTTTATATACAAAAGTTATACTATCTATCCGTTCATATATAAAGACAACATTAATTTAAAGTATGCGAGTCAACCACATTGCTTCCCTCATTTATACTTGATTGAGAAGGTTGTTCATGTACTGGTTGATTTCTTGATGATCTCCGCCTCACTGCTTTAGTTTGTAATCGTTGAGAAGTTATGCTAGGTTGTTCTTAACTTCAGACCTCTTGGTTCGAAAGACAATTTGAA
This sequence comes from Erythroxylum guanchezii, assembly GCA_025629825.1. Taxonomy (NCBI): domain Eukaryota; kingdom Viridiplantae; phylum Streptophyta; class Magnoliopsida; order Malpighiales; family Erythroxylaceae; genus Erythroxylum; species Erythroxylum guanchezii. Next base: position 35,303,755 of record JAOTAX010000005.1, on the reverse strand, counting down.
TGAATGTGGATCAACTTCTCCAAACTTCCGTTTACGACTATGCAAAGAGCTGCCAACCTAAAATAAACATGTCGTTAACAGTATTCAATTTTCATAGTATTTAATCTTGAAAGAAATCAATAATGGTTGAAGAGATAAATATAATCACAATATTACTTTGTTGACTTGCTACAACAACTTGTTCAAGTTGTGAGGAGACATCATAAATGGCCTAGTAAATATGAAACAAATAATATAAAAAATTATCATTAGATATATGAACCAATACATAGAAAGAATTTGTCATATTTGTGGAGATTGCTGAGCAGGTTGAGTTGATGAATGATTGTTACACTTTCTTGCATTGTGACTAGAATTGTCACATTTTTCACATTTTTGCACTTGACCCTTTATAGTTGATTTGTTTGGATTTCTCAACTTAGTAGGCTCATTTACTCCTCTCCTTCTAACTGTTTTAGGTCTTCCAGGCATGGCTCTTGTCACTGGGGGGTTTACTACATCTTCATCATCAACTATAGGCCAGAAAATAGGTTGTAAGACATGCTCATACACTGCTATGAATTTACACTTCTTGTAGCACTCATCCACCTATGCCTCCAGCTGTTGTTTCAAATGGTGAATAACACTTATAACATTATTTCAAGGATATGTATACAGCTCCCACACCTAACAACATGATCGGTTTATACCAATCCTCATGTTTCACATCACCTTTGCTAATTTCATATGCTCCATCACCATTCCAAACCATTCTCCATTGCATAACATCTTTCTTATTCATTCTTAATTTCTTGACAACCCTGGGTGCAACTTCTAATTTTCAGTCATGTGCAAATTGTCTCCTCTCTGCATGCCTCTTCATCACCATAATTCTGATTGTTTCTAGAATGCTTATAATTGGCCTATCTCTAGCCGACAATATCCATCCATTGAATGTTTCACTCATGTTGTTATTGACAACTGGACATTTGGATTCAAATGACTAGAAACATCGTGCTCATCTCTCCTTCGGATATTCGAGCAATGATGATGCACATCCAGGTGTGATTTTGTCCAACCTTTTCAGCTGTTCGTTAACATCTTCCACGTATGTTGACCAAGCACAATTCCAAAATTGCTTTCGCAAGTCTTTTCCTTTGATGTTCATATGCCAATTATGGTATATGTGACGTGCACACATACGATGACTGGCATATGGGATTGTGTCTTCCACTACTCTAATCAATCCCTATAACAATTGAATACATAAAGTTAATATATAGTTGATACAGTACAATATGTTCATTAATCAATGAAAAAAATACCTTATGTATATCAGATATTATTGTTAGTCCTTCACCACTACCCAACTCCAAGTCCGAAGCCAACAAACTCATAAACTAGGTTCATGAATCATTATTCTCTACCTCGACAACTGCCCATGCTAACGGATACATACCTCCATCGCCGTCCCTCCTAACTACACTCAACAATTGACCTTAGAATTCAGTCTTCAAAAAACAACCATCAATACCAAAGATGGGCCTCAAATGCCTCCATCATCTTTTCATCGCATTATAGCATATCTTTTAAACTACGAAAAAGAGACAAAGATGCATAAATTAATGAATAAATTTCATATACAACTATATGTTTTAATTATCATTGTCAATAACATGAAAAAATTAATAGTTGCATACCTGTAACAAACTAGTTTCTTGATTTCTAGCCAGTTTTAACTCAATTGTTGACCCAGGGATACTATTCCTCAGCTTATTAGCATATCCTTATAGTTTCGCATACTCATTCACATAATCACTCACCCTTTTCTTTTCTCAATCTCCTCTTGGCAGCTCTACACATACTTAAGTTGACAGATTTATTGAGCTTTTCTTGATATTCTTCAACCATCTTTGCCATTGAGATACTAGGCTTCTCAAGTATTCTATCCCTAAAATGTCTCATTAGGAACTTAGCGGGAACCAATTTTAGTTTGGTGATCGAAAAACATCTATGCTCATCATTGCATGTTACCACTTTAAAGCACCATCATTCTTATGAAAAACGACATACAACTGCCATGGGCATCCCTCCATACATCTCACTCTCATCTTATATCTTTCACTTTTCTTAAACTTTACATTATAGCCAGTCCATGCTACATAATTCACAACAGACTCTCTAAAATATTTTGCAGAGTCAAACTCCATTCCCAATCTCCAATTTGGTTTAGCATTGGATGGATTCTGCCTTATAGTACTACTTGGTCTTTGCAACGCCTCACTAGGCTCTTCTCCGCTAGGAAATTGATCACTACCAATAGAATTATCAAAATCTGTCAACTCAATTTCAACTAGTTCGTGGTCATTGGGAATTTCAACATCATCATCACCATCCACCTTTGCATCAACTCCTAAACTAACACCTTCAATATTAAAACCTTTTATGGCTCCACTACTTTCCTCCTCACCCTCTGTGCCTCCTCACCCTCCCCATCTCCATCCTCTCCTCCCGATATAGGCAATACCTCATGTACAAATGATGGGATATTGATCATATGAGTTACATAAACATCAATCCTTTCGTGAATTTTCATCAGATTGATAAGTCGTAGAAAACTTTCATTTTACTCAATCAACTTCAAAGACTCACTAAACTTAAAAATGGGTTCTCTATAGTAGGCCTTATCGACTTAAATATATCCTAAGTCCTTCCCCATCTCATATATTTGTCTATAGCTAATAAAATCCAAATCTACTATAGCAAAAATGCTTGATTCCCCATCAATATATTTCAACTCTAGCTTTTCAACAAACTTTCCACCATAAAACAACCTTATGCTTCCATGTTTAGCCATCATATACCTGTTCAAAACAATTTTATAAAGTCAAGTGTATCACCAAAAAGCATACATTTAAATGATATTATGTGAATGATAGGTCTCTAAATTAGCAAAGTTTATGTTTCATACTAATCACTTATGGTACTATTTATTATTAGTTCTTATTGGAAAGATGTGATTTTTAACTATGCTTTTATGAATAAAAAAGTGAAATATCTAATGGAGGAACATGGTGGGGTAGTGAGACAAGGAGAACGAGGTATGTGTACCTGAAAGTTGGATTATATGTTAATTAAAAGGGAACTAAAGATTGTGGCAAAAGACAGGTTTGATTACGAGGGAAGATTGTTATTTGATATCCATAATGTTTAATCAAGTGTGCAACTAAAGTGTTTTAAAGCTACAATTTGTCTTCAATGTTCACTTTCAGGTTACTTAATCATATTGCGAAAATAATAGATCAACCATACCTTTTTAATTTGTATGATATCCCTTTTTGTAGTATAGTAAATTAACACTGCCACTAGTTACTATCACCAAATAATATGTTGTATGTACTTTTATTAAGAGACAATAATATACTTGTGAATATTTTTCAAGACACTTCAATACCAGAGATGTATGATCTAAACTCATTTCCAAGGGTTCCTAGTGCATCTGTCTCATATCATATAATTAAGATAAACTAACACTTAAACCTTAATTTATTTAATATTTAAACAAAACAACAACTTTGTTAATTTCTAAATTTTGATGTGTGTTATTCCTCTTTTTCATCATTCTTGCAAGAGAGAAGGGAAAATAACATAAACTGAAAGAAGATAACAATAAGAGTTACGTTTTTGTAAGCTTTTAATAAACACCTATAAGAATACATGTTTCATATAAACATACGAAATAAGGGAAATGAGTGCAATGGCCAGTTGAGGAAGTTAGTTAAAAAGCTGTTAGAGAATTATAATCATTAACTTTTCTTCTCTCTCTTTAATCTCTTAATTTCTTATTTATTATGTGAAGAATTATCACATATCTTTAATCGTAACAATGGGGTATCATAGCAAAGAGATTAGATCACATGACTAGAGGAAATTTGAAAATTTTAAGCAAAATCATTTCAGGGAAATGGAGGCTAAACATGAGCATAGTGTTAAGGATATTAAGACATAGATTTATCGATATTTTCAATAATAACAATCATCAAAAGGCATTAATAAGAATATATTTTTAAGAGTCAACATTTATTTATACTAGATGGAACATGATGAATGTGAGAATTGCATCGATGCTATACTAGTACACCAACTTCAACAACATCTGTAGGGGACCATGACTTACATCCAACGCCACAACAACCATAAGGGACCACGACTTATATGCAATATGTAATAGTTGGTTTCCTAACCCATTGAGGGGTTAGAGTGATAGTCACATGAATTGCAGTATATTAGAAAGAATTAGTACATTTGGATATGATTTCATTCACATGCATAACATGAGCATATATATATATATATATAAATGTTGATTTAGGAAAATTGCACTCAATTGACATGTTTTGGGATTTGAAAGGTTTAAAATGATTATGATTTGATTATGTATTGCTTATGACTTAAATTTTGGTTTGATGGATTACAAGTAGTAAATTTGGAATTAATTGTTACAATTGAAAATTTGATGATTTAAAATATACAGTTAGTCTAGGAAAAATGTCAAATGGCAAGATAAGTTGACACATAAAAATTTAAGATGACTAAGCCTATAAAATGAGTGACATTTGGCATGGAAAATTAAGTGAAAAATGGTATAGGAAATTAAGTGACAAATGGCCTAGCATAATGTCGACAAATGGCAGCTTATGGAGAGGACAATTGACTTACATGCATAGGTGACAAATGCCATTGTATAGTAATGATATCTAGCACCTAATGAGTTAAGCTACTACAGGGATAGTTTCTATTGTGTTCATTCTTCTTCTTTCCTTTACTCTCACCACTGAAACACTCACACACCCTCACAACTTTAGAATTTTGCTTCAATTTCGTTCGTAGTCACTTCAAGATCCATATAAAAATCTGCTCAAAGATAATTATAATCTGCTATCATCATTTTGCCTTTGTTGAAATCATTTTACTTCCATCTTGTACTTGGATGATTTTGCATGCATGGAGAGCTAAGTTAGCTTGATCATTGAGGTGGAACTTGAGCTAATTAGTAAGTGAAATTCTGATCTTTGTGGCATGTTGAAATAGAAATTTTATGATGACTAAATTGGGATGGAATGGATGTGGCGTTGATGATGATGTTGTGCTGGAATGTGATGGATAAATTGGTTACTTTTCTGTTTTGTTATCAATGCACGAAAATAGTAGGTTATAGACTGTTAAATGGATATTTAGGTTGAGATTGAAGTATAAATGAAGGTGGATTCATGGTAAAGATATGTGTTATTGAAGTGTTCTTGAATTTGGAAAATTAGAGCTGTAGGTATGTTTGTAAAAAGTGACTATTAATGACATCAGCGAACAAAATTTTATAAACCTTAATGTAACCAATAAGGAAGTTAAATTAACCTGAAATGAAGTAACCTTAGAGGACATGAAATCTGGAAAATTTCAAGTGTTAGTGATGTCTTTAAGCTTAAAAAATTCGTGAAGTATTGAAGGTAGTAAAGTTACACACATTAGTGATGTTGATGACAAATTTTAGAATTTTAATTTCAGCCTTGTGTACATGTCAAACCAGCTGAGAAATTTCACTCTAAATTGGTATATTTGGACTTGATTAAGGCTAGGAATGAGCCTAGATTGTTGCTTGATTAATTGGTTAAAACGTTGACAAGTTTATGTAGTTCATTGATGTCATAACCTAAAGAATAGACTGTTTTGATGTGGTTAAGTTCAAATCTGGATTCTTTTAAGGCAAACATGATCTTACGGGCATGAGTAATGTGTATAAGGTATGGATGAATGAGCAGTGAAGAACATGGGGTAATTATGAACGAGAATTGGGTAAATGTATGAGTATATCTTGTTGGAAAAATTAGGTGAATGTATAGATATAGCTTGCTAAAATTCTAGATTTAAAGTAACAATTATGTGTGTGTTATAAGAGGCTTTTTTATCCTGAAAATGTTCAAGGATAAGTGTAGAGTATGGTTGATGAATATGGAGTAAATTAAGCTAACTTAAAGGTACAAAGCTGACTGCAAAATGATAGTATACAAAATATAATGTTTGAATGGTCTTAGGGTGTATAAGCACAAATTGAATAGTCAAGATCTATTTATAAGAATACATACCCGAAAAGTCAATTCATTAAACATGACACATATACATGTGCATGACTGAATATTCATATAATTAAACAAGTTAGTGATTTGTGAACTATACGATACGGAAACCCCAAGAAAACAAGGTTTTTGAAACCTCCTAATCCTATTGAATCAAAACCTTAATCTTTCTATTATAAGAACATGTTAGATCAAACCCCAAATTATAAGTTTGAGATCCAATTCCAAAGAAATCAGAAATTAAATTTACGTTGCAAGTACTTACATATTGATGTAAATCAATTTCTTAAAGTAACCATGAAGACATTCACGCCTCACTTGAAAAATTCAATTCTAAAATTTGATTAATCATCCAATCTAGGCTACAAGGATATAATAAGGTACAAGTACCCTTGACCAAGTCCTAACCCTAATAGGAATGGGTTTGCAAGCCCATTTAATAAAAACTAGGCTAATCTTAACAAATATAGGAGTATCTAGCCCATTGAACATAATCTGATCTAAGTCCTTTTAGGAATGAGCTAAGCACATTAAAACAAATAAATCTCAAAATAGCCCAAATAGACAAAGCACATGCTACTAACTAAAAGAACAACCCATAAACAAGTCCTTGGGCATAAAATAAGAGATAATAAATAATAAGCCAAAAATGCGCCCTAAACAAGACTTGAGCTTTTTTCCCAAAATGGCTAATTATTAACCTCTTCCAACGCCTCCTCTAACAAAGTCACAAGCTTGGGCATGCCTTGGTGTTCTTCCATGGATGTTTCGGCCTCCTTATGTACTTGCCTTGTGATTTGGGCTTGAACAAAAGCTTGCATTGCTTGTTTAAGCCTTGAAGTTTGTTGCGTTGTAATTGGACCACTTGGCATATATAGCTTGTTAGGTTGATGTGTAAGGCATAAAACTTCATTGCGAAGGCTGGTTGTATCACTATGTATGTATTGCATGACTATAGATGCACAAGTTGATCACCAACATCCAGACATTGCTGGATCATCAAGACAATAGCCTATTTGGAGTGTACTGTTAGTTAACCTAGATGTTTCTCACTATGATTGAATTGTTTGGTTAATAACCTAAATGTTTCTCACTATGATTAAATTGTTTGGATAACTTTCAGTTATTGAACAGTTACTTATATGATTGCTATGATTTCAAACATTGTTGGTACGAGGAGTTTGATACTTGGGACTGTGTATGGAAGTGTTTTAAATTGCATGTGTAATATGAAATGTGTACTCAATTGAATGTTGAATACTGGACTTAGGTCCGAAGAACGTGATAAATGACATGAACACATTGAATGAAAAGTATTGATAGCATATTATGTGAATTGATTCATTCCATTACATTGATACGCATGATCAGATAAAGGAATTGTGACCGGAGTGACCAACTTGAAAAAGAGCTTTAAGCTCAAGAATTGTGCATAAAGAACCACAAGTTCAATTAATAATGAGCTCGGTATCCATAACGGATACGAAATAGTAAATAGGCGCTCGGTCACAACAAAGTAAAATGAAAATGGAGTCACATGTGCATTTGCATATTTATAACTTTACATGTATCTATGAATGATTAAATGAATTATTGCATTGCTCTGAAATGGTGATATGAAATTTTTTTAAACATGTTGTACTTATTGAAATATGATAAAATGTGATGTGAGATTTGATACTGAATGAGGTGATATACTTGTTGAACTTGGTTATATACTTGTGATGTTTATATTCTGACTTGAGTGAGCACATCGATGATGGCTCACTCACCGAGTTTGCAAACTCGTCAAAATTGCAACATTAATTTTTTGGTACAAAGGAGTTCTAGCTTCTAAGACAATCTAGTAGAATTCTAGTACTGTCATTTTGGTAACAAAAATAGCTCAGAAATCTGGTCAGCTGATATCTGAGAAGTCTAGTTAGAATGTTTTCAATTAGCATCCCATTTCATATTTCACATTTTGTATAGAGTAGTAAACTCTCAAATGTTATGTAATGTACATACATGGATTATGAATTGTAATGACACAATGTAAGTTTTTGTTTGTGAATGTAATGGGAAGATTTAATCATTTTGAATGCTTGTGAAATGTGTGATGCCTTAAATAAGTTAATGTGATTGTTCCAACGTATCATTCTTGTAGGGTATGTTCTTGAATATCCTCTAGATATTCAGGCATATGCACTATGGAAGTGGTATATTACACAATACCACAACAACCATAAGGAACCACAACCAAGGTTTTGAATTTCTTTACGTATCTACCGGAGAATGGTAATTTTTATTTAAATTTATTTTAATCTTTTATATAATATTTATTAATAAAGTATTAATAAAAATATTATTTAAAATAAATAATTTAAAAAATATTATTTATAAATTAATATTTATTTTATATATTTTAATTATTAAATCAAATTTTATTTGAAATTGATATATTTTAAAAATATTTTAAAATTTAATTATATTTATTAATTATTATTAAATTAAATTAAGATATTATAATTTTAGTAATAATTAATTTTAATTAATTAAATATATAATATATTTAATTGATAGTACATTAAATAATATATGTTTTTGTTTCATGTTTTAATTATACTTGGTTATTTTCTTATCACGAACTCTTGTTGTAAATCATAATAATTTGATAGTTAAAGATATTTATTGTTCTTTTTGTTTGATGTTTTGATGTAATTATTATTTATTATATAATGAAAATTAAAATTGTAATATTTTGAATACTTTGTATTGTTCTTAATTTTATATTTGTATGATGATGTTTGTCTTTCTTTCATATAAATTGTGGTTATTATTTATATGTGAAATATCTGAAAATTATTATTATTTCATATTAATTGTGATTATTATTTATTATAATGTTTTTTGGAGATAGGTTAAAAGTATACAGTACAACTGTACAATATGATAATTGACTATTTTGTAATTTTTAAAAAATTCAGGGACTATTTCATAAATTTAAAAATTACTCGAAATGGTACCTGATATTGACTGGTATTGGTAAAGTATCGTCGTACCAGAACTCAATCTAGTATCAAGTTCGATATGGTATTCGCAAAATTGACCACATCATACATTATTAAAAAAGCAAAAAAAACCACGATGAGGTAGACAATAATGGACGCAAACAGACAAATTTAGGGGACCACAGAAAACATAAAAGGCAGACAACAATGACCTACCATGATGAAATGTCGTCTGAGGAAGAACACAGTGAAGAATACGTGTGAGATGAGGGATTGTGACGGAGGAAAATGGGATATTAGGGATTGGGGAAGAGGAAAATGAGATTGTGTTGGAAGAAGATTGGAGAAAGCCGTGAAGATTGAAGCGTGGTGATGTCTGTAAGTAAGAGGGATTAGGGATTTAGGAAGAGGAAGAGGATAAATGGTGCGTTTGGGAAGAGGAACGTTGCATATCGCTTGTGAAAAACATAGCGTTTCTGTCCACAAATGCTGCGTTTGAGAGAGGAGGAGACGTAGCATTTTTGGACTTGATGTGAGACCCATCACCATGCCCACGTCAGCAACAGTGGGTCCCACATCCAGCGAAAATTAAAAAAATGAACTATGTCAGCATTTAATGGGCCACATAAGTAGATGACTGACGGTGCCCTTAAGATGTTAATGCTCGGGGCCCAATATGAAGGGTTTCCACACATTGGGGTCTTATTTGAACATCTCATAAACTTAATGATTCAATTTTAACACTCTGAAACGTTATAGTCTATTTTATACATTCCTAAAAGCGTTGACGGCTATTAGCCGATTTGGCCAATTCTCTATTTTAAATTTATATGTTTTCCTTACTGTTTTAATGGTTTATTTAATTTATACTAAAATAAGACATAATTTGATTAAACTGAGAACACTCAAGCTTTTATTCTCAAGGTTAATTAAAGAATATATTTGACTATAATTATTAATAGAAAAATGGTAATTAATTATACAATAATGTTAGAACAAATAAAATAGTACTTAGGATCATAAAAAATCATCATCCAAAGAAATTAGAAATTCTTTGGTAAATATTTTGCATGTCACAAACCCTAAAACATACAGGATTTTAAGGCAATTAATAAAAGGCTTAGAACATATTTGGTTGAGCTTTTGGAGACTCCAAAAGTATATTTTTCTACCATAAAAGCTATTTTAAAGAAAAAATAAGTGTTTAGCTATAAACTTTAAAAGTACTTTTGAAGTAGAAATAGCTTTTTTAAAAGCTAAAATACAGCTTTTTCAAAAACTCAAATTTGGAGCTTTTAAAAAAAGCCCAAATTTTAGCTTTTTCGGGTAGACATTTTTATGTCAATTACGTATATATCGAAAGTTGGAATTTCTGTTCTGTTTCTTTGTTTTCTTCTTTTTACAAAAATTCATCTTCTCAATCACTCAGAACTCATCTTCTCAAGACACCCACGATCAACTCACAGGTTAGGTGCTTGGTTTATTTTGCTTTTTTGTCATTTCCTGATCTGTTGGTTTCATTTTTTTTCCTTATCACTGCTGAATCCTTACTAAATCCCTAATCTATCTTTGTCGTTCGCCGCTGTTTGAGGGGACTTGAGAAGCTTAGCCGCTGCTTGGGAGAACTTTGGAAGCAGGTTTATTTATCTTTCCTTTTTCATCTTGGAAAGTCGAGAACTTCAGTACTGTTGAATGTGTGTCCAGTGGAGGAATATAGATAGACAGATTTCTTACATTTTCTTTTTCATCCTATTCTTGGCCTTCCTATTATAGACATAAGATAATCAGTCCCAAATCCCATTCTCAATCCAGCTAGAAAACTTGCAGATTTGTTATTCTTAGATTGCTTACTCTAGAAGAACAATTCCTTGCTCTTCGTCACTTACCATCAGTCTACTAGGTAATTTACTGGATTTTACTGATTTTTCTGCTCATGGAATCTCCTCAATATATCATGCACTTACTTTGATTACTCGACTATCCTACGAAATTGGGAACTGCTTTTGTTGAAGTTAAATATGATTGTTTATTGTAGTAGAGGAAGTGTATTTGATATAGAGCAGCTTGACATTTGAAATTTTGTTGTAGTGGGTAAGATTGGACAGTTTGTTAATTCTTTTGTTAATTCAAATTTAATTATGTTGGTGTACCATCCTCAAATTTTAGATTGAATCTCTAATTCTTGACATTTTGTGTCTGTTGGTTTGATGGTTTTATTAGATTCATCTATATTGCACATTTTTAAACTTGATTCGAGATGCCCAGAAAGAGTTCTAAGAAGAATACAAACACGTTAGCTGAAGAAACCTCCTCTGTTTCAAAAAAGGTTAAAGCCTCTTTTGCTACAAAGAAACCCAGCAATGAAATTGACGCAATTTTCTCCAGAAAGAAGAGAAAGAACCCTGATCAACAGCCCAATAGAAGTATTGTTGAGTCCTCCAAATCAGTTGACAGAGAAAGGTGGAGCAAGAAGACAAGAACGACAAATGGCATCGTGCGGAGCAAGGCAGTGGGAGCTTCATAACTAGAATACCACTTTTTCTTCTGGTATTTTGTCTTCTTCCCTGCTGGAAAAATTAAGTTTCCTGATATCAAACTGTGTGTATTGTATGGATACTATGGACTGCTTTACAGATAATAAAGCAGCAGCTTAAAATCACATCTTGTATGTATTGTACCTCGAGATTGGTTTTGTTTTGCATTCATGTTGCCTTGAAGTCCTTTTTCAACTGACACTCTTGGAAATTCGTAACACTGATCTAGCTTCAAAATTTTAGGAGGAAGATGCTTTCTGCGTGACTACTAACCAAGTTTGTATGGACCAATTCACTGTTACATTTGAAGTTTTGTTCACAGAGAAGGTAAAGTGATGATCTTCAGTTTTACATAAACTCTGCATCAAAGGCATTCAGTTTAATTGAGCTGATATGTACAACATTTTAAGGCTTTTTTATAACGTCACAGTTGTTGTATCAACTTAAAGTAAGTTAACTCCTCTTAATGAATGCCATTATTCTTAAAATTGTAACTAATGTTGGTCGTCAAAATGTTGTCCTTGTAGGCAACAGACAGGGATGAGGCAAAGTCTGGCTTAATAAGATCTGAAGGAGATATGTTCCTGAATGGAGCTCAAGCATGCTTATTAATAGGTGTGGGTGAAGAATTAGTGTTTCATCCAAGTGAACATTATCCTACATGGTCATACAAAGCACCATTTGATTCTATGAAAGAAACTTTACAAATCTGCATGGGTTGGCAGTCTATTCCTCGACCAGCACAGATGAATTTGTAGTTGCTAAATTTCATCTTGCTTTTATCCCTTGAATATATACTATTGTATTCTTCTCTATGCGCAGTCCTTTGAGAGGAACTGAAGAATATATATGTACAAACTTGAACTGGTTGATTTCACATCTATGTATATCCATTAATGTTAGTTTTATATTGTGCATTGTTTCATAACTGTCTATCGATGCAAAACCTTTTTAGGTTGGCGTTTCATCCTATAATTGTTTTTTAAATATTTTTGGAATATTATTTCCCATATGAAAGTTTCTGTGTGACTACTAACCAAGTTTGTATGGACCAATTAACTGTTACATCTGAAGTTTTGTTCACAAAGAAGGTAAAGCGATTATCTTTAGTCTTACATAAACTCTGCATCAAAGGCATTCACTTTAATTGAGCTGATATGTACAATGTTTTAAGGCTTTTTATGACGTCACAATTATTGTATCAACTTAAAGTAAGTTAACTCCTCTTAATGGACAGAGTTCATATATAACCCTTTTCAGTTGGAATATGTGAAAAGTTGTACCGGTTTGAATTTTGTAATCGTGACAATGAATGAAGCAAGATCTGTGGAATCAACCTCAACTTTAGGTTTTAAGGTTAATTTAGTTGATAAGCATTATAAGTTGAGATTCTGATACATATTGCAGAAGTGTTTATGCAAAGAACTCTTTGGAAAAACTCGGGGCACTGACCATGGGTAGTGTCATTATAAGCATATGGATTAGAATTTGGAACTTGGAATTAGATCAAACAAACTAATAGGACCTTCAGCTTTTAGTAATTTTGGTGTATATTAGTTATTGAATGCCATTATTCTTAAAATTTTAACTAATTTTGATCGTCAAAATGTTGTCCTTGTACGCAGCAGACAGGGATGAGGCAAAGTCTGGCTTAATAAGATCTTAAGGAGATATGTTCCTGAATGGAGCTCAAGCATGCTTATTAATAGGTGTGGGTGAAGAATTAGTGTTTCATCCAAGTGAACATTATCCTACATGGTCATACAAAGCACCATTTGATTCTATGAAAGAAACTTTACAAATCTGCATGGGTTGGCAGTCTATTCCTCGACCAGCACAGATGAATTTGTAGTTGCTAAATTTCATCTTGCTTTTATCCCTTGAATATATACTATTGTATTCTTCTCTATGCCCAGTCCTTTGAAAGGAACTAAAGAATATATAAGTATAAACTTGAACTGGTTGATTTCACATCTATGTATATCCATTAATGTTAGTTTTATATTGTGCATTGTTTCAGAACTGTCTATCGATGCAAAACCTTTTTAGGTTGGCGTTTCATCCTATAATTGTTTTTTTAAAATATTTTTGGAATATTATTTCCCACATGGAAATTTCAACGCTGCAGTTGGATAAGAAGAAAATAGCTGCTTAAGTTGAAAGCCGAACCACTGGAACTTGCTCCAGTCTAGCTCGTTTATATAGGCAGGGTAAGTTGTGCTCTGAGAACTCGCATAGGTGGAAAATTTTACGTCAAATACCCAGTTTTCTTTTTCCAAAGCAAGTTAAAATTATAATTGCTTCAATGATCATTCATAATTTTATAAGGTTAAATGCTCAAAAGAATGGTTATCTAAACTTTTCTACAAGATGGTTATCTAAGAAATGAGTCTGCTCTTGTAATGGTGTGAATTAAATCTCAAAGTCTACAATAGTGTCTGCATAATGCATAGTATCAATTTGAAGTCATTCAAAGCATGAAATTGTTAATGTCACAATTTAAATGGAAGTGAATTTGTCAAACAATTGCAAAGCAAATATAAACCCATTCTATTCATAAAAGACCTAATAGTAGTTGAATTCTTTCAAATCAATTGTAAACATAATATATTTTGCTTTGCATATTGTTTAATATACTTTAAATATTATTTATATACATAAATAATTTTTATTACAAAATAAAATATAGTTAAAATTAATAAAAGTGCTTTTCATTTTTATGTTTCCAAACAGTCTACTGTATGAAGCTCTTTTCAAAAAGCTGTTATTTTAATTTTTTAACCAAACAGTCAATTGGTTTTTTAGAAAAGTTCTTCTTAGAAAAACTTTGCTAACAAAAGCTCTACTGATATAAGCTCATCTAAACAAGCACTTAAATAGAAATCTAAACCCCTGTAAGTAAGAATATAATGATCTAAAACTATTATTATTAATTTTTTAAAATAATTATAGTAAAAAAATTAAAGTATTTTTATCTTAAATAGTTGTCTCCCAAATTATGTAAGTAGTTATTAGAATAATTGTTTCGTAGTTTCATCTTTGTTTCTAAGAGGAGAAGCTATTGCGTAATCTTGTTTATGGGAAGTTTTAGTGTCACAAATGGAGAGTTTCTGAATTGGATTTTATCCCTTGGAGTCGTTTAATTTCATAAATTTTAATTATATAATGCAAATTTTATCATCAAGTGATTTTAATATTGTTATTATAATTTGGAGTTCATGTCAAGCCTCTCATCTCATTTCTTCTCTACGTGTCTCTCACTCGGTGGAATAGATAAAAAATAGAATAATTAATTTTTAAGAATAAAATAAATAAATAACGAATAGAATAAAATGAGTATTATTTAATTTAGTTTATTGATAAAAATTTCTAATAATAATGTAATGTCAATGTTTGTTTTAAAAACATAAATTTAGAATGATAAAAGAATAACTTACAAAAAAAACTAAAATATCCATTCGTCCTCACGAATTACATTATTTTTTATTCTTCTTGTTCTTTTTCTTATTATTATTATGTTTTTATAACCAAGTAATTATGTAGATTTTTTAAAGATAATTTTGACCAATATATTCTCAATTTTATTCTCAATCACTTAGAATAGATAAAGATAAAGGGTGGTCAGTTTATTTATTCCCCAAACTCAAAAATAAATAAGTCCTTATATTATATATTCTATATAATTTCTACAATTAAACAAGAATAAATTAAGAATAGAACGGTGATTCATAAAATTTGCATGTCTATTTTTAATATATTATTATTTCGCGTCGTGGTACTTGTTTAGGAATTGGATTGAGAATCGATGCTAGATACAAAACTTTTTTTATAATTTCACGATTATTTAAATTTTATAATATGATTAATATTAATAATTTAGGGGGTGCTTGGTTGATGCGTTTGGAAAGGGGTTAATGGGTATGGAATGAAAAGTGAGTGGTTGGTTGTTGATTATGATTATAGGGTTAATGGTTTGATATCCCACTTTGGGGGAATCCTCCATACCCCCTATTTAGTAGAAGAATGAAACTCATTCCTTAGTAGAGACTAATTTTTTTAAAATATTTTTAATACTAATTAATTAAAATATAATTAATTAAAATAATAATATTAATTAATTAAGTACATTATAATTAATTACAATAGAATTAATTAAAATATAATTCATTCATTCATTGAAAATAGTAATTAATTAAAATATAATTAATTAAAATAATATAATTAATTAACTACTATAATTAGTTAAAATATAATTCATTCATTAATTAAAATACTGTAATTAATTAATTAAAATATTATTATTTATTAAAATATAACTAATTAAAATATAATTATTCATTAATTAAAATATTGTAATTAATTAAAATATAATTAATTAAATTATTAATATTAATTAATTAATTACATTATTATCAATTAAAATATTATTATTAATTAAAATATAACTAATTCATTAATTAACATATTGTTATTAATTAATTAATTAAAATATTGTTATTAACTAATTAATTATAATATTATAATTAATTAATTACAATTTAATTAATTAAAATATTATAATTAATTAAAAATAATTAATTAGTTACAATATAATTAATTGAAATATAATTTATTATTAATTAAAATACTCTAATTAATTAATTACAATATTTTAATTAATTAATATATTGTAATTAATTAATTACATTAGTTTTTACAAATCAACCACTATCAATAGTAATGGTAATCATTCCTTTTTTTTAACCAGCAATCATAATTATAATGATAATATTCATTCTCATTGCTCACTATATTTATTCCCATTCCTATTACTATTCCCCCATACAAACCAACCGCTCCCTTAAAAATTAGACCAAATCAATATGTTAAACCTGAATAAATATAAATCGGTTGATTTATTGATTTATATTTATAAGCGACGTTGAATAATAAACCACCGACTGGTTTACGTGAAAAAATTGAAAAATCGGCCCAGAAGCAAAAGAAGCGAGAGTCTGTCAAGCATGTGGAGCCCAGCTTTACTGTTACACTATCCCATATGCCTCCATTTTTGACATCTGTTATCCATCATTAATGCAAATGAAGCTGTGTATAAAAGTTAGATTTTTAACGGATTATTTCAAAAATCTCTCAAATTTTCAATTACTTATTTTTTCTTTTCAATCTCTCGGACAATCAATCTAATAAATTATATTTTTAAATTTATATTCCTTATTTATCTCTTTATATTTTAACTAAAAATTTTATTATTAAAATAAATTACTATTCTTTTATTAAAAAATACTAAATTTATTTAATCTCACTAACAAATTTTATTTGTCATAATTTAGAATTTTTATTTATCTCTTTATACTTTAATTGAAAATTTTTAATTATTATTGTTAAAAAATAATTATTATATTTGTCATGAATTTACTTAATAAATTTAATTATTAACTAGTATATATAAGTAATTTTTCTTAAAATAATTTAAGAATATTTTAAAAATAATATTAAAACTATAAAGAAGCATGATTAAAGAACACTAAAAAAATTTAAAATAAAGTTAGGGTCCTTGACTTTCTTTGAGCTTATTTTGAATTTTATGAATCTTTAAAATAAATGATAATAAAGAATTTTTATTTTTATTTTAAATCTTATGTTGAATTCAACTTTAATTTAAATTATTTAGATTAATTATTAATTTATTATATATTAATAAGCATTATTAGTGCTTTTTTATTTCAATAAAATATTTTATTTCATGCCATATTTTTACTTATTCTTATAATTTTAACTTCTTATTTATTACATATCGGTTTTATAGTGGTTTAATACCGGTTGAATCTTTAAACCTTAAACTTTTTTTTGACCAGTTTGATATCCGGTTTGATTTTTAAAACATTAATTGATACACAAAACATAATAAAGTATCAATCATAATTCATACCTAATTTCGAAACTTGATTCTTTTCTTTTCATTTCTCTTGAATCATTTATGAACTTGGGCATATCAACTATTGTAATTACACAAGTGTCCATTCTTAACAGAATCCACAAATCATGTTGAGAGAATTTTTTAACTATTACAGAGAGAGTTAGGAAAGAAATGCTAACTTATTTGGAAAAACCTATTTATAATATATCTTGGACCTTTTAGTAATTTAATTGAAATAAAATTCTAATTTTAATTAAACTTTAATTAGAATTCTAATTAATTCTAATTAAATACTAATTGGGCTCAAATAAGATACAATATCTCATATTGGTCCTTATTTATTAAACATCTTATATTTAATTATAAAGTTTCTCAAACATTATAATCAAGTTAAGAGATTTGCTCTATAGGCTGAAAATCAAGCATTTTTGAGATAATTGTTACAAGAATGAAGTCCTATAATGTCAAGTAGAGTAATGACCAAGAACGCAAAAGAGGTTTATAACAAATTAGAATAAGGGCACACTAAGACTTTCCTATTCTTGCTTTCAGTAGAATCCTGAAAGGAAAGAAGAGAGGTTGTTTTTTATTCTTTTCCAAGGAGGGGGCTAGGAATAGAGAAGTTCATCATTCATGAAATATTGTCAATGTTGAGCATCAAATGTCTTTCGCTAACTTGATTAAGATATATTTTCTCTCTTCAACTCATTTTTTGTTTGTGACCTATTAGGTTTTTAAATATGTTGACAATGGATATAAATTATAACACTAAATCATATTTAGGAATAGATAAATTAAACTCATTTATTTAACTCTCTAATTAAATAATTTATATTCATAGATAAAGATTGACATCTAGTAACGTATCATAACTATCCAAATATTTAAGTATGTTAAAGTGATTTTGACTAACTTCCGCGCATGATTTTTTCATATAATTCAATCTTTTCATTATACAATGTTTTGATTAGACATAGAGTAAAGAAATAATGTCTAGTCTATTTAAGCCCAATAATTTTAGTTCTCTACCATTAGTAATTGATTCAATTAATAACATTTGAAAATAGTTTTCAAAGTGTCCTTCGGTTTTGGCTAAAGATTTTCCGAATCAATACTAATAGAGAATAATGGAATATTTTCGCTAATCACTTTAGGGTGATAAATCCTATGTTGATTACTTAACTACCTACATATAGTTCATGTTATATCCAATGACTGAGTCACTACTGAATAAGCTATTCTTAACTATAATATGTCATAAGTAATATCAAAATATAACAATCCATATATGTGATAGCCTTAGAGATTTCAAGTTAAAGGATCACTTATACAATCATTATAATGAGAATTTTCATAAACATATAAGTAATGTTCCAAATAAAATTCTCATACGGGGTCAGTTCAATGAATTTATTTTCTAGCAAACACCTACATATTTATTTAATTATCCCCATACTTTAGACTATGCAGTAGACTAACTCTTTCATAAGGAAGAAACATAACATGTGCTAGTTTTTTAATGCTTTATTAATGTCCAGTCTCAATGGAATAATGACTGGGAACAATTTAGGAATAATATATAAATACAATTTGAATCACGTAATTATGATCTCATCATAATTTTATTTGTAGTGTATAAATGCAATTTGAATCACATAATTATGATCGCATCATAATTTTATTTGTAGTGTATATTTATCCCATGAACTTTATCATGCACATCTAAATATGATAAGTAGAAATTATAGAATATTTTACACCCTTATTTTATATTGTTTTAAATTATTTATATAGCACATTTTGGTTAACTTATTGCTTTTTCTTATTAATTATTCAAATTATTTATCTTATATTTAATTTCTAAAAAGGGTTTAAATTATACTGAGTATTTTCTCATAGGCTTGGTGGACTTTAAAACAAGAATCTAGAAGAAAATCTGGCCCAAAATGAAGTTCAACAATAGCAAAACAAATTCCAGCCCACAATAATAAGAAAATTATACCAATGCACTAGCTCAAAAATCACAGTAGTAGAAAATCAGACATCAAAATGACACGTGTGTTTCTTGAAGACAATTTTTAGGCTATAAAAAGGTCACTGTAAGGAGGAGAAAAGAACAAGCAAGAAGTCATGCGAAGAAGGGGCTAGCTAACACTTTTCTAAGGCGGGTTGAAGCTGGGAATCATTACAAGGAGTGTTAGAAGCGAAAGGGAACCAATTTTCACCTTTTTTTGAGCTAGTTCAAGGTTGGCAGAAAGATTTTTCAGACCTTGAAAGGGTTGTTCTAGGGTTCTGAATATAGCGCATGATAATGAGTTTTTATGAACCCTTATTCCCCTTGTTTCTGATTTTCCAAGCTTTAGTGATGATTAATTGTTAAATTTTCAGTTTGGACATGGTTTGAGTTTTTGATATTTCATTTTTCTGGATAATTCAAGTTATTCTGGGATTATTTTTATACTATCAATTGTTGGAATTTCTGGTTTTAATAATTCATGTTCTTATTTGATTGGAGATGTCCTTGATTATTTGAATATGATAAGTTGAATTGGTGGTTCATTTGGAGTTGTATGGGCTAGAATTTAGATGTTTGTCGGATAAGTTTTGATTGTTGATTGTGTCTCTTTGTGTTTGACGTGTTGAGCTGGTTCAATTTTAAAAAGTGAAAAGGGATAGGTAGGAACCAATTAGTTGGTTCTATACATTTAACTTGTCAAATGTCTTGGATTATCTCGGATATATTGAAATTGTATGACTAAACTAAAATTTGAAACTTGCTTGTTCATTTGTAAATATTAGGTCAGATTTATCTTTTATTTCTTTGATTCCTAAATTTATTTATATTTTATATGATAAAAAATGCCTTGAAAAAAATATGTCACTAAATTATTACTAACCGATTGGCTGTAGGACATAAATCAACAATCTCTCATTTACATTAAGCCAAACGTTTAAGTATCTTATACTATATCACTATATTATATGACTATCATGCTACTGTTAAGATAGTGGTTTAATAAGAGAATTCTACAAAATTCTCTATAATAAGCACTTGTTTAAATATTATAACCTTCATCTTCATTATCATCATAATTAAGAGAAACTTCCTAAATAGATACTTGAGTCTTTGATGAGGCTTTAACTCTCTTTACATACCTAATGACTGTTATGTTCTATAGTACACTACTGTCTGAACAATATAAGGAACTATACCAAGTTCATTAAAGAACTTCTGATCCAAATATTCATTTTCGCAAATAAAAAACATATTATGGTTCAATTAGAAATTAATGGTACATTGGAACTTTTCCAATCTCAAAATAATATTATTCTAAGTAAAATATATCTTAATTAGGTTTTACTTATAAAGTTAATACTCGTATCAACTTAAACTCAAATATTAACTTATACATAGAATAATGGATATTTTTAATACTTCATAAGTATCAAATATCTCAAATACTAAACACATTTAGTACATTATATACATACTTGGAGTAAAATAAGTAAACAAATCCCAATCTATCTCTACAGATTTGATTCCCAGGATTATTTGTTACCTTTTCATATCTAATAGGAATTGTTCTTGAACAATTATATTCTCAATAATTGAAAGTATAAATTTTTGTTCTCTATGAGTAATATGTCTTTAATTTATGTTCTCTATGAGTAGTATATCTTTACATACTCTTATTGAAGAAGACAACCTATACTCCTTCTAGCCTTCTTGTAGCATGATAAATTCACAATCAATTCTAAAATAAACTCTTTAAATTTATGATGAAAGTATATCTTTCAATGTCTAGTAGCCTTTTAACTATATATCAAATAGATCAATAAAGGCACTAGTTCTAATTTGATGTATTGTTATGAGATTTAAACCATTCAAATGTTTTCTTATTCTAACTACCTATCATAAGATCCATTCTCCTATAAGTATAAATTGAAACAAACATTTTGTTTAATAGGATACGTAAGATTATATATAAACTTTTGGATGTCTCATAACTTTTTGTTATCTAATTTAGTTCCAAATTTATTAGACAACATATTCTTTAACTAAACATCACATCTCAAAATCATTAACTTTGACATTTTTAAGGTCCTACCATTTCATATATAACATGAAATCATGAAAATTGATTTAATTAGAACTACTAAAGGTAAGTTATTATATTAGGTATAGCTATAAAAGAAATAAATTTTGTTTCTTCACGGCAAGATGAAAGCAACATCATGTACAATTCTTCATTTTTTTCTTCAAGTAAATAGTGGTGGTGGGTTGATTATATACTCTTATGTGTGTTCCTATTGTATATACAATATCTCATCCTATATATTCCTCTATATACAAATTCATACTTTTATGAAATTTAGTTATGAAAATATTCACCGGAGAATCTCATTCTTTATGGATAACCAAAAAAATTTAAATCTCACTATGTTGATTTCATTAAAGTGCTTTAGTATTATCAATGCTTAATTTCTATTTATAAACTTTTCAAAATTTTAAATAAATGCTTCATTTAACACAATTGACAATATCACATAAAGTTATTAATGCATTTAATGAAATAAAATTATCATTCTTTTATGAATTTTTATTGTATCCCATCTATCACACGTATAAAATTTAACAATTAAATGCCACTATCATCTTTTCACTAAAGGTTGATTAGGTTTTACTTCTACCTAATGAGTTTTACAAGTTTCTTACGATTCATAATTAAAAGGATACATATATCCTTGTATGTAACTTTATAATTCTTATTATGTTGATTTAACTAACATGACATAAAAGGATGGTCTCGGTTTTTCAACTTTGGGTTCTTGCCGCTTATATTAAGCTTAAGTCTACCTTGATCCAATACATACAAATTATTTGTACAAATTTGGATCAATTTCTTTCACTCAATTATTTGTTTCTTATCATATTTTGAACATTATAATAATGTTGAATCTAAATTCAGCACCAAATATTCATAAGCATGAATTAGAAATACACACACACACATACATGCACACACTCACACATTTACATACACACACACACACACATGTGATCTCTATCATATGGGTAAGAAAAGTAATGGAATTATTTTCTTCTAATGACAACTATTATCATATATAAGTCAATTCTTTTAATTGTAATACATGTTTATGCTTATAGTAGGATAAATTAAGAGAGACAATTTCATCAAGACAATATACATTTTAGCACTACTTTATGCAACATTTTGCATCCTACTATCATAATGTTGACATATATCTTACGTGTTGTCGTCAAAGTTTATGATACATTAGTTAACTCAAAACATTAATATATTTTGCCGTCTATATTATTTTGAAATATCTCTAAAAAATTGTTACCAAATTTTCAACAGGGATTAATAACAAAATTGCATAATAAACATACAAATTTTTTTATATAACTTTGAGAACTCCTCTCGAATATAACCTATCTCCAAGAAATTTGGTTCACTAATTTAATATTAATTATACTAAAAAGGTATATTTCACTCAGAATAAAATGTACATGTAAGAAAAGCAAGTAACTGGCTATATGTCATACCAAATAAGATTAGAACTTTAATCATATACTTGGTTACTCCCACTATTTTATTCGAAATAATAGGTTTTAATACTTTTCAAAAATATTACTCTAATATCTCTAATAGGTTAGGATCCTATTCAAATTTAGTTAATTTTGAGTTACTTAACAAATCAGTTGAATTTAAATTAAGTAGATAACATTCTTATTAATCACATCTCACGTGACTCCTAAATGTGTTAGGTAACAACTCTTTGCCAAAAAAATATTATATGTTATTCATAACCTAGTCTCTAAATTCATATGATCATGAGTCACTCATCCAAATCATACAAATTTAGTTAAATAGAATCCATTAATTTAAGATAAAACTTTTTCAGGTTAAAGGGGCCTTGAGACATTCAACAAGTCCTACAATAAATAGAACTTTGGTTTTATTTTTAAATAATAGAAGATAACAATCACGTTCTCAACATGTACTTAATATTTTAACGATGAATTTAATTTATTCGTCTCCTCAAACACAAAATTACATATTATAATATCATAAATATAAAATATGTAATTCAACATACATACATACATATACATATATATATATACATATATATATATATAGATATACATATATATACATATAGATATACATATATATATATACATATACATATATATATATATACACATATATAACCAAATTATGTGCACACAAAAATATCAAGTATTGCTTAATTCTAGTTATTGATCTTCATAATCTAAAATAAAATTTCCAATTCTTTTGAAAGATTATATTTGATTAAATCAATTGATTCTTAAATAAATTAAATTTATATAAATTCCTATTCTAAATATAAA
This sequence comes from Erythroxylum guanchezii, assembly GCA_025629825.1. Taxonomy (NCBI): domain Eukaryota; kingdom Viridiplantae; phylum Streptophyta; class Magnoliopsida; order Malpighiales; family Erythroxylaceae; genus Erythroxylum; species Erythroxylum guanchezii. The sequence goes on along the minus strand of JAOTAX010000005.1, from coordinate 35,279,798 downwards.
TTTAATTTTATTTAAAAATAAGTTTCAAATAAAATTGGCAACTATTTCCAATTATCTTGACTTCTTCAACAAAATTTAATTGAAAAAAACTTTCAATAAATTATGTTTGTTACTTACTATGATTTAGAAAAACTCATTTTTCATAATTTTATAAGTAATATATTTTAATCTAATTAGAGAATTATTTCTAATCTCATTAGAAATAGCCTTTTCTTAATTAGAAAATTATTTTAAAATTAAATAAAATACTTTTAAATAATTAAGAAAGTATTTTATATTATTTATTTATAGAATAATTTATTTATTAATTAAAAATCTTTCTTTAATAAATTAGAGAAATATTTTGAAAAATATTAAAGAAAACTTATTTTTCTCAATTAATAAATGAAAGCACATTTCAAATTTAATAAAGAAAAATACAATGTCTAATAAATCAAGAAACCTTATCATTCGTAAATAAAGAAAAATAATTAATATAAATTTATTTTAGAATTGATTTTGAATTGAAAACTCTTTTAAGCTCTTATTGGAATAAAAGTATTTTTAATAAGGGTTGGTTTGTTTTAATTCTAGTTTTATTTAGATTTGGATTACACTAATCCTTATTATCAAACCAACCAAAATTAGCTCTGAAATACCCTTATTCTAGTAGCCAAACAACCTTTATTATATCCTAATTCTACTATTAGAATAACCTATCACAATTAGCAAACAACCCCATCCTAACCCTAGAACAGGATTGTCCATATAGCCAAACATCCTCTTCTTCATCCTTTCCAAATCCTAGCTTCAAACTAAAGAAAACCTAGCCTTCATAGCATGTTGCAGCCACCAATTAGCTTCTTCACTAGCGCCGCCGTCGACTACTAGCACTTGCAGCCGCCACCTCTATCACCTCCAAACGCATCTCACTGGCGAGAGCTTCTTCGGCACCTTACAGCTCCCTCATCTTGCCATCATCGTGCAGCCTTTTCCAGCATGCGTCGCCATCAACATCTCACCGTCCACGCTATCCAGTCTGAAATAATAGCCACGTTTAATTTGGTGTATGCTATTGACAGCTTAATTGTTTCAAGGTGTCTAATCCAATGTTATGAATACCGTACCAGACTCGGTACCGAATTGAGCTCTGGAACGGAACTGTACCGGTACCGGTTGGTACCGGGTACCATTTCGGAAAACTTTTTAAATTTATGAAATAGT
>JAOTAX010000005.1:35257377-35268503 GCA_025629825.1 Erythroxylum guanchezii | reverse complement strand
TTGCTATTGCAGAGTCATTTCAGAGAGCACTTAGCACGTCTTCATTACCTGAGGTTAAGGAAGGCGACAACTACCGTACAATGTGTCGTGAGAGGAATACTGGCACGCGAAGAACTAAGGAAACTTAAAATGGTTGGCTTCACTCTATGCATTTTTTATTTCCATAATTTTGATATTAACACAAGTAGTGACTTTTTCTGGATATTTGAGCTTCTCTAATTCTTCTTCCTTCTTTTTTGTTTTCACTTCTGCATTATAGAATTGATGCATTTTCTTTTTGTTGTTTACCATTTAATCTTCTCTTGATGATCTTAGGTCTTACAGCTGATTTTAAAGGAAATTGGTTCTCATAAACTTCCATTTGATAGATTCTTAAGTGTCCTGCTTCTGGGTGAAGTAATTAATTAATGCTTTGTCTCCTGGTCATTCCGGTTTCTGCATATTCTTCTTTTTTTTTCTTTTGGTTGTTAAGAATACGGACGTTAACAAGAACTGAATAATAGCTCTACAAGTGTGATCTTCCTTCTCTTTTATAATAGGCATGCAGCCGATGACTTTAGTTAAGTGTAGTTTTCTTTAAGATTCTATGTTCCAAAATTTTCAAAAATAATTAATCCTGTGTTTTTCTGCGTACTGAACCAACTTGTACTTCTCAATATGTATCAAATAATTCCTTAAAACTTCTGCAGGCTGCTAAGGAGACTGGCGCCCTTCAAGCTGCTAAAAGTATGCTGGAAAAGCAAGTTGAAGAACTCACTTGCCATCTAGAGCTTGAGAAACGAATGAGGGTGGGAATGTTTGTCTTGAATAAATAAACCACAATATCTTCACATATCTTCTCTCGTCATTAAAATATTTGACAGATGCTCATAGAACCTAAATATCTTAATGATTGATTGTTCTTCCTACTAGGTGATCACCACAAGTAATACAAATGTTCCACTGACATTTGTTTGTTCCATTGACAAGAACATGTATTGATTTGATAGGCTCGAATGTTAGCTATACAAATTTTTTGGCATGATCATTCAGATTATCGTAATTAATTCTTCCATTGAATGCAGGCTGAGATTGAGGAAACCAAAAACCAGGAAAATGCAAAACTTCATTCTGCTTTGCAAGAGATTGAAGTTAAATTACAAGAAACCAACAGTTTGCTTATGAAGGAAAGGGAAGCTGCAAAAAAAGCATCTGAACAAGTTCCAGTCATACAAGAGGTTGCAATTAATGAGAATGAATTGGTTAACAAACTTACTGCAAGTGTCAGTGAATTGATTAACAAACCTACCGAAAGTGACAGTGAATTGGTTAGCAAGCTTAATGCTGAAAACGAAATGCTCAAGGTAAGGATTGAAATTTCTGTCTCTACAAAGGAATCTTAGGATCTAAGATGCTTGAATGGTACTGTGCAGGGTATGGTAAGTTCATTGGAAAAGAAGATTGAGGAAACTGAGAAAAAATTTGAACGGACACATAAGCTTAGTGAAGAGAGGTTACAGCAGGCTATGGATGCAGAGTCAAAAATAATCGAGCTGAAGACAGCCATGCAGAGGTAATGCAGAATGCCACTGTCTGTTAATGTCTCAAAATTTCTGAATGTCAATAAAGGTTCAATACTTGACCTGATTGATTAACTGGAGGCCATGGTATATCTGTAACTGGATCTGTACTTTTTTTTTTTTTTTTTTGACAGGCTTGAAGAGAAACTATCTGACATGGAAGCTGAGGACCAGGTCTTGAGGCAGCAAGCATTGTTGAATTCCCCTAAGAAAACATCTGAGCAGTTATCATCTCAGGTAACATTGGAATGTTTTGGTAATTTTTTCACCTTTTTGGTGTACTTTTTGTGTTTTCAGAACCTTACAAATTCGTTTCACTTTTCTGATTGGGCACAGCCTTTGGAAAATGGTCATCTTGTAAGTGAAAAATTACAACTACGCAAAAATAGTTCAACATAAGATGCATCTATCTTTCTTTGAGTATTTGGTTCCCATACTATCGATGTTCCTTACAGGAGGATTCTTCGCCATCAAAGAAATTCGGTACAGATTCAATGAGAAAGTCACAGAATGAAAGGCTACATGTATGTTCTTAGAGGCGAGAAGCAGAAAAGATGGTTCTGTTTAATGTACTTCTTGTTCTTGGTGCAGTTTTTAATGTTTATTTCTTTTGCTTGTGGTGTAGGCAAATGTAGATACCCTATTAACTTGTTTGGAGCAAAATCTTGGCTTCAATAATGGAAAGCCAGTAGCAGCTTTTACCATATACAGATGCCTTGCTCATTGGAAATATTTTGAAGCGGAGAGAACTAGTGTATTTGACAAGCTTATTCAGTTGATTGGTTCTGCAATAGAGGTGTCTTGATTTTGACTACTAAATCAATTTTTCTTTAGGAATTGTCATGATCAGTATTGTCTAAACTATCCTTACGCACAATAAATTGTTTAAGGTGTGTAAAGAGTAATTTAAGTAATATTAGTCATGATGAATATGCAAATCACCAATTCCGTCAATCAAATATTCACACTAGTGCGCTACTATCGAATTTTTTTAACTCCTTTGTTCTTACATATGTTTAACATACTGTGTATTCTATTCATTCTCTTTCTGCAGAAGCAAGATAATAATGATCATATGGCTTATTGGTTGTCTAATGCCTCAATATTGCTGGTTTTACTTCAACGAACTTTAAAAAGTAGCAGCGGTGGAAGTCAACAAGCAGCTGTTCCAACATCATTCTTTAGCAGGATGGCGCAAGTATGATATTGTTTTGCTCAAAATCCATTATTAAAAAAAAAAAAGAACACCTGATTCATCTTTATTTATATACATGGATTCTAATGCAATAAATGGTACTTCTGAGCTAATACTTTATACAGAGTTTTCGTGGGTCCCCTTCTTCTGCGAACCTAAAAGTTGGTAAAGATATAGCGCGTCAAGTTGAGGCCAAGTATCCAGCTTTACTTTTTAAGCAGCAACTTACAGCATATGTAGAAAAGATATTTGGAATTGTTCGAGACAATTCAAAGAAAGAGCTATCCCCATTGGTTGCTATTTGTGTACAGGTACAATAAAACTTCTATCAGCTGTTGTTGTAGTTCAATCAACTTTTGATGAAAATGAAATTATCCAATATGCATGGTTTACTTCAAATTGTTTGAGAATAGGAATATGAATGTTAATTTGACTGCATTTTCCTTTTAATACATAAATTGAGCTCTCTTTTTTATCCTTTTTTGCATAGCTTAAGCATACATCCTATCATGTGTAAATGCAAACTGCCTTATTACTAGACCGTGTGATTTGTCTTATGTTTTCCTCCTTTTTTAATCTATTCAGGCACCTAAGGCGTCAAATGAAAGTGATCTAGCTACTTGTTGGCCCAACATTCTTAATAGCCTCGATCTGCTGCTTTCCACATTGAAAACTAATTCTGTATGGAGTTTCACCTTTTCAAAAAATTTATTAACGTTTGGGGACATCTAGTGATAGTACTTTATTTAACTCAAGTTTTGTTAATGATGACATGGCTAACTACTTTTTTGTACAACTACTCTATCTATCGGGATACAAACAACTGTTTACTTTGTGCCAGGTGCCTCCGGTTCTGGTTCGGAATATCTTTTGTCAAATTTTCATATATCTCAATATACATTTGTTTAATAGGTAAATTTCTATTGATGTCATTGAGTTATGTTATCAATACCTTAATGCCTAACATTACATGACGGTATGTGTCATTGCAGCATTCTTCTTCATCGAGATTGTTGCGTATTCACCAATGGGGAATTTTTGAAGGCAGGGTTGGTTGAATTAGAACAATGGTGTGGCAATGCTAAGGATGAGGTATTTGTTTAATTTGTCAACAATGAAATGTTAAGATAGATCGTGATATTTCCATTTTTGAATACAATGTCATCAAGTTCTGTAATTATTGTTTTTGAACTATAATCCTTAGAAGTGAAGCACATGAAATTGCATTAGAGATATTGAGGTAACACTAAGAAATCATGCCTATTATCCATTAATTAAACGCATTTAAAGCAGCTTTATATATACTATTGTAAGTCATGCTCATATTTATATAACTGTTGTTTCATCTTCTGGTATTTGTGCTTCAGTAACTGTTTGCGAAGGAATCTGTTAACTTAGGAGAATAAGAAACTAATTTTTCTAATTTCAATATGAATAAAAGACAGAATAGTCTCACTTAATACTTTGACCCTAGGCTGTATATAATTTATACAAATGAGATTTGACTCCTATCAATCTCATAAAATCTGTTATCTCCTGAAAATTAGGAGATATTTATTCTATCTTAAAATAGAATGAAGATCATAGGCTATATATGGAATTCCTAGTTGTACAAAGAATCTTCTATCAATGGAAGAAAATATTTTTGAACTTCAACATATAGAGTCGAGTCATATATATACATGTATATCACTACAAATTAGGAATTATAATTCCTATAATGATTAGGCCTATAATTTGTATCTATAATATATAACATCTATAACCTGTAACAATCCTAAGGGGCAAGCCTTGGAGTAACTGGTAAGGTTACTCCTTTATAACTGGAAGGTTATGGGTTTGAGTCACGAAAACAGTCTCTTTGTAAAAATACAAAGGAATGGCTGCGTACAATTGATGACTTCTTCTGACCCTCGCAAAGCGAAGAGCCTTGTATACTAAGGCAACTCTTTTAATTTATAATACTCCCCCTCAAGTTAGAGCATATATGTTAATCATGCCTAGCTTGTTACAAAGATAATCAACCCGAGCCCATTTAGAGCCTTTGTAAAAAGGTCTCCTAGTTGTTCCCTAGTCTTTACATTTCATGTAGAAACCAAATTTTGTTGTACTTTTTCATGAACAAAATGACATTCAATTTCAGTATGCTTAGTTCATTCATGAAACACAAGGTTAGAAGCTATATGAAGGGCAACTTGGTCATCATAACATAAATTTGCTAGCATTGAGTGTTTGAGAATTTCAATCAAGACATGATATATTCACATTATTTCACACACAGATTTAGCAATATATATATTTTGATTTGGCACTCGAGCATGATACAACATTTTATCTCATGCTTTTCCATTAGATCAAATTTCCTCCAATGAAAAAATATTAACCTAATGTTGATTTCCAATCATTCTTGGATCCTGTCGAATCTGCATTTAAAAAGCACTCTATACGAATGTTCTAATGATTTTGATATAGTATACCTCATCTAGGAGCTACCTTCAAGTATTGCAAGATTTGTTATGAAGCGGCCAGTGATATCCGAATGAGTTATCATAAGATAATTTCGTTTTCCAACCAATCTCTTATACTTCTCAGGATCTTCAAACAAATCTCCATAATTTGTTAGTTTTAAATTAGGTGTCACAAGAGTACTACATGGTTTAGCCCCTAATTTCTTGATCAGACAACAAATCAAGCATATATTTTCTTTGAGATAAGAAGATACCTTTCTTATTCCTTGTCATCTTGACTCTTAAGAAGTACTTAAGCAATCCCAAATCCTTCGTTTGAAACTGGCTGTGAAGAAACAATGTCAGAGATGAAATTCCCATGACATCACTACCTGTAATATCAATATCATTCACGTACACAACAAAAATGATAATGTTGGATGTGGAGTGCTTATAAAAGACTGAGTGGTCAGTCACTCTGGCTCATTCCAAACTGTTCAATTAAGTGACTAAATTTTTTTAAAAGTAGAATAATTCTATTTTATCTTTTACTTGAATAGGTTACAAGAAAATATATACAGGAAAGATCCTTAGAATATATCCTGGAAATTAGGGATATACACAATCACACAACTAATTCTATAATATTCATAAATATATAGTTAATTAATAATCTTATCCTATAAAATCCTCTAATTAATTATTTCATACGCAAAATATCGACACTCCCCCTCGAGTTGGTGAATGAATGTCTTTCATTCCCAAGTTGATAATAAAGTCTTCAAAGGCTATCCAAGACGATCTTTTTGTCAAAACATTAGCTATTTGCTCCTTTGATAAGATGAAGGGCATGCATACTAGGCCATTATCCAATTTTTCTTCTATAAAATGTCTGTCAACTTCCACATGCTTAGTTTTGTCATGCTGAACACGATTGTATGCGATGTTGATTGCAGACTTATTATCATAGTATAATTTCATTTGACCTTCCCATTTAATTTTTAAGTCATTAAGAATTATTTTCAACCAAAACAACTTGCAGATCCCTAAAGCCATGGATCTGAATTTTGATTATATGCTTGATCTTGCCACAACATTCTGTTCTTTGCTTTTCCACGAAACCATATTTCCTCCCATAAAAACAAAGTATCCTAAGGTTAGTCTTCTATCCAATAAGGAACTTAGTTAATCTGCATCTGTGTAGGCTTCCATTGTAATTTTTTCTCCTCTTTTAAATAAAATTCCTCTTCCTGGACTACCTTTTAAATGCTGCAAAAATTCAATGTATAGCCTTGAGGTGTACTTTGGGCTTATACATAAATTGACTTACTACACTTACTGCAGAGGCAATGTTTGGTCTTGTATGTGTTAAGTATATTAATTTTCCAACGAACCTTCAATAGGCTCCCTTATCTATTGCTAAGTGTTCTTGCTCTTTTTTTATTTCAGCCACGAGATGTTCTACTAGGGTCTCAATTTTAGAAAGGTGCCTTTAAGGTGTCTACATTCAGACCAATTCCTGCTCGCACCGGGTCAGCTCATAAGGAGTAAAGTACTGACCAAACAGATTTTTCCATTCCTAAGGCTCAAACTTGAGACCTTTGAACCACTCAGACTAACTATGTTTAGTTGTGTTCTTGCTCTAATAGGAGAAGAAGAAACTAAAATTGAGTCATATATATACATGTATATCACTACTTATTAGGGATTATAATCCCTAGAATCTTAATCACTATGATTAGGACTATAATTTGTGTATAAGATCTTCTATAATCTATTACATCCATAATTTGTAACAGAATCAAAATAGGACTTATAAAGAATATGCTTGCAAATACAATATAATAAATTTATGAAAGTTTTGGGCAAGAACCTGAGCGTCTATATTAAAAAATCCATCGTAGTAAAGGTTAGGTGAAAACGGCTCGTTAAGCTTTTTTTTTTTATTGGCTTCCTTTTGATCAATCTACCCTTTTTTGCAAACAATATTTCTAGAATGCATCACCATGTGATTTCTAATTGAGTGCTTTTATATGTCTACACAATTCAAGTTCTATGATATGGCATTCTTCTAAGTCGTTAGTTGTGGGTACATATTACTGTGCTTGTGTAATTATTCCTTTCTGAGTCCAGTATGCAGGCTCAGCCTGGGATGAACTTAAGCAAACAAGACAAGCTGTTGACTTTTTGGTATGCTTCTTCTCTCCATCACATATAAGCTATTCCATTGTCTATGAAAATTTGTTTTTGATTACTTCTTTAATCTTTGTTGTCTCTGTGCTTGCCAATTTCATCTATGCTTATGAGAAAAAAAAGAAGATGTTTTCTGTTCTTTTCGTGGTTAATGAAGTTCAAGGCATAACTGAGTCAAAACTTGCATTGCTAATCAATAACAAATGTTAATCATGGTTTATACTTTTTGAATGCTAAATCCTGACCAAATAAAATATTCGGTTGTTCAATATATCATATTCGTGTTGCAGGATATCATATATGCTGACTTCCTATTCTTGATTTAGCGTAAACAATTATTCAGAATTGCTTTAAATGATCCTAGCAAATGAGTTTTTCAGTATGCTCCTAATTAAAGTAAGGTTTCATGCTTCATGAATCATTAAGGTTTTTAGAATGTATTAGTATAATTTGATTGTTCAAACTAGACAAATGATATTGTTTCTAGCTGCCACTTTTGTGAAATCTATAGATAGTTTATATGAAAATGTAACACAATGTCTTATTCACTCTTTTCTCCTTACTTGGAGAATATTTTTAAATAATCTACGTTTTGTTTCTTTTTATTGTTTCCCTAACTGTGTCAAACATTTTTCCAGATTACAAAACAGAAGTCAAGCATAACGTATGACAACATGACAAATGATCTTTGCCCAGTACCCTCTCTCTCTCTCTCTCTCTCTCACACACACACAATGAACATTTCTCTCTCTTTCATTCTTTCTCTAACATAAAATCATCGTTTGACAAATATCTAGTAAAACCGAAATTAGTAAAATCATAGAATGTAACGGTAACTATATTGGCATGGAAAACTACCAAGACAGTAGCAGGAGTGTAATATGTCTCTCTCTCTTAAAGACATAGAATGTGATCCTTTGACAAATTAGTTATCATATTGTAAGCTAATGTAATAATAACCAAATTTGATATGGATGAAAATGTGAGCAGCTAGTAAATTATTTCAGATCTTTTTGAAAAATGAATAAAATATTGAATTAATATATCCAATTACATATCATTATCAATAAAAATGAATACTTGTGTATGTTACTATCAATACTATTAATAATAGAATTTAATTATACTGATGTGATATGAATACAATATGCTAAGGACTACATGTACAATTTTTTATTACATAACAATTTAGTACAGTTAAGTTGTGCCATTAAAAGGGTTAATAGTAGAATTCCCAAATATGTAGTGTTTCCATAGGTTATGAAATGAACAAATTGTGTGATATTTTGCTAGAGTTCAATATATTCAAAATAATTTTATTACTATGAAGAAGTTAATGAATTGCCAAAATATCAGGTCTTCATTCTTGTACTTAATTGTTAGGTCAACGTTCAATTAATGGAATGTAACTTCTCTATGTTTTCAGGCCTTAAGTGTCCAACAACTTTATAGACTGTGTACCATATATAACGATGATATGGAAAGTGTATCACCAGATGTAAGGAAAATATAAATTTTAGTATCTTTCTAACATTTTTTTTTTGTCCAGGGTTAGAGGATTGATTTTATGTCTATACGTTCAATGTTTGTACAGGTCATTTCAAGCATGAAAAATATAATTACAGATGATTCGAATGATGATGACAGAAGCTCCTATGTGCTGGAAGAAGATTCCAGGTAAATGTCAAAACTTATATCCCTTTCAATACTCTCTCCTCTCTGTTGCATTTTTGAGTGATTCTTATTTCTAAGTAAATGTGATGTCTAAATTTTAATCAAAATTCCCTCTGAGTGCAGCATTCCCTTCTCAGTTGATGACATTTCTAGTTCCATCCAAGAAACTGATTTTTCAGATGTAAAAGCACCTGGAGTGCTTCTAGAGAATCCATGCTTTGAATTTTTACAGGATTAAGGCCACAGCTCTTGCAACAATGTTTATCCTTACCATTGTCTTGCCAATATTGAGCTAGAAGTTTAACATTAGTTCATTTCCAAATTGTAAATTCGTTGTCTTCCTTTTCCATTCTTTTATAGTCTCCACGCCTCGCCCCACATGTAATATTATTCAATTAGAAGTGTAGAAATCCTTTAGGCTGGTCATCATAGTTGAAGGGGCGTGGATGGATTCTATGTTTTCCTTTTGGCTTCCTGACTCATTTTTTAAACGCTAACTCTCACTGAGGGAATGAATATTCTGAATGTTCATTTGTGGACGAGTTGATTTCAAGACCGTCACAACTCCCCATTTACATGTACAGACGTGCAACAGGTGAATTAACTTCTCTAGTAAAATGATTTGATTATATGGTTTAAACTTTTGCTTTTGCATTATGTATATTAATGTCCTATTGCCTTCGATTTCCATTTTTTTATAAATTAAAAAGTTCATTAATGATAAATAAAAATTTAAAGGTACGACGTTTGGAGAGTAGAACTCTGCGACAACAATAATCCAATACTACCACGTTAAGTACACAGTATAGCGTTGCAGATTCACTATAACCAGACATGACAAGAAATGACGACATTGTAATAAAACAAGGTTTGGAAAGGTCTGACAGTACATTATCTTTACATAGTAGAGAGACTGTACTTTTGAGTTGAATACCTGCTGAGATTAAAAAAATACTAGTAATCTTCTGCCCTCGTGAGATGCTCCTCTGTTTTACAGTTGAGGAAGTGAAAAGAATGAACTCATGTTAACATGAAATATGGGTCATTCTAGTATCTCTAATCGTTGATGATAATTATAGTACGCAGTTTGAGGCGGCTGGTCTTTGGCTCTACGAAGACTTCAGCTTGTTTTGAGATGTTAGGTTCAACTTCCGCTAGATGTGGTGCCCAAGTAATCACTATCAATTCAAATGCATTCTTGTTTTTGAATGAAAATTTATAAAAGAAAATAACAAAGAATAGGTATTTAGAAATATTTCATTACCTCGACTGTTATACAGTCGAAGTCCATTCATTCTAAATCAATGATTGCATAATCATAGTCACAGGGAAGAGAAGTAAGTATATGGAAGAGTTTGATTTAATGGCAGGATGATAAAAGTGTCTTTCTATTTGTCATAAATTCTCAAGAAATGCATGAGATAAAATTTTTGCATAACATAAGAACAAGAAATTTGAAGAAACCATGCGAAGAAATTTGACATATTTTGCTACAATCGAGTTATATTTTGCTACAATCAAGTTTTGTGCCTTTGTTCCTTTGTAATTAAGTCTGAAATTCTATAAAAATTCATCAACATAAAAATAGGTTTACTCTAATAGATCTCTTCTCAAATTTCTTTAAATTTAGGTTTAGTCTAAATTTGCAGCAAGCCATAAGAATCTGACTCGAACAACATTCATACAAATTCTAATAAGCATAATATAGCTTAGCCTCATTCGAGCGTATAATCATCTCATTATGAATTCACACTAGAGGATTGAGCTCCTCTTATATCCATCAAGGCAGTGCAAATTCCAATCTCAGCAATCTGCAATCAACAAGTAATAACCAAATACGTAGTGTGGATTGATTCAACTTAAGATTAGTTATCAGTTGCTCTCATATGGATTTGATCAGAACTATTAAAATGAAGTGTAATTAAATTGTTTTACTTTGAAAGATGGCTTGGCGCTTCCTCTCCACTTGTAAATTTTTATGCTTAAGGAGAATTTAAAGGCAATAAATTCGCCAGTAACATTTTCTTGCTAAAGACTCTAACCCTAGATTAGCTCAAG
>JAOTAX010000005.1:35221920-35232036 GCA_025629825.1 Erythroxylum guanchezii | reverse complement strand
TTTTATTATAAAATAAAATATAGTTAAAATTAATAAAAGTGCTTTTTATTTTTATGTTGCCAAACAATCTACTGTATGAAGCTCTTTTAAAAAAGCTTTTTTTTTAATTGACAGCCAAACAGTTAACTGGCTTTTTAAAAAAACTCTTCTCAGAAGAGCTCTACTGATAAAAGCTCTAATGATATAAGCTCATCCAAATAGGCACTAAATTTATTAGAACAGATATAAAACGTAACTCTAACAAACTCCGAAGAATTGTATACGAAGAAGTTATTTGGTTTTATTGATATTTTTTCTTGCGATTTTTTATTTTTTCAAGCATTTTTTTAATATTAATATAGTTACACTTTAATTGCCAAAAATAATTACATATTAAATAAAAGTTAGAAATAAATTTATTTTATAAATTAATTAAGTAAATAATTTTATTTTAATCTTTTATATAAAAATTATTGATAAATATTATTAATAATAAAAAGCATCGGATTTACTCCTATTATTTATTTATTAATATATATATATATATATATATAAAATAAAATAAAATATGCTATTTTTAAATAAATATTTAATATTTTAAAATTTTTCATAAACTTAAATCTATATGTTTAAAGATATTTTAAATTTAACGTATATTTATACATAATTATCAAATCTAAAAATATGTATATTTTTAAAATTATTTAAAATTTAAATTTATTATTAAATAATTAAAATAAATTAGGTATATGAAGAAGTTATTTGTTTTATTGATATTTTTTGTTGCGATTTTTTATTTTTTCAAACAATTTTTAAAATATTAATATAGCTACACTTTAATTACTAAAAATAATTAAATATTAAATAAATGTTAGAAATAAATTAATTTTATGAATTAACTAAGTAAATAATTTTATTTTAATCTTTTATATAAAATTTATTGATAAATATTATTAATAATAAAAAGCATTGGATTTACTCCTATTATTTATTTATTAATATATATTAATTAAAAATAAAATTTATTATTTACAATTAAATATTAAATATTTTAAAATTTTCATAAATTTAAATCTATATGCTTAAAGATATTTTAAATTTAACGTATATTTATACATAATTATCAAATCTAAAAATATGTCTATTTTTAAAATTATTGAAAATTTAAATTAATTATTAAATAATTAAAATAAACTAGGCGTAATTCTTATTGGTAATTAGTATTAAATTATCATATATTAGTTAACAATAAAATTAGATTCATAAACAAAAATCGTACACTCAAGCCAATATTTATATTTTTATGTTATGAAAATAAGAAAAATTAAATAAAAATTCAAACAAATAATTTTTTACTGATTTTAAAAATAAAAATCAAAGCAATGGTTATGACAGATGACGGAGAAGGGTTGACCGTTAAAACTACAGTTGTGAAAACATGCGACCCCAAAGATACAAGAGCTTAATCCGTGGCAAATCTCATGAGGTCGGATGCCACCAGATAATGGAAAATGAAACGCCAAACGGATGCACATGGTTAGAGCAAGTTAACAACCATGAGCAGAAGACCAAAAAGCCCACCGAAACTTGAGTATTGTATATAACAGTACCAACCTTTCGTAATTCGTACCTAATGTTCTTCCTCTTCCTCTGTACAAATATTGATATACATCTCGTAATACAAAAGACTACAATAGTTTGTCAACTGTCAATTGCAATTCTTGGTGATTGCATGGATCCTGCCTGCCCTCGTTGGAGTATTTAATAAGCTCCGACTGATGCTTAGTTGGAAACATAGACGTACTAATGACTATGGAGGCTCAAAGCATACATACGGGGGAAAGTGTTGGCCGGCTTGATCCAAAGCCTAATCTTATAATACTGTCTCCTTTGCGGTAATTAAGTTTAGAATCATTTTTTAAAAAATGGCTTTTAATTTAAGATAGTGTTAAGTATAATCCCCAATTAGAAAAAGTAAGCTTTAGTTATGATATGTGTTATGGTGTGTAAGCTGACTATTAATTTAAAAAAAAGATAAACATTTTGTTATTTAATATTTAAAATCATATTAGTGGAGCAAAAGGCATTTTTAGTTTTGTTATAATCCTTAATATAATACTGCTTATAAATTATTTTAGATTCAGTATAACTTAATTACTCATCTAGGCTTCCTTCCAAAAATAATAACGACTATATAATACTATCATTTGAATGGGAAGGTAGACCTTATTTGGAAAGCAAAATTAAGAGTCCATGACTATATGAAGTATAATTTTAATTAAATAAAGGTCTTAGTTTAATTACGGTGATGTGAGAAACGAAGGGTTGACTTCCATAAAAATTGCACACAGGCGGATATGTGACGTAGAGGAAGGAAGTGGCATTGTATTCTTATCGGTCTAATTTTAATCACTTAATTCAAACTAATAATATTTATTTCTTTTTTATCTATTCCCCCAAAAAACAAAGATAAAATTCATATGATCGTTGACTTTTATAAAGCTTGGAGTATCCCAAATGAACACATAACTCTTGCCAATGCCATGGCCGAGCTGACCTACCATTTCATTTTCTACTCCATTTTCTCCTCCTTAACGGTCCCTGATTGGAGATGAATAACTCCACCAACACCGGCGGGTTTCTGGGTTCCAGCAACATCGGAGGTTTCGGCTATGGCATTGGAGTTTCCATTGGAATCCTCTTGCTAATCACCACCATCACTTTAGCGTCCTATTTCTGCACCAGAACTCAGCAGCAACCATCTTTTTCAACTCGTCGAAGAAGAAGCAACAATTTAACCGACGAAGGGCCACCGGACAACAACGACGTGGTTGTGGAGGTTGGCATAGATGAGGTCACGCTGAAGAGCTACCCCAAGTTGCTTTACTCCGAGGCAAAGCGCCATAAAGGAGACACCACAGCTTCGTGTTGCTCCATATGCTTGGCTGATTACCGGAGCACAGACACTCTCCGACTGTTGCCAGATTGCGGCCACCTCTTCCACCTCAAGTGTGTGGACCCGTGGCTGAGATTGCACCCGACTTGTCCGGTCTGCAGAACATCTCCGATGCCTACACCCCTCTCAACGCCTCTCGCTGAGGTGGTTCCTCTAGCGAGTAGGCAAGTCTGAAAATGATCATTCAACTCAAAAGATGAAGCTGTTGGTTAACATGAAAATTGATATTTCATGGTGCCATTCACATAGCTTCAATATTTGGTGTCGTATTGGATCAGCTCCGGCGAGTGGAGGAGCTCTCTCCAGCGATTCTGTAATTTCTTTTACATTCTTTTAGTCTGTGCAGTTAAAAGAAAACTTCAAGAAGTTTTATGGAATTTACTTACACTGTGATTCAAAGATATATATGTATATGATGTTAGATTCAGAAAGTTATTGTTGGGTTAACTTTGCTTAGTTATCCGTAGAGGCAATAGGCAGTAAATGAAGGTGGAGTTCTTTCTTTTTTCTTCCTAGTAGATGGAGAAGCGGAGTCGTTGCATAGAATTAGAGCTGTAGATCATGAAAGGTCTAATAGACGGGAGAAATGACGAGCTAAGCGTAACAAATTTGATCAAATATGAATATGAATTGGTACATTTGTTGACATTAGAGAAGAAAAGGCTTTAGGTCAATGTAGTAGTCTTAGTTGCCAAAATAACGGGTGAGTCCCCAAATCATCCTTGTTAATCAACTAAGCAAGCAAATTCCAGGTTTTGAAGAGAGATAGGTTGTAACTTGTAAGGAAGTATAATGTATAGCGGCAAATATTTGGTTTGAAAAAAAAAAAAGAAGAAGCTGAAACTCTTTGGTCTGAATTTGCGTACATTTCGAAGAGGTTTTGTGCTAATGTCCGTAGTTTTGGTTACAAAAGTGAAGAGTGAAAAGACACAAGTGCTTAGCAGATATGAGGTCAACCTTCTTTGTATCTATTCGTTTGAAGCAAGGATGGCAATGTCCTGGTTTTTTTTAAATAATTTTTTTAAAATTAAAATTATATAATAACGTAATTTTTTAAATTAGGTCTAGGTGTCAGGATCTTAATTCTGTCTAATATTATAGTGTCTTATTATGTTCTATGAATCTCAGCTATTCATTTATACGGAACCTGCGTAGGACCTGAATAAATGAACGCTGAACCTACATAAATGAATGACTGAAATTTAGGGAACAAAATAAGACACTATAATATTAGACAGAGGATTCCGTCCTAGGTTTGAATTGTCTAGGTCAAGTCTTACTTGAGGCCTAACTCTTCTAAATAAAACGATATTATTTTATTTAAAATAATTGAGTCTCGAGTCAATCTAGACCTGAACCTAATATATAAGTCAGTCCATAAAAAACAACTAAATTTAAGCTCATAAACTAAAACTTGTCATCCCTAATTCAAAGAAAAAGAAAGTTGAAAAATCATTAGAATTAGTTTTTGCCACATTGGATGCCCCAATAATTAATTAATCTTCTCGAGAATTTTTTTGTTTAGCCTCTCTACCGTAATAAAGCCAGAGCTTGTTGATTGAGTGCAAGAAATCCAACCTTTAAAAGAAAGAAAATGAAAACTTTTCTCAACGTCGACATCACTTCAAACGAACCTACTTCAACTAAACTCTGCCTAACTCCTTTGAATATTTCGCAGCGCCAACCAGTAACGATTTGTGAGTAAATATGGTTGATACTACCCTATTCAAAGCTGGACCTTGGATTCTTCCCACTAACTGTGTTTTCTACCATTTTTTATAAGTCGTTTCCCCAATTTCTGCTTTTTTTTTCCTTGTATTATTTGAGTAATACTTAATCTGAAAGTAACAGGAATTCAAGCCGTTATGATATTCTTCCTCAAATAATAGTGTCATTACCCTAGGTATCCGATTTAATGTGCAAATGAAACACTATACATCTCCTTCAATCAATGTTACGAATACTGTATTAAATTTGGTATCGGATTGGGTTCTGGTACGGTACTATACCGGTACCGGTTAATACCGAGTATCGTTTCAGGTAATTTTTTAAATTTATGAAATAATCTCTAACTTTTTTAAAAAATTACAAAATAATCCATTGTCTTATTGTACAGTTGTACTGTATACTTTTAACTCTGTCTTCAAAAATCAAAATAAAAATAATAATCAAAATTTTAATTTAATTTATAAAATTAATTTAATAATTATTAATAAATATAATTAAATTTAAAATATAAATTTTAATTAATAATTAAAAATAAATATAATAAATATTAGTTTATAAATAATAATTTTAAAATTATTGATTTTAAAAAATAGAATATTTTTATTAATACTTTATTAGTAAATATTATACAAAATATTAAAATAAATTTCAATAAAAATAATTTATTTTTAAGTTTTATTTAATTTATAATTATTATTAGTAATAAAATATTTAATTTTATTTTAAAAATTAAAAATTTACAATAATTATAAAAGTTGAAGTAAATAAAATAACTAATTAAAAAACTTTGAAAAAAAGAGGGGGAAGGAGAGGCGGGGCCGGGGGGTGCAAAAAAAGTTCCTTTATATTTTTAAAATTTCTGATATCGGCCGGTATTTGATCGATATTTTAAATACAAGCTGAGACCAATAGTACCATACGAAATCGACCGGTATTTAAACTCGACATAAACAATCCTCCGTTTTGTACCAGTTTTTGTTCGATCTGGTACTTATCGACTGGTATGAAACGGTATCCTAAACCTTCAATGTCCCCGCTCCAAAGTAGCGTCCAACAGACCTACTCCTATAAGCTTGATGCTATCTAATGGATGGAAAGAAATGATGCACAAGTTAAACAACATTTATGGAATGACATATTTTTCTAGTTACAAACAAGTTACAAAAATGAGTCAACGTTAACATTCTACCAAAGGATATAATGATTTTAATACTTATGCTCTAGAATAACTCAGTTAAGAGAATCAATGACTTACCAATCAATAAGTCATTGCATTCACCATTATAGAAGAGTAACGATTTATTTATAAAACTTCAATTCAAACTCAATGAAGATAAAATTTCTAGCAAGATGAGTCACACTAGAATTATACTTAATCAATTGCAATTGCCACCTGAAAAGTGCCAATTTCTTAAACAAAAAAGTGTCATAGATTCCATTCAATTTCATTCAACGTTTGATTTAAAGAACTGCGCTTAGGCCCCCACTCATGAAATGGCTCTGTTAAAATGAATGGTAGAGGGTTCGTAGTTGTTAAGGGACAAATACACAACTCGCTAAACGATTAACCAAATATTAACAATAAAAAAGAACTCTCCTTGTTGCAACAACAGAAATTATATGAGAAGATACTAAACGATAAAACAAACACCAAGATTTAAAGTGAAAAACTCTTCAATGTAGAGGAAAAAATTACGGGACAAATCGATAAATAAATCTACTAAACTCAATAAGGATTTATATAAAAAAATTGATATCGTACCCCCCACAACAACTAATTTTCTTGCAAAGTTTCATGATTTAAATTAAGATTAATATCATAATTAATAATCACTCAAACCGATCCTAAAAACAATCAAACAAGGATAAGAACACAACCCTCTTTGCCCTCTCTCTATTTTTTCTCAGTTTTGGACGTCTTGGCTGCATTCTCTATCTCATTTGTGAAGTAAGGCTCAAATGAGCTATTTATAGGTACTTTTGGCTTGATAGCTGAGTTAGAATTCTAACTGAACTCAATTAGCTAGATCACATCGTATCCTAATTAGATTACATCACATTATCTAATAAGATGACATCTTCTTTTAAATAGGACTCTATCTAATATGATTTATCTACATCACATCTAACAAGATAAGATGTTACATATATTTAGGAATGATACATCCATATCTACAAAGATCTTCACTATCTTTATATTCTTCCTACATGGTCTTTATCGTTTAGAGTTGATATCTATCTACTATGATCTTATCCACTGTCTACGATCACCGAAAGTCTCAAAATAGATCTGGAAATTTAACAATCTCCTCCTCCAACTCAAATACGAGGAAAAACACATTATTCTTTATCATCTACTTGAGATACATCCCAGCAAGCTTATAACAGAGCTGGTGCTTATTTCTAGGAACCACTTTAGTTAGCATATTAACACCATTCAAATATGTATGAACCTTCTTCGACATTAATTGTTTCTCTTCTATCATGAACCTTAACCAATGATATCTGAATTTTTCACAAAATGCAACCCTTGCACATTATTAGGCTTCTCTTCAGCAGTAAGTAACAGATACTCAGGATTTGGATACCTTCTAGAAGGTATTTTCTCCCTTGTCAACCTTCGAAGTTGTGCTTTATCGGTTGTTATATCTCAATGCTCGCCCAACTCATTATCCTCATTGAATTCATCTCCGATATTGTTTGGATGTGGTTTATATAGCTCATCACTATCATATTGTATTTGATCAATACCAATGTGTACTTGGTCACATACTTCATCTTCTTCACCTATAAACTGCTCAATAGTCAAAGGAATTGGTAAAGAGTTAATTATGCCATCTAATGAGCTGCAGTGTGATGATTTATCTTCAATTAAAATATCAACAACTCTCTCGTACTTCTGAAACACCACATCTTGGCACCTAACGACCTTTTGCTTCTTTAGTTAAAAAGTCTGAAGCCAAAGTGATCACCACCATATCCAACAAATATGCAAGGTATCAACTTTGAGTCAATCTTCTTTCTTTGATGCTTGGGTACGTATCTAAATATGTTGTAGCCAAAAACTTCCAAATGATGATATGTGGGATCCTTGCTCGTCCACGCTCTCTCTCGAATCTCAAAATCTAACGAAACCGAGGGAGCTCAATTTATTAAGTAAACGACTGTTCAGATTGCTTCTTCCCAAAATATCTTTGACAATATAGACATTATGAGTATAAAACGAATCTTCTCCATAATAGTGTTGTTCATCCTTTCAGTAACTTTATTATGATATGGAGTCCCTGCTTTGATTTTTTCATATTTGATGTCATGCAATCTATAGAATTCTTTAAACACTTTAGAAGTATACTCCCCCTGTTGTCTATTCATGGGCACTTCAGCTTTCTCTTAGCTCCCCTTTCTACCATAATATGAAACTTTTTGAAAGTTTTAAAAAATAGACTCTTAGAGTTCAATGTGTACAAGCAAGTCTTCCTTAAAGCATCATCAATGAATGTAATAAAATATATGTTACCTCATAGTAACTCCTCCTCAATAGGACCACAAACATCTGAATGCACCAACTCCAATAACTCTAACTTCCTTGGAGATCTTCTCTTGAAAGAGATTCTATGCTACTTTCTAGCCAAACAATGACCGCAAGGATTAAGTGGGTGTGAGTTTTTAATTGGGATAAGGGATTTTTCAACCAACAACATTAATTCCTTCTTACTCATATATCCCAATCATCGATGCCACAAATTTGGCGAAGTTTTCTCTTCGGCTGTGTATACTTCTTCACCACCACACACCTTTAAATTTGTCTTGTACAGCAAGCAATATAACTCTCCTCGAGCAACCGTCATTGCATCTTTAGATGGTTTCCACTTCCTATCCACGAAAATGTGCTTAAATCATTATAATCTAACACATTCACTAATAATAGATGCAGTCTTGGATTGGGGTTATGTTGTACATCTCTCAAGGTCAGTAAGCATTTGACGTTTGTCTGAACTCAAATATCACTATATCGATAATTTTAACGAAACTTTGATTTCACACATTTACACTCTCGAAATCTCCGCTCTTGTAGCTTGAGAAGTACTCCTTCTTTGAAACATAATGATATGATGCTCTTGTGTCGATCAACCATTCAAAACCAACATTACTGACATTGAAGCATTCACCAGTTATAGAAACTAGGGACACCCGATCATCCATGCTTGAAGCAGTTGCATTTGTACTTTTATCATCATTATCATTTTGATGAGTTTTTTTTTTTTCTGATCCTCTTCCACTTATAACAAAACCTCTTAATGTGTCCTGGCTTATCGTAATAGTGACATGTCTTCACGCCTTTGTCTCCTTTGGATATGGAACTATTTTTAGACTTGCCAGTACCATTGAGACCCTTACTCTTGTTCCTTCCCCTGCTTTATGTCACAAAAGCTTTCACATTTTCAGTTCCAATCTCCTTTCTTCTGATTTCTTCATTAAATATACTATCTTTGTTTACTTCCAAAAAGAGCATACCTTCAAGAGTTGAGTTGTTAATTGTCACCACTAGCGTTTCTTAAATATCCAGTAATTAACTTAATAGGAACATAACTTAAAGCTCATCATCAAGAATGAACTTTATGGTTGTAAGTTTGTTGATTATGTCTTGTAAATCATTTATATGCTCTAAAACTGGTTTTCCAGTCTTCAACTTCAAATTCATAAGCCTCTTAATCAGAGAGGCCTTGTTATGAGCAGTCTTCCTTTCATACAGACCTTTTAGCTTCTTTCATAGCTCAAAATGATCTGTTTCTTAAGTCACATCGTTGAATATACTGATATCAATCCATTGTCTAATAGAGCCTAGAGTTTTCTGCTTCGTCTTTTCCTATTCTCTATTTGACATCTTTTCAGGTTTTGAAAGAACATCATCCTTCACACCTTTGTCTACATTAATAGGATCAAAGATATCCTCATAATACATAAGATTCTCCATCATAGGCCTCCATATCGAGTTATTTGGTGACATTAACTTGACTACAAAGCTATTTCTACCTTCTATTATGATGACTCTGATACAACTTGTTAAGAGAGAAATATACAACTCTCTAAACAATCAACTAAATATTAACAGTAACAAAGAACTCTCTTTGTTACAGCAACAGAAACAATATAAGAAGAAACTAAACGATGAAAAAAATACCAAGATTAATGTGAAAAACCCTCCAATGTTGTAGCGCCCCCTTACCGCAGGGTACACACCGGGACACCCGCAGGTCATTCCGGTACATATCCTACAATAAGGGTGAGCTACAAACAATCACTACAAACACTTCATATGGCATCATAAAAAAAACATCAATATAAAATCAAGTCACAATGTTTTTTGAAACCAATTTTTTTTCCTCATTTCATTTCATCAAAATCAGAAGTTTATACACTTGTCATCTTTTACTGTCTGTACATCAGTCCAA
>JAOTAX010000005.1:35200924-35221820 GCA_025629825.1 Erythroxylum guanchezii | reverse complement strand
GGTTTTGTATAAAGAAGAAGGAATGAATGAAAAAAAAATTATATCGGGATTTTTCGGATTAGTCTTAGGGTTTCCAACGCGTCTCGCTTCGTTTCTCGATCAATCTTCGTTACCGGATGTCGGACATTCGTTTTGTCGATTCGATTCGGTTTGTATTCCGATTTGCGACTTTCTGCACTTTGTTTCGCTTTTCGTTTTTCGTCTTTTCGGGTTGGGGTCCGACTTCGAGATCGGGTCCCAACACCATGACTCTTAATGATTTGCAAGCCTCATTAAATTCCCATGAAATGCAAATGAATGAAAGATCACCAAAGACAACAGAGCAAGTTCTAAAAGCCCAAGTAAATTTGAGAAATGAGAAGGAAAATGTAATAGGCAAAGCAGAGCATACTCAAAGAAGTTCAAATTTCAGAGGCAGAGGAGGCAAAAATTTCATAACCAATTATAGACTTGGAGTAAGAGAGAGTGAAACTCCTAAGGAAAAATCCAATATTTAATGTTACAAATGCAAAAAGTTTGGTCACTATCAATCTGAGTGCAAGTCACATATTTAGTGCCATAACTGCAAAAAATATGGTGACCATAATAAAGAATCCCGTGCTTGAAGACAAGAACATAAAGATAATCGAGTTGGATTCATTGAGAATAATAACCCAGAGACCTTATTGATGGCTGCTCATGAAACTAATAATAGTGACAACTATCAATGTTTATTAGATTCAAAAGCAATCACTTAAGTGAAAACAAGGAAGTTTTTTTTGAATTAGATTAATCCTTTCATTCTTCAATAAAGCTTGTCGATAACTACTAGGTTCCAGTTTTGGGAAGAGGAAATATTGCTATAAAATTGAAGAATAAGTCTATAAAGTATATTTCTGATGTGTATTATGCTCCTCCTCTTTTCCATAATCTATTAAGCTTTGGACAACTATTAGAAAAGGGTTATGATTTATACTTCAATAAAGATGGATTCACCGTGAGTGATATAAGAAAGGGCATGATTCTAAAGATGAAAATGACATTCAGCCATCTATTTCCAACATATCTTAATTACGGTAATACTTCTTGTTGTAATACTATGACTATCAATGATAATTAGCTATGGAATATACGACTTGGGCACTTAAATTTTGGAAGCATTAAGTTTCTTGCAAATAAAGAGTGGGTTTTATGCTTGCCAAAAGTTCTTGACCAGATTTGTGAGTCATGTGTAATGGGAAAAAAAAACATGGAGATCAATTTCCTACAAAGTAGGCATGGAGAGCCAAACGTCCATTATAGCTCGTGCATTCAACTCTATATTACATGGAGGTTCCATCAAATGGAGGTAATAAATACTTTGTTACATTTATTGATGATTATAGTAGAAAGGCATGGGTTTATTTTTGAAACATAAATTTGAGGCATATGAAGTACTTAAGAATTTCGTAATGTATATTGAAAAACAAAGTGGTTATTCTATCAAAACTTTGAGAATGGATAGAGGCACATAATATAATTTTTGTGATGATTTCTTAAGAAAGCATGGAATTAAGCATCAGTTAACAGCTAGGTACACTCCTCAACAAAATGAAGTGACAGAAAGGAAAAATAGAATTGTCATGGATATAGTGAGAAGCATGTTATTTTGTAAGAAGTTACTTAAAAGTTTATGGGTAGAAGTCATGATTTGTGCGATCTGTATTTTGAATAGGTGTCTTGTTAAAAGTGTTTGTGATAAATCTCCACAACAAGCATGGAGTGGAAAAAAACTTATAAGGGTGTTTGGTTGCATAGCATATTCACATATGCTTGATGAGTTGAGAAAGAAGTAGATGATAAGGCTAAAAAATGTATATTTTTTGGTTACAGCATAGAAACAAAAGGTTATGAGCTTTATAATCCAAAGACTCAAAAAGTGATCATCAGTCGAAATGTTACTTTTGAAGAAGATGGAGTATGGGACTAATAATAAAAATAAAAGAAATCATTATCAATACCCGTGTTCATAAACAATGAATTGGAAATGACTAATCAAACATGGAAAAAAGGAAAAACAAAATTAACATGGATATGGTGAAATGCAAATTATTTTATAAGAAGTTACCTAAAAGTTTCTGGGTAGAGGTCGTGGCTTGTTCGATCTATATTTTGAATAGGTGTCCTGTTAAAGGTGTTTGTGATAAAACTCCACAAGAAGCATAGAGTGGATGAAATCCTAACCTTAGTCATATGAGGTCTTTGGTTGCATAGCATATTCACGCATGCCTGATGAGTTTAGAAAGAAGCTAGATGACAAGGCAAAAAATTGTATATTTCTTGGTTACAGCATGGAAACAAAAGGATATAAGCTTTATAATCCAAAGACTCAAAAAGTGAACATTAGTCAAGATGTTACTTTTGAAGAAGGTGGAGTATGAGATTAGTCAGAAAAAGAAAAGAAATCATTGTCAGTACCCGTGTTCATAAACAATAAATTAGAAACGACTAATTAAACATGGCAAACAGGAAAAACAAAATTATCATGGATATGGTGAGAAGCATAATATTTTGTAAGAAGTTACCTAAAAGTTTCGGGGCAGAGGTCGTGCCTTGTACAGTATATATTTTTAATAGGTGTTATGTTAAAAGTGTTTATGATAAAACTCCACAAGAAGCATGGAGTGGATGAAAGTCTAACCTTAGTCATATGAGGGTGTTTGGCTGCATAGCATATTCACATATGCCTGATGAGTTGAGAAAGTTGCTAGATGATAAGGTAGAAAAATGTATATTTCTTAGTTACAGCATGGAAGCAAAAGGTTATAAGCTTTATAATCCAAAGACTCAAAAAGTAATCATTAGTCGAGATGTTACTTTTAAAGAAGATGGAGTATGGGATTAGTCAGAAAAAGAAAAGAAATCATTGCCAGTACCGGTGATCATAAACAATGAACTAGAAATGACTAATCAAACTGAAGAGTTATCTTCACCATCAGCTCCTAAAGAGCCAACTCATATTGATCCCAAAGTGTCATCTCCTCTTACTTCACCTTCACTTAAGCGCTCACAATGAGAATGCCATCCACCCACTTATTTGAAAGATTATCAAGTAGGTAATGATGATGAAGTTGTAGCCCATTATTCTTTATTTGCAAAATGTGATCTAGTAATGATCGAGGAAGCAGTGAATGATGGTCTTTGGATTAAAGCAAAGGGTGAAAAAAATATATGCCATAAAAAAGAATAAAACATGGGAGTTAACCACTTTACCAAAAGGAAAGAAACCTATTGGTGTCAAAAGGGTATACAAGATAAAGTACAAGCCTAATGGAGAAACGCCTTAAAGCATGATTAGCTACAAAAAGATATGAGAAAAAGTCATGTATTGATTATTCTAAAGTATTTGCACCTGTTGCCAGATTGGATACTATACGTTTAATCATTTCACTTACTGCTTAAAGTAAATAGAATATTTATCAAATGGATGTCAAATCAACTTTTTTGAATGGTGTACTTGAAGAAGAAGTATACATTGAGCAACTAGCAGGTTATGTAAAGCAAGGAGAAGAAGATAAGGTTTATTGGCTAAAGAAGGCATTGTATGGTCTTAAACAAGCACCAAGGGCATGGTATACTACTATTGATAATTATTTCATTGAACATGGTTTTCGTAAGTGTCCATATGCACATACTTTGTATATCAAGATCAATAAGGAAGGAAACATTGTTATAGTTTGTCTCTAAATAGATTATTTGATCTTTACTACTAATAATTCAAGATTGTTGTCAGAATTTAAGAAGGATATGGTTGCTCACTTTGAGATGACAGATATGGGATTAATGTCATACTTTCTTGGAATCAAGATAAAGAAAACAAATGAAGACATATTTATTTCACAATGGAAAATATGCAAAAGATATTTTAAATAAATTCTAGATGGATGTGTGTAAGCCAATTTTAACACCAGTTGAAGAAATGTTAAAGCTTGCGAAAGATGGCAGTGGTGATTTAGTTGATGCAACAAACTTTAGAAGACTTATTGGAAGTCTAAGGTACCTAACTGCAGCTAGGCCAGATATTGTTTAAAAAGTGGGAATTATGAGTAGATTTATGGATTCACCACAACAATCTCATTGGTAAGCCACAAAATGAATTTTAAAATATATTAAAGGTACGATTCATGATGACATATTTTATTCAAACAATAAAAATATACGATTAGTTGGGTATACATCTAGTGATTGGGATGGTGACATTGAAAAGAGAGAAAACACTTTAGGTTATGTTTTTCATCTTGGTTTTGGAGCATTTTCCTGTTCTTCAAAGAAACAAGTAGTTGCTCTTTTAACTGCAGAAGCAAAGTATATAGCAGTAACAAATTGTTCTACTTAAGTGATTTGGCTACGGATGATGCTTAGCGAATTATAGCACCAACAAGATGATCCAATGACAATCTACTACGATAACAAATCGGCAATCACCTTAACAAAGAATCCAGTATTCCATAGTCGAAGTAAGCATACTGACATTAAACATCACTACATTCAAGATTTGGTTAAAGATAAAGAAATTACAGTTGAGTATGTGCACCTTAAGATCAAATAGTTGATATTTTCATGAAGCCCTTAAAAGCTGAGCTATTTTACAAGTTGAAGAACATACTTAGGATGATTACACCAAGTTTAAGGGAGAATGTTAGAAACTAAACTTGGTTTCAATACATGTTTATAGATTATGAGTTGTAAAGTGTTGTATTTGACTTGGTTAAAATACCAAGTCAAATTGTCTTTGAACTCCTTTGGATAGTTTAATTGAAGTTGACATTATAGTCAGTTATTACTGACTTTGCTTCTTTACAAATATGGTCATTTGGCCATTGCATCCATTATACAAAAACTCAAAAAACAAAGTGAGTGAAAAAAGGTGTGAAAGCTTTGTAAGGTGTCCAACTCCAATGAATTGTATAGTGTAAAGTATTAATAAAATTTTGAGTGTGCACAAAGGATAGCTTGATCTTTAAAGCAACTTTCATTATTACAATCTATAATATATGAAGGGAGCGAAATAGAAGAATTTACAAGAAAGTGCACACTAATCCTTATCATCTTGCAAAATCCATCTTCAATGAGACACGCAGTCTCGTTCTAGCCAGAGATGTAAATAACTACTTATCTGATAACCTAAAAGTTCATTAGCGGTTGTAATTTAGTTGTAGTTTCTATTCCGCTTTTGTACCAGCAGTTTGTCATTGTAATTAGGTTCTTTTGGACTTTTGTTCAATAGCTCTCACTATAATGTTGTGTATAGTTTTCAATATACTTAACACAAAAAAAATTTGGGTGTGTATTTTATTAACTAGTTTATTTTTAAGCAACTATAATTGCCAACATTGTATCACACATATATTGCGCCAATTTCAATGAACATTTGTTTTGAACCAAGAGTCTACTTCCCTTGCAGATGGCAGAAGAAAATAAAGAGTCGACACATGACTAAGAAGAAGATAATGAGATGACAACGATAACATAAAGTTGAAAACAACGATGAGATGGCAATTGATGATTGGAGCATAAATTGGCGACAGGCGACACAAAGCAAAAGACCAGCAACGAGATGGCAATTGGTGAATGGAAACAGCGGCACAAAACAGAATGGATGAAATTAGTAACACGACGCGACGGACTAGGGGATGGCAACACAAAGCAAAACAAGGTTTGTGTTAGAGATGGGAGAATCTTTTATTGTTTTATATTAATAGGTCACGTATCAAATGAGTCTGTTAATGTCAACAATAAATTTTTGAAATAAACTAAAAATTAAAATATTTTTTTTATTATTTTTAATAACTCTAATTAATATTATAAAATTGGAAAAAAATATTAAATTTTTTTATAATTAGTCATTAATTAAAAGGATAATAACAATTCAACGCTTTCGCTAGCTAACGTTCCCTGCTGCAACTGCCATTCCTTGTTTCGTCCCTTCCACGCTGGCCCCGATAGCATGCACCCACTCCCACGCTGTCAGACGAATCACAGTCGTCAAATCGTATCAATCCGTTTTTGTTGTACGATCAAGACAACAGCCACAGATTAACATGACCTCATTCTCGAACTCTATTCTTAATATAAACCCTCATCTCTACTCCCAATCCTTTCAATCAGATCTCTCTGGCTATAATTATCATCTTCAAACCCTAGATCAGTGTTGTAATCAATGGCCATGATTCGCTGTCAGCTGCTTGCCCCTCTGCTTCTGTTTGTTCTTTTGATTGCGCCGTTCATCGTTGCCGTTGATATCAAGTACTGTGGTCCGTCTCTTCGATTCCTTACCATCATTTTAAAGTTTGTTCTTTTCGTTTTATGTCTTATGTTTGTTTCAATTTTGACCTTTTTCTATTGACCAATTGGTTGATTTAGATAAGAAAGCAGAATACGACGTGAAGGTTAACGGAGTGGAAATAACGCCGTACCCGATAGCCAGAGGCGAGCCGGCAACCTTCAGCATCTCCGCCAACACCGGTATGAATAAATCATATAAAGTTTAGAGTTTTTCGTTTCTACAGTCTTTCTTTTGTTATTGAAAGTGAATATACGAGTGTGGGCTTGAAAATAGTGGGATTTTGATGTTCGTTGACTAGATAAATCAATCTCTGGAGGAAAACTGCAGATTGAGGTTGCATATTTCGGGTGGCACATCCATACCGAGACCCATAACCTCTGTGATGAGACATCATGTCCTGTCACCACTGGCGACTTCGTTGTGGCTCACTCTCAAGTTTTACCTGGATTCACCCCACCAGTAAGTAAACAGAGTTTGCATACTTAATTATAAAGCTGAACTTGAGTCCCCGACGCAGGATTATTGAATTGAACCTTGTTGGGAAATTCTGATTCGTGAAATATGACTTACTTTGCTTGAGTTGTTAGCTATGCAAAATTTATTGTCAGATTTTAGATTTCTGTTGATGACTTACATGGGGTTGGTTCAATTTTATAAATGTTGCTTTTATTGGATGCTTACAAACTGAGTACTCTAGAAGAGCTTCATTGAGCCAATCATACATTTTTTAAAATAGAACTAAAATCTTCCAGACACTTATAGTTAGCCCACAAATGATTTACGTGCTTATGAGAGCATCATGCAAAAAAGAAAAAAATTGATTAATTTCTCTGGGGAATTTCGATTCTAGACTTTGTTGAGCCTGGGTATTGCCTGGCAATTCTAAGCGATAAACTTTGTAAAGATGTTGTGTATGTTATGCTAGAGGACATTTTAATATGTTGGCTGTTAAATTAAGTGAAATGCTTACTTGAGATAGGGTTGTGACTTTCATATTTCAAGTTGTGAATTGTTCAAGTATTTCTTTACAATTACTTTCTTTCAGTTTTCTTTAAAAGATAATATAAATGCTGTCTTTCGACGTTGGCACGTATCTTTAACTTCTTGCAGAATGACAGAATTTTCTTTGGTTTATAAGCAGTGGAAGTGCCACTGTCATTTAAAACAAAAATTATGACCAAATGTAGAAGTGTCTTTTTGTTTGCAATAAACAGATTTGACAAATTACTGATTGATCATGATTGCACTGTATGCATTCTTGTATTTTGTTCTCAACACTTGTCATCTTTCTGAGTTATTCACTAATCAATGGCCATAAAATTTCTGAGGCACTTTGCCAGTTTTATTATGATAACCTGTTCTTAACCCTTTGTTGAAGTTGGGCTCTTAATTTTTTAGAATGATGAAATATTTTCCTGACACACTGTTTGGCCGCTTTTCTATTATTTCTAAGACATGCCCCCAGACCTTCCCTTTTATAAATTTAGTCGTTATGAAATGCAGAGGCCATAAGGCAGAGGAAGAAAGAATGATGAAATGCTACTGCAAGTTTTACCGACAACTTTTATGTATCCGTCTATCTATATGTTAATAATGTCACAATAATTGCTTACTGGTGGATTTGGAATACGTCTACTTAGATCCTAAGTATACTTCAATCCGGTTATTTAGCATATTCGATGTTGTCACTGCTTGTTTTCTCTAGGCATTTTCATGTAACTTTTCATGGATGGCAAGTGCTGATATTTGTTCTTTGAGCAAATTAAAACCGTTTTGCACTTATTTTGTGTCAATTTACGCTTTTGACAATCACTGTAATCTGCAGGGTTCATACGCTCTCACAATGAAGATGTTTGATGGGGACAAACACCAATTAACTTGCATTTCCTTTGACTTTGACATCGGATTCGCATCATTTGTTGCCGAAAGTTGAGTGCTTTGAAGCTTTCTCCATTAGCTTGTACCTTCCAGCTACTTCAACTTCTTTATTGTGTATGTATGTTGTAATTTAAAAGATATACTTCTTCATAAAAGGACCTTACCTACATCTTCGAGGAATGACGATCGACGAAAGTCAATCTTGTTCTGTGTTTAGTTATTATGGTTCTTATGTTTGCACAGTTGTTTTCAGCGTTTTGTTTGTTTATGGTAATGCTGTTCTAATAGAGCTGAATTCGGAAGTAAGCCGCTCTCCTTGGAGGTAAAACGGACGGAATATTGTAAAAGAACATAAAATGATCAAATGGCAAAGTGGAAAGTAGTTACATGTTACAAGTACACTGACTTAATTTCGGTTGGATTGCTTTACGGTTCAAATGCAATTACTACGGAGAAAAAGTAGGATGGAATGTGGATTTCGTTTCATTGTAGAAGAAATTTTGTGATGACGTCACTATCTCACAATCGAAAGTGCTTCTCTGAAAATAATTTCAATGTAAATGATCGTTGATAACAGCGCTACCTTGTTATATTATCATTTTTCGTACACTGGACAGAATAGCTTCAGAGCGGGTATGCGTGACAGTAGCCAATACATATTCGGTAGAGACTAGTTCGTTTAGTAATTATTATTTTTTAAGTAAACATTATAAGTTTCTCAGTTACTAGACTGTGGAGATGACTAGCTTTAAATTATTGAAGCCTTGGAATCGGCTTTTCAATTCATTTGAGTGATTAGCGGCTGCACAATTGCTATAAAGGTGGTGCAACATATGGTGGTTGCTTAGAAGATCCATTTGTTAGACAATGAAAAGGTAAGGGAAAGTTCAAATTGTACAAAGCTGTTTTTCCATGCTATCGAAGCATGAGCTTGGGCACACCTTTGTCTACTTTGAGTGCAATTCTGGTCCTTGTAGAGTTGTTTTTTGTTGATAATTCTATGCAACCAATCAAAATAAGCCACTTTAAGGTGACAAGGCATAATCAAGGGTGTCTTAATCAAATGAGCGAGCACCACCCTTTCTAACTTTCGTTTGGTCATGCTCTTCATATCATAACGAGGTCCCAATTGTAGATAAAAGGGTTCGGTCCACTACAGTGGAAAAGGGACTCCGGGGACACCTTCCTGCCCCCACAGCCTGTGCAGTGATCAATTAGCAACTTTTAAAAGCAACAACGTGCAGCCTTTGTAGTTTCTCTATTCTCAACATTGCAAACCAAAAGAGAAGCATCTTCAGCCTTTTGTACCCTATTGTTCTCCGCAGGTCAATTCAACTCACCAAACCAAATTTTCCTTCAACTCATCCATTTGATCATACTCCCTTCAATTCTGCTAGCAGGCAAATAGTAAGAGATGAAATCAGTGAAGGGGAGACTACTAAGGAAATTAAAGTTCACTCCCAGCAAAAACACACTGAAACAAGGTCTGGTTTCTCATCTGAACATCACAGAGAAGTTTTCCGGTCAGAACCTGCACCTTCCATCACTTTACATACAAGTTGATCACAAGAAAGGCAATCTTCATGAAGTTGCTGCTGGAAATACTAGTTTATCTCACCATATTAGAGACTTAAAAGATGAAGAATTGGACTTGGAACTTCATGTTTGTGATGAGTTGAACACTGCATCCTACTTAGAGGTAAACGATAAAGTGCCTGCCATTGATAATTCTGAGAGTTTAGGAACAGCAGAGATCACTGCAGAGTATTCCTCGATAAATGAAGCAGAGGTAAGTGAAGAATGCCCATCCCTTTCCGATTTTGAAGAGAAATGTCCACCTGGAGGAACTGACTCAGTCATTTTTTACTCAACAAGCTTGAGAAGCATAAGAAAGACATTTGAGGATTGTCATACTATTAGATTTTTATTGGAAAGTTTCAAGGTGAGGTTCTTGGAGAGGGATGTTTCGATACACCTTGAATTCAGGGATGAACTCTGGAGATTGTTGGGTGGTAGAGTGATTCCTCCAAGGCTTTTTATCAGGGGAAGAGACATAGGAGGAGCTGATGAAGTTGTCAGCTTACACGAGCAAGGAAAGCTGAAGAAGCTGTTGGAAGGCATCCCATTAAGCCTATCTAGTTCCCCTTGTACTGGATGTGGCAACCTTCGTTTTGTAGTATGCTCTGATTGTAATGGCAGTCGTAAAATCTACACAGATATGGTTGGCGAGGAGATGCAAATTAGATGCCCTGAGTGTAACGAAAATGGATTGGTTAAATGTCCCATCTGCAGCTAGAAAAATTCAAGATATATCTACCGCTGCCTTTTAGGATATTCGTGTATGTCTTACCTAACTTCGGTGTCCATTTTAACTTCAGTTGATTTTTCTCACTTGATGTTGTGTACTTAGTAATGGGATTCGATAGGTATGTCTGCCTGAGGACAGTTAAAATGTACATCGAATAACACTAGTTGTTCTGCAGTAGTGAAGTGCTCCTTCGAACACTTCAAATATGTATTCTCTGTATCCTGTAAATTAAGCTCATTTGCCACTTACAGCCCCTATGATTTTGTTATTGAAAGATTTGAAGTTAGTAGTCT
Source organism: Erythroxylum guanchezii (assembly GCA_025629825.1). Lineage (NCBI taxonomy): Eukaryota > Viridiplantae > Streptophyta > Magnoliopsida > Malpighiales > Erythroxylaceae > Erythroxylum > Erythroxylum guanchezii. The sequence continues at coordinate 35,211,037 of JAOTAX010000005.1, read as the reverse complement.
AGTTCTTGTTTTCCAGGATCCTGCAGATAATTAATGAACATTGATTAGTGTATTATTAAGTAACGTGATTATCGTAAAGCATCATGGTGTTATAGGAACGAACTTTTAATTATTTCTGACAGGAATATTAAGAACCAGTTGAACTATCTACGTATAGAAGTTCGCTTTCCTCCTCCAACTCCTCTTTATTGAGCTTTGAAAAATAATTTGCAAGGTGTGGCCCCTGTAATGGAAAATGGATTTGTTTGCTTGTTCCTCTTCTGCTTCTTTTGGGCATTTCTTGTGCACATTGTAGAATGGTGTTATTCCTGAGTAGTTGCAAATGCACCTCAAGAATATATTGCAAAGTTCATTTAGGACATGTGGAGCCTCTTGAACTCGAACACAAATCATTGTGAAGACAAGTATGGAATAATGAGCTGGGAACATGCACATGGCTCTCCTTAATTTTAGAAGGTAAAGTCCTGGTTTGTATTAAAAAAAGTTATACTGCAATAAAGCAAAGGTGTGAACTCATCATGAAGCATCCACGCCAGAGGCCTTCTCTAGAAGTTTATGACAGCTTTCTTGCCTGCTACATTAGAATTTAGAACAACGAGATGCTTCATATCTTCTTCTGTTAGGCTATGAATACGAGACCACGTGATTCATTTAGAACAAGTACTTAGATTCCACTCTTTGATCTGAATTCAACAGTTTGCGTTACTTATTGAAGAGGAAATCCATCCATTTGCATCAAGAACATAGCGTAAGAAAATTATATCAAGGGTGTGGCAGAACGAGATAAGGAATTATACTTTTTTCTGGAAACGAAGAGGAAAATGAAAATGGTTGGACCTAATTCAGACAATACATCCCCATAACCAAGAAGTGAAGCTAATGATACTTGTGCTTGCATCAAGATTAAGATTAAGCTTAAGCTTAAGAGAGCTAGTGGCAAGTTTTTTATTCTCTTCTTCTTCAAGAAAAGGCCCTTTGATTGAAAGTGGCGTCATAATCATGTGCAAGTGCAATTGGGCATGCTAGAGCTGTATTTATATTCTAAAAGTGGAGTTCTCCTTCTCCATTCAGGGAAGCATCTTTTTCTCACCAGTAGGCCAACACAAACTGTACAGGCTGAAACAACCTACACTCTCAACACACATGCATATTAGACCAAACCTTGTGCGGTGTGTCTGCATGTAAACATGTCTAGGAGACTTCCAACGTGAATCAAACAAAATTTTTAGAAAATTTTCTGGTAGAACAAGCTCAATAAATAATCGTAGAACTAAAAGGCCAACCTCATTCAGGTGTTTAAATTCAACAGGCATGTGTTTAATTTCATCTTTTTTTTGTTTTCAAATTTAGTGGAAAAATCTATTTAATTTGTATTTTAGTTTTGGTTTTTTTTTCGGTTTTTAAAATTTTTGAAAATAAGAAAAAACTGGTTTTATTTTCTGTTTATTATTTTTTCATAATATGATTACTATCATCTAAATATATATTATTTAATTATTTAATATATTAATTATTATCAAAAATTATGAACCATTTAATTTAATATTACATTTAATAAATTAAATTATGAATAGTTGAACTTTATTTGATAATTTATTTAATTTTTGTAATAATTATTTAAAATTAGTTTAATAATTATTAATAAATATAATCAAATTTATAAATTTTGAATAAAATTTTGATTTAATAATTAAAATATATTAAAATTTGTATTGATAATTTATAATAACACCCAGTAGAAATCCTGCATCCACACGGGGTGTGAAGAGGTCTAGTATTACACAGCCTTATTCCTAACTAGTAAAGAGGTGGTTTCAAAAATTTTATTGATAATTTATCTTCAAAAAATATTATATAAGAAATTAAATAAATTTAATTTATTCAAAATTTATCTAATATGTAATATTATCAGTAATAAAAATATAATTATATTAACATTAATAACCAAACAAAATTCTATTTTTATTTGAAAAAAATTTCAGAAATGTTGTTCTATGTCGACGTTTTTATTTTTCTATAACGTCAGGCTTCCTCACTGTCATCGCCGGCTTCACTTCATACCATAAAATAAACAAAGCAAATCGACAGAAAGTAACAGTTCTAATTCAATATGCAGAGCATGAAGAGGATGACATCAAAATGGAAAACTCCACAATCCTCACGTAAAGATCGTGCGCAAAAGGAAAGCTCCATTTTTCAAAACACGTCTTTCGTTCCTTCAGAGGGGATTCATGGGCAAACTCTTGTTTGGTGATTTAAGCTGGACCGCCCATGTTATGATATCCAGGAATGTGACATAGCCATGGCTTAGTCAAACAAATAAATCAAACGGTGCTTATGACAATTACAGGGGAATATCCTCTCTATTCATCGAAATAGAAAATCAAGAATGGAAGGTTTAGTTATGAACGTGCAGTGTGTGGTAGGTACTTTATTGTATTCTTTAATGGAGCCTTACGGTTCACTGCATGTTATAATATACATTGTATAGGAACAAGGAAGCATACGGGGAACCTTGGTGGGAAATTATCCTAAAGAAAAGGAACATGCATTTCTAAGAATCCTTGCCACGCCCTTCAAGACCTGCTTTCAAAAGTTCTCTTTACAGCTTTTATCAGCACGGATCAGGGAGAGGAAATATACGTTCCAATCAAAATATGCCTTGTAAGATAAAATCTCGTAACTTGTTTATTGCAAGAAATTCAGATTCTCACTTCAAAATCCATTGGCAATGGTTGTTTCCATCACTAGCATTAAAAAGTTCGGTTCCTGTTTTTCCGCATCCGAAGTGTGCAGAAGATACACTACTAAAGGAAAAAAGAGAACCGATGGTACCGTCGAAGTGATGCAGTTGAAATTTGAAAGTACTTGACAATAACCTTTTTCTTAAACAGGGAAAAGTTTTATCCTTAGATGACTCACTTGGTCACCAACATCAGCAAGAAGACCGAACGTACAAACATTAGAGAGGCGCCAAAGATTTAGCACCACTGGAAGACCAGACTAGCAGAAACACAACTCTTTAGCTTTTTCATACTCCTCCAAAAAGTTAAAATAAGTTCCCATCCTTTATCCACAACATTAGAGAAATCAAGTTAGACTAATCACACATCCTAAGATTTACATTAAAATCTCTAAACAGCAACCTCTGCTGCTACAACATCAGTATCGTAAGCTGGATTTGCCATCATTTCTGCTGCATGAATTTGAGCTACAGGTTGTTCCAAGTATTGCGTGTAATGGAACTCGATCTGTAACCTGTGATGAAGAGGTGTTGACGCCATTAAACCCTTCCTGATGTCTGCTTGCAGTTCCCTAATAGGTATTGCAGCCAAGAAGTTCTTAATGTACTCCTTCCAGGAGTCTTTTCCCCGGCATAAGACCTCCCCTTCATCCTTCATTTGTTGCTCACAATTGGTTACTACTGCCCCTGACACAGAGGTCTCCTTTGAGTCAACCTGCTGGTTCTCCATGGACAAAACCTGATGATCACCCATTGGTCCTTCATTGGAGGAAAGGGTAGCATTTGGTAATTTGTGGATAACGGTATTGCAGTCAAATTTCAAAATGTATGCCTGATCACATCCCTCGTAGAGTCTCTCTCCTAATGTATCAATGATGTAATAAGCTTCTGGTTCAACCTTCAGAATAAAGAAATGGTCGTTCCAACTCACAATATAAACACGCGCTTCACCACTACTTCCAAATTCTGAACGAGTGATCTCATCCCAAATGTTATCAAAGGACATGGCACCATGCAAAAAGTCAAATCTTCCCTCGTCCATTCCATCAGGATGAAAAAAGCCAATAAAAGATTTGCCAGGAACTACAGCCAAAGGTCGTATTTTTGCCTGAAGGACTGTATCAAGGTCAAAGTGCTTATCAGGGAATCGCTCCCTGTAGATTTCTTTCTCACATAGGCTCCTCCATTCCAGTGATCCTTCCCTTATCAGACTATCAAATTGAGACTTAATAGGCATGTGGTCACGATTGTTCTGAAACCAATCAGCAATGACGGCAACACAGGCTGTACAGGCGCTTTCACCGGCCGCACGCTCACTTCGTTGATCAATAGAAGCAAAGAACACCTCACTTTGAAGTTTCATGAGTCCATCACGGCTAATTACTTCTTTTACCTCCCAACTGCCTACTGCAAAATTATCATCTCCAAATTCGGATATTGATGATCGATTTGCTGATGAATCATCCTCTGCTTTGTTCCACTGCAATAACAGTTGCAGTTGTGAATCAGAACTAAGTCAAATCAACAGGAAGTTTAAAAGGCAAATATTCAAAGAGAATCATATTACAAGAAAGACCAAAAAAATAGAATCTGACCCCAAGAGGATGAGCTTCATCAGATGAAAGTTGGCGACGATCAAAATCAATATCATCCCCACCTTCTTCAGCATAAGCCTTCTTCAATAATGGCTCTCCCTTAGCCTTGGGAGACCTAAAGCTCAGCTTCCTCTTCCTCCAAGGCAGGATGCTGCGTTTTGAGCTTTGCAATAAAGATGGCTCAGAGACTGATGGAGTTGAATCATCATTTTGGGAGCAGCCCACATCTGACTTACGGTGGCTATAATATACCCAACCCTCATCTTCACCACCTTTTCTTGTGTTGGAATAAAATGATCCTCCTGCACAGTTTGCGTAAGCCAGTGTGCCATAACTGAAGGACTTCCTAATAGTAGAATCATCCTTAAGCTCATCAGATTCTCCTTCCTCAAAATCATCAAGTGAATCCGAATCAAATGGATAGTTATATTCACCATCATCACTCCTTGCAGAGCACCTGGATTCACTACCCTCATCCTCTCTGCAGGCCTTTTTTGCTCTCCTTGTCGAGACATACTCCGTGAAAATCTTGACCTTTCTAAGACCAGCTTTTATTGCAGACAACTCATCCTTATCAATCGATACAGTTTCTCCAGTTCGAGGTGGTGATAAAACAGGTACTACTGCTCTCTGCACTAGCTCTGTGTTTTCAGGAGCAGCTTGCAATTCCAGCAAGTTAAGAGATATCTGACAAAGCCAAATAAAACTCAGATATGAAAAAAAAGAAAAAAAAGAGATAAAATTTGAATGATACCAAAAATTAAAAGAATGCTGTGTTGGACAATGAAACAAATTGAAAGACATACACAAAGCAAGGGACAAGGCTTGGGAGCACCAGCAGAAAGAATTAGAGGCAAGCTTAGTTCAAACTCCTTTTGTTCAGAAGCAGAAGCAAATTCAGCAAGGTTCAATGATGCTGTTCCTATTGCAGGAACCTTGCTCTTTGGCCCTTGTTTTACACCCTGCATGAGGAAATCGCAACTAAGTATATCTCGAAAAGTATAATTGTCATTTCAAGAATATAAAACCATTGGAAAGTTTCATCCTATAACAACAAAAAAGAACTTCTAGTAACAAAAAAACCTAAAATTATGCTAAATCAATTCCAGGTCCTAAACACAGGGCTCCAAACAAAATAATCATAGACGAATAAATGCAATTTTCAAATCGGAAATTCGAAATAATCCCTTGAATCGACAAAGGCTTGAAAAATCTCAAAACCAGATTCAGATTTGATTGGACACCTCTAACCGCAGGAAAATGAATATCAGTCAAACAATCTGATAAAATATGTAAAAGCTTGGAGCTTTTTAGAAAAGTCAAACCATCTATTGAATCTAACAAGCAAAAACAACCCCTAGAGTAGTAAAGATCGATTCGAAACTCTTTAGTCAAACAATCCAAAAGAAAACTAAACAATTCACCTGAAAGAAAACTAACAAAACAACAACCAAAAAAAAAAAAAAAGGAACCAACTTCTCCTAAGAACAAAAAGAATTCAAGACTGGGGAAAGGAAGAACAAAAACGACCCATATCAAATAGAGAGACAAAATTCTGTAGAGAGAGAACGAAATTTACATTAAAGACAGAGAAAGCGATCTCCCACGGAATAAACACATTCTCTTTATAAGCCGATAAAGTGCAGAAACTCTGGAACTCCTCATCCCACTCAACGACGACCACGTCGTTTCCTTCCCCAGAGATCTCGACTTCTTTAGTGAAATTCCTCTTCACTGTCCTCCTCAACGGATTCAAGGCCAATTTCGGACCTTTCCACCGAACCTCCACAGTTAGTTTCTCCGAACTCTCTTTATCAGACGATTGAGCGTCACGCGCCAGCAGATCCCACCCGTCCATTCGCCGGATCACCAATTTAACCTCGTACTTCCGAGAGACCAGCGGCGGCCAAGGCCGCCACCTCATCATCTTCACCACCATCCCTCAACCCAAAAAGCACAAACCTTGAAATGCCCCCTTTTTGTCTCCCTCACTGTCTCCCACACACACAAATAAGAGAAACAAATGGAAACGAAAGGCAAACCCAAATGCTCTGTTTTTCTGGATACTAACGAGAGAGACAGAGAGTAACACGCCGTTATTTGGGAAAGCTTGACAAAGCTAACGAGAGAGAAAGAGAGTAACACGCCGTTATTTGGAAAAGCTTGACAAAGGGTCTTTGTCTAGCTGAGAACGAAGCTTTTTTTTTAACTAGGGTTAAACTTAAAACACGGACACACACATACCCTTGTTGACGTTCAGGAGCATATGGCCGTTATATAGCATCATGTGATCTCATCTAACTAATATTATTTTTTTTTATTTTTCTGTTTTGAATATAAAATTTACAAAAATGGTTATATACTTTTTCTTTTTATATTTTTATCAAAATTAGCTTGCATAAATTAATCCATGCGGATATTCCAAGCACCGTTGATGTAGTTGGAATTAACGAAAGTTTAGTTACTTTTCACTCATTTTAATTTATGCATGCTTCCATAATTAGCCAGTGTTTCCCTTGAAAAGGTAATTTTTATTAAATGTTGTTGTTTTTGTTGTTCTTTTCTTTTTTTTTTTTCCTTCAATTACCATATCTAATTCAGATCCCAAATGATTTGTTAAAATGTCCGTTTCGGTTATTAAATAAGTTTGCTGACCAGATACGATCAAAGATTTATTGGTTATAATTTATGGTATGAACCGGACGCGGTAACTCACAAATGTTTGTACTTATTGGCAATGGTTGGTGGGTAGATTCATACAATGAGACATACCTCAGCTGGAATTTACATATTGGTTTTATTCCAAGAGAGCGGCTGCTACATGACGAAGAAAATCCTCGGGGTATCCGATTGTCCAGTCATCTTTATAATAAATTTATGTTAACTACGTACAAAGTCTTCTTTAATTTAAGATCGCCATGCTTTTGTTCAACTTAATTTTGTTTAAGGTATTGTCCAATTCTTAGTTGTGAATTTGAAGTAATCTTCGTATTGATTGCTAGTTTCAGATATCGAAATGATTTCTACGTTTAGTGTGATTATATTATACTACTACGCAAGCAAGTTGGATGTATTTTGTTGCCAAACGAATCCAGATGAGTGAATAAATATTGCTTATCCAAAAAGAAACTTATGATGGTTAACTTGAATTCTTTTTTCAATTTGTGTTGTATTCGTAGCGATTCCTTCAAACCAATGATAATGGGTGTTCGTTGCTCAATTGATAGCTAGCTCTTATACGTCTTCCTTGTTCACAAAGACAGAGAGGAAATGCACACTTTGACTTAGACATGTGAGCGGAGATATTTGCTTAAAGGGTTGGGTAGGGATCATAGCCCTTTTTTTCAGATAAATTCCTTTTCGCTAAGAATGATTTTCCTCCCTTCACGAGGCACACACCTATGTGCTTTACAGCTTTGGTGGCCTTGCTGAAGCCTTACATTTTGGGAAATTTGGTGGATTGGTTCGGTAAAGTTGAAAAGGATGGTCCTATACCTAAAAGTCTCATGAAACCAATTATTAGGATCACCCATTTTGCATATGTTGTGTTAGTCTCATGCCTGATTTACGTCTGGTTTCTATAGGTTGGTGTCTAAATGAGATTGTATATATATATATTAGATTGCATATTTTGGCCATAGAAATTTTGGATACCTAGCTAAAAATTTAAAAAAATTAGACATTGAAATAAAAAATTTAAATGCCATGACAGCTATGTTAAGGTTGAAAAGTACAGTTAGGATTGAAAACTGGACCAAATATGAATTTTTTAAAATTACGTATGCTTAATAAATTATGAACATTCAAAACAAAATTGGTTAACCTCTATTGGAATCCTTAAAAAATGTTCTGATGCCAACTGTATATTAATTTAAATATCAGAAATGTGGAAGAAAAAAAGCGGTCCACACGAAACCATGATCATAAAGTGCGCAGTTGAATCATCCAGCCAATAAACGCTAGCCATGTCAGCGACTCTCGCCTCTTAATAAATGCTTTTCCATCCCCGCAACCACAAGTCTCTGTCTAAATTTATTTATAATTATTTAACTAAAATATAATCTTTATTTAGATAGACGAATTGTCCACATCCACATGTCATAAATTGAAAGGAGAAATCGAACCTTTGACTAGTCAAGCACGTGTAGGCCCTATTAAAATTAGTGGGCTTGGAGGTTAAGATGCCTCATATTCCACTCTACCTCTACTAGTTGCTAGCCTAGCAGTAGTGGATTTTATTTGGTTCATATCAGACCGTATAGACTTATTATACTTAGGACCCTGACATACGGGGAAAATACTTTTAACTCTTCGTCAGGGATTAGATTCTTAGTTGAGGATATCTGCTGATTTGATTCTCTATAAGATGCAAATAAATTAACGTCATATATGTTTTGATAACACACAGAGGATGCATGAAACTAGGAAAGGACAAGGTTGAGTGACAGCCACAAAACAAAAGCAAGTGATTGGGACAAAAGGAAACAATGCCCAGATTCCATTCTATACTGGCTGTAGCCGTTAACTTACTATATACACACATCCGCAGAGAATATGGGCAAAAATTCAATAATCCCTTAAAAATTTTTTTTAATAAATCAGAAGAATTTAATACATAAAATAAAACGTTATGTACATGGCCATTACTACCGAATCAAACCTTAAATTTTATTTTACCAAATTGCTCTTTAAACTTTCACTATTAAAACACTTATAGCCTGTTTGGTTCAACGGAATAACTATTCTTATTCTTTGCATATTTTTATTCCATTCTTTAAACCTTTGTTTGGTTAGAAACAAATACAGAGTAACTAATCATCAAAAATATGTTTTCTGTAAGTTTAAGGAGTAACTTATACCAATCCTTGCTTATCTCTATCTATTCTAAGAAAACATATTCTTATCTAAGACAACTTTATCCTTTGACATATTAATAATAAAATAAAAGAAGAAGAGAATTAATAATAATAAGGAATTTAATAATAAAAATAAGAATAAAATTAATTAAGAAAATTTATAATAATAAGTAGAAAATTTATAATAATAAGATTAAGGAAACTGAATGCAGACCTTTCATAGAAAAGGTCAGCAGAAGACTCTCAATGGAACAACAGATTCTTGTCATATAAAGGTAGAGTATAATTGGACATCACCATTCTTAATAATTTTCATACCTATTTGTTATCTAGATGAACTATCCCTAAGGGAGTTCTGAAGAAAATTGATAGAAGTATTAGAGACTTCATTTGGCGTGGACAAAATTCTAACAAGGGAAGATCATCCAAAATTAAATGGAGTGTCATATGTTTTCCTAAGTAATATAGAGGGTTGAGAATCAATTCAGCTAATAGAATGAGCATAATTTTATTGGCAAAAAGATTTTGGAGGATATGTTGGGACAAAGAAAACCTGTGGGTAAGATAGGTTCATATGTTTAGTATCACGCAGAAAAGCATGCAGATTAACTCTCAAACCTCTTCGCAATCTTACACTTTTCAACATATCTCACATATGAGGTCCTTCGTGCATCCTCATATCAAGCATCATGTTGGAAATAGGAAGAACACAACTTTCTAGTTTAATAATTGGCATGCCTTAGGGCCTTTATGTAACCTTGACCTCTTTACAACTTTAAGAGGATCTATCCCAAGAGAAACTAAAGTCCAAGCTTTGATCCGAAATAGCAGTTGGCATTAGTTGTTCCATAGGGGCAAAGGTGTCAGTTCTATTATTGAACAATGGCACTTATACCTTCCACGTCAAACATAAGAAGAT
>JAOTAX010000005.1:35179451-35194264 GCA_025629825.1 Erythroxylum guanchezii | reverse complement strand
CAAATTGGTATTGTCCTCTTTGGCCACGATTCGAACTCGTGACCTCAAGGTTTTGTTGCACTTAAGTGCACGCCTCTTACCATTGAGCCAGTTGGCACGTGACCACAACCTTAATCAGTATTGTCCTCTTTGGTCTTGGGGGGATCCAAGCCCCGGTACACTAAACACGGCCCAACATTAAAAGACGCCTTTTAATGTTGGACCCCACACCCCACCCGTAGGTGTTTGGGGGTGATACCCTCGGCGTGTGTTTGCGGGTGATACCACGGCATCCAACCTTAATCAGTATTGTCCTCTTTGGTCTTGGGGAGTTTCTAGTACTCGAACTCAAGACCTCAAGGTTTTGTAGCGTTTAAACACTCGCCTCTTACCATTTGGCTACAAAACCTTGAGGTCTTGGGTTTGAGTGCTAGAAACTCCCCAAGACCAAAGAGGACAATATTGATTAAGGTTGGATGCCGCGGTATCACCCGCAAACACACACCGAGGGTATCACCCCCAAACACCTACGGGTGGGGTGTGGGGTCCAACATGTATTGTAACCATCTTAGCTACATGGGCAAAGATCTCGCTGTAGTCAAAACCTTTTATTTAAGCATTAACAAGAATCCCCAAACAAGATTTAAAATGTTCAATAAAGCCCTCTGAATTATATTTGATCTTATATACCTATTTAAAACCAATGATCATTTTTTTAGGAGGAAGTGTCAAAATGGTATATGTATCATTTTTCTCCAAAGTATCTATTTCGTGCTTCACAGATTCATCCCACTATGGATCACGGACAATGTTAGCATATCTAATGGGTTCTATCTCAACAGTAACGACTACAAGAAAAATTTATGCTTTGCAGAAAAATGATCATATGTCACATAATTTGTAATAAGATATAATGTACTTGAGCATACAGAAGACGCAGACCTCTAAGTAGAATGGAAGGCTGCTTGATGCGATGCCCATGACTAAATAACTCTAGAGATGTTGCCCCATCCTCAATAGTTGAGACCTTATTCATTGTCTTGGCCCCTATTTTATGATCATCTCGTGCACTCCCTTTATTTCATTTCCCTCACTCATCCTTTCTCTATCTCATTCACTCCCTTTATCATAGTGACCACTACACTCTTGCTTACCAGAACTTCTTTGTTCGTAGTTAACATTCTCAGCTGATGTTCTAGACCCCATGGCTATATCCTAGTCATATAAATAATGCAACAAAGATCCTGAGGTGAGGTCTAAGCACTCAAACAGTTCATTGTTATTTATTTTTGCAAAAGGAAACTGACTCTCCACAAACTCCACATTACAAGAGACAAATTATTCTCCTGTAACTAAGTTATACAACCTTTATCCTTTTTTAGTATACGGGTAACCTATAAAGATACACCTTCTACTTATAGGCCCAACCTTGTCTTGATCATATCCTTGATAGTGTACATAATACAAACACCCAAATGTTCTTATAAGTATGTAAAAAGGGGGTTTACCATACAAGACTTCATGAGGTGACTTTCCTCCATTCAAGTTAGATGGAGTTCTATCTATGAAATAACCCGCACTTAAGATACATTCTCCTTAAAATTTGATCAGTAAGTGAGTTTGAAAATGTAATACACGTCTAACATTAAGTATATAATGATGTTTCTTTTCTAGTAGACCATTTTATTGTAGGGTTCTAACATATGAGATCCAAAATAAAATCTCATGCTTAAAGAAACATTTATTAAGAGGGTAAAACTCTATTCCTTTATCATTATTTTTTATTTTCACTTTGCAATTCAACTGAGTTTAGGCCACAACATAAAATTTTTAACAATTTTAGTAACCTCTGTTTTATCAACCATTAAATATACCCACATAGCTTTAGAAAAATCATTGACTATAGTCAAAAAAATGATGTTCCGCACTTGAAGCTGATACTTTATAAATACCCTACACCTCATAATATACTAATTCAAAAGGCACAATGACTATATTATTATTAAAAGGAAAAGCAGTACGAGTTTGCTTGGCCTTAAAACAAATATCACACATTTTTTTTTATCTACTAAAACTATGACTAGCAACTCCATGCAATAATTTAAAATTTTGAGAAGAGGGATGACTTATATGTTGGTGCCAAAGTGTGTAAGAATCCACTGCTTCCACTTAACTTGCATTTTCATGCACCACTGTAACACTAAGAAAGCAGTTAACCTCGTGTCGCTTCTCATCTACACCAATTAAGGTCCTCAAAGTGCGATCTTGTATCACACATAATTTTTCAATAAATATGCAACGCATTTGAAATCGTAAATTAAGTGAGCGATAGAAATTAAATTACAGGCTAATTTTGGAACATATAAAACATGACATAATATGATTCTTCTTAAGTCACTGAGCCTTCTTGTACTGCTATCACCAATTCCTTATTTAGCAATCTAACAGGGGATGCCACTATATCTCTATCATATTGATAAAAAAAAAAATCCACTTCCTTTTATATGTTAAGATGCTTTAGTATCTAAAAACCAACACGAGGAGTGGTTCTTACCAGTCAATGTTTTAGTAGAAAAGGAAGTGGAGCCTTTATGAGAATTAACCATTGACATAGGGGTAGCCCACTGTTCATCTGAGAGCTTCAGTAAACTGGCCTTGTTTTCTCTTATGAGTTATATTGCTTCTATCATTGACCCAATGTTTGCCATAATTCCACGTCCTCGCCCTATGCCTTCCTTACCACCATTATTCTTTCCTCTGCCATGACCTCCATCTTGCCCAATCAGTCACCACTCTGGATAGCCAATGAATTTGTAACAATCTTTCACCTCGTGCCCCAACTTCCTATAATTTGTATAAACTATCTTTTCATTCTCTCTATTACTTTATGACTTGTCGAGCGTCTGAACCATAAATTCCACTACTTCAACTCACGCCTCTCTTACACATGGCACTTCCATATGCCTTTCCTCTTGAACAACAAGTCCATAGGCTTTATAATTAGATGGCAGAGGCTTTGTACTCACTATGTTGATACGTATTTAACTATAGAGCGCAATGTCGAGAGTCATCAGAAAATCATGCACCTTTTATTTCTCTTTGATCAAGATATTGTTGGACGAGGATGCAATTGTACCCTCCATAGTGGCACGTAGGTACCTTCACATAACCCACAAGTTTCTCCCACATCGCCTTCAAGCGTCCAAAATGAATAGCCATATTGCTTTCTTATTATTTATAATTTTTAATGAACTCCCTCAACTAATACACACTTACGTCATTACGAACCAAAAAATGCTCTTTTACGTCATTACGTTGTGTTTTCCTTGGTTATGTTGTTAGCCAAAAAGCTTACAAATTATATGATATTGAAACTTACCGAGTCTTCACTAGCCATGATGTTATTTTCCATAAGGATATCTTTCCTTTTGAATGCGTTGCCCCTGCCACACCAACCGTTGATTCTGTCCTACCTATTGCTATCACAGAACCTATTGCTTCAGAGACTCCTTCATCCATTCACCCAACATATGTGGAACCCATCCTTGCCTCTTCTATTACTTCACCACCAACAGCACCCTTGCGTCATTCTCAACAACCTTATGTTCCTTATGTAAATTGGCATGACTATACTTACAATCAAGTGACGTCTCCCAAGTCATTGTCACCTTCATTATCTTTTTCACATAAAGGTACACGATATCCTCTTTGTAATTTTATCTCTTATGATTATTACTCACCACAACATCATTTATTTATTGCAACTGTTACTAATGATGTTGAGCCTACATGATATGATCAAGTTGTTTCTAAACCTCATTGGCAAGAAGCAATGCAATTTGAGTTAACTACTTTAGAGGCCAACAATACTTGGCCTCTCACATCTCTTTCTCCTAGAAAGCAGGCTATTGGTTGTTGTTGGGCTTACAAAATCAAGTGCAAATTAGATGGTTCTATTGAATGATATAAAGACGCCTGGTTGCAAAAGGTTATACACAACTTGAAGGTATCGATTATTATGACACCTTTTTCACTTACTGCTAAAATGGTTACAGCCCGTTGCTTATAGGGTTTGGTAGCTGATCAAAATTGGTCTCTTCATCAGCTTGATGTCCATAATGGTTTTCTTTATAGTGATCTTTATGAAGAAATCTATATGTCTCTTCCTCTTGGTTTTTAGCAACAGAGGAAGAATCGTATGTGTCCCCTTAACAAGTCCTTATATGGATTAAAACAAACCTCTCGTCAATGGTTTGCCAAGTTCTCTACTGTTATTTAAGATTTTAAATTTATTCATTCCAAAGCTGAGTACTCATTATTTAAATTTAGGAAAGGCAAATCATTTACAGCTTTATTGATCTATGTCAATGAAATTCTCATAACTGGCAATGATCTCATCGCCATATCTAGCCTTAAACAATTTCTGAATAACCATTTATGGATTAAAGATTTTGACAACTTAAAGGATTTTTTGGGTATGGAGGTCTCGGGATCAAAGAAAGGCATTTTCATTTCACAAAGGAAATACACATTATAAATTTTGAAAGATGACAGATATTTGGGAGCTAAGCCTGTGAGTTTTCCTATGGAACAAAATATGAAGCTATCATATGAAGGTGAATTGTTAAAAGATCCATCTCTATATAGGTGGTTTGTAGGACGCCTAATTTACTTGACTATTACTTGTCCGAATATCACCTATTCAGTGCACATATTGAGCAGATTCATGCATGCTCCACGCAGACCTCATATGGAAACTGCCATATGTGTATTATGATATTTAAAGAATAATCCAAGTCAAGGTTTATTTTTCTCTTCACAAAAAGATTTATCTTGCGTGCTTTCTGTGATTCTGATTGGGAGATTCCCGGTATCCCGAAAATCAACTACAGACTATTGTGTTTTTTCTGGGATCTTCTCTCATTTCATGGCGGACAAAAAGACAGAAGAGTGTTTCGCTATCCCTAGCAGGAGTTGAATATAGAGTTATAACTGGTACATGTTGTCAGTTATCTTGGTCATGATCATTGTTGAAAGATTTGCTAATATTACATCCGAAGCCAACATTGTTGTATTCTGACAACAAATCAGCCCTACATATTGCAGCTAATCCAATATTTCATGAAAGAACCAAATACATAGAAATAGATTGTCACTTTATTTGTAACAAGATTCAAGATGGTTAAGTCATAACTGAATATGTTCCTTTAACTGAATAGCTTGCCAATATGTTCACTAAACCATTAGGGAAATAAGCTTTTTCTAAAATGAAATGCAAGTTGGGAATTCTTGATATTCACTCTCCAACTTAAGGGGGAGTGCTAGGAAATGTAATTGTATCCCGAGATTGATGGAGTAAATATTGTAATTGCCCATATTAGAATAGCTAAATTATAGGAGTAAAATAGCTCAATTATAGAGATTTTTTGTGTATATATATCCATTTTATATTTCACTAAGTAATAAGTAGAATATATATTTTTTTACATCTTCCTTCTTTTCACACCCACAGGCCCTCCCACTCCCACATAAGTTGGAACTTTCGTTGTAGTTAATTAACACATTACTTATAGAATATCTTAGAGTAAGGAGGCAAAGTAACAGCTTGTTGTTGTTATGGTGGTGGTTGTGGCACCACCTATTCAACTGTGTTGTAGAGAGTTGATAGAAATTTCGATAGTCAACACAAGTTAAGAACTTTTAGAGAGAGAAAGTTAGTAAGAGAAAAGAAAATGAAAAATTTTCAAACGAAAAAAATTGAGACTATGTTTGGAGTAAGTGAGTGAAGAAGAGGGACTTTAACTACACCATCAAAATCACCCTCAGCATGATAAAGCTCAATTAGCTTAGGATTTTGGGTGGCAAAAAGAGAAGTGATTCGAGTGTGGCAGAAGAAAGGAGAAGAGTTGGTTAGGGTTTTTAGTTGTTTAATTTTATTTAATTCTTTTTAAAAAAATCTTATATGGATTTGGTATAACAAATGGCATCCTACACTGTAATATAGCTAACATGACTTGTCAAGTTAGAAATGTCAAGCTAGTTTGTAAAAATTGAAAGTTCAGTTACTTTATTGTCACTATTTAAACATTGCGTTATAATTGCATGATTGTGTAAAGTTTAGGATTTTTTAGTTATTAACCTATAATCAATTGGCAATAGTGTGATCTTTTTTAGCTGTATTCAATTATTAACAAGATATTAATTTATAATTAAATTAATCATATTAGGAGATAATTGTAATTGCAGATAAATGTATATATAACTTTGATCTACTAGGGTAAGACAACCTATGACAGGCCTTATAACAACCACTCCTAAAATAAAAAGTGAAAGCAACTTTCAGATGAAAACAATATGCAACAAGGGCATATTTAAACCCTAAGGTTTACATTTGCTAATAAATTGAACCTTAATGTTTCGGAGAGTACAAGTTAAACTCTGTCATTTGACAAACATTGAAATTCAATCCTAAGTTAACAGAAAAAGTGACAAAAGTGTGACATCGTTAAAAATGTGGGACTCACTCAGATAACTTAACCCTAAATATTATTAACCTAACTAATTAACCTTAACTTAACTAATTAATTTTAATAACTAAACTAATTAACCTATTAACAGAAGCATATGAAACCTAAATTCCTGAATGGATTTATAGCCACCTATTATTTTAGAAACACAAAGCATAACTTGAAAAACTTGGTTTTATAAAACCCAGTTTAACTCTAATAAAATCTAGAAATTCAATAAGACTCAAGAATCCTATCGCTAGTGTTGAGGCTTGCAATTTGAAGTTTCTTCAGATATGTTGGTTTTGTGTTTTCCACTCGCTATTGGAGTGTAAGGAAGTTGTCATTGCTGGAGAAGAAGTTGACAGTGAATCAATGTTAGTGATGACAGGTGGCTACTTTCAATTGACGATGGCTCCCTATGACTAGGTGTGACAGTTGTAGGCATAGAGACTGCAGGTGCATCGTAAGGGGCAACATTGGAGATGTCTGGTGGTGATGTCACCTTGGGAAAGTTGATACTAGGTACCATTAGAAGACGATTAGATCGGTGTGACGGCTATACGTGGATGAGATCCATTATACTATAGATGGCTTATAGTATCAAAGACATTGTAATGTGGAGATGCGTCATAGCTAGGGCAATTGGTGACAGTGAGGAAGGACAATATTGAAGGTGAAGATTGAGATTTTTTACAGCATCTTCATGACATTTAAGAGCTAAGTTACGAATTAGGGTTTTATATGCTTTTATTAATAGGTTAATTAGTTTAGTTATTAAAATTAATTAGTTAAGTTAATAGGTTAATTAGTTTAGTTATTAAAATTAATTAGTTAAGCTAATAGGATAATTGGTTAATTTAATTTGTTAGGTTAATAATATTTATTGTTAAATTATCCAAATGTTTCCCATATTTTTAATATTAATCTGATTTAAATATTTTAAATTAAGTATATGAGTCCCACATTGTTACGTCAAATGGTTGAGTGAGACCTACATCAATATTAAATTATTATAAATAAATATCACGTTATCGTTGACCGGACAGAAAATTGATGGAGTCACAATTTCTGTCACCTTTTTTATTAAACTAAAATTGAATTTAAAGGTTTGTTTAATGATAAGGTTTAATTTGTACTATCTTTAACGTTAAGGTTCAATTTATCATAGATGTAAACATTATAGTTAAATATTCCCTTTTCGCCAAAAACAATAGTTGTCTCCTAGCTCTTGTATGGTACGTGAAACTCTTTACTGAGAAGATTATTCAAAATTTAGAGTGAACGCATCCCTGAAGATGAATTCAACAGCCTCTCCCGGAATTTATAGAGAGATAGCGTTGAAGTTGGAAATTCTGTTTATGAAGCCATCTTATCTTCATTCAAATTCATTTGGGCTCGTACCTTGTGTCTCTATAAAAGTTGTTTGGGTTTCTACGCAAGAATTTTTCTGTTGGCAGTAAGGAAAACAATGAAGAAATCTTGGACCACTTCCAAGATTATCACTTTTTTTATACTTTTCCTTCGGTGTACTGGGGAAATTTGTATCAACATAAAATGTGATTGCATAGGTTAATTGCTTTCAAGCATATCATTCAGTACAAGGGGAGAAAGTCCCACATGTGATCACAGAAAATAGGTGCCCTGGGAGCAGTTGTAATCGTGTATAGCTAGCTAATGAGCATTATAATTAGATTCTATTCTCATAATTTAAGTCATAAGTCCAATCCCTGTTAATCATAATGTGGCCGAGTATGTGACTGAAACTGTGAAAGTTTTGTGTAGGTTACTCAACCTAACTATGTCAAGTGGACACATCTGATTAGTTTTCTGTAGAACCTATAAAGGGATTCTCATATCTTCCATTTCCTCCAGTGTGAAAGTTGGACTGACTTCTTTTCAAAGGTCAATCTCTCTCTCACTTTTGGTAATGTCATTGCCCAAAACCTTGCTTCTCATTCTTAGTTCATGTCATTCAGATAAGAGTCCCAAAGGCCACTATACGAACTGTGGAACTAATGTGGTTAGTAGCAAAGCACCCTAGTTAAGTTTTGCTGTTTATATATTTTATTCCTGGTGCAAACTTAAAATCACCTATGAAGATTAAGTTACACTCCTAGCCATAGAGCGAGAGACGGAGAGAGGAGGAAAAGCTTTGGTGTTCCTTAACCTGTGTGCCCAATTTCCTTTCAAAGTTAATGTTGTATTGCCTATCATACCTATTATATACTTATTATTTTATTCATCAGTAGCCGATATGGAAGATGTTAGGATGATATGGGGAGAAACTCATTCTAAGAGGACTGTAGTTTCATGGTTTACATGGAGTGAAGCCAGAAGAACTGACACTAGGGCAGAAGTTCATTATAGATGTAGATGCCTCGATAGATCTCAGTACAGCTCGTACTGACTACCCGGCGGATACTATTAGTTATGCTGAAAACATATTAGTTCTTTGTCAACACCCCAGGTCTTTTGTTCCATAATCTTTATTGGAAACATATTAGTTCTTTGTCAACACCCCAGATCTTCTGTTCCATAATCTTTATTCCCCCTGTTTCCAAAGTATTTTCATCTTTTCATTGTAATAAATAAAAAGAAATTGGATGGCTAAAAAAGCTTTGGAATATAAGGAATGGGGTAGAAGGGAACAAGAAACATAAGGGATAGGGTAGAAGTAATGTCTTCTTTTTTTTTTTTTGGTTGTCTGTCTTTGTTCTAACAGAACTCCAACTTTTTGCAGTTTACTAAATCATGCTTAGTGTCTTATCTAAATTTTCTCTGTTGTACTTTTATACTTGATTGTTTTTGCGTCGTATGATTATTCTCTAACATGTTAATTGTTGGGTAGCCATTCTTTGCTTTGCTTTTCTTGGCTAGGGGCCAAAATGAATATATTAGGCTAAGGTAAATGGGAAATATCTTGGGTCAGCAAAACGAATATACAGCTAATATAAGGACCATTAGAGTACTTCCAGATGCCATGCACAATTATTGGACAAGCGGCATAATTACCAAGATTCCAAAAAATTTGGATATAAAAGAATATCCTTGGCAGCAAGCAACGGAATAAGGTTGGTTCTGATGGATCGTTGCTATTACAAAATTCCAATGATTTAGGTACGCTGGATTCATGCAGCCATATCAGTTTGTTCATGTTGGGGTGCTTTTTGGGCTTTACGGTTCCACACTGGGTTGGTCTCGATAAGTTTATGCGGCACAAGCCTGCTTTCCCGCTTAGTGAGTTTCCGGAACTTGTAGACACGTAGCCTGGCAATCTCAGCCTCTTCCTCGGGTGTGGTCTCCCTTACTACCACTGTTAATCGACACTCTGGCCTTACTTTGATCCCATGTCTACCTTTAGAATGGTATGAAACCCGTTTTTTAAAGAATCCTTTTCCAACAAATGCCTCAGCTGCGTGACAAGGATAGGTTTGAGATGAGTGCAGTTCAAATTTAAGTAGTAATGCAAGTTCATCTGTGTTACTCACCAACAAGGAGACGATCTGGATCTAGCCCATGATTATGAGTTGCATTTGCTCGTGCTGAATGAATAACCTGTAAATCAAATAGTCAAGTTATTTGATACTGAAAAGTTTGATGTTTAGTCATAAATTCTTCGGATTTTATGCAACTAGAGATTTAAGTGCGATAAAAACTCAAACGAGATTTTGAACAAAAAGCCTGGCTTTGCTGTGGCAAGTCTATTAACAAATTCCGATATTGCATTTACAAACCGTTGGTAAACTCTCACGAATGTTAGTTGAGGAAAAAACAATAAGATCTGCCTACTTGTGGTCTTAGTTCACTTCTCCAATTTATGCAGGGAGTACCATAAAAACCATCTAAATCTTTATTCTAAATGGCTGCTTTGAGAGACTGACTTCCGACGTGTCTGAATCAATGAAGACATGTATGCTAACTTCCAAATGAACCCAAAGACTGGCAGCTGCATACGTGGGTGTGGCAATAAAAGAAACTTTTTGAATTGCAAAGCATCCACAAAATTACAGAATAGTTGTCTAACCTGATAAACAGTTTTTGAAGCTCTTTTTACCGTTACTTGCAATTGCAATAGTGCATCTTCGACACGCATGCCACGAACCAATGCAGCAACCAAGTTGATCTTCTTAGGACTCTGAAATTAAAAAGCTCAAATCAATCAAACAAATTTCATGTCCTCAAGATTGAACTCGGGCCCAACAGATCTATGATGAGAATGATGCCAACTAGCTTGATGCTGATCAATCATCATTCCAGGTACTCATCCATAGCATATTTGTGATCAATGCAGATTTATGTGTGTAAAGGCATATTGTAGTAAGCAACCAACAACATGCAAAAAAACTTGAATTGCTTCTCACTCTTCCACATGAGAGAAACTTCAAATGAAAATAATTTAATTAGTAGGTCTACCCCACATTTATAAGCATAAAGATCCCAAATACAACCAATCAGGTGCCTACACCTAGACATGCTTCTTTCCATGCCTTAACTTTGTTCATTGAGGCATTTGGACGTTACATAGATGTGAATGCAAACCAGAATTCTGCCACTTATAATGCCTCCAAGATATTATTCTTTATGATAAAAATCCTCATCGCATAAGTTAAGCACAATGGACATCCACCCTAGCACCAAGGGAAAAAATCCTTTCTTGTTTGATCAAGAACCAAAGTTTTCCACCAAAACGTCTCATATTGTTTCCTCAGTAAGTAATAAAAAGAATCTCCAACACTATTAATAGCTCTCAGTTTTGTTTATCTATTTGCTCAAAGCATTTTTGTAAATTTACATAATTATATAGCCGGCTAACATTCAGATTAGCATGTGAAAATCACCTATGGAGATGAACATAGAAAAGAGGATAAAGAGGAACTAAAATGACAAAGGTTGAAAAATGCAGTTCAGTGTATAACTCCCCTCTTGACATAACCAAAACGTGGAGTTAAGTATAACTCTCCTCTTGACATGATGAAAAACTGCAGTTAAGTATAACTCCTCTTGAAATAGAAACTATAATATTAATATTAAATCTGAAAACTACAAGGTTACAGATAATTACAGAACTTCCACATAAGCAAAAAGCTATCTGATTTAATTTTTAACAATGATCGAATTATGAGTTCTTTTCTTTTCTAAACTTTTCCCCCTGTGGCCCAAAACTAGAGCTGAGTTGGGATGGTAGTCATGAAAAGTTCTACTGCTCTTTGATAACAGGCGAGGTTACTCAAAGGCCTAGAATACATTATACTAGTATCAGAAATACTAGAAAGTCGTAGGGCCATCCAGCAGCAAGTCCCAAAATTCTGGAGGCCAAATTACCTCTACTTAAGAAGATGTATAAAATCTGTAAAAGCTCTTCAGATGTAGCTACACCTGATGAATTCAACTAAAGGTGTCGTTTTCTTGCCATTTCATCTCTTTTCAACATTTAGTTTTTTTCCTTTCACCAGGTACAACACCCAACGGTAGTTGCAATAAAACCAAAGGGATTTCACAGAAGGATCTTACACCTGTTTTATGCCCTTTAATATAGCTTGAACTTTTGAAGGTTTTGAAACTGCCTTTGTTTCTTCAGGTTTTCCAGTGTTTAATGCCAAGACAGGAGTTAATGGAGATCGAACAGGTGTCTCCTCTTCTGCTAGCAATTTCACTGAACTGGAAATGCCCTATAACCACATAAGGTACATCAATCAATGATAAAAGTTTGAAAAAGAAAAAGAAAAAGAAAAACGAATAATCTCCTCAGGAGATCTAATCGTCACAAATTGTGATGCACAATCTCAGAAGCCAAGAATTACCGACTGTTGCAAATACTGATAAAAAGGCCTTGAAATGTTAAAAGAAGGTGGCTCCCAAAATCTCTGCCAACATGGTAATTCACCTGCACCGCAATGCATATAATTCAAAGCTCAAGGTGAAAACAAACCATAAGCAGAAGGTTGCCAAGAAAATAAAAATAAATATCCTTTCGAGAAGTGAAACAAGAACAAGAAATTCCACAACATGCAGAGAAAGAAAACGAATATTTTTGGTATACAGCAACCTGTTAAAAGGGAGGAGTGTACACGAGAAGCAGAATAAGCAGAAGAGAGGTTAGCAAAAGAAGTGCAGTTGTACTCTCTTCTTCCAATCTGACAAACGATAGACCGCAAATGTCGTTGCCAACCCACCATCACTCCCACCAATACCTAAAAATCAAAAGGTTTTAACATTCAGTTCAAAACTTCACAACCCTTTAACCAATCAAATTTACAAAGAAAACAAGCATTGGATGGATCATAACACGACAGACCAAATTTTAGTAGGCAATAAGAAATGACAACTCTAAACACTAAACCCAACTAAACCGTCCATCACCCAAATTCAAAATCAAAACAGCAAACAACGAACTGCAAGTATGATAACCTAATTAATCAACTCATAAAATGAAAATCACATGATCTGAAAGCGGGAAGTAATCTAAATGGGAAAGACTATTCTTTGACGGAAACAACAGAGAGGCTAAAAAGATGGAGATAATTACCTGAAAACAGAAATCAGGGAAAAAAAAGTTAAGCTCCTGGCTCCTGCTAGAAGAAGAGCCGCAACGCACAGGTCAGCTTGAAAGAGACAAGCTCTGAGCTCCGGTTGAAGTAGGTGCACGAGCAGCTGCTCTTCCTGATCTCGGGTTCGGTCTATATTTTTAGAACCCTATACCCACATTCAGGCCCAGATAATGGAATAGTTTTCAATCTTTAAGGCCCATTCTGGAATTTTTATGGTTGAGGCCGGCCCAATAGCTTTTTGAGGAATTCTTTCTAATACCTTTGACTTATAAGCCTATCTTTGATTTACTTTTCTCATTTAGCTTTTTGCCCATAAATTTTTTTTTCTCAGCTCTTCCTTTTTGATAGTTTTAATCGTTAAAGAAAATCTCATTAAAAAATCTTCAACGTCTCCTTCCTTTCCTCCAACCACCAAGCAAGAAAAATTAACTACTACGTCCTTATACCCTGGTCTTACCTACCCTTGTGACTTCTTCGCTTTTACATGCAATGACTCTGTCAATACCACGAAGTCACCAGAAGATGGCCTGGCTGGTAAAGGAATATGTGGCTCACATTTATCCAACAAACTTGCATGGAACAAAGTTATGGGTTCCGCTATCTTTTTGCAAGCTCCAATATGTCCTTTTCAAGATGCGGAGACAGCAAAGATAGGAGTATTGTTTCTTATGCTGTTTTTGCTTAGCATTTTTAATAGATAGGAACGGGATGAGACGGAATAGGACAGGACGGAACAGAACAAGAATTGAAGACAATGAGATGTTTGGTTGTGGTGGACAAAACAGAAGTTAAGCTCCTGGCTCCTGCTAGAAGAAGAGCCGCAACGCACAGGTCAGCTTGAAAGAGACAAGCTCTGAGCTCCGGTTGAAGTAGGTGCACGAGCAGCTGCTCTTCCTGATCTCGGGTTCGGTCTATATTTTTAGAACCCTATACCCACATTCAGGCCCAGATAATGGAATAGTTTTCAATCTTTAAGGCCCATTCTGGAATTTTTATGGTTGAGGCCGGCCCAATAGCTTTTTGAGGAATTCTTTCTAATACCTTTGACTTATAAGCCTATCTTTGATTTACTTTTCTCATTTAGCTTTTTGCCCATAAATTTTTTTTTCTCAGCTCTTCCTTTTTGATAGTTTTAATCGTTAAAGAAAATCTCATTAAAAAATCTTCAACGTCTCCTTCCTTTCCTCCAACCACCAAGCAAGAAAAATTAACTACTACGTCCTTATACCCTGGTCTTACCTACCCTTGTGACTTCTTCGCTTTTACATGCAATGACTCTGTCAATACCACGAAGTCACCAGAAGATGGCCTGGCTGGTAAAGGAATATGTGGCTCACATTTATCCAACAAACTTGCATGGAACAAAGTTATGGGTTCCGCTATCTTTTTGCAAGCTCCAATATGTCCTTTTCAAGATGCGGAGACAGCAAAGATAGGAGTATTGTTTCTTATGCTGTTTTTGCTTAGCATTTTTAATAGATAGGAACGGGATGAGACGGAATAGGACAGGACGGAACAGAACAAGAATTGAAGACAATGAGATGTTTGGTTGTGGTGGACAAAACAGAGATAATTGTCTTCGTCCTGAATACAAAAATGTGTTTGGTTGCCGAGAACAGAACAGAAAATAGTGTTAATGACAAAAATACTCATATATTATAATAAGAATAATAGATGTAATTCATTGATTATTTGATAAATATTGCAATATTTATTTTACAATTTTGAATTATGTTATTATTATTATTATTATTATTATTATTATTATTATTATTAT
>JAOTAX010000005.1:35131893-35149038 GCA_025629825.1 Erythroxylum guanchezii | reverse complement strand
AGACTTAGTTATTATTTCAATTTGTGATTTTCCTTTTTGGTTTTCATTATTATTTTAGTAAGTAACAAAAAAACCCCCTTTTATTATTTGTGTCGTTTGAGTTCGTAATTTCCATAATCGTAAAATTCCTCGTGGGAACGATATCCGCTTACCGCTACTACATTAATTTGTTATAACGGGAGTGAAAATCTTTTATATTTGGTTGCAAGCGACAGCATCACCAGATGTATTACAACAAGACATCTTATATTCGAAGAACATCTTAAAGCTTCTAAGATAACCTTTAAGATATATGTTGTTAGATTTATTTTATATGGAGCTATAAATAAGAACTGTAAGCATCACAATGCACCAAAATGAAAAATAGGTAGGAAAAATGGAAAAATACTTACGACTTTAAGAAAATCAAGTGAACCAATATAGGAAAGAAAAACGTCATTTCAAAAAGAAAAACATAAAAAGGGCTACAATTGTGGAAATAAAGATCATAGTGCTCGTATTGTAGCAAGTCTAAAAAAGTAAAATTTTTAAATACATATATTTGTTTTATGTATATCCCTTGTTTTGTTTTTTTAGTTGAATGTCATCCTTTCCGGATTGCAAACAAGAAGTTATAGTTCCTTTAGAGCGTAAACTTATTTTTCATAGGTTTAGATCTTTTAATAATTTAATTAAAATTTTGATTTGAATTTCAATTAAACGTTAATTATAATTACAAGTAATTCTAATTAAATACTAATTGTGCTCAAATAAGATTAGCTCATATTAGTCTTTATTCATTAAATGTCTCATATTTAATCTTAAAGTTTCTCAAACTTTATAATTAAGTTTAACTTGATTAAAATACAATTTTCTCTCTTCAACTATTCTTTATGTCACCCATTAAGTTCTTAAATATGTAGGCAATTGATATAAATTATAATCCTAAATTATATTTAAGATTAGATAAATTAAATTCTTTTAGTTTATCTTCAATTCTTTGATTAAATAATTTGTATGCATAAATCAAGATTGACGCCTATCAACCCATCATAATCATCCAAATATTAAGAATGTCAAAATAGTTTTGACTAAATTTTTTGTGCATGATTTTTTCTTATACTTTAATCTATTTGTCACATAATATTTTAATCAAACATAGAGTATGAAATTAATATCTATTATATTTGAGTCTAATCATATTGATTCTTCACCATTAATAATTTATTCTATTAATGATATTTGAAACTATTTTCAAAGTATCATTCTACTATTGCCAATAATTTCTCGCATCAATATTAACCGAGAATAATTGAACATTCTCCCTAATCACTTTAAGATGATGAATCTTATATCGATCACTCTCCTATTTTTATATAATTCATGTTATATCCAATAACTATTGATTTAGTTAACTTTAATTAGAATATGTTATAAGTAGTATTAAAACATATCGATCTTCATATGAGATAATTTAGAAATCTTAAGTCAAATGATTTCTTATACGATTATCATAATGATAATTTATATAGAAATACAAGTAATGTTCTAAATAAAATTCTCATATGATGTTAATTAAGTGGCTCTATTCTCTAATAAGAATCCATATATTTGTTTAGGTATTTCCATATTTTAGTTTATAAAATCAATTATTTCCTTTATAAGAAAAATATAATGCATTTAGTCTTTTTACGCTCTATTGATGTTCAATCTCAATGGTTATGAATAATTTAAGGATAATACAAAAATGCAATACAAATTTCATAATTATGACTTCATTATAGTTTTATTTATAATGTATACATTTATCTCATAAACTTTATTACATATATCTAAATATGTATAAGGTTACACGACCAGCAAGGTTGAGATGCTGCAAGTTTTTGCTGTACCTTATCAATGACACCTTGGTAAGTATGTCTGGTGACTCTGCGATGCAAGAGGGGAACCCCCAAGTAACAACCAAGGTCGGACGTGCGTGGGATGCCCAGTACATTTCCAACGCAATTGCAAAGAGAGCTACTCATTTGAGGTGAGGCGTAGAATCTGAAATTACAGAGGTT
Source organism: Erythroxylum guanchezii (assembly GCA_025629825.1). Lineage (NCBI taxonomy): Eukaryota > Viridiplantae > Streptophyta > Magnoliopsida > Malpighiales > Erythroxylaceae > Erythroxylum > Erythroxylum guanchezii. Next base: position 35,146,996 of record JAOTAX010000005.1, on the reverse strand, counting down.
AACAATTCAGCCTGACACTTGATTGAATAGATTCAAACAATCTTTGATAACATGAGCCTGTTGGATAGTGGCCCTTCCAAATAGGAATAAGTCATCGGCAAAGAAAAGATGGGAGATCTTAATACCTCCCCGACGACACTGCAGAGCTTCCCACGTGCCGACTTCAACATGACGCTGAATGAGGTGACCTAACCTTTCCATGCATAAGACGAATAGATAGGGTGAAAAAGGATCCCCTTGTTGTAACCCTCTATTCGGTTGTATGTACTCAGAAGCTTCACCATTCCATAGAAATGCCATTTGGGTGGATTGAACACAATACATAATGAGTTGACACCAACAGTCAAGAACTCCAAAGCTACAGAGGGTATGGTGGAGAAAGTCTCACCGAACTCGATCATAGGCTTTGTCAAGATCAATTTTGAGGGCTATACTCCCAATCTTGGTTCTCCGCAATCGAATACTATGAATGATCTCCTATGCGAGAAGGATATTGTTGATAGTTGTACGACCAGGTATAAAGGAGCTTTGATTAGGTGAAACTAAGTCAGGCAAAAAAGAGCGAAGTCGATTGACCAACAGCTTTGTAATAACTTTGTAAGCAATAGAATAAAGAGCAATAGGTCGAAATTGATGTATATACTCAGGCGTGTCGACCCTCGGGATCAACACCACAAGAGTTTTGCTTAGATCCTCGAGAAAGGTGCCATTTTGAAGGATATCACAAACAAGCTGGTGCAAGAAAATGCCCACCGTAGGCCAAAAATGCTGGTAGAAAAGAGGCTTAAAGCCATCGGGACCTAGGGTTTTAAATGGACGCATCCCAAAAACCGACGCCTTGCTTTCCTCCAACGTGACTGGTGTAACCAATGTCTGACATTGATCCCCCTAAAGAGACGGACATGGGAGCATGGCATCAATAGGAAAGTCATTTGGCGGGGGTGCAAAAAGAATCTCAAAATGTTGTTTCACTAATTGCTTCATCTCCCCTAAATTTGCACACCAAGAACCATCTGGTCTTCGGAGAGAGATAATTTTATCACACCTTCTTTTGTTAAGAGTAGAGATATGGAAAAAGGAGGTGTTGTGCTCACCAAATTCAATAGATTTAACCTGTGATTTTTGATACCAGAAATATTCCTCTTGCTCTAAGATGCCATGATATTCCATCTGTAGTTGCTTTTCAAGGAGGAAGAAACTATGGTGAGGCTGCTGTATGAGGGATCGCTAAACACCCTCAAGCCGCCGGAGACAACGTCGTTTACGTTGAAAAAGATTGCCAAACGTGTAAGCATTCCACTGCCGTAGCTTGTCACGAAGATTGGAAGTAAGGACATGGAGGGCACCAGAAGAAGAGTCCCAATGATCATTAATCAGCCTAGCAAGATCCGGATGAGTTAGCCACATTGCGTCAAAACGAAAGGGACGTTGCCGAGGAATGATAATAGGAATGCCCTGAAGGTGGAGTAGGATTGGACAGTGATCAGAGTAAATCCGAGGAAGGTGTCGAACTACTGCTTCAGAAAATAGTACCCGCCAAGCACTATTTACAAAGGCCCAATCAATTCGTTGATGGATCCTGGCACCTCCATCACGTAGATTGCTCCAAGTAAATCTGTTGCCAAAGAATCCCAAGTCCAAGAGCTCACAAGCATCAATCCAGCTTCTAAAGTTCAAACAGCGAGCTAGACTTGGAGGTCAGCCTCCACGTTTGTCTGCCAGAGTCAAATAATCATTCATGTCCCCGATGAGTGCCCACGGAAAGTTAACAAAAGGGCCAAAAGCAGCAAGAGTAGTCCAAAGAGACCTCCGCACATCCGCTGCCGGAGAGGCATACACACATGAAAGGAGCCAAGCGGGGTGCCCAGCACATCTAACAATACCATGGACAACCTGGTCAGCGGAACCAACTATTTCGAAAGAAGCAAAGTTTTGATTCCAAAGTAACCAAATGCCCCCTTTACGTCCAACCACATCCATCTGGTAAGAAGAGTCAAAACCTAAGCTACGTATCCGCTTACAAGCCCTGTTCCCGCTAATTCTAGTTCCAGAAAGAGCCAAGAAACTTGGCTTATGTTCGCGAAGTAATTCTCTGATATGCGTTAAAAAACGCGTCGACCCCGCTCCCCTACAATTCCAAAATAAAATCTCTGACATGTAGAAGTTAAGCAAGTGAAGTGGGTACAGACCCACCATCAACGGGGAGACCATCCACGGCCATGGTGGTAGTAGTGATGGCTTGGAATCTGAGGACAAGGCTTGTATCTTGTGGTAAACCACAGGCTGCAGCCTGAATGCCTGTCATCGGGTCAACAAAATCATGTCGAGGATCAACTTGCATAGGCATATTTGGAGAGATAGGTTCTGCAGGGTCCGAGGGGCTAGTGGCCACTGGACAAGTGTTGGTGCGTGTACGCAACGAAGCAAGAGGTGGAAATTGGGAATGAAATGCAGGAGTTCGAAGAGGTGGCAGAGCATTAGGCAATGAACTAAGGTCCCTGCCTGGACCTCGACCACGGACTTGGGGAGGCTGAACAAAGCCTGATGCGGGGGAAGGATGGTGCTTATGGGTAGCCTGCTGATCGCTAACTGTATGCAGCTGTATAAAAAGTGACTAAGACTGAGGCAAGTCAACATCATCCATTTCGGGGGCCACCATCGGTGGATTGTCAGTGCTCCCACCATCATTATTTAAGACAACAACGTCCAGAACCGAAGCATCACCATTACCGCCTTCCACAGCCGCCAAGAGATTGTATCTGGATCCATTAGGAGGATTCCTCATTTCTACATTTGCGCCACCTTTCTTGGTTTTACCATTAGGCCGCTTATGAGTCCTACGGGTAGGCAACATCCAAGGCCCAAAAGGCGGTTGGTCATCACGAGTCGAGTCTTCCTGAGGCACTGGTGGAATAGGCAATGATGCCCCAACAGGCCTCTCCGCGACGGGGATGTGATCAGACGCCGGCGTGGTAGTATATGGGCATGCTTCCTTTCGGTGGCCACCCCTTCCGCAAGAGAAGCAAATAAGATGTAGACCTTCATAGGTAACAGGTTGATCACAGCCATTCAAATCAATAACAGGGATGAGTGGCTTGCCTAGGTCAATTTCAACACAAATTTTGGCAAAGTTACCTCGTCGCCTATTGAGTGTTGTTTCATCAACTTTGAGAGGCTTGTCAATGAGTTCCCCGGCCGCCATTAACACTGCTTCATTGTAGAATTCCATAAGACAACTGGTGAAGTTCACCCAAACAGCGGTGGTCTGACCGAAAATTAGGTTGCCACTTCCTAACCGTGAGATAATGACCTAGGATCATCCAGGGACCCTCCTCCAACACAAAACGGTAATCATCCTCCATATCAAATTCAACCAGAAAATACCCATCATTGAGATCGATCAAATCATAGGTGTCTTCTGGGATATGCCAGAGTCTTCTAAGGCGTTCCTTCAGGGTAAGAAAACCAATGGATCTACCAAGAGGTTTCAAAATCAAGCTACGCTAAAAAGGGCGATAGAGACGTTCCATTGTTTTTTCAGACAAGCGAATGGAAGGCTTCGGCCCCTTCAGAGAGACAGTAATTGGTTCCTCATTGCGCACCAAAATGGTGGCTTCCACCTGGACCGCCTCAAGTCCTTGCCGTTGATGTCGTCCCCTCAGCAGTGTGTCTCTAAAGGAGACATATTGTGCTTGAAAATCAGGACCGACTTCACTGTCTTCTACAGTGGCTGGCGTCTGAGTCGAGATGGAGTGATCTGTCTCCATGGCTTCCCCAGGTTCGCAAGCTGATGCCTTAATCTTCTTGGTGTGGCGATCAATCAGGTTAGTTTCTTCAGTGGACTGTTCTCTCTCCTGTGGCAGCGACACCGTGGAGTGACTGTTGTTAGCATCACTGTTCATGCCATGCATACTACTCTCCTACCTCGGGTGACATGTGATAAAATTGATAATCTCAATCGAAGATTTTTATAGGGTGGCCACGACGGTGTTCGTACACTACACCTCGTTAATTGGCAAACTGTCTCTCTTCCCAAAAGACAAGGTGGCCTAGGTTTAAAAAGTATGCGTGAATTAAATCTATCCACGCTTGCCAAAATTCCGTGGCGCTTAATTACTACACCACATACTGCTTTGTGGTCCTGCATACTACTTGAGAAATATAGTAACCATGGGGTGTTTGATTTCGATCGCTACAAACCAGCTTGTTCTTATACGTGGAGGAGTATCCAGTGAGGAGCGGAGGTTTTAGATCTAGGCCTTGGTTGACAAATTGGTGATGGCACAGTTGTCGACTTTTGGGATGCCACATGGTTAGGGAACAACCCTATTCGGGCAGCAATGGAGAACTTTGGTCGGCACATGCAGGCAGCTCAGGCACTGTTTTAAAAACCGGACCAGACTGGTCGGTTCGACCGGTTCAACCGGTGACCGGTCAGCTATCCAGTCCGGTTCACTCCTAAAAATGGGTTCTTAATTGAACTAGTGGGAACCGGTCAAAACCGGTCCGGTTCGACCACTGGTTCAATAAATTTTTTATTTTTATTTTTTAAATATTTTTTATATTATTTGGTATATTTGGTATATTTTAATATTTTTAATATTATATATAATTAAATATAATTATTGCATAATTATGACGTCACACCGGTTCGACCGGTGGTTGAACCGGTCGAATCAATCAAATCGGTGATCAGTAAGGTCTCTAGTTCGATGTCCGGTCTGCGTTTCAAAATACTGCGCTCAGGTGAGCGACTTTATTGACCAAGATAACTGATGGAACAGGGAGTTAATTGCAGTCATCCTTCCCAATGATATTGCTCAAGCTGTTCTTGGTGTTCCTCTACCGCGTGCCCCCAAACCTGACACGATTATTTAGAAACTCTCTCCAACTAGGACATACACACCATGTACGGGATATAACGCCTTGATGAATTTTCCATCTGCCAGGGATGCCGGGTTTTCTTGTCTATAGACTACCTGAGGCCCTGCCAAATGGGGATCATTTCTTTGGCTTACCAGGAGGAATCGCCTTCATACCCAACATCTTCGACTGCTATGAGATATTTCCAATACTGCAGTGTGCCAGACTTGTCACCTCGCGGATGAAACTTCCATCCACATATTGCGTGATTGCCCCATGGCTAAAGCCCTATGGCTCCAACTCATTTCACCTCCTACATGGCAAGCATGGTCGACTATGGAGCTACTGGACTGGATTGATATGAATCTGGGCAGTAATAGTTGGTTTCTCGATAACTACCTTTGGTTTATTGTCTTTGCAGCAACTTTGTGGTTTTTTATAGAAGTGACAATGTCAATTACTGTTTGATATTGATTTTGTTAAACCTTGTTTCCCTCTTAACATTATTTTTGCAGAAGTAGAGGATGTGTGTCGCATTTGGCAGCTGGACCTTGGCAACGTCACATCCATAGAGACCCGCTTCATTGCATGGGAACCACCTACTGAGCACTGGGTCAAGTTGAACACTGATGGCGCCTCTCGTGGCAACCTAAGGACAGCTGGCTATGGAGGTTTGCTTCGTGATCATGTGAGGCGATGGCTACTTGGTTTTTCTAGCAATCTGGGCGTTAGTGATACTGTGGCCTCGGAGCTTGAAGCGATTCGACAAGGCCTTGACCTTGCCTAGTCAAATGGCTTTCGACATATTATTTTGGAGACTGATTTTATGACAGCTTTGACACTCATCACAATGCCAACATCTCGCTTTGCTCCACTGGGACACTTAGTGGATGACATCAAGGCATTCTTGCATCGTGAATGGTCTTGTCGGTTACGGCATTGTCACTGCGAAGGCAACAAGTGTGCGGACTTACTAGCAAACATGGGAGCTGACAGCAGTGCTCTACTGCATATATACCATTCTCCACCACCATCTCTATGCTTGCAGCTGGACGAAGATCACAGGGGCGTAACCTATCAACGCTACTTCAAATGTTAATTTAATTATCTTGTCTTTACTTTCCTTTGAAAAAAAAAGTATAATATAAAAAATGCATTTAAATAATGATACTATAAAAAAACAAATAACCGATTTACTATAAGATATAAATTAATACTATACATGTGTTTTAAGTCGAGTGTTTTCTCATTTAATACGAGAAATGACGTGAAGAACTATTATTCTTTTTCTTTTTCACGAGGCTAAGTTTTGTTTTCTTCTGATATAATTTGACGTATATAGCCTACCTAAAAAGACTACATCAACTGTCACTATATGTATATATATATATACCTAAAAAGACTACATCAACTATCACAAATATTATATATATATTAGGGAGGCTATCTATGTAGATGAACTCTCGGAAGCATCGTCCAAAGAAAGTTGTTTTTTGGTCGATCATAGAGTTGCGCAACTTATGTACCAAAAACAAAGGAATGATTATATTAACCAATGATATGTAAGTAACAATGAGTAGAAAGAAGAAGTGGCAGGGCTACACAGAATCCCACCAACTAACTATTCTCTGCTTAAGGACAACGCAGAGTGCCGTGCAAGTTTTTTCCTTTCATCTCGGTTCCTAATAAATGATGACCCCAAAACTGGCATTTGTCTAATTTTCCAGTTTTCTCACCGACAGTAACCTGTCATGTCTTTAATGCTACAACTGTCTCGTCCCTACGTACCTCATAAATGCTACCTATGGCGACTCACAAAAGTTTGTTTCTTTCGGTTATTTACCTGAACTGGCTACACTTCCGTGGATAACTATTCTTCTCTACTGTTAACTGTTTCTGGCTGTTGCAGCTAAGACTATAGTCCTTATCCGTATCATTTTAACTTGTCCGAAGCGGTAAAATGATTGTGTGAAAATTTGTGGAAGAACGAATTTTCATCCACTCGCGGGACCCGCACCAGAATGGCTTCCTCCGAGTGTCTATAAGACTTGCGAGTTTATGAAAACCAATGTCAAGCTGGAATTTTTTCGTTCCTTTTCTTCCGGCGGATATTTGGTATCGTTTAGAAAGGCGTGATCTTGGTGGGAGTGAATCAGCTGCGTGTGCCAGCAATTGGATAAAGTCAAGAAGAGTGCATGTTCTTCATCCGTCTGGGTGACGACGCGTCAGGTACGTTTTTTACTTTGCGTTGCTTCCCAATGTTAACTTGTTGAGAGAGCGAGACCTCCACGTGGTTCTGTGCTTTTACTATTCAAAGTGCTTGAAGAACCGCTGGGTTGCTCTCAGGGTGAAAACGATTTCGATTAAATTTATCTGGTTTCCAGACATGGGTAATTCGTCTTCCCATATATTTAGTTGCTTCATCGTTTTTGTCTAAGTTATGCAAAAACTTCTTGGTAGACGCATGTGGGAAACGTTTAACAGTCTTCTTCCTTCTTTTCTGAAAGAATTTTGGTTGTTGTGGTCGGTCTTATTTCCTAACAAAGGAAATTGACCGACATATAGAGTTGCTTCTCACGTTTGCCAAGAGATTTGGTCGATCAATAGGAGCTTTGTTTTCCTTTTGGTGCCTTGTTTTAATCAATTTCTAGTTTCTACGCCGGTAGTTTAAGGTACAAATACTTTAAATTTTGTTTTAATTAGGCATAGATACAGTTGGATTTACATCGACACATGCATATCGATGCTGATTATGTTTTGAGACCCTTATATCAATGGGATTTTCCCATGAACGAGACTTTCTACAACTATTTATGGTGATATCAGACTCAACAGATGGTAATTATATGTGAACAATTCTCCAACGCAAAGTTCAGAAAGGCGTAGTTTTTGTTAGCTTGGAGGTGCAAACATGGGCAAGAGTGGAAATATTTCTCAGTACAGAGAGAGACTGGACAAGACACTCGCATCTCCTGAATTGACAAATCATGATTCGCTTAAAATTCTTATTAGGAATCAACTCCTACGTTCATCACCAAATGAATCCGAAGGTTGGTAATTTAGCAATTTCTTGTTCAATTCTTCAAACAGACGGATGATGATTTTGTGAGATACTTTTGCTATGTCATACGGGAAGCATATTTGTTATTGCCACATAAAGGTCTATTGCATCTGTCGAAAACTCACAAGGCTTTCAAACTTGCAGATTGTGGTGATAAAGTAGTAGACAAAAGAACTGTTGAAGTATCTCATTTTCTTGACATGTTGAGGAGTGCTTCTATAAGTGAAAATGATATGTCCAACATTGTTGAAGCATCGCATGGTCAATGGAAAGTATGCTTTCTTGGCCAATTACGATATTTTTGTTTCTTTTATTTGTATTACCCTCTATGTCATTGTCATTTTCTTCTAGAGGCTGCGCAGAAATCATGGTTAATCTGAATCATGATTTCTTCTGTGAGTCAGCTGATCTTAAACTACTTCTATTCACGAGGTTATAAACTCTTTAACTCATTGAATCCCACTATTGCTAGCTAAAAGATGACAAGGAAGAGTATCGTGTCATGTACAGCGAAGGACCTGAGGGTACCCCATTTCATACATTACTTGTTGAAGGATACGTAGATGGGCCAATTGATGCTTGTAAGTTCAGCTAGAATAGTCACACAAGTAGTACTTTCCATTTGAAATGATAAATAGAGAGTTGACTGATAATTGAGGCATTTTAGAAGCTGCATATTTATGTCTCTATGCATATCGTTAACAAGGAGTGCATTACATTGCAGGTCTATGCATCTCTTGGGAATCAACCCTGTATAGGAAATGGTAAAGCATATTTTCCATCTTTGTACATGTCTTTTCTTATGTACATGTCTATGCATATTTTTCGGTCTATTTTTGTTAACTTGGGTTGCAATTATATCCATGCCTTTTTTAAAACATAATTTCCCTTCAATTTTTTAATAGATCTTTTATCGCTGAAAACTATGACTCTGATTCTCTGCGTCGTGTATATACTGCACTTGTTCTTTTGTGCTTGACTGTACATTTTGAAACAATAAGAAAATTTTGTCACTCTAAGAGTAAGCGTCAAGACTGCTGATTTTGATTGTGAAAATGTGAAAATTTCCTCTTCGTCATTTATACCTTATGGACTGGTGTAGACTGAAGCTCCATTGATGTTTTGTTGTTTATATTGTAGGTGGCCCCAGTCTACTATCCCACCTTTTAAAATAACGGACTGCAAATGTCTGAAAAAGGTTCGGATCAGCGAGCAGATATGTTTAGTGAGGTTTGTTCAGTATGAAGAACATGAAGAAAGTGTCCCAGTTGATTCTTTTTGCTTTCTTTGTCCTACTTCACATGCTAATATATCTCTTATTTTTTTGGGAAGGAAGGGTAAAGGTAGCATGGCCACTGTCAGCTAGGGAGGCTGTTGTCAACCTTTTTTTGTTTGAGCATCTCAAAGATGGTCTAGTTGTTGCTCTTATGAATTCGGTATTCATCTGAAATGATGGAACTTCATGTTTATTTCAGTTATACTTTCTCTTCTACCTTATTATCTGGAAATTCAGCTAAAGTATAATGATGTTGTCCCATCATTTCTTTCAGATTTCGGATCTGAAGGGCATTGATAGGAGTACACATGGGTTTACCAAGGATGGGATCCCTGAGCCTAAGGATGTTGTACGCATAGATTTGGTGGGAGGCTTTGCAATACAAAAAGTTTCATCAGGAAGAAGTTACTTTCGGTTAGTTGTGTTGGATAGTGGTTAAATGATATTGACCTCAGTGTCATTAAATTTTCTCTGTTGGTTTAGAACCAACTTCATTTAATGGTTCAAACTTGAATTTCCTTTCTCTATTTTCGCTTGTGTTAATTTGTGAAAATTTTTATCGCTTTTAGTTACTTTTAACAATATATGTCCACTATCCACATTCCAAAGCCTTTAGTTTGCAATTATTTGAAACAACATTATTCGGTACATCTTAAGTTTGTGCCACATATAGGTTGTTATGAATATCTGTCTTATTGTGACCTGACCCTCATATTTTTAGAAACGAATCATCATTCCTGTTAGAATGAGCAAGTATTTTAGTTGATCACCATGATGATATACCTTTCTTTCAAATATTAGTATCCTTGTTGATGTCTAACAACACATAAAGCAGATGAAAAATATGATTTCTTTTGTGTACTGCTAGATAAAAAATAAAGCTCAATCATTTTATTAGCTCACATTTGCTATCAAACGTGTATCTTTCTTTGTTCATGAAAACATAAGGATAATGTCCAAAACACCTGGAGAGCCAAGCAGTGGATGGGTTATGAATGATTTGACTCCAACCTTCCGCTAGTAAGGGCTGCAAAAAATGTATCCATTTGAGAAACTATTCATATTTTTTGTTACTACTGTGACCAAACAATTACAAATTAGACTCATAGTGGGATCTTCTGAGATTGAACATCTAACTTTATGCAGTGCTATTGATAATCAGATTGATATTCATTATTATGCTGCTAGGAAGTTATGCTTATTCTGTCTTCATGGAGCTTTTTATTTGCATGCATTTACACTTTTCAGTCATACTGTTGTCAAGTGGAATGCATTTTTCAGTGAATTCTGAATTGGTATTTTGCTGATGTATATCGAGTCTGATATCAGTTGAACCATAGTGTGTACCACTCTGTTAGATATGATTGGTTGGACAAGGCAAGGAACTTGAAAATGGTCATATTTCTGTGAGGGCCATTGTACTTGTATGCGCATCCATTTTGATCCTTGTCTTGCTTATGAGGTTGATTTATTTGGTGCTATCATTTGAATGATTGTTTGACTTGTTTATGCCTTTATAGGTGAACCAGTTTTTTTCATTATCTTAAAAAAAATTGGTGGATACATATCTACTTACTGTTTTACAAGTATAATGGACATAAGCCCCAAATTGGTTATTCTTTGTTTCCGCATTTTAGTCTAAGTATCTGTATTGCCTTTCGAGATGGTGATTTCTATTGTATTATGAAGGAAAGTGACTTATTAGCAACATAACAAAGAAGGTCCACGGATAAGAGTACTACTAAAATGAATGTAAGAAACCTTTTCCATGCTCTTTTGTTGTGATGCTTTCATGAATGTTAATTTGTAGGACAATTGCAAATATAGACTTGAAGCTGGACTTCGTTCCTCCATTTCTTATAAACTTTATCTCAAGGCAGCTAGTTGGCAGTGGTTTCAGGCTCTATCAAAAGGTCATACATTTTCCTTTACCATTCTTTTCCTCTTGGAAGTATTCAGTTTTAAGATTAAGATGTGGATGCTGTAAGACTATTATGGCTATGAGATGAACACATTGAGACGTATCGGGCCTGTCTTATGCTGTTGTAATTTATTTATGGTTGGGTTGAAATGATGATGCAATCTTTGTCCTTGGCTTTCCTGTCTCAAAGTTCAACTTCTATCTAAAGGTTCCTGCTGCAAGACCTGTCTTTGCATTCATGGAATGTTTAACCATCTTCTCTGATCTATGACAGGCTGTGGCTTCTCTGTCTAACCGAAACGAAGATTACATGAAGGCGTTGGATGATGTATTGTATTCTCAAATACGTGAGGCTCTTTATTCCATCCATGAACCAAATGGTGCTACAGAAAGGAAAGAAATGGCAAATGAAGCTTTTCTGCAACTACAGCATTCTATCAAAGTTTCAGAAGGAAGCATGGGCAATTCGCAACAGAATGTTCATAATTATGACGACACGAGTGCAACTTTTCCAGAGAAACTGAAAAATTCAGTCGAACCAGCTTCTGGTGAGATTGTCGAAGAAATTAATGAAGAGGGCAAACATTTTAACGATGAAGTCGGGAGCATCGAGCAGGAAGTTTGCAGCAGTAAGTACTTGAGTGAAAATGTGCAGAAGAGTGGAATAGCCATTGAAAAGAAAGCTGATGAGATTGTGGAAGAAGAGAGCAAGGATAAAAGCCAGTTGGAAACAGAAGGCGAGGATCATGCTAAACCCTCCCTGAGAAAGATTGGGCAAAATGGACTTGAAAATTATAATAAAAATACGAGTATCAGTCCTGAGGTGGAGCAAGCTTTAAAAACTTTAGAGAAAGCCATTTCCGTGGTTCGTGAATATGGATCTAAGTCTCTACAAAAGCCTTTACCTGGCTCAACGAACCAACACATTTTGAGTCGGGAAAATGGTATAGGAAAGGACCCGACTCCTTTAAAATCCGGTGAAGTTGGTCCCGATAAAGTCTCTGCTGAAGCATCGACAACTTTGAAAATAGTAGAGAAGATTTCAGATGAACCTAGGAATGGCTCCAGTAATCGAGACGTTAGGTAGGCTTGTTCATAAAGTGCCTGTGAGCCTGTCCTATTTGAAGTTTGAGACACCAGCCTTTTTGCTAGTTTTCTTAATTTCTAAATCCAAATTGGTTTTCATTACTTTTTTCCTACTAAAGTTGTGTTTAAATTGTTTTGCAGGCATGCAGGACCAAATTCTTTTACAAGGGAGGTGAACCATAACAGAATTGCACCAGCTACACCCGAACAATACTCTTCATTTGCTGTTGAAAGTGGTCAGGTTTTGTTATCTCCTTCCATAGAGAGAAGCGTAGAGACACCTATTGGAGACCTAAATACGCAAGGCGACAAGCACATTCTCTTTGATGCAAATGGCGACCAAGAGAATGGTTTGAAGGAAGGAAAGGAATTCAGGTGGCGAAGAAAGCTCAGATTTTGTTGCGTTCGCCCTGATGTCCACTGGAAATGAAGCCTTCCGAGTAATGAGTAAAGAGGGCTTGGAATGGCTTGTGTGGCTATTGTTCTTAGGCGCATTCTAAGTGGGCATTCATATGCACACGAGACTAATTACATTTCCCGACTTTTGCAGGTGACTGTAACGGGCCGTTAATCATTTTCCCTAAGATTACATGGCTTTCTTTGCCAATATTTACTAGCTGTTCTTCTCCTTTTTCAACTTTACTTTAAGCAAAATTGTACGGAAATAATTTTACCGAATCTCAGTACTCTGAATAAATGATTTATTCAAATTGTGGAATAGCAAATCAAGGTTACTAAACACTCTAGTTTCAACTTTAAAAGTGATTGCGTATTTCCAGTACACAAGTTTGTAAGGTGATTCCTTTAACATCAAGTACTGGAGGAACAACAACGTTTTTTCAGCAAGAGGAAAAACATGTGGATGACATGTCAGAATTATCCATGATGCACTTATTTAATGGTAATCGATAGTTGACGGTTATCAGTTACAACAGTTAATAATTAATCATTGACGGTTACTTTAGTTATTTGTTGTGTGTGTTGGTTCAATAGCGCTTCTCAACATACATACTATTTGAACATCACTACGAACCTGTCTGGATAAGCTAGACATGAACATTTTGGTTGGCTTCAAAAAATGTCCCTAACTTCCCAAATAAATGATGTGTTATATATATTTTTAGATGAGCTTGAGCATCAAATTGCTAGGATAATTGTTGAGTAAAAACCAAGTTTTGTTGGATAAAACAAAAAGTGTAGGCTATTATAAAATAGTCAACCTCTACAAAAGTGTCCAAAATGCAATCATTCCTCAAACTTATAAACTATTATTATAAATTCATTTAAAGCTACTCTTAAAAGGTTACACCTCTCACAGATTTGCTAAAAAAGAAGAGGAAATGGTTCTCATGTAAATGCCTTTGAAAAGTTAAAACATGCTTTAAACCCTATTTGAGGTTGTTGAACTTTGAATTACACTTTAAAGTTCATGCTAATGCTTTATATAAAAGTATTAGGGCTGTATTGATTCAAGAGGGACATTTTATAACCTTTGAGAGCAAAATTTTGAATTATATTGAACACTGGTAATCATGAGAAAGATATAGTTGCAGTGGCACATTGCCTATGAGTGTATCGTGTTTATTTGTTGGGAGCCAAGTCTCAAATGTATAACGTAGCGATTACATTCTTTAAGGTACAAGAAAAACTATCATCCAAACAAGTAAGATGGTATGACTTCTTGTTGCATATATGTCGTGTTTGTTTGTTGGGGCCAAGAGGCCAATGCTCTTAGCAAGTGAGAGTTGTTGATTACTTGTTACAACCTATCTAGGATTGAAGCGAACTTAATGTATAGAATTCGACAAATCACTAAACGTGATGCTAGTTATTATCGTTTACTGTAAGTGAAAAATGGTATTACCAAGTAATATTGACTCAATGGGTGGGTTGGTTGTTAACACAAGTGAAAGACTATACGTTTCTGAAGTTGGTGGACTTCATAGGAAACTTATGTAGGAATCACATGATGCATAAGGGGTAGGACATCTTGGAAGGGAATAGCTAATGTTATTTTCATGTTCTTATGTATGATCACAAATGGAGTAGGAAATAAAAGCCTACTGTAGAACCTATTTGACATGTCAACAAGACAAAATGAAAAAACAAACAAGTTGTCTTTGCATATTATGGTGAAACTTTGAATATTGGTGTTCCTAGACTTCGTTGTGATATTTTTAAGGGTTAATAGTAAAGCTCTAGTGCTAGGAGTGGTGGGTTGTTTTACCAAATGTGTTATTTTTAGTGTTGTAGTAACAACTTGTACAATAAAAGTATCGATTGACTTATTTTATTAAAATATGGTGAAATATTTTGATATTTTAATAAATATTGTGAGTGATAGAGACTCTTCGTTTATAGGAAAATTTTACACTTCATTGTTCAGTATGATGAGGGGTAAATTGGAGTTCTTTACTACTAATCATTTACAAATGGATGGACAAATTGAAAAGAGCACGGAAAATTACTTAAGGCACTATGTGGGTAACAACCAACAAAATTGGTTAGAATTGTTGGATATTAAACACTTTGCCTATAACTTGTGACGATCTTTTTTCATAAAAAAGAGTCTATTTGTGTTGGTATTAGGTTAATAGCCACTCACTCTCCTAAAAGTGGTAGCTCAAAAAATGAGAGGTAAGTGTCATGCAACTTACAACTTTTTTAGGAATGAACAAGAAAAGTTAGACGAGGCAAGAGATAGGTTGCGAAAGGCAAGGGTTAGATGAAAAAGTATGTGAATCAACATTATTAATATATCATTGGATCTTATTGATAGGGACAAAGTGTTGTTGAAACTCACACCTAAAATATGGAAAACGATTAGTGAGAAGTCAACATACAAGGGACTAATTTCTAAATATGATGGTCCCTTTAAAATTTTTAATAAATTTTG
>JAOTAX010000005.1:35101900-35116426 GCA_025629825.1 Erythroxylum guanchezii | reverse complement strand
TTTTGAGACGACTTATACTGAAATCAAGGTTTTGAAAGAGGGAAGGAAATTCAGTGTGGCAAATTGAGCATCTACGTTGCGGCGAAGATAAAATTGCAGGTTCACCGCGGCGTAACTTCCAAAAAGGTTTCGCCACGGCGAAACATCATACGTCGCGGCGACGCCCGCCTTTGCTTCCGAAGGACCTTTTTCTAATTTTCAACTTCTAAGTCTTCCCTCCACGCCCAAGCCTCATGCTTCCGTGTTCGATGTTAGGCTCTGAAAACGGGGTATAATATGTTATGGTATCAGAGTAAGAAGAGATTACAAGGAACCACGCTCAAGTATGATGATATTTTGTTAAGAGTTGGATTCTGGAAACAGGATCTAACAAAAATGCCCTTAATGGATGAACTGTGCAGATATAAAACTTTGCAAATTATTTTCCATGGTTCTTTTTATAAAGTTTAATTTCTCAAAAACCAACTATCTTTATTATAAAATTTTGCATTTCAAATACTAATCGAGCTCTCTCTCTCTCTCTCTCTCTCTCTCTCTATCTATCTATCTATATATATATATATGTATGTATGTATTTATCTTGGTATAAAGCTTTCAAATAGTAACGAGGGACTTAGCTTATGTACTATTTGAAATACAATGATATAGATATATTATTGTACCTTCATTGTATATGTATGTATAGATATATCATTGTATTAATAGTACAATGACTTCTATAATATGATGACTTTTTTTATAAAGGACCAACAGAAAGTCATTATATTAATAGTCACTCATTACTATTTGAAAGCTTTATACTAAGATATATTTGTGTATATATATATATATATATAGAGAGAGAGAGAGAGAGAGAAAGAGAGCACGGGGGAGGAAGGATAGAGAGGCGGAAAAAGGAATTATTAATACATATATATATATACCGGAACTATTGATACTATTATAAAGGAACGTTGAAAGAAAATGGAACTATTTTTAATACAATGACTTTTTATAAAGAAACCTCGACATAAAGCTTAATAAACAATTGTTATTTTTTATACATATATTGAATAAAAGTTTGAGATTATATAATACTTTATTAATTATATATTTAAAGTATATTACTTACAAATCAATTACTTTGGGAAATGAATTTGATTTAATTAGTAATACTGAGCATGTACGCTTTTACATCTACGCTAGTAAATCCAAGACCCTTGGGGAGAACTAGGGATATGAGTTTTGTATCGTACTAGTCGGTATCGGTTAGAAAACGGTATGAAATTGGGTATATAAGTATCCGTCGATACCAGTGATCTCGCATGATACTAGCTGGTATTTGAAAAACTGGTCGAATACCGACCAATACCGTAAATTTTAAAATTTTGGAGAACTATTTTGCAAAAAAAAATCTTAAAATACGCTACTTTGTTATTCTCACTCTCCCTCTTAGTTCTCCTCTCCAGCGACTCTCCACTATCGTCTTTTCCTCCACTTGTGTCTCTATTTCCGGTGACTCACCACCCCCCTATGCAAGCCATAAGAAACCAGTGCATCACCCACCAACAATATATTTACGTGCAAAACAAGTCAAAATTATCCAAAGATTCCAACTAAGGACTGATCTTTACTGGTGTGGGTCGTTAGAGAGATAAATGGGTCTAAGAGAACGAACAAACACTGAGCGAATCACGCTTTGGTTGTTTTTTTAAAAACATGTACAAATTTGTAATTTCATTAATTTAATTTAATTTTTTAAAAATAAAAATGATGTTAATTAAGAAAAAACATTGTGTTTATAATGTATATAAAATTAAGTTAATAAATTATTATTATTTTAAATTTCAATTATTATGATTTTTAGAAACAATTTGATGTAAAATTATTATGATTATTATTTATATGTGAAATATCTGAAAATTATTATTATTTCATATTAATTGTGATTATTATTTACTATTATGAGTTTTGGAGGCAGGGTAATGTAAAATTATAAAGTATACAGTACAACTGAATAATATAACAATACACAATTTTTCTATTTTTTAAAAATTTAAATAATTACTCAAATTATTTTAAAAATTTAAATAATTACTCAAAATGATATATGATATTGACCTATAGTAAAACAGAACTATACTAAAACCCAATTCAATACAAAAGTTGGTACAATATTTGCAATTTTGGGAGAACCCTGGTCACAATGACTTGATACTTTTTTTTATTGGAAGCCTTCCTTCCCATTGAACATCCTTAAGGACCCGTCCGACGGAATTGGACCGGAGTTTTTTACGAACGTGGTAGGCCAACCGAAACATACTAGGAAATTTATCAGTGGACCTTCATCAGCGTTCCTTTATAAAAGTTCCCTCTCTTGAAATATAAGTCTGTTTGTTACGTTTAGAATGGTTATGTTCGTTTCATGGAGGGTTAATGTAAAAACAACTAGGTGTATAATCGGACTCCTATCCTTGTGTCCATATCCAAGCTTTCAGCTTTTAAATAGCCAACTCTACAAGTACCAGACCTTTCGCCTTTCAAGCCTGTCTAGATCATCAAAACCTTCCCGCTGGAATAGAAACAAGGAACCAAATTTGAAAGAAGACGAAACTGAAAGCATTAACTCACTCTTTCAAGAGATTGCTGATATATTAGGAACTGACATTCGTGATAAGGCGTCGTCTGAGATATCTAAAGAAACCCACTGGAAGGAGCAGGAGCTATTCGAGCAATTGAAAGATAGCGCACCAACTGTTTGTGAAAATGTTGAGCTGAATAAGGGGTTGATCCAGGAGGAGATTCCATCAACTCGCAAAGAGACCCCGATACGAGATACGGTTGAAATCGATGTTAGCCGGTTAGTTCACAAGATCACAGGTATTGTTCGCGCCAAAAATGGAGCCTTTTCAATGGAGGACCGTTTAGAAGGTCTTAGTTTTCAGTTTGAACCTGAGGTTGTTGAGAAAGTCTTGAAAAGATGCTTTAAAGTGCCGCATTTAGCTTTTGGATTCTTCAATTGGGTGAAAATGAAAGATGGATTTTGTCATACGACTGAGATTTATAACACCATGCTGTATATAGCTGGAGAAGCGAAAGACTTTGGGCTGGTAGATAATTTGGTTGAGGAAATGGAGAAGAACTCGTGTGAAAAGGATATTAAGACTTGGACCATTCTTATATCCCAATATGGGAAGGCAAAGTTGATTGGCAAAGCCTTGTTATTATTTGAGAAGATGAAAAAATCTGTGCAAGAGCCTGACTTGAAAACTTACAAGACGTTATTACATTCTCTTTGTAATGTTGGAAAAGGTGAGGTAGCATGGGAACTTTATAAGGAGATGATCCAGACGAGTATTGCACCAGATCTAAGTTTGTCCAAAATGTTACTAAACTGCATGGCAAAGTTAGGAGATGTTGATGCAATTAAATTTGTCACTGAGAGCATGGTTGGTGTTTCAAAGATTCCTGAACGTGAAGTTCACCTTTGTGTACTCAAGAGTTTTTGCGTGGCTGGGAGAATTAAGGATGCTTTAGAATTAATCCGTGAGCTCAAAAATAAACAAACGCCGATTGACAAAGAATTTTTCAAGACTTTGTTGAAAGGACTAGTTAAGGCTAATAGGATCACAGATGCTTCGGACGTAGTTGAGATAATGAGAAAAATGAATATTGTTGACGAGAAGGTTTATGGGATTATGATTAATGGGTATTTAAGGAGGAAAGAAATTCCTAAAGCACTTGATCTGTACGAAAACATGAGAGAATCTGGGTATCTGCCCACAACTTCGACCTACACAGAGTTAATGCAACAGCTTTTCCATGTAAGTCAATATGACAAAGGCTGTCAGCTATTCAATGAGATGCTGGAAAGAGGGGCTGAGATGGATAGCATGGCAGTTATGTCCATGGTAATAGGTCACATTCGTCAAAGCCATATATCGGAAGCATGGAAAGTGTTTAAGATCATGGAGGATAAGGGAATCAAGCTCACTTGGAAACAGTACTTTATACTCATTAAGGAGCTTTGCAAAGTTTCAAAATCGGATGAGATATGGAAGGTTTTGCACCATATGCAGGGTTCTGGGACATTCATTCATCAGGCAATATTCAAGTGGGCTATATCTTTCATGGAGAAAAGAGGGGATATGGATAATATTAAAAAATTGAAACAGATGCAGGACATGTGTAAATTTCACTTTTGGGTCAGCAAGGCATCAAATAGTGATGTACCTGTGGAATTGGAACCCCGTAAGGAGTCAATTCAATACAAACCAAAGCAAGAAAAGATGGAGAGCCACTTGTTCAAGCCACTTTCAAAGGCTTGCAATCAACAGGATTTACATGAAGTTTGTAGAATTTTATCTTCTTCAGAGGAATGGAATGTCATTCAAGAAGCACTGGAGAAAAGTGCCATTCAGTTCAAACCAGAAGTTGTTGTGGAAATCATGCGTAGTAGCAGGATGCAGAGTAATATGGCATTGCATTTCTTTTCATGGATAGGAAAGCGAAGTGGTTATTTCCACACTTCCGAAACGTACAACATGGCTATCAAAATTTCAGGATGTGGGAAGGATTTCAGACACATGAGAGGCCTTTTCTATGAGATGAGGAGAAAGGGCAGCCTGTTAACACCAGATACATGGGCAATCATGATAATGCAATATGGCCGAGCAGGTCTAACAGAGATTGCTCTAAAGTTTTTCCATGAGATGAAAGCCAGTGGTTTTAACCCAACTACCAGTACCTACAAGTTTTTGATTATCAGTCTTTGTGGGAGAAAAGGTAGGAAGACTGTTGAAGCCATTAAAACATTTCAAGAGATGATTCAAGCAGGACATATCCCAGACAAAGAATTGGTTGAAACTTATCTCCTTTGCTTAAGTGAATCTTGTAAGCTGTTAGAAGCCAGAAGATGCATGGAAACTCTCCAAAAAGTTGGCTTCACACGGACACACAGTTATTCTATGTACTTCAGGGCTCTTTGTCGTGCAGGCAGCTTGGAAGAAGCTTTATCATTGATTGATAAGGTTACGGCAGAGCAACCTGCATTGGCTCAGTATACTTATGGAAGCCTCATACATGCCTTGCTACGTCAAGGGCGATTAGAAGAGGCATTATCTAAGATGGAAGCTATGAAACAGGCAGGTTTCCGTCCAACTGTTCATGCTTATACGTCCCTGATAGTCTATTTCTTCAAAGAGAGGCAGACGGAGAAAGCATTGGAAATTTTGCTGAAAATGCGGGACGAGGGTCACGAACCGACAATAGTTACTTATTCAGCACTTATTCGCGGTTACATGAATGTCGGCAATGTTGCAGAAGCTTGGAATGTTTTCCATTCTCTGAAGCTGAAAGGTCCTATGCCTGATTTCAAAACTTACTCAATGTTCATTAATTGTCTCTGTAAGATAGGAAAATCAGAAGAAGCTATGAAGCTTTTGAACGAAATGATGGATAATGGGATTGTTCCAAGCAACATTAACTATCGAACTATATTCTTTGGGCTGAACAGAGAAGGGAAACGAACTTTGGCTCAGACTGTCCTGCAACAAAAGTCAGCATTGAAAAGAAAACGCAAGTTCTTAACTTTGTAACACTCACTATCTCCGTTAAAGTACATGACTACATCTCTGGGATGAGATTGGACCAGAAGCTCTAGAGCATTGGTATACACGATTTCATCTGCTGCAGCTCTACGTATATAATTTGTAGGTTGGGTTTCCCTTTGGAACTCCAAAAGTAAGCAGTGTTGTTCACTAAATAATGATATTTGAGATAATTAGATAATGCATTTGTAATTTCTAAGTGCGTACTAATTAATTAATTTATTGATTTGATTTGCTACCGAAATATGCAAAAACATACAATGCCTCAGGGTTAACTAGTTCAGATGATCTCTTAACGCCCCCTTAAAGAGTAATGATATTTTTAACAAGCTGAATCATTTATAATTAAATATTTTATTTTAATGAATAAATTAAAATATTTATTAAACAATTATCAAACTTATTTTAAAATAAAATATAATTTAACTGATAAAAAATAAAAAATATATAATTTTAACTAAAAAGATTCTTGTACTGAAATTGCCACGCGTCACCTTTTCAAGAGTTTAACTACACAAAGGAACTCCGAAGCAAAGAACTGTTAAGATGTCAGATTAAAGCAAGGCAGGTGCTAGATTTCGATTCTAGAGCGAGCGAGAAGAGAGAAGAAGACTGAATTGACAATCTTGTCCTTTGGAATCTACCAGAACAACGATGGGTTGGGTATGGGTGGATGACGAATCGAGGTCATCGGCCGGTGATGGCGATGAGAAAAACACGACCGTTGGCTTCAATACCAAGGAAGGATGCTCCACAAGGAAGGTGGTAAGGTCTCGGTGCAGAACCGAGGAGGTCGAGCCTGGAAAGTTCTTGAGGAAGTGCGAGAAAACAGAGGAGATTCTCAGAAACTGCGTCGGAAAGTAATTCTTCATCCTCTCTTTAATGGAATATTTTAGTTGCCTTTTCTTTTATTGATTATGTCTGTGATTGTGAAGGGTGAGGGTTACATATTGCAATTTTCTTTACAGTCAATAGTATTGAACCTAAGGTGTTTACTGTAATGTCTGGATTTGCTGTCTTGTTTTTCAATGTAATTGTGGGATTTGAATTAGGCCTGTTGAAGTGATCAAGTCCGACAAAGAGTACACAGAAGATGATGTCACGGACCTTGTTGTCTCTGGGGGCCAAAAGTTAAAGAGCGGAGGAGGACCATTTGAGTTCTCTGGGCTTCGAAGTGATATTGAAGATATCGAACACCACCTCCAGAGGAGCTTCGACCATTTTCGAGGATTGGCTGAAGAGATGGAAAGGAGTGTTTTTGGTTTTTTTGGCGATTTTTATGATACTAACACTTCATCTTCAGGACCATCATTGTCTACCAGGCGAGAAATACCAATCGAAGACTCACACAAACCGAAAGGGCGTGACTCTGGAGGGGTTGATCTTACCGGTTTGGGTAGAGATGTTTGATGCAGATATTATTAGCAGGCAATGATGTAAGGTTCTAAATAATGGAGTCCATCTGAATTACTGCGATAATTAGGTGATGTGCTGAGCATAACTGGTGCAGATTCATTTGTATTAGCTTCGCAATGGATTCTAGATTCTACATAAAGACATCTTTGCTTTTACCTAATAGAGTATAAAATCAGTTAGTGAATGCTGAACTTAGTTGGAGATGTACTATACATGCATGCACTATGAGTCTATGACCTTTTTATGCTTGCCCCATTTCACTGCTTTCATGTGCTAATTAATCTTGGGGGGTTTATGTTTTGGATTGAATGGCTGTGTAGGAGAGAGACCAAGCACTTCTGATTACATCAAGTATGTGTATCAGTATCTCAGAACAAATTGTGAGTGAAGAAGACATATTAAACTACTTGAGATTGACATAAAGCAGGAGAACTACGATGAAATCTTATTTCCTTAATCAAGCAAATAAAGAAGAAAAAGCAGATGTCGGCTTGAATCCCCTTTTTTGTGATCGTATGATAACAGTTTTTAATGCTATTTTGCATCCTTAATTTCTTTTTTCTTTGCGACTGTGGGGCATCAAATTTTGACGTGAAAATGTTAAATGTTTTGTTATATACGTTGGAAAAATAAATGATATTGGGTACGAGCATAGGTGATACAGGTACTTTCGTTTTCGGGTGATAGTGGTAGTTTAAGTGCAAGTGCTCCTCGCTCTTGGCTTTGAGAAGTATATATTAGTCACATTTTCATAAGTGAAGGGGAACTTTAACAAAATCTTATTATCATGGACTAGCATTCCTTAATTCAATTGCTAGCCTTTTTTATGTCGTTTCGTAATGGCGAGGTCAACTAATTCTCTTGTTATTTTCCTCCGTCTTCTGTTTCTGTATTTGGGGATTGCATATTAAGTGAAGAAAGAAAAGAGAGCTAAATTAACTGGTAGAAAGACGAGTAGTTTGTTGAGTTGCCTGTAATAGTTATTTTGATGAAGAATTGGGTTAACAAGGATAGTTTTGGTAAAACCTGATCAAGTTCCTGCAGAATAGTCTTTCATCAGCATATAAGACTTTTGTATGTCTTGATCGAATCACACTGTGTATCCCCTCAGTTCAGCTACTGTGTTGGAACGCTTCAATTTGGGTTATTTGGAACTCGTTTTCTATCATTTTAGAGCCGTGTCACGTCTTCTGGGGTTGATGCTTTTTCTTCTTAATTTAGTCTCTCTCTACATGGTATTAAAAACGTGACGTGCACTTATGCAAGTGAGAACTATATACGAGACACAAGTCGATCTTATTCATCGCTACGAGACCCCCACCAATTGAATGCCTAACGCTTTTTTAACTTCTTGTTTGATTAAAACCTCGAACTTGTCATTTTTAATTACAATTATCACTAATTATCAATGTTTTAAAAATCTAACCGGAAGATATAAACTTTAAGGTTTAAAAAGTTCAATCGGTATTAAACTAACTAAAGATTAAATAAAAGTAAATAATTTAAAATACGCTTAAAAAAAGATTATCCTTATTTATTAAAAAATTTGAAATTTAAATCAAAAATATTAATTAAATATTAATTAATTTATTTTAGTTTATAAGAATTTATTAATTTATGAAAATTGGTTGATCAATTTTTGATAACAATGTTCTTGATTTTTCAAATTTCATTAAATATTAGTTAATATAGACTAGATCTTAGAAATCGTAAACCTTTTTCCCTATTAATTTGATATTCGATATGTTTTTTAGACATTATATTTTCTTCTTTCTATTTTGCTACTATTTTTGGCAGCGATTTTGTTTCATAAAAGAAGAATTAACAGTTTTTATTTTTGGATGTATATGAAATTACTCAATAAACTAATAATTCCAAGACAAAGAAGTTACTCATTTGTTGAAGGTAACACTAATCTAATATATTTAAGTATAAACTTATGGGGTTTATGCAACTCAGAATTCAAGATCTAGTGTTAAAAATTCTTTAAAGAGTTTCTTTGAATCATGATAAGTTCTGCGATTAAAATTTTCCAAATGAGCTTTCCAATTAAATGTTAATTTAGCATTCAGATCAAATTGTATACTTTAATATATTGTTATAATAAATCCTTTTTAATTGAGATGCATGCAAAATTCGTGTGTTGTTAATTTCTTTAAGTTTCCTTTTCTTTTCTATGAAAATTTAATCATCTTTTATATTGAACATATGTACTACAATTATTCTTTTCATAATAGAAGAATTACAATTGTTTTTGCTGCATATAATTCGTAAATATAACTTTATCAAACCAAATATAACTTCACTTTTTTGAACCATAAGTCCATAAAACACCGAACAACGGTGCTATCTTTCAAGAATAATTAAATTTCTTCACTATATAGATCTTCCTCAAATGCTCCAAAACAAAATAAAATTCTTATCAATAGAATTATGCTTTTCTTTTTATAATGAATCTACATTAAACATGAATTCATTATCATTAATAAAATTACTTGAATATTGTCTTAAGATATACAATATTTAATATTTAATCAAGTCTCTAAAATATGTTATATGATTTTAATATAAATTAATATAAAGGAAAGTCGTATACACCAGAAGATATTGTAATTTTTCCTTTCAAACATATGCCCTTTGATAATATTTTCTATAAATAAGATCAACATGATGTGGATAATCTCCTTAAAGAGCACAAATCCTTTAATGTGCTAATTTTGTTATTGGATTCAAACCTGTTCTTCAAGGTGTGGCAATATACCCCTCAGATCCTCTGTCCCCTCTACCCTGTCTCTCTTCATCTCAACCATCCATTTATGTGGAACTCACATAAATGCATGTCCACATAAATGGATGGAGCGCATTGATAATGAAATTTCAATCCAGTATATCATATGCCTTTTAGAAATCCACTTTTAAGGCATAGTTCTTATGACCTCTTTTCTTGGTTTAATTTCTGAAAAGCTCTTACACAATTGAAATGTTGTCTCCAACGGATCTTCTAGGAATGCAGGCACCGTGATTGTGATCTATAGTTAGGGATGACTACTTTGAGTCTTAATGCTAACACTTTAGGGATAACCTTATAAATAGTGTTGCAACAAGCAATCGATCGATAATCCTTAAAGCTAACAAAATTATTCCCTTTGGGAATCAAAGTAATGAAAGTGTTGCTAATATCTTTCAATAGCTTTCCTTTGTTGAAGAACTCTAAGACAATCCATTACTATCTTGTTGGTGATATGTCATGTTTTGAAGAAAAAGTTGGCATTGAATCAATCTGGGCTAGGGGCTTTTTTAGGGTGTAAGGGTTTGAAAGCCTTATTAATCTTTTGAATGGTGATTGGAGGTAATAGAGCATTGAAATCCTGAATGGTAATTTGATTTTGAACAATCTCTTTGATAAATCTAGTAAAAGATCCAGCAATGGAAGCTGAACCAGGGAGATTTGTGAAATGTTCCTCCTTGGCCTTGATGATTTGAGTTTATGAATCCAATGTAGCTCTTGAGTAGTAGATGGAGTGGATTTTGCTAGAATTATTTATAGAAGAGATGACCTTGTGGAAGAAAGTAGTATTCTGATCTCCATATTGCAACTAATAAATCCTTGATCTTTGCTTCATAAGAGAGTTATGGAATTTCAAGGCTTCAGAATAATTTTTTAGAGCCTGCATCTTCTGGTCATTGAAGAAGTTGGAATAAAGATTGCTATAGACCTTAGATTGTGCAACGTCCAATGCTGTTTTGGCAGTGGAAATAAGATGAGAGGTGTTTCCAATATTTTGCTTGTGAAATAGTTTAATCTCATCGCTTATAGATTGGAGTTTCCTTACAAGAATATATTGTTTAGTGCTAGTGAAGCAAATATTAGAACCCCTCTCTACCGCTTCCTGGAAACTTGCAAGATCAATAAGAAAGTTATTAATTCTAAAAGGGAAGCATGAGGGATTGAGACCGCCAAAGGTAGTTATAATGGGGGAATAATCCAAGAGCTTGGAGTTGGGGAATAGTGAAAACGAGTGGAGAAATCTCTACAACCAATTCAAGTTGGTAAGGGATTTGTCAAGTTTTCTTCTGATGAATAGGGAACCAGTCTGCATGCTACTTTAAGTAAAGTAGGTCCAAAAGGTAAATCTAAAACTTGAATGTCATCAAGGCATTTCTTGAATTCCATATAGTGTTGTCTTTGGATTGTAACTCCTTCTGATTCATTAGAGGAGATGGTTGAGTTGAAATCACCTAAAATGAGCCATGAAGTATTGGTGATAGAAGTAATGTTTCTAAGAGTACTCCATAAATCACATCTTTGGAAGGGATAGTTGAATTATAGTTTTCAGCTAACTTCTAAATGGACAATTTAAGCAGTGGTGAAGATGTTGAGAATTGAAAGTATGGTTGAATCGTAAACTACAAGAATCCTACCATTTGGATGGTCACCATAATTATGGATTAGTTTACAATCCTTTGGCAAAAGGTCTAGCAGATCACATTTATCCTGCTTTCTCGAGACTCTAATATGCTTGACAAGATGGGCTTATTTTCAGAGATGAAGTCTTTTAGCAAAATCTTTTTCTCAAGGGAATTAAGACCCTTGACATTCCATACTGATATGTTCATAATATAGGGCATAAAAAGGACCTTTTCCTTTTACTTGATCTTCCCTTTTTGACAGGTTGAAAGCTAGAAATTTCAGTGTTTGGTTCAATCGAAATGAGATATTTTATAGGAGTTGTAGAGTAGACAAGGTAAGGGTTGGGAATTTTTGTTCATTGCTTAGGACCAGTGTGGAGAGAGGTTGCAAGATTCTCAAAATTAGGAACTTCCAAACTGACATTTGTAGAAGACGCTTTTTATTAGGTTGATGAGATGGTCATTGGAAGGTTCACTTATCTGCTCGAAAGAGTTGGATGTTGAGATTGCCATAGTTCCAAAAATTGTATCAAGATTAACTTGGTCTTCAAGTTTAGTGGGAATGTTGGTATTGGCTCGAGGATCAGAAATGGAGAAGTGGGAAGAGTCAAATCCTTAGAATTGTTGTGATGGTTGATTATGTCTGATTGTTCAGTGGATAAGTTGGTTGTAACTCCATCATTTGAAGCTAAAACAGAAACTTATTTGTTCTGAATATTATGATTATTATCAATGTTAATGGAAAAACCATATTTGAATACCTTTTTAGTGGAGTTCTAAGACTTTTTAGATGTAAGATTTGGAGGCTTCCAAGCAAAAGTGACCTTAACAATATCTTCAGCAAGCTCCATATCATCATTCAATTTGAGCAAAGGAATTTCATCAGGCAAATATGTCATTGCATCAACCACCACACACACTCTAGTAAAGTTGATCCTAGTTATCTTTGTTGTGGCTTGGTTTATGCAGATAGGTTTCCCCCACAAAGCTAGCTAGATAGCTTAAATCGGATGTAGTCCAATATTCAAAGGGAATGTCGTGAATACACAACCATACTAGGATATTGGCTTGCTTAATCTCCTAGCATTCAACCCCTAGTATCCAATTATGAAGAAGCAATAGTTTGTTGTTGACGTGCCAAGGCCCTGATTCTAACACTCTTGTAGCATCTAAATTACAATAGAATTTGAAGAAAAATATATCCTGATCATTCACAAGGATATCGTTGAATCCTGAGGATTTCCAGTTATTCCAAGCCTAATTTTTCATGACAAGGAAAGAGATCCTCTTGCCAAGGAAAAAATCTTCGAAGAGGAGCATTCCATAATTCTGCACCAGCTTTAAGAGTTTCTAAAGGAGGAGTAACTTTGGAATCTGCAGCAGGTATATACCAAAGTTTTAAACTTGAATTTTAATCCCCTACAAGCTGAGTCTAGGATTTCTTGGGTAGGCTAGCAACAAAAGGAGAAATGCGAGGATCAATTTTGGGTTAGGGCTGGAAGAAAGGGGTTCAGGTGGTAAGAGTTGGCAAGTCTGTTTGGATTAGAGGTGGAATTGGAGGTTGAGAATTTGTAGGGATAGGTGCAGAAGTTTTAGGAAAGCTGGAAGATTCACTAGGAAGCAAAGTTTGGGTTTTCAAGGGTAGAATAGGAAAATCAACAAGAGGACACTACTCGAGGCAGACTGGAACACTAGCAGAAGATATGAGGTCTGACAAGAAAAGAAAAAAGTAATTGACAAGTACCAAAAATAGAAGGTTTTCGTTGGAGGGAAGAATGAAAATACTAAAAGGCCTTTAAGAATTCAAAAGCACCGGAGAGAGTGAAAGGAAGGTATTAGGGAAGAAGCAATGTTCAAGGAAGAGGCAAGGTTCAAAGATGAAGCATGAAGCAAAGAACAACAACTGAAAGAAGGAGACAACAAATGGAGGAGAAATGTGGTGAAGGAAATTTGTGACTGGGAAAGGGAGGGGAGCTTCTCTCTCTACATCTCTTTACATTTGTTAAAGCGAATATGTTAATAATAATAATTTAAAACATTGTTATGTTATTAAAAGTTTGGATATGGGTTATCCCTTCATGAGTGACCCAATCCTTATTCTTACATATTTGATTAATAGATGATAAAGATTAGAATTTTACAGTGTTTAAACGTATCGAGTAAACTTATAAGCTAATTGCTATAAATATGTCAATAATATATGATTTACCAATTAATTAATATATCTTTGAGTAGATTTTGTTATACTATTCATATATCACATCTTTATTATTCTTTAGCCTCATTTATTTTATCATGTTGAAATCATATTTAATTATTTTATTGAGAAATAATGACATGTTGTAATCATATTTAATTCTCTTGAATACATTTTGATGTGATTTACCAATCATAATGACTCCTCACTATTCTAAATTATCTTAAATCTAGTTTAATTAACCTCACCAGAATTATCTCATAAGATTGCACCAAATAAGTTCCTTTGATAATATTCTAAAATAGAAAATATCGAATCTAAATTTTAAGAAAAAGACAAGAGTTATGAGCATATATTATGATCTTACATAACTTTTAGGGTCTCACAAAATGTAAGTATAGATCTTTTGACTTATATTAGTTCATTTTCGATCAATTTTATACACATGGTAAGAGTTATATATTTATTTTATTTGGTCTATATATGCTTAATTTTGTAATGAAATTTGAGATCTTGTATAGGTGATTCATGCTTAACTATCACAGTTGAATAATATTGGATTAGTTTCATTTCTAATAACTCTCAAATGAACAAAAAAATGTTCAATATAAAAAGCTTCTTGTATTTATATGACAATGTTATAAATTCAACTTCCATCAATGTTACGAATACCGTACCGGACATAGTATTAGATTGGATTCTGGTACGGTACTGTACCGGTGTCGGTTAATAACAGGTACTGCTTCGGGTAATTTTTTAAATTTATGAATAGTTCCTGAATTTTTTTTTAAAATTTACAAAATAGTCTATTGTCATGTTGTACAGTTATACTGTATATTTTTAACCATGTCTTCAAAAATCATAATAATAAATAATAATCACAATTTTAATTTAATTTATAAAATTAATTTAATA
>JAOTAX010000005.1:35057660-35070888 GCA_025629825.1 Erythroxylum guanchezii | reverse complement strand
AGGATGGCTTCCAAAGCCATTAATTGCCATTCCATCCTGTTTCAAAATAGACTCCCAAACAATGGCCTGAGTCATTTAGGCTATTCCATTCTATTCCCTTCCATCCCTCCACCCACATCCAAACATACCCTTAAAGTCCCGTCTCTTAGGCAGCTGAATAGACAACGTGGCTAGGCGAAGCTAAGCAATGTCGGATACTTCTAGAAATGGAATAATTTCTCTACAGTTGCCAAACTGGCTCCAGCCATAGTCCCTTGTTTTTTTTTTTATTGGGATATGAATAATCAATTGGCACAGTTGCTGTTTCTGCTTACTTTTTGTTTTCACTTCTTTGTTATTTTGTGTGAATTAATCAATCCGCTACTGAACTACAGAATGGCCTCAGATCAAATTTTGACTTTTCCAGGTGCTATGAAATTAGGCTTTGCTTCCTATGAAAGTTTGGTCAAAATTACAGACAGGATAACCTTAAACGTTAATTAACCAATATTCATTATTGCATTGTAAAAAGTAGCTATTGCGTGTCTTAGTCATCAATAATACTAACCACTGCGTTCCATTGCCACCACAAATTCCACTCTCGATATAAAGCAGATCCCAAGTTACAGGTTTAGTGTTATTTTACATAGACCAAAATATCAAGTGTTCTTTATTTTTGATTCGCAAGTAGGCTGACAGAATAACACAACCCATGACAAGGAAAAACGAGAAGGAAGAAAGAAGAAAAAGGTAAATGTTTGCAAGGTCTTCATGCATAGCTGTAAACCATCATACACAGAGAAGAAAAAAAAGTTACAAAAGAATAGATATGTAATTACAGTATCTAATGACAAAATGACAAACAAACTCTCTCTCTCTCTCTTTATGTGGGGATTCTGACGAAGACCTTCAACTTGAGCAATCCCATTGTGATTTGTATTACACAGAGTTATTTCTGTAAACACCAAAAGTAAAAATTTGGTGAGAGCTAAGAAACAAATCTTGGTAAGAAGATGGTAAAGAAAATGGAACTTACATTTCCCTATTGTTTATCAAGGTTCCGTGAATCTTTACTCCTTTGAAAAGTATAATATGTTCACTGGCATGTAGCAAAATGCGAGCCAAGCATTCCACAAGCTACTTCCATTAATTTCCCTGCATTACCACCAGAAATTAACTTCTGCTAAGGTATCAACATCACATGCAATGATATGACAATATAATAAAAAAGAACGTGGTCAGCGAATGAAGAATAAAGAATACAAAACCAAATCATCAGGACTGGTGCGGAGATCATATTCTATTGCAAGCATCTTAATTGTTGGTGGGGTTTAACATAATGAAATGTGCCTCACAGCTAGAAAAGCTCTGGATTTTCTCTATTCTCCTTTGTGACAAGGACCGTAGTTTGGTTGTGGCAGTAATTGCTACAGCATAACTTCTCCATTTCCACCTAAACCCAAGTCTTTGAAAATCACACCGACACAAACATATGAATTGATCATCTCCTCAAAATCAACCTCATCTAATCGACTAGCAGTTTCATTCATGTAATGCACTTTCACTTGTACTTTCAACATCAGCAATGCTTCCTTTCACTTAACTAATCGAAATACCCCATTTAATCTTCCTCTTGGGTGCTTTGCTTGTAATCCAAGAAAGCTTATAAGTCATTTAGTCATAGGCATTCCATTGTTCAATCAATTCCATCTGCCTTACCACAGGCATCCATCAATTAACCTTAATTACACTAATCTCGACCCCATTTTACACCCAACCTCATACATAACCATCAAAAACAATTAATTAAATTTTAAACTAAAACCCAATCAAATAAAAATCATACCTCTTCTTGGTTTGGTAGCAACTTTAACGGCGGCAACCGCTGTCTTAATCGTAGCATCCTTCTCCGTCTCCGGGAACAAAACCCCATCAATACCCTGAACCGAAATCCTCCCATCGGTATATATGTCCGGATCGAACAAATATGCCGACACATCACCTGACCCGAATTTCACCGTCCCATCAGCCTCCTGAGCCACCACCTTATGCGGTAAACGCAGTGTATCATATCTCAACTTCCCGAATCTCCTCACCGCATTGTACATACTCTCCTCTGTCTGATACTCGGGTATTATGTGATAATATATTATTTGCTCGGGTGCACCCGGTTCACTCAGCTGGTCTGTTGTCAGCTTCGCCATGGCCTCGTCGTTCGGAGCCAAAACGGTAAGAACATAACCCTCTGAAACCAGCCGACCCATCTCCGTGGCTAGCGACGTTAAGTTGACTAAGATGTCCGCCATTTCATTGTATCCACCGTACAACAACAAGGTTTGTATAAAGTCTTTGACTTGAGCCTCTCCGTCGAAATGGTGGTGTGGCCCGCCAGGCCCCGGAGCTGGCGCCGGAGCTAGGGATGGTCCCGGCGCCAAGGCGTCGTAAATGGGCAACGCCGGTGGGGCTCCTGCCGGAGCAGGTGGGGCGGGTTTCTTTAGCCTGTGGGTTCTCGGATCCACTTCCGGTGCTCCCTCCGGTAGTACGGCGGATATGGATCTTAGGCTTCTCCGGCGGTTGAAGTCTTCTTGGACGGATTGTGGGATTAGGAGGCGTTCGATTCCGTGGATTACTCCGTCGGGTCGGATCACGTCATCGGGTCGGACTATCTCGGCAGTGTCAATGGCCTTTTTCCCTGAAGTTTTGGTTGCTAAATGAACATGGTCGTTGCAGAGAGTGTTGTGTTTTGCCGGTTTCGATTTGTCGGCTGGCCAGTCGTTGGATCCAACTCTCGTCGGAATAATGTGGAACATTAAGAGGGTTTGGAGAGACTTGAGGTTGCCGGGCTCGAGCAAGAATCTTTTGAACTCGGGGTCGAGTTGTCGCTCCAAAGCCTCATTCCTCGGAGCAAAGATGGTGACGTTGTGTTTGCCCACAGCTTCTTCAAGGGTTTGGAGTAGGAGAGCTTTTTCGACAAGTTCTGCCAACTCGGTGTAATGCGAGTCGAGAAGCGCCACGAGGACTGAGTTGGAGTTGATTGTCTGAACATTAGTACTAGATGATGACGATGAAGAAGAAGAAGTAGAGAGCTTTAAAGACTTGTGCTTTAGCTGCGGCAATGCGGAAATGGGAATGGAAACAGAGACCCAGATGATGAAAGTGAAGAGCAAGATCTTGGAGACACCATAGATGGGAGGATCCATGGTGCTCAAAATTAATCAAAAGATTAAAACTTTGTGCAACAAAGACTGGTTGTTTTCCTATAATACAACCTCCGGTTACGGCGAACAGTCGGGGTCCGAGAAGGGTATGTGGAGGAGGATGAATTTGGTAGCAAAAAGCAACTGTCGGTGAGAGAGAAGAGTGTTAGGCCTTCTCTATGTAGCTCAGGTTTGGTATTGCTTAAGGAAGATAAAAGTGGGACAGGTGGAGAAGAGAGAGTTGGGAATAATGAAGAGACTACATATAATAAAAAAAAGAAAAAAAGAAAAAAGTGAAGAGAGAGTAGAGAAGAGGAGGTGAGAGATACAGCATAGACTTTGGAAGCCAGAGTTAGTAAGAGACAGGCTGGAAGTGGGGATCACATCACAGAGAACACGTTGGCTTAAGGTTAAGGCTACTTCTGTTTGAGAGAGAAGAGCCGCATCGATATCTCGCGGCTTCTTACTTCTTACCCTTTTGCCTACTTGCTTGTGTCCTAGTTTTCCTGTTTTCACCTTTGCTTTTAATGCAACTCTACGTGAGAATGTGATGATTGACTCCTGGGAGGATTGAGTTTAAGTTGCCATTTATAAAATTTTCATTTTTTGTTTAGGTTTAAGATTGTGTATTTCATAAAATAATCTTAATTATAAATAAAGTCTTGAATCTAAATAAAGCTAATTTATAAAAATATTTTATTTTTTCGTATGATATATACTAATAAAAGGTGTAATATAGTAGAGAGAGAACATAGAAGGTTGAGTGAGATTTGTACTTAGAGCTTCCAACAAGCAGAAGCCGCGAGAGGAGCATCACTCACATGAGCGGCTTAAAGGCGAGGTGTCGGTGTCCGACAATTGGAGTAAATGGCCTTGTTTCTAAGCTAAGCCTTTCAAGTTTTAGCATCTCTTGACGTCCGATTCACGCGCGCATTTATCCAAACGGCGACGTCTCGCCCGCCGGTGGATTGCCTCTCCCTTTCACCTCACGTCACTCTTACATGTGATAGGGCCGGTGGGAGGCGCTTGTTTTGTTTATTATATCTTACAGGTAGACACTAGACACTCACAATAAAGACACGAGAAAATTGAAGCCCCCCTTGTATTTGTTAAAATGAATTATATTAATCTAGGTGCTCTTTATTAGCAAAATGAATATTTTAAACAAAACTTGTTTTAGTCGATAGAAATATTAACTTCTGTAATTTTGTCGGAATTTTAAATTGTCTTGTCCCCGTCTCTAATGTTTAGCTAAATGATGCATGATTTTGTTAACATAAGCTTTTCTTTTTTAAAACTATGTTTAATTGGGAGTTTATTAGCAAAATGTAATATTATTTCATCGTTTGAAAAGAGGGTTTATAATGAAATGAAATTAAATGGAACAAGATGAAAGAAGAGGGTTTCATATTACATCTCATTTCATTCTGAATAGTAAAAATGAAAAACTTCTGATTTGAGAGGTTTATGATATAATGTAAAATAATAAACAACTTTTTATTATATTATATTATAAACTTTTATTCCAAACAATATTTCAGTATATTATATTACGAACTCTTCCATCTCTCTCAAACAATAATTTTCTAATATTACATTCAATTCTATTATAACCCATTCATTTCCATTAAAAATTTTGCGTCCAACTAAACATAGACTAAGTGGCGAAGAATTGCGTTGATGTGAGCAATTGTTTAAAAATCAGATTGAAAGTTAAAAAATAAGAAGTTTAAGGTTTATTCGGTATTAGACTATCATAAAATCGGCTAAAGATTAAATAAAATTAAAGAATTTGAAATATGATTAAAGAGTTCGTCTTTAACTATATAAAAATTTTAAAATTTAATTGAAAACAGAGATTGTTAAACAAAAATTGATTTATTTTTTGATTTATAAGAAAATATTATTTTACAAAAGTTGTCTGATTAATTAATAAATTGATCAATTTTTAATAACAAGAATTATTAAAGTAAATCGAACCAAAAAAATTAGATAGTCCAAAATTTTTATGATTAAATAGGCCGAATCAGTTAAGTTTTTTAGAGCTATATACGCAAAAAAGTGATATAAGGTATCCAAGATCAAGGCATTATTACTCATTTCATCTACAATACAAAAACAGGACTAGTTAGGTGTAGTTAATTAAATTATAGCTTCTTCTTTTTTTTGGAAGAAAAGTTCAAGTTATAGTTGCTTTATATTATATGCATACGTATGGATCATTGGCACTCCTTGTCTTGTGTTTTAAAACAAGATTCTTGATCAGTTGTCTTCTTTGATTTGCATTTTCTTGCCTTACTATCGTCAGACAATTTGTCTTTCCATTTTTTGTGGTTTCATACACACACATCCTATCTCTTTTACTTCATTTTAATATTTTGTTAATTTCTTAAGGTAAAAACGATGTTAAGAAATGTATTTTGTATGAAGCATGGAGTTACTATCGTCATAATGATCATATACCAACTACATACTTCCTACTATGGATGCTTGAAATTTGCGAGTAGCTGTGAGAGTGTTGACAGTACATGAAAGTGAAACGTGAATGCTACGTTATTAATTACGAATAAAGTGGGTATCAATCAATGACATCTTCAAAGGGCTTTATCACTTGAAATATACCAATTACAGACTGTTTTTGTTTATAAAAAAGAGGGGGGGTATCCGATGTCCTTGGCTGTTAGGTTGGCATGATATTATTCAGATCATAGATGGATAGATATTTCTTTGATGAAGGTGGAGCATCCCCTTGTCTGGAATAAGGAAAATGATTCACTACCACCACTTGGAGGAGAAAAAGAAAATGAGGGTCTTTAAACACATTTTTCATGTTAAGCATATAAATTAATCAATTGGATAAGTAACGAGTTAACTAGGTTCATGGCTATGGCTTTGCTCTTGTCATGACCTGACCCTGACCCTGACCCTGACCCCATCATCACGACTTTCTACCTAAAATGTTCTCTTCTCATTAGCTAACAAGGATTATTAATGAATGGGGCCGGACGTTGGCTTTTTAAGGTAAACAGAGAAGGTTTGATTTGATTCTGTAGGCTGCAGCTGCAAAATGATGATCATCGAACTTTTAAGTCTTTGCCAATGGTAGAAAACGACCACAGAAAAACTTGCAGGCCATTCTTTTTTCTGGACACCTGTTACTACTTCTTGTTGCTCATATTGAACCCTGCATTTGCCATTGTTATGAACTCATCTTCTCCTTACCATCCCTCAACAGAAAGACATTTTCGATGATGATAAGCCCAGAAGTGAATAGCAGTAAGATTTTGGGAGAATTCATCAAGCCTGGAATGGATTTCAACACTTAAAAAAGCGGTCAACATATGTTCTGCACCGATTTGTCCATATTTCTTGTTCCTTTTTGTTTTCCAACTATGATTTGTGGCTAAAAAACAAATCTGGGGCATGTAGAACAAATTTATACACATGTACCCACTTAAGTCCAGATGGAAACTCTGTCGTGAATTCCTCTCACCTCTTATTAAGTTGTTTGCAACTCACATCCTGTATCCTTTAATACACAGCATCTTCTTCTCAGCATCTCATCTTTGGAGAAAAGAAGTTTGCCACCTGAGAATGGAGAATATAAACCCAACTTACATTGATTGCTCCTTATCCAAAATGTACCAGAAGATGCCAAGGCTTTCAATTGAAACAAAATAAATTGTCAGAGGATGCACTCTCTAGTCCCCCAATTAAGTTCAACACAAGATGCTGATATCACTAAAAAAAGCAATATCCAGATGCTTATATGCAACTTAAGTACTTAACAAACTTCAGATTCTGTCTATGACAAGGCCTATATATTAATTAAAGAAGCATCATCAACCGAAAAATTGAAGCATGATGGCACATGTTGCTAACAAAATTTAAAATAAAAGCTAGAACAATGACTCACCTCCAAAGATGAAATGCTGAGGAAAGATGCAATTCTTTGAAATGATCTTAAACAACTTAAGTAGAAGTTGAAGTAGTGGCACAGGAAGCTGATGCACAGCCTTCAGTTAAAGGAGTTTCTCTGTGAGTCCGGCTGATGTTTTCGTTGCTTCTCTCAGAAACTGAACAATCATTAGATCGAGTTGATATAGAAACTTGGTTGGCTCTATCATTATCTCTGGACTCAAGTCGTTCCATCATCCGAGACACAGTTGCGATTTCTTCACTCACTTCCCTCCGAACTTCAGAACCCAGGTCTGTCATTGAATTGTTACGGGAGAACAGTCTTTCCTTCCAACCTCTGGTACTTCTTGAAATTGACTCCTTGTATCTTGAGTAAACAAGTGTTAACAGCATATTAATAGCAGACATAAAAGAATAAAACATGAAAAAATGCTAGAACGTACTGCTCTTTGAAATGATACCTCATGGACACTGCACTAAGTCGAGTTTTTAGAGACTCAGAGAATGACTGAAAGTCTGAAGGTCCTGCTCTATTTTGATTAGGAGGTGAAGACTGACTAGAAGTGCCTCTACAGCAAAGATATATATTTTATACACTAAATTACATGAACTCAAGTGAACAAAGAGGAAAGTGACGATACAAGTCAATCAAAATGGAAATCAAATTACCGACTACTAAAGCAAAGTGCTGGATGCCTGGTAAGGGAGGCAGTAGATCCAGATGAATGCGAACTATTATCAGCTAAAAGCCTGGGATAATGGAGTGTATGTTCTGGCAGTTCCTCCACATCAGATGTACGTGGGGCAGAAGGACTAGCTATAGTTGCTGGAGCTGATTCATTTTCCCCCACCAACTGATGCACTGACGAAGAAGCATGACCAGAAGGTGATCCAGGATGAGTAGAGAACACCATGAAGTGTGGACGGCCTTGCGGGGATGACCTATTTCTCTGGCTCTCTCTTCTAACAAAGCGGTGCGTCCTTCTCATTGCAGCAGCAGCAGCCAAGTGCTGAATTATACGCTCTTCAAGTTCAGCATCACTTGCACCATCCGGTAACTGCAGACAATGTAAAATATTAAACAATTATATTTACAGATATAGTATTACTCTCCATTTTCATGACTAAGCATTTACAAACAAAGATCTTAAACATTGACAAAAACAGACATGCAATTCAAACTCCCCAAGTGTGGGATGATGAAATATAGTGGTATTTCTTGATCGAGCAGCCTTGAGTTTCCTCTCTTGTTCCACTGCCTCGAGCAATTCTTGACTGCCACAACATTTATAGTGCGTTACTTAAAAGATGTAAGAACCATACAATCACAAAGAAAACACGAGCATTGTCAAGTTAAATCAACCTGGTGGCGTCCTTCAGGCTAATGGCCTGTA
Source organism: Erythroxylum guanchezii (assembly GCA_025629825.1). Taxonomy (NCBI): domain Eukaryota; kingdom Viridiplantae; phylum Streptophyta; class Magnoliopsida; order Malpighiales; family Erythroxylaceae; genus Erythroxylum; species Erythroxylum guanchezii. Next base: position 35,062,400 of record JAOTAX010000005.1, on the reverse strand, counting down.
AACACATTGGACATTCCGAGCTTCTTTGGCACCTACAAGTTCAAAACCCAAGTAAATTAGCGAGTTCTTTCCATTCCAAGTAAATTCTCAAACCTAACAGATTTGCACAAATTAGTCAATGCCATCTAGTTACTCGTGCAGATTAGAACAGTATCATGAAATTAAAGGATTAACAAAGACAACATCATTAAGCCTTGGATCAATTCTCATCAACCAGGAAAGTGAGGATGCCGGCTGGCAAAGAACATACAGAGAGGGTGTATTAAGTTCAATGGACCTAAACTGGTAAATATGCATCAAGGCTCACTTAATTGACTATAAAGAGCATATGCAACTAACTTTTCAAATGGAATTAATGTTACAAAAAGAAGTCAAGCACTGACCATGAAAGACATGAAGCAATAATCGGAGCTTGCTAAAGACTAAGAGTGCCTAGAAAAGTGCATAAGCAGCAGTAGATTAATTAATATACAATTACTATCTCCATTAAGGAACTAAAGTTACAGTTACTAAGGTATTCAACGCTTCATGAACATGGAGAAATTAAAAAAAAAAAAGAGGACAAATGGAGGAGGTCCATTGCAAAAGTAACATTGTCAACAGAAAACAGGAAAGCAAGGACAGGTGAATCACACCATACCATTCAAGGATGCACTGGAGATGAAACTCATGCTTACAACTGGTCACCTGCGAAGAGGGGGAACAAAGTTGAAGCCACTGCCCGTAATATAAATAAGACATCGAATGAACAAAAAAACTACTTCTATGATAAAGAAAAAGGAAAACATACACACATACCGTTGAGGGATCGGTTTCACAAAACTCCTCAAGGCAAATGCTGCAGGCATCATCGCATTTGTCTTGAACTCCTCCTTCCACAAAAGCTGCAGCTGATGTCATATGTGCTTCGGGTTTCATGACCTCCTCCATCTCCGGAACCTTTGGGAAAGCAACGACCAGAAAGACAAACACAATATGGTCAAGAGTTAAAATCCAACAGAATTTGCATCCAAAGAATGAGCTTGAATTTGTTGCTCTATACGATTGGTGAAATTTCAGTATTTTGAAGCTGAAGATTAACCAGCAATTATATTCTCTATGCATACCAGGGGGAGGAAGAACTTGTTTAATTTTCCAAAAATAAACAAAAGACGAGAAAAATTAGAACTTTTTGCTTAGCTATATAGCTCCCCCTTGCAACCAAATCCAGGGCAAAACGCATAACCAAAACTGACCAGGGTTCAACAAATAATTGAGCACCGGCACACGACTAATTCCTATGATAAAGTTAAGATTAAATAGGTCGCTTTCTTAAAAAACAGAAAACACACGGCGATGATGAAATAATATAAACATCAAACATCATGACGCCTATACATCCAAGCAAACAGAGAAACAAAGTAACACGTAAGACAACAAAGACTAGCAAAAGTAAAAATAGTATGGAAGCAAACACGAAACGTACCGATGAAACCCACACATAGAACAAGAAAACAAAAGAAACCCAAATAAGAAATTGATTAAAACAATCCGAAACCGAAGAAAAATAACACAACCCCGTTAGAAAATCAAAGCCAAAAAAAATAACTTTTTAATGATAAACTCCGATCAAAAGGAAATGAGGATAAAAATCAAAGCTTTGTGATTTACCTCCAACGAGAAATTGGAAACGCCCCGGAAGATGAACGGAAGGACTTGCAAAAAGAAAATATAGAACAGAGAAGAAAATCAAGAAATGCTTATGAAAAGAAAATGAAAGAAGAAGAAGAAGAGAACAAAGCGAAACAACCCCTAAAGATTCATAATGACCCCTAGAATTCAGGGAAGATCATGATGACACCATGATCATAGAATAGAGATAGAGAATTAAAGGCGTGGCCACCTCAACCCTTTATTATGAGCCTATTTTATGGATTGGTGTTTGTCTTGTTCTTCTAGGTTAGTTGCTATTTTGCTTTTCTTTTTTCTTTTTGCGTCCTTTTCTTAATGTTCTTGTCTTAAGTCTTAAATGGAAAGCTAAAATGTGGAATATAATATTAGTCTCGTTTCAGATTACGTTTATTAATTTGTAGTGTTGAAAAGAGGACACCCACTTGCTACCAGGTCCACCGCTGTGAATAATTGCCATGCGTCTTATCTCTTACTCTTGTTTTTATTTTATGTGATTCCAACAAACTTGGGGAGCCAAGCTACGAATACTGTATTGAAATTATTACGGATATTAGTCTTGGTATAATATAATATTGATATTGGTTAATATTAAATATTATTTTAATATTATAAATTATTTTTTTCAATTTTATGCAATTTAAATTTAGTTGTTATAGGAAAATAATTATATTATTATATAATTACCAATTTAATAATTATTAATCAATTATCAAAAAATATTTCTAATCTCATTTTTTATTTAAAATACATGATTGTTTCTAGTTTTCGTTACAATGTGACTTTTGTTCACTTGATAAAGAAAATGAAATTTACGATGGCAATTTATAGATTATGTCCACGAAAAAATATTAAACAAGTTTTGGATTATACAATTGAGTTTTACGTGTTAAGAATTTTTTTAAAAACTAGCTTATGCAATATAGAAAACATATCCTCAAATTCGACAACCATAAGCTATATGCTTGAAGTATCGATCATCATCGTCCTCATCATCACACTCAGTCTAAAATTTTACAATAAAGTAGGATATGGAGAGGTCTGATAGTACACAGCCTGAGGTATTTATCGTCAATAATAATAACTGAAAGATTCTTTGCTTGTATGCCTTTAAGTTATCGTCCACGAACAAATAGAACAACATTTCTATAATGCTACACATTAGACAATATAACATAATGAATTATATAAATTCAGTATATTAACAATCCCGAGCCTAAGCCAGGCTCGACTTGACCTGACCAATATTTTTAAAAAATAAAGGTTCAAAACGACATCGTTTTAAAATGGTCGGGCTCAGGCCCGAGTCGAACCCAAGGTCCAGTCAACTCGAATCTGGCTCATTAACTTCCGGTTGAGGCTAGTCAGGCCTGGGCTAAGATTCGATCAACCTATAGCTAGCCTGTTGACTTCATATTAGGTCGTGCTGAACTCCAGCCCAGTTGTCACCCTATAAATTGTATTGGTCTCAACTTTTTATTTCGCTATAGAAAATAACTCGGAAAAAAGACATAATTATCCCTTATAGTTTAAGAAACTTTAGAAAAAAAACTGCATAATCTTTAAAATTTAAAAAAACACTCCCTTTAGATTTCAAATTTCTATTAAAAAAACTTTATCTTAGAATTCAACTAAAAAATAAGAACGAAACACATGTAATATAATTAGGGATGGCAATGGGTCTTCAACCCGATTAATATCCGTACTACCCGACCCTAAAAAATGGATATGGAGGCTAAAAAATAGATTTTAAATGGATGTTAAAAAATGGATGTGGATATGGATTTGGATATGGGTCTAGTAATAACCCGAACCGATGGATACCCATACCCGATCCGTTTTTATTAACTTTTTTTTCAGTACATATATAATATTTCACTTTACTCTTATATAATTTACTACTATTACGTAATTACTAATTACTGAAGTTTCAAATAGCAATATTAATTGGTACATATATAATTATCAATTTAAAACCAAAACCTAACAATCTTATTCCAAAATAATCTACTGACGTAGGTGACGTTCCAAGTTCCTTTATAGACACAGCAGTTCAACGACCTCAAACGTTCCTAGCCAGTAGCCGCTGCCGTCTCAACTCTCAAGCACACACAGTGTCACTCAACTTGCCGCTGTCACTGTCGTCAAACGTTCCAACGCTGCCGCTGTCGTCAAACGTTGTCGAGCACTCGCTGTCACTCACTCAACTTGAGCACTCGCTATCGTCACACGCACGGCACTATCACTCTTTCTACATACGTCGCCGAGCTATACCTTGTCTTGTCTTACAATATTTGTGCCAAGTGATACCTGTTGTCGAGCTATACCTTAGTTCATCATATCATACCTTATTTGCGATAGCTAAGAGAGAAGAGGACATACCGTCATACGTTGGTGATTTGGTGTCATACGTTGGTGACTTATACCTATACGTTGGTGACTTGGTGTAATCCATCGAAGAGAGGCAAATCCAATACTAATTATTTCTAATGTCATCCACCACCTGCACGGCTACACTTGTTTAAATCCAGCTAATTCCATTGGATTGTTCCGTGATTGTATGTCATTTGCTTATCAAAAATCCAGCTAACTTGTATGTTGTTTGCTTATCAAATATTCAGTTAATTTCATGACTGTGAGTGATAGCGTGGAACCGATGGAAGGAGTTGAGAATCATACAACAAAGAATCTCTCAAGTCCACCTTATGAAGAAGAGGAGATTGCAGCTATGGAATTTCATGATCATGGTGCAACTAAAAGCAAGAAGTTTACTTCTCTTGTGTGGCTAGAGTTTAATTTGGTGACTATGAAAGGTGTTGATAAGGCTGAGTGTAAGCATTGAAGAGGAAAACTTTCTGCTAAAGGTACGAACGGGACTTCACATCTGCGTGAGCATTTGAACAAGTATTGTCCAAAGAAACATTTAAGACTTGCTGGAGGCCAGAAAACATTATTAATTGATGAGAAAAAAACATTGCAATCCTACAAATTTAGCCAAGAGTTCTCAAGAAGAGAGTTAGTTAATATGATTGTAATGCATGAGTATCCTTTGTCTATGGTTGATCACATTGG
>JAOTAX010000005.1:35028192-35049734 GCA_025629825.1 Erythroxylum guanchezii | reverse complement strand
TGTAAGTTTGCCCTTAGAATAAAATGCTTCTTAGTATGTAGGCTCAGCCTTGGGCAAGAGTAGGCAGGGCACCTACCCAAGGCCTTCTTTTATGAAAAATAAAATAGGGCAAATTCTCCACTTTTGACCCTCATAAAGAGCAACACTTCTATTTTGTCTCATTTTGTTCTTTATGAGGGCCCACTCTTGACCCTCATAAAGAACAAAAGGAGGCAAAATAGTGACCCCTTTTTTTTTTTTACTTTACCCAAGACCTACAAAATATTAAGAATGTGCCTATTAGTATGATAGTTAAGAAACATACAAAAGTTTAACTAATAGAGGTTGTTATTGACTTACTATAAAGGCAAATTTAGCTTAAGAGGACCTTAATTAGAAATTAAAGTCGGAGGTTAATGATATACAGTAGAGAGTGATTGCGTTGAGTTGGTTCGAGCAATCATAAGTAATATATCATAACTTTTCCCACTTGGGGAGTATAGCAAAAGAAATAAGATAGATAAAGAAAGACCTTAATAGCTTCTATGTTAATCATATTATTGGTGAAGCAAAATATACTTGCTAATAAAGTTTATGGAATATAAATGTTGTCTTTGATATCATATAAAAGAGAAAAGAAGTATAATTTGTTTTAATCCAACGTTATTTCCTTTGTAAATTAGCCAAAAAAAGTTAAAATATGGTCACACGTAACATTTTATTAATCCTAAATTAATTAATAAAATTTATAAAATGACCATTTAATATTAAATTTTCTATTTGTTTAAAATATTGGCTCCTTATTTAAAATGCAGTATATTTAATATTGTTTCATAAGCTTTAAGTGTCTAATGATATTTTATCCTTCATTAAAATTTGATGTTTTAAAAACTAGATTGAATATTCAAATTAGTAAAAAGAGAGGTTTAAAGTTTAAAAGTTCAACCAATATTGGTTTGGCACAAAATCAGTACATAATAAATAAGAAGTATAAATTATAAGAAGAACAAAATATAATATAAAAATAAAAATACATTATCAAAATAAAAACAAAATATTAATGTATAAACAACTAATAATTCTAACAAAAATTGAATCTAACACAAAAATTCTAAAATAATGATGATAATCCAATTCGTATTTCTAAAAGAACTTGCATCTCATTATCATCAAAAGTTTTAAAATTTTCAGTATTATTTTAAATGTTATAAGCCAACCTTTCATCTAAATTATATGCATCAACATCTTGTATTGTATTAAAATAAACTATAAATCATTAATATATAAAATTATTTTTATTATAATATATTACATTTTTAATTCTAAATAAATATAAACTAAGATATCAACTTACCCTTAACAAATATTCTTAATTCACATATATTTTCTTCATATGTTACTTTTTCAAATTCACTATAATTAAGATAAGTGATGCCACTTCTTCTTCAATCGAAAAATCAGTAGGGTCAATACAATCAATATTAGTTGAGTTATATGTTCTCTTCTTACAAAGCAATCTGAATAACTAATAGAAAAATTAATAAATAAAATATATATACTTAAAAAATAAATATCAATTAATAAAATAATTATTCTTCATCCTCAAATTATAAGTAATGTAAACAAAGTTACTAAGTCTTTGTTCTTCAAAACAATTTCATTTATTCATATGAAGATGTTCAAAATTATTTCAATTATATTCACTACCTAATACAGAAGTTGTTTGACTAAGTAATCTGCTAGTAAATTTTTCTTTCGAGAGCACTTTCACCAAACAATATCCACCACTCCTATGTATTTTAAATTTAGGATTGTAACAAAATAAAAAATATATTATTAATAAGTGAAGAATAAAACTAAAATTCTACAAATTTACTAGGCTACCTTTTCCACCATAAGTTTGCTCTTTACAGATGATCTAATAAAACTCCTCGAAACTTAATGATATAATATAATTTCACATATTGCCTTTAATTGTTGTTCATTAGGATAATACCTTTACATTCATTCATATCAAAAAGATCACTCATAATACAATTTGTACATTCTTTTGCTTATTTCAACTATAGTCAAGAATATATATATATATTCCTTTACTATTAGAAAGATTCATAATTTTCATGTAAACTATATATCATCATATGTATAACCCAAATATGACTTCTCATATAATTCAACGATCCTTAATAATCTTATAAGTGATTTCACAATCTTCACAATAATCGGGCAAGCATCCCAAAATTTATTGTCTGGAATAACAACACAAACCCAATTCCTTTCATATGCTATGATGATTTAACATGTATTTACTTATCACTAAAATTTTAAACATTTTTTATTATCATAAACACTTTTTAAACTTATAAAATTAGTTGCAAACCTAGTAGCAATAAGACACATAATATCAATTTTATCTTCTTATTTTCTCAACCAAAAAACAAAAAATATAAGATGATTATACACAAAAGTGATCTTAGATGCATGTGAAGCAAGATTAAAAAATGGTCTATACAACTAACTTTTGAAATGAGATTTATATAATACACTGTATATAGAACCTAATAAATATGTCCATACTTTGATTATAATAAGGACCTAACCAATATAATTAACTAAATCATCTATAATAAAGTGAACTATATTTTTTAGTCTAACTCACTCGACAGTTTTAGAAAATAATCCAAATAAAATAACAATATCATCCTATCAAAATAGGTTGATTTAAGAACATGATCATTAAAACACAATAAGAAAGATATACATCTCTACACTTTAGAAAAGAAAGGATTGGAAGTGATAAGATCATAGCAATTGATTGCCACTAGGAAGCTATATAAGATTGTAGGCTTTTAGGGAACCTAAAATAAGAGTTTCTCTAAAGAATTAATGAAAATCTTTTTAAAGGTTTTTGATTAATCAATAATAGCGCAATTTCCCAATTACAATCATAAAGAAGCATCTTATAGGTATAAAACTTTAAAATTGGAGTTATAAAAAGAAATAACAACTTGAATAATCAAACTTAACTAATTAAAATATATATCAACTGTTTGTCATGAAAACATTGGCATTGATTCTTTTTCCTGATACTTTTAATGCATGTATCAAAGACGAGTTTGATGTTGATTATAATTTTAATTGTAGCACTTATTTACTTTAACTTCTTCAGTCCACTAAATAAAAGATTAGTGTCGATTTACTTCTATGTCTAGCACCAATTACATTATGTAACCTCCTTCTCAAAGCTTGCACTTTTACTTGAATCAACATCATAAAATCGAATTCAATCCCTTGTGGTAGTAAAGCTTCACATTTTACATAGAGACCCACTTTTAGATCATTAAGAGCTTATTTGTCATTCTTGACCTCACTCCTAGTCAACAGACCTCCAAAGTCCTCCAATAGATCTCTAGTTTCTCTTGATCCTTCACTTAAATCTTTTGTAAGCAATCTAACTCTCTTCATGCCTTTTCTATATATAAACTCATGTAGCTCGAGTTAACATTTGATTTATATCAAATTATATTGAATACATTCATCAACTATTTGAAAAGAAGAAAAATAATTCTGTATGTGATCTTTATCATAAGTAAAAGATGTTAAATTCACCATTTTTTTTTTACGATTGAGTTTTTGCATTATAGTTTCAACCTAAAAATATGTGAAAGAATACACTTTAATATACTACATAGATCGAAAGTCAAGCAATTAGGTCAGTTCAGTCATAAAACTTTAAATCGACTAACTTTCTAGTACAGTTTACTGTAATAACTAATAACCCTTGCTATTAAAAATTGGTCAGTTTATTAATTAATTAGTAGATTTTTATAAATTAACTGATTTTATAAACTAAGATAAATCTGTTGGTTTTTATTTTAAAAGTTTCTTTTTTCAATTAAACTTCAATTTCGTTGATGAACAATGATAGTCTTCTTCTTCAATCTTATTTCAAATTCTTCAAATTTGTTTAATTTTTATTTTATACCGATTTTATGCTAGTCTCATACAGGTGGAACATTTTAAGCTTTAAACCTCTTATTTTATAGGTTTAATTTCTAGTCCAATTTTTAAAACATTTCGTATTCTTGGAACATAATTGCTTTAATTTTTAAAGTTGATATTTTCTCAAGAGAAGCACATAATGTATCAATGATGATGATTGCTATTCTTTTGTCTTTTTAGATGCAATTATTATAGTTATAACCATAACCCAAGGTTGATCATTATTGGTTACTCTGTTATGCGACGATATTTGTAGTTGCCTCTAATGCTCAATTTAAAGTGATGGAATATGCTTCTTTTAAACTAGATATCAATAAGAGTACCTTCCAAATGAATCATTTAAAATTAATAGACCTTGTATGAAGTTAGGGCCCCAAAATAATTCTGATTTTCTAAACTTCTTGTAGTAGTCGTAGAACCAGGTCGAATTCCAAGAGAACTAGACTATAAAAGGGGGGTTTGATTAAGTAACTGATTAACTAAAATTAATAAGAAATCAAATTAAATCAACTGAATATAAAATTGAGAAAGTCAATATTACCAAACTCCAATTTAAGGGAAATATCTCATCTAATTGTAATATTGATCATTGGTTTTAAAAGGATATTTTCACAATTCAAGCAGTTAATCTAAAACATATTAGGATAGCCGTAACAAGTATTAAAATTTTCTAAATTAATTGGTTCGAACCCAACATCTAACCTAAACTTATCATCCATTCACTAGGTGTAATAGCATTCCATATCAAATAAATGATAGCAATAAGTTTAGTGAAAAGGACTAAATTAAATTAAATAATTGTGATAGCTGCAATTATTCAACTTAGTTTTCTTGTTTATCATAAGTTAAATATGCAATTTCATAAATAACTTATTTTCTACTTGTATCAATCTTTCATGACAATTACAGATCACCGAATTCATGGATAGCGATAGAATAATCAATATTAAATTAAATTGTCAAATTAATTAATATTAATTATTCATAAAATATGAGAACTCAAAACAAGAATATTTGAATTAAAGCATGAATAAAAGTTTGAAACACAAAACCTCATAAGATTATAACTAGAATATCAAACCCCCTTGAATCAGAACAATTGAGTTTAATCACATATGGCTTTTGCTCCAATATCAAAAATAGAAGAAAGATAAATAATTGCAAAAAAAGTAAGAAGATAGAACCTTTTCTGCTGTGAGGAACATCCCTTTATAAGGTATTTATAATCTAATTCTAACTTGTAAAGATGTCTATCTAAAACAAATTCAAATTCCTTTATGATAAAGAAAGGAGTTTCTCAGTTAAACTTCAACTCTTCAAGTGATCAACCTTATCCATCCCAACAATCTCTTCACTTCATCCAAAATTCGTGATTATCATTAATAAAGTCTCGATTTAATGCAATCTCTACTTTTCATCTGCTAAAACAAAACAAACATTAATTTTCATATTTAAATACCAAAATAAATCTAAAACAAAGAAAGTAATATCAAATAATATAGCTAGATAGCATCTTAGGAATTAGGAACCTTAGTCCCATAAAATATAAGCTACTACTTCTCCTCTAAAGGTACGAGGGATAGCTCATGACAAATATATGAATCTAGTCTTCAAATAATATATTACCATATGGAAAAAGGTACTCTATCACCTTCATCTTGGCATACTATATTTTCAACTTTGTGATACATTCTATACTTCTAAAAGTATAAAACAATAAATCTTTGTGACCAATGAAAAGAGTTCGAATTTATATTATAAACTACAATAAGCTAAAATTTTAATTTTTATAGAACTCTATAGTTATAGTCAAAAAAATTAATAGGGCATTGCTTCTAGTTAGCTTATTTAGTGTAAATAGATACCTTTGCTTTTATTACCTCCTAAGGTAAGCCTGTTTTGCTCCTGCAATATTATATAAAGCATGTTTGCAGTTGTAACATGGTGATTGGTATAAATGGACATATGGATTTTGGAGCAAGTAATTGTACACTTATCTTTACATATGGATAATCAAATGTCTTTAATTCTCGATGAATGTAGATTCCACGTACCATAACCAATAGGAATAAAGATGCCTCTTATTATCTTACAATGTCCATGTTTTTAAGTATTTATCTTTTTTTAAAGAGAGAGCATTAGCCTTTAAGTGTTTGGATTCAATATTACTTTGTAAAGATATAATTTGCATAAACTACGTTAAAGTATTTGAAGAAGTTATATCGTAAACAACAATTTAATATCTCATAAAATCATGAATGATGAAGTAGCGTTAATTGTCGTAGTAGGATATCTAATACAATAATGAGCTATACACTAAACGTGGATTCATGCTTTAACAGGAGTGCAAAACTTAGAAGGTATTCATCTCTAGGTTTATAACTTTCTAATCAACCTATTCTTCAGAAGAAAAAAAAACATTTCTAATAAACTTGGAGAGTTAACTTGTTAATCACATCATAATCCATTATAGAGGGACTTCATAACCAATTCTATAAGTCAATTTGTGAACAACTAGATAGTTTTCGATTCAAATGAAGTAACAGTTCAAATAATAAACGTGCTAAACCATGATTGCTTATCTTATTAATTATTGAATCAATCACCAACAAGCAACCATTAAGATTAACTTGAGAAAGAAAAAGTGAAATATAAAAAGAATAAGGAGAATAAACTTAAAGTGACTTTAATGATGAAGAGAAGAAGGGGAAAAAAAAGGAACATTGAAAAAGGACCCAAGTTTTGAAGAATTTTTGAATTAAAATGTAAAAAAAAAAGTATATCAACATTGTAACTCACCAATTGATTTTAAAAGATTTAATCAAATCTATTTATGTGCATCTTAAATGGTGAATTTTGAGTATAATTAATTTGTTGAGTTTTGGTTAACCTTATTGAACTGTCCGATTTGATATGATTTTTAATTTGTTGATAAGGTTAATATTTTATAAACTTATTATTATGTTATTTTAACTAATAATTGGTTTTCAAACCCTCGGAATCGGAAACAATAGGCAAATGGTTTAGAAGTGACACTCAAGCCTTTGGAATTTTCGGTTAGAAACTGGGCTAGCTAATGTAATGCAGTAATGGGCTTGATCTCTCTTTCTTGAAAGAAAAATCTGAAAATGAAGCGTGTGAATTCTGACAACAGAAAGCCGAAAGGGGAGGAACAAACAGTCAACGTCGTGATTCTCTTCCTGTTCTTTTCGTGAAGTTGTCGGTGGAAAAGGTGGCGCATGGTCATCGTTGGGATGCAAGCGATTTGATACTTATGTAAATATAATAATACCTGTTAATCCTCTATAGTAAAATTTCTCATTTTAATTATGGATTCGATCCTGTCATCGATTCTTTTTAGGATGATACGATAAGATTATGTTATAATGATGTATCTTCCATTTATGTTGGAATAGCTTTTCAAGTGCTGTATGTCAGGTTTCCACCAATATATAAGTTTGTATTTTCGCAGCAAATTCTTTTTCAGTCATAAGTTTATGCTTATTGATAAAGTTTGGACTTGCAATTGTAGAATCAGTTTGTGACTTGCAGTAATTTATCCAGCTGAGTTAATCACATAAGCTTATATAGTATGATGTCTGTCGTTGTTTACTAATCGTCACTTTTTGTTACATTGATGCTATTCTCCTTTCACTCGCACCTTAGAATAAGAAGTTATTCGTTGTCGCCATCAACAGGTGTTTAACTCTCACAGAGTGGCGTTATATATATATATAGTTATGTTATGGTACATATGAAGATGTAGTAGTGGAATACAGATATGTCTTCAACCTTAAACGGTGACATTGAACTAGCCTACTCGTATCAAGTTGCAAGTTGCAAGTTGCAAGTGGTAAGAAATTATCGCAAGTGAAAGTGGGGGAAAAAGAATGCAGGTAGAGTTGGTGGCGTCATTTCCCTGAGCACAGGTTAAACTTAAGGTCTAGGGGTAGGGGGTCCCAATCCCCACGGGGAACAAAAAGGACAGTTTACACGCCCTACCCAACACAGTGTGTGCAGTTCATATCTGAATCTGAACCACCTTCAAGTTGGCTACCGTGCTAGCTAATTGTAGACTTGGGATAGTGACTTGTAATTATCAATATGTACCACTCCGTCCCTGCACATGCTCTACCGCATCCAATTGGAATTTTAATCAGCCAAACCTTGCGATGATATGATATTTGATTAGTTCACTTGCAATCTACCTTGCAAGTTGCAAGGCCTCATATCAGAAAGGAGACTTCAACACTTTGACGCCTCCTCCCAAATTTATTAAATCCTTAAAATTTCTGTTGTTTCTATGATTCCAACCACCTCTAAGATAGTTTACAATTGCTTTTCACGTACGAAATTTATTATAAGTTTTTAAGCAATGCCACATCCATTACCCCATGAAACCTTTCACACCCTTCTTCCCCTGTAGATGCAAAGATTTCAACTCAACACACCCTACAAAATCGTCATCAGCTTTGCGCAAAGCAATGTCTTTGAAAATGGACACCAAACAAAACAAATCATAGAAAAAAGGATGAACATTTGGGATATTAAACAAATAAAAACACCAAACGAGCAACCACTAAGATATGGTTTTTTTTTTTTTTCCTGTTCACTTCACATCTGTTTAACCTTGGCTCTCGGTGTTGTCTCTCTCGGCGAAGATATTATCGGTGGCTCTCTTTGAGAAGGGCTTCTCCAAAATCCAGTACTATAAAACGTGTCCCACATCTCTTTCTCCAACCGCAACATAGATTCCTCGTCCTCATCGAACACCTTTCTAAACGACGTTATCTCCTCCGCAGACAACGGACTAAAACCAGTCGCCGGATGAATCTGTATTTCGGTGTCATCGCACCCGCACTGGCACCGCCGCGTACGCGGAGGCAGCAAACCCTTCTTGATCAGCCGCTGCCGTCTCTTCCGCCGGAGAGCCCGGCGGCAGAGTCCGGCGGGGACTTTGTAGATTGTGAGGATCAAAAGGTTTGCTAACCCACATGGGCAACAGCAACAAATGGCGGCGCATTCGGCGGTTGTCCCTCCGGCGAACTCCGCGAACTGGCCGCTGTAGTACGAAGTGTCGGAGTGGCTGTGTCCGAGCAGCGGTCGGCGTCTGTCTGAGGACGAAGACGTCGTCGATGATAACTGTGACGGTGATAGGTTACGAACGAGCACTTGTCGAGACATTGCAGACGGAGTCTTTTTGCCACTGCTCTCGACGTCTACGCTCATAAGATCAACAAAATGATTGTTGCCAAATGAGTTTTCACAATTCAAAGCAAAGATCAAAACTTTAACCCTCTTGGGCCCGATCTTGGTTAAATTGTGGCTACTTTTCCATTGCCTTCCGAATTCAACCAAGACTATTGAACTCCTCGTGAGCAGCGAGATGGGCTCTTCGGAGAGATGACCACCGTCAGAGAAAGTGGTGGAGATTCATGACGGTGGTGGAGACACAGCAAGGTCCGGCGACGGAGGAGATATGTATATAGATTATAGAGGGAGCAAATAAAAGTAAAAAGGGAGCCAGGCGAGTTTGTAGCGGGGTGTGCGTGAGGTTTGACGAGTTCTTTAGGCTTTAATTGGGTTCTTGTGAATTGGTGAATTCAGGTTTCAATTTCAATTAATAGCAAGCACCGGAGACTCACTCACACGCAGACAGAAATAAGTGAGAGAGTGAACATATGGCAATGGAATTTAGAGGGTGTTGACCGTCGAGCTTGTTATTTATTGCTTTTGTTTTAGAGTATGCAATGGGCATCGGGCAGCCTTTTTTTATTAATTTTTATAATAAATGTATTGCAGTAGCAATCATACCGTTTACATTTACTTAATTGAGATTAATTCTTGTTTCTAGTTCATCAACCTCTCACCTTAATTTGTTGTTTCAAACTGCCATTTTAGCTATGTGGTATGTGCATAAAAGATTTGCACATTACTCAACATTGGAAGTATTGGTTTCAATTTCTCACCAAGAATTTGAATACTTTTAAATGTTATAAATAAGGGTCAATAATATGACCATAAGATCACAAGTTCAAGTCACAAAACTATTTTTTTTTTAAATAAGAAAATATTGTGTATATTATAATTTTTTCTGGATTCTCACCAAGCTGGAGTCTTGTGCATTGGGTACATCGTTGTTATTGAATAAATGTTATAAATATTAAGGGTTAAATTTGTGACATATTTTATTAACTAATCTTATTATTTAATTTTAATAATAATAATAATCACAAAAATTTTAAATTTGTGACATATATTTACTACGTGAATCTACCAATTTATATAATAGGATTAAACAATAGAGAATACATGCTGATCCTCACTAAAAACTAGCCTTTCATGTTATTTGTTACTAATCTAGAATAGACAAAAGCTTACGATTCACCAATTCAGTATTTATTCGTGCCATATTCTATATGAAGATGTTCTCCGAGTACCCGAAAGGTTAACCCAAGTATTTCAATTGTTTATAGATATCCAATGACTTAAAAAAGAAAAGTTGTCTTTAAGTAACAAAACCTGACCGACTTTATGATATCATACAAATGTAGTTTGCACGTAATACCACTCCTTGCAATTTTTAATAAGTAATATATATATAGTTGAAAGTAAATATTCATTATTTATGGTAAGATACATTTGGATACGAAGTCTATACTTATCCGTTTGGTTGAGGTGATGTCAAGTGTTTGTGGGAACGTGCACGCACACAACACAATAGAGCCCCTTCTCGATCGATCTCTTCACGTTCTTCCATTTGATTCCAATGCCGTCTGTCTGGATTTATACATATTTTGTAAATTTTAATGAATGTCGCTTGAACTACAAAATTCAAATTTAGTTTAATTATAATTCATTTCAATTTAAAATATCTTTCAACAAATTATTTAACTATAAATAATAAAATAGTTAAGATAAATGTTAATAAATAAATATTACTTACAATAAAAGATATTATTTTTGTAACCATTTCTTTAATATTAAATTATTTAGTATTAATAAAAATTGGATAAAAATTAAAATAAAAAAGATGGTTAAGTCTAATTATACCGTCATAATTTTATAGGCAGGAGGTGAATTTCAAAATGATTTAAGTACAAGATGCGACGCCATCATTTGTAACTCAGAGGCCTCAGCATCCATTGTTCACTCGTCAATTACACATCAACCTTCGTGGTTACCCCAAAGCAATCGCGTAGACAGCGCGTTACGTCCAATCTGAGGTAACAAAATTCTTGTACTTCTAGACAGCGCAGGTATGTCTAGCGCGGGCCCCAATCCGACGTGTCGATTTGACCTATTTGCTTTATAGTGGAATCCACGCGCTGTTTCGGCGAGTCTAATGATATTTTTAAAATGGGGAAGCTCAAAGTACGAAACCATGATGTGACATGATCGGCCCCAGGTATTTTGAAGACTTTTACTGTTTGGACACGTGTCGCATGGTCAAGATACATTTTTTAAAAAATATATGAATTTTGTGCTACCAAATGTCTTGTTGTCCGGACAAAGAAAGTGTAAGGTAAAAAGGTGAGGTGTAAAATTATAACAGTTATGAAAAGCCCAAATGGGTCTATTCTTGGACCCCATTGATTAGTTGGAGTAAAAATTTTGCTTTCGGACGTGAGTATAGTACCGTACCATATGTTGGTTTTCTTAAAAACCTCTTCGTTGTAGGTTGTGACGTAAGTAATAGTTTCCACAAGCACCCTAAATGAGTTTCTTATGGAAAGTAAGAAAATTATAGTTGAGCAATTAGGGTAGTTAAACAGAGAGTTTTGGTATGATGAAGAGCCAAAGAAGTGATCATAAAACAAAACCAAATCACATATTTCTACTTCTACATAACCCAATTTCAATCGAGAGTTTGTGGGATCAAATTTCGACATCATTCTCCTTCCTCTCTTTTTCGATACATAGAACTTGATGAAGTAGAACGAGTTTTACTCGGTGGCTGTTTGTTTTTGTCGTTAATGGGAATGGTACCTATCCAGTTGCCAATATGATGTGACCATGTCAACTTTGTGTTTTAAACTAAAATCTATGATCACATTGGATCACTAGTTGAATAAATGTAATAGATATCGGACAAAATTTGTCTCAGATTTTCTTTTGTTAAAGTACTCAACATTAGCTTATCTTCCACAAAAGTTTTTTTTACTGTAACTCTATTTTGATGCGAAATCTTAGAAATAAATAAATAAATAAATATATATATATATATATACATTGACACCAACTCATACTCATATTTCTAACATTCAATATATAGCAAAAGATAAATTTTTAGTTTTCAATATTTATATCAAAATATAATTTAAAATTTAATGTTTAGCAGTGATAAAAAAATATATTAACTTTTTTCAAACTAAATTAGTTAAATCTTAGATTGATGAAACTTCATGATATTAATATAGCATTTTTCGTTTTAGTTTTTAAGGCCTAGCAATACCATGATAGCATCAGTTCACTCAACTCTTTAATTTATAAATTAGTGTTAAAATCACTAGCTTCAATCCCCTTATCAGAAATTGTCTCATTGTGATTGTCGCTTTCTTTAGTTTGTTCCTCTATGTATGAAGAAGTAATGTGGATAGAAAGCCTAACACTATTGACTAGTCTAAAGATAATAAATAAAAGATATATTTTTTTTGAATAAAGAAAGATAAAATAAAACTAGCAAAGAAAATAAATAATAAGACAATTGATAAAAAAAAAGAATAAAATCAAATAACTATGTTTATATAAGTGCTTCTTTACTAGTACTTTTGACTTCGTAGTTTAGTTAACCTAGATTAGATACATTCTCTAGAGTGGTAGGATTTTTTATACATTAAAATTATACTCTTTTGAACTATAGTCATCTACTCTCCAATTAACCCGTATATCTAATGCCATTAACACACCTTCCAATGTATTATGCTTTCTGAAAGCCTATAAAAGATTTCACCCTAATACTAGAAAAGCCACCTAGTTCTCCCTCGAGCACCCCATTCAACTCACTTTAAGTCACGGTCCACTAACAAGTCGATTTTCTGGAGTCCAAAAGTGAATTAAGATTAGATTTAAATCCCGGTATAAATAAATCATCATTGAGACCAAAAAAGGTAGATTATAGAAATATATATCATATCATAAATTAAATCAAATAAATATGTACAAAAATAATAACTGGGGTTTGTCTTATTTAAATATAGAAAAGGTGTGTGATCACAAAATATGTTTAAAATAATAAAATCAAAAGATACAAATAGAGAAGTCATGGTCGAAATAAATTCCTGATTTACAACGATAGCTTAATCTATTGAGATGTCAAAAACAACATTTCTACTAGTTAGGAGATAGGCTATGTACTACTAAATCTCCCTAAACTCTGCGTATTAGCGAGATTTTTACTGAATTATTATTGTTGTTGATATCGTTGTAGCTTGATCTATTGAGATGATGTTTGGATATTGATTCGTTAGTAAAAATAGTATAAAATCAATCACTCAAAGGTTAGAGATTCCTTCTAATAGCTAACCCTAACTTCTAAAAAGAAAAAAAAGTACTTCTAATATGTATTTGCTTTAAAAGATAGCTAAACTCCCTAAAAGATTAAGGTTTCTACTCTTATATACGCTTTGCACTATCTCAACCATGGTTTAACCCATGAACGTGGCCCAAACAATAGGCTTCACTACTTTTTCTGGGTGAAGGATATGGCCTCTAACATAACTATGTTTTTGAATTATATATCTTTCTATTTTCTTAAAATTGATTCACAACATTTTGGATTAATCTTATCTTTTAAATATATATCGTTTTGTTTCTTCTTCATCTTGCACATGGTCTCTTACATGACCTTGGCTTAGGTAATGTCATTTACTATATTTGATCCATCTAGGGTACAAGATAAACATAAATATGGGAAAGTTCGTGTTTCTCTAAAACTTGCAAATTTCTTCATGAATTTGCTTTGAATTGCTTTCAACATTTGAATAATACCATTCAAAAGGTTCAATTTGCACAATTACCTAAAATGACGTAATAAACTAAGTGAAACAAGTAAACTTAACATTAAAATCAAGCAAAATAATTAAAATATATGCATATTTTATGCACATCAAATATTCCCACACTTAAACTTTTACTTATCTTCATAACAGTTAATTTGATCACTCTTAAATAAAAAAGGTAACAATTCCAGGATAGAATTAAATAAATAAATAAGACCAATCAAGACTATTAATCATTCATTCAATTGAATTGTTCATTAACTTGTCAACCATTTATGTACTTGTAGTAAATCATAAATCAATTCAATTTAACCCCAACAATTCTTTAAAAATAAACATAATTTACAAAACTAAACCAAACGTATAAAGTAGACATACATAAGCAAGATGTTTAGAGTTTCAGCACTAAATTTTGAATTTATAGAGGAGCACTTAGAGGCTTATTTGAAAAATAACATAACCTTTTTATGTGAAAGCAAACATCTTATTATAAATATTTCCGAATACTTAGGTCATTATTTCAAATAGCTACTAGTACCACTCTTTAACTTCAACCTTTTTACTTAAGTTAAAGCCAATATAATGAATTTATTTATGCTTACTTATTCACGTCTGTTTGTTATCATATTTGTTTATTTATTCATTAAGATAATAAAATGCTTAGAAAGAATTCACTTTTAACTCAAAGATAAGCCTAGATTATACAAAAATATATATTAAGTATCAGTTTTCATGATTATTGGAGAAAACTAGAAATAAATTAGTTATTAATTCATATAACTATTGGCCTAAATTAATTGAATCTCAAATCAACCTAACTTATTGTGTGTCATCTTCTTTTATTGACAATTTTTTAGAATTATTCTATTTTAAGCTAATTGTAATAAAACTGATAAATAAAATAGGGTTATGTATAATCGATTCTCTCCCTATATTGGAGTTGTAGATTATCCTCAATATACAAAATATAAAGAATAAAAATAAAATTAAGGACAATAAATAGAAAGTGAGGAAATAAAAGGTGATAAAAACTTCTCTAGCATCTGTTTATCATCTATTATCTAAGGCACTTTTTATTTTCATAAAAACTATCAACACTTTACAAACAAACAACAAACGAAAACATAAGAATAATAAAACATAAAAGGAATTTAACATTAAAATAAACTAGAATAGAGTGAACATAAATGAAGTAGCATAAATAAAATAAGAATGTAGTTAAGGATGACAAAAAGAAGAACAAAATTCTTAAAATATATGAAGCTTAAAGGTAAGAAAAGGAAATAAGAGCTTAATCAACAGTAAGTTAGTCCTCAGCATCATTGTTCTCATCTGATGTCTTCAAAGATTATAAAGATGACTTAAAGTATCTCACATGCGTGAAGTAAGCGGTTAATTACTACTCCATTCTTCTTAATTACCTTTATAACTCGTTCAGAATATAGTTCTAATTATGCAACTCAATCTTTATATGGTAAATAATCCTATCAATACTTTCCCACATTAGTTGTTATGGGGAAGGCTTGATGTCTCTAAGCTCCCCCATCATCTCTTCCAATTAAGGTGTATTGACTGTTTATGGAACTTCAGTTATTGGCTTAAGTTTCACTCTCTGGGATTCATCTCTTTTGGCCATAAAGACATTATTTCCCTTTCTATCCAAAAAAACATAAATGATACTATCCTTCCTAATTAATCCTATAAACCTTATCATTTAAGGTCGAAAACACCTATGCAACATTCAATAGTTAAGTCTAGAAGAGAATCAAAATCACCTAGGTTTTTTCCAATTTAGTCTATAAGACAATAACCTAGGTGACATGATTTTTTTTCAAACTATGTACCATAAATAAATCGAATTCCTATGTATGACTACTCATGTACTCTTGTTTATCCCTGAAAATGAGTGAGTTATCATCTTATGTAAGCAAAGAGGTAATTTACGTGCTTTTAGTTGTCAATGAATTGTAGTTAGATATGCTAATGGATACGGTTCTCAAAATTTCTTAGGTTTCCTTGTATACATCTCATTAGAAAATCCATTATAAAGTTTTGAAAGTCTTTTATTTTAACCTATTCAAGTGGGCAAAGCTTGCATCTATTTGCAAATCTGTTGAAGATCAAAATCTTTTAACTCCTTCTAACATAAAAATTCTATTGTATCCTTCTTGTCATTCTTAGTGTGCCTATTTACTTTCTATGTAATTAATATTTTTAAAATGATTTCTCGCTAGGTATTATCAGTAACTAAGAGGTTAAATTTTACCATTCATTATCAACATAACTCCTCAATTCATCTACCAACCTCACACAGTCACACTTTTCAAACTATTACAATCTATGCTTCTATTGTCATCAAAGGTTGAGTTTCAAGAAAGTATACTATTTAAGATGGTCATTGTTGACGGATATAAGCACAGGGTATTCATTATGAGATGAATCCCTAGCTTATGAGCATACCTTACTAATGGAGCCACCTTGAACTGCTCGTGTCTTCTTTCTTTTACTCATAGATAGTTCAAAATTTATGGTTATATATATAGGCATGTGCAAAAAATATGAAACTAGGTGAAGAATTAATTAAGAATGTAACAATTCCTAAAAGATGAAAATTTGAGCCTGATTTTCTAAATATAGATTTATAGGAGAAAGAATTGTTAAAATCTTGGTAAAAATTAGAGGAGTAATATAAAAATGCAGTGGGAATTACCAGAAGACTCAAAGTTGGGTAATGAGTATTTAGGAAAAAAAAAAGAGAAAAGTGGAGAGAATGTTGAAAGTAGGGTTTTGATAAAACCCCAGGTTTTCAAACTTTTAACAAGATAGTTTGCAGCGTAATTGTAACATAGATTGTGGATAATTTTGGGTTTAAAAAAACTAAGGACATAATCTAAGACATGTATTTGGCCCAAATTGTGGAACTTTTTAGAAGATGCTTTATAAATCCACAAACAAAGGACACAAATGTTTCCCTAACCATAGATCCTTTTATTTATAGCTCCTAAAAGTATAACCTAAGGCATAAGCGTGTTCTTAAACTGTAAATATTTTTATCTTCAACTTGTCAAAAACACGACTTAGGACATAGGCATGTTCCCAGGCCATGAATCCTTCTATTTTTTTTGGTATGTAGATATGGTCTAAGAAACTGGTGTATCTCAGTCGTGGATCGTCCTAAAAAAACATAAACCAACATTTTTAGGATACAAGCTATTTTCAAGTCATGCTCAACAAAATAATTTAATACATATCTAATTTTAACCTTTTTATTAGCCTATTTCTTGGATTTTACATCTTTAATATTCTTCGAAGTTCTTCATTAAACTCATATGTGCTTTTCCTTGTATTCCTAACTACAAAAACATCAAATAAGTACAAAGTGCCAAAAATAATTAACTAAAGCACAAAATAACCTTATTCATTAGTCTAATAAAAATATATAAATCAAATGGTCAATAAAAAGCTAAATTCTCGGTCTATATTACTAAAATTAAATCTAAATAAAGTTAAAAGAAAATTAAACAGTGATTGGCTTGCCTCCTAACAACCATTTATTTACAAGTCTTTTAATTAAACTCTTTCTTAAAACTCAATTATTTATTGGATTAATATAAGTGCTCCATTCTTCATCATCATAAAATGTGGCATATAGAGGATCATTATCTTTCCTTTAGATCTTCTTCTTTACTTCTTTTGACCCTTTAACTTCTTATCTTGAGTCTTTAATAAACATAAATAGAATATCATCATTTAGGAACACATGTTATTTATTTCTAAACCTAATTATCAATTCACCTTTTATATCATTAATTATTTGCACCAAATATAATTAGGAAGGATCTATCTAGGATAAGAGACTTTTTCTCTTCCTCATCAATATCTACAATATAAAAATATGTTGAGAATATAAACCTATCTATTTTCACTATCACAATTTTCTTAACATCTCTATAATTTTTTATTAAACTATCTGCAAGATACATCACTTTTTTAGTGGCTTTCGATTCGCCTAATCTCACTATTTTTAGCATAACATAAGACATTATATTAATTCTTATCCTTAAATATGTTAATTCCTTATTAATATAAATACCACCAGCTATGCATAAAATGTTAAAACTCTTTGGGTCACCCAACTTTGATATTATGATATTGAAGGACTTTAATATTGCATTATTTGATTTTGACTTAACAATTTTATTTTCAATTCCATCCTTTTTTGGATCTTCTTTCGATTTTGTACTCCTCTTGAATACTAGTTTTTTACTTCTTAACTATTTAAAATAATAATTCTTGGTCTTTGCTCCCTCAGTGGTGTTTATAAGTTACTTTCTTATTCATTTTTTGTGTTGGTCAACTCCTCACCCTTTAAGTTTTTACTCCCGTAATAGTGTTTATATCTTACTTTCTTATTCCTGTTCAGTGTTAATCAACTCCTCACCCTTTAAAGTAAACTCCATCATATTTTTCCTAGGGATGGGTACTATATCACTAGGAAAGGTGTCTTGTGATCTCTTTGTTCTTGCCTTAGTCAGTTGACCTATTTGAACTTTAAGATTTTTTAATCGAATCTTTATGATTCTATAATCATGACATAGTTGCTTATATGAAATCCCTAATCATGTCTTCCACACATGACTGCTTCTCTTTCTATATAGGAACCTGGTTGTGATTATCTTAGAGCTTACATATTACTTTAAGAAAAATCTGGATGATTTCTTCATCCCACATTGTGTGTTATTATAGGGTTGACCTACCTCTAAAAGCTTCCAATAAATTCAACTTGCTTTACTGATTTGTCATTAGAAAGCAACTTTTCCATAAGACTCTCTTAAGTGATAATTGATCCAACTGGTAATGCTTTCATTCACTGCTGTGTTTAATCCCTCACTGTGAATAAAAATAGCCTTAGCCTAATGGCATCTTCAATTGCCCAATTAATCCTGAATGTCTAAAATAATTGAAGTAGTTGGCAATGTTTACATTAGGATTTTCATCAAGTAATCTATCAATTTTATTATTTAATCTGTTAAAGCATCTAGATTGCATTGAGCTTAATTTCATAATAGTGAGCATTTATGTCTCTAGCCTTACAATTATTACTTATGTTCCATAAGAGATAGTCTACATACTCTATCATTATTCTCCTTTCTTCTTCCATATTTTCAGGTTGTAATTTTGATGTATCTCTAAGTTCTTGCTTAGTCTATTCTCTTTGATTATGACATAAGGTTTTATCAAGTTCTAGATCTTCTGCAAGAAATATGAATTGTTGGGTTTTTTTATACACCATAATTGCTTTCAAAATTAGAGTAAATAAAACAAAATAGTCATATAATAAAACATACAAAAAATTAAGTAAAACAAAATAAAATAGGAAACAGTTATACAAAACTAAAAATAGCTAATATGCTTCCTAAATTCAATTGTTCATCAACAACACACCAAAACTTGATGAGTCCACTATATTTGATATCGATACATATATGTGTATGTGTGTGTGCGTGCGTGCGTGCGCATATATATGCATGTATATGTGTTTGTGAGTATGTATGTATTTATGCATGTGAGTTTTTGTGTTTTTGTGTGTGCGTGTATGTGCATGCGTGCTTGCGTGTGCATATGTGTGTGTGTGAGTATGTGAAGTTATATGGATAGAAAGCCAACAGTGAGAAAATCCTCCTGCTTCTCTCTCGGCCGCTTTAACCTCCTGCTATAGGTCCTTTGGTCTTCCCCTTGCCTTCTTAATCTAGGTTCTTTAGGTCTTCCTTCTAAGTCTAACCTAGTTTCTTTAAGCTCTTCTTTTTGTTACCCACTGTTAGGTACTCTTCTTGTCTCGATTCTTATCCTCAACTAAAGTCTTTCCCATCTAATTCCTTCTCCTTCCATCTTTTCTTCCCTTTTTCCTTTCTCTTACTCCAACGATTTCCCCCTCCCTCAAAGCTCCGTCTCTCTTTTGGCTCTATTTGTATGAACAATTTAGGACTATTTTTGTCTTTGTTCATGCTTCCCACCTAACACTTAAGGTTACTATTTTTTGCAACCTTTAATTTTGTGTTCCTTAACATTTTCCCTAGACTCTCTACTCCCCGCCTAATGTCTCAGTTGTCTCTTTTGCTTGCCATTATTCCCTAGACCTTAAAAGAAAAGGAAACTATTCTCACTCCTCCTACCCCCTCTATCCCTCACCATCCCTTTTAAGCATAATCGTCCCTTTAACTTATGGATCCTAAGGCTCCTCACAATTTGAAGTTAAATTGGAAACAAGTGATGGGGGAATCCTCAAGTTCCAAACTTCATTACCTCCCTGTTAATCCTCTGACTCGCTTATGGTGACACCTCCTTTGGAATTTTTTTAAAAAGGAGCCAAATGAAGGTCCACTTCTCTTATAGGTTACTTCCTTTCTAATAGACTATCATTTTTAATTGTTAAAACTTGGGCCATAAAACTCTCGAAATCTAAACAATTAACTGAGGTTCGCTTTAGTGAAGAGGAAATGTTTTTATTTAAATTCTCCTCTAATGTAGTATATTTAGTATTATATCAAATTATAAGAAATGTTTTTATACATTGGCATTATGAGATTATATTATTTTATTAGAAATAAATATCTTATTAAAGAAATATATCTTTTAGAAGAAGAGGATAATTATATGAAAAATTGCTCAAAATATTATAGGATAATCAAAAAAAAATAAAAAGAGTTAATTTGTCGATTGATTATCGATTTTAAAAGTACAATTTCTTACTATATATACATTAAAAAAGATTTATTAGATAACATTGAGAATTAATGAAAATGAATAATTTATGGTTATCATAAGTGTTAATAGAAAATGCAATAGTATTAAAAATTCTAATAAACCAATAAATTTAAATCGAACTAGTTAATTCAACACAATTATTCTTTAGATTGAATTTTGTATTTAATTCACAAGTATGATTATAATGATTATTGAATCAAAATTTTATAAGTTATAAATCTAGAAATTTATATAAATAAAGAATAAAAAATTAAAAGTGGATGTAATTAAATTATTATAATAGTGAAACTTTTTGTAATTTATAAATAATGAATAAAATATTAAGTGTGGGTGTAATGTAAATTTATCAAAAAAGTTAATTGTAAATCTAGCCCAATTTCAATTTCGATTCTTCATCTAATCCAAAAACAGAAAACCAAGTTTGGGTAAGTATTTTTTTGAAAAAATTAATATCACATACCATAACTGAAATTTTACCATCGAGCACGCTTCCTGGATCCATCTGTTTTTGCAAGCCCAATTTCTAGTGAAGTTCATATTTAGACTCTATTTGGTTAGACTTATATTAGTAGAGCTTTTGTTAGTGGAAATTTTTTCTGTAAATTTTTTTTTAGAAGAATTTTTCTAAGAAGCCAGTTGGCTGTTTGACTATTATTTTAAAAAGAGCTTTTTTTGAAAGAACTTCATACAGTAAACTGTTTGACAATATAAAAATAATAAGTACTTTTAATTTTAACTATATTTTATTTTGTAATAAAAATTATTTATGCATATAAAAATTATTTAAAGTATATT
>JAOTAX010000005.1:35015492-35026140 GCA_025629825.1 Erythroxylum guanchezii | reverse complement strand
ATTTAAAGTATATTAAACAATATGCAAAGCACAATATATTAATTATTATATAATTTTAATCCATATGAAACATAAATAAAAATATATCTAACCAAATTTTTTATATGAATTATAACATAAGTAAAATTAATATAAAAAATAAATATTAAAACATATATAAAGCTAAATAATATTATATAAATTTCAAAATAAACGAGTTTATAGGTATTGTGGGAATTATGTATAAAACATAAGGATAAAAGTGACTAAAAAATATACTCATTAATTGATCGAAAAAATCTATTCAAAAAAGTTATTTGAGAGGTCTTTTTGAGAAGTTTCAAATTTAAACTTCTTAAAAAGCTGTATTTTAACTGCCAAAAAAATTATATATATTAAAAAGTTTTTTTATTTTACAACAAAATACTCTTTTTTTTAAAAAAAAATTGTAGTAAAAAAAAATTACTTATTAACTGCCCAAACTCTTACGCAAACAGTCACGTATTCAGCTCCAATTGTAGAACTCATCTTCGCTTTACGTATCTTTTAGGAGGTTGTTTTCTTCAGTTTTTACTTCTAACGATTTTTGGCTAGACATAGATATCCTAAATGCATAAAATGCTCCTCTAAATGTTAAAGAAGATGCCACAGCAAAGTTTCTTTCTTTTTTGCCCCCTTCTACTCGAATAAACAGAAAGCCAATAACTAGTGAATTCCAATTTCATGTTAATCTCATTCGTACCAGATTAGATAACATCTGCTATAGGTATCACAAAGGCAAAACTCTCATACGAAAACAGAAAAGTTCAAAATTTACAAATTTGAAACACTTGGTGGGGACAAAATTACCAACAAAATATGGAAATGAATCGAAGATCAAATGCTGGTAGACATGTCATACTCTTTTAGTGTTCTATACTGAATGATTCCTTTGTACAACATTTGCCTGTTGACTGGCATGCTCTCTAGCAAGTCTCCACCATTAATGCTCTGAAGCTCTGTAGCATCCTCGAGATTTGAAACTTGATGGCTTTTGATTGTCCCATTCCTCCTCATCAAGCGTCTATTCCTATACTCTTCGTTGTTCGATGACGGCTCCATCACGTCCTCTGCAAATCTCACCCTCTTCTTTGATTGACATCTCATTTTCGGTCCTGTGTCAAACACACAAAATTTAAGCAGATACCACGTAAAATTTCCGATACCAACTTTCTCAAATGAATGAAAGATCAGAAAACACCACCCAATTCAAATTCAATCTTCCTCATGAAATCGGAGAGGAGACGTTTGTGGACTTGGGAAGCAATGAGAACCACGCTTCCTGAAACTGCAAAAGCAGCCATGAAACCAAGCCCCATTGAATCAGACATGTCTACCGTACTTTAGCTTTAACTTGTACCCAACACTAGAAACACCATCACCTCCCAGAATATCCAGGCACTAAGATGGAGAAGACAGAGACGCAGAGACATCAACCTCTGACTACAATAAGAGGAAGAAGTCGTTATTGTCGTATGAAAACGAACAAAATTCAGAGTGAGTTAACAAATTGGCAACGGATTAATCAATGAAGAGACTATTGACCTGTAACAAAAAATATTGTGATTGGCTATTCTTTTTATACAACAATAATTGATAATTAATTAATTAATCGGACAAACAAACAAAAAAGTGAAACTCACTTCCTGTTATTTTCGGACACGTTAAACAAAATTTGTGGGCTATTAACTGGTAACTCCCATTTTAGCTGCAAAACAAAACTTGTGACCTTTGGTTTTTTGTAAAGTTCTCATAATAGAGTATTGAAAAATGGTGTTGATATATGAAGCAAAATCCTAAAATGAGTACAATGTTTAAATCTATCATCTTCATCTGACTATTGGTTTAGCTACATTCTTAATTTAACTTTGTCTCCAAAATCTGAAGTATGATCCTGAGCCTCCGATGTCATTGAATGTGTAATATGGTTATGGAGATTTAAATTGGAAATAATTCACAAGTAGTTCATATATTGTTTGCTTAGAGAATAATTTGTCAAATACATGTATAAACAGTGTTAAAGACTCATATCACAGGCAAATGAATAGATGGTAATAACGATAAATTAACCGCATCGGCTTCGGTGGTTTCAACCTTCAACTGCCAAGGCAGATGAAGATCAAACCAGAACGCTGACATTTAGAAGGTTTTCACAGGAGCTGATAAGGTCTTAACCAACATGACTAAGATCTGGTCAACAAGGGAATATCAAATCATAAGCTGCCACATTTCAAGCACTTGATTGAAAATGAACGGCAGATCCTCCAAGTCTTTGAGCCTCCACTCCATTTGATCCTAGCAAAAAATTGGGAAGTTAAACAAGTAATAACCATCATCTCCAAGTCCAAGAGGTTGGAATTTGATAATTAAATAAATAGAACATTTCAGATCAACCCTATGAATAAACACAAGTAGTAAGAAATAGAGAGGCAGCCGAGGACAAATAGTGCATGTAAAGGACTAAAATGCTTCTTTTTCTTCATTGAATTGCTTTACTAGAAAGAAACAGTGTTACATCCTCAAAACACACCAACATAACATAACCATTTAACCAGGGTACAGGACATCCCGCTAGTTCAGTTCAACACATTACAAAATCAAAACACATGATGAGTATTGATGAATCTGAATCCCCCACAGAGAAAAAAGAGACAAGAAAGCTGGGATTCCAAATCCACTCCATGACAAACATATGTATATTCAAAGACATCAGGACGTGAAGTAGAAGACGGGGTGGAGGAAGAAGTGAAGGAGCTTGAAGCAAGCACAAGAGAAGGAGAGGAACACCACACCGTACACGATCCTCAGACCCATTTTAGAGAGGAGAGAGAGAGAGAGTTCGTGATCTTGATTTGGAAGTTGGAAGTTGGAAATTTGAAAGTGATAGAGAGGGTAAAGTGGATAAGGGCATTTAATTTTGTGCTTCTTTGAAATGAATGTGAGTTGTGACGTGGATGGGCTTATTGGAGACCACATGTATGTATTAAATTAAATAAAACATTGTGGTCTGCTTTTACTTTCATCGGTGAAGTTCCTTAGCTTGTCTTGTCAACTTCCTTCTTTTTCTTTTTTAAAAGGAAAACTTAACAAAATAATTACACAATTAGTCTCAAGAAACAAATTTCCGATAACGTTCAAAGCTCAACCATGCAATGCTTCCCGAAGGACAACGTTGAAATTTCATGCACGGTGGTCGTCCCTTCTCTTCCTTCACGGTTCAGACAACGTCACGTGCATCATAAATGACGATAAAAAAAACTCTAGCATCTCAAAGAGGTCTAAGAGGTCGACAAAAAATAACAACCTCCAACATATATATATATACACGACAAAAAATGCAACCCAAAACAAAGGAAAATAGAGACAAAAATTTCGGTGATTTTTATTAGATTATACAGCAAGACAGAGGCAACAAAGCTCTAATACTAAATGTAAGAATAAACTACAGCATGCAGGCATCTCATACAGAACCTTTACGTAAGGATACATGCATGAACAACATACATATGTGTGTATAGCAACGGAAGCCAAGAACCAAGGGCAAAAAGTATCCAGCAGCTTTTGGAGCTCAATTCACGCGATTTATAGTGTGAATTAAATTTACAAAAGGACGGGGATTTAAATCTACGCGTGAATTGAATTCTTGATTTTCTTATTGTTCCAAACAAATTAATTAAATCCAATCTTAAGATTGAATTCAATTCACGACATTCCAAACAGGCTGTAAATCCTTTAAGAGGATATTGTGACACTATATAAGTGTAATATCAAAATAAGTGACTCTTAAAATCAAAGTGACATACATAAATAACAAGTCCGTCAATACATCTATTCCTCTCTCAATATATATGACGATAAATAATAATCCAATTTTTCGAAAACACTCGAAGAGTTGGGAACAAAGCTTCTGTTCCCTGAAACATTCGTTGCTATAAATTTCATGACTGAAAGAGGAAGAAGAAAGAACAGAAAAACTGATCCCTAAAGACTTGTGGTTACGTTGCGTGTAGAGGTCGTCTTTATATTATTCTTATTTATTTTTTCCCTAATCTTTAAATGATAATTAAAAATGTAATATAAGGAATGAAATGATGTTCATAAAATAAGATAAGAACAGATTAATTGGTGCGATTGAAACGCCTGATTAGACATTTATACTTGAATCATCAAGTTACAGCAACAAAATGGTCATTTTGATTTCCTTCTTTATTCAAGTTCCAATGGCAGCCGCTCTCTCGCTGCTTCTTTGGAGATTATAAGCAAGTGCAATCTAGAACAACCAGGTTGAAACATCTTTTGCTCCTGATCCTTCCAACCATGTTTGATGGACGTGCATGTAACATGCGCCTGACTCCCCATCCTTCAGAATTTCAAAATCTCTATCA
This sequence comes from Erythroxylum guanchezii, assembly GCA_025629825.1. Taxonomy (NCBI): domain Eukaryota; kingdom Viridiplantae; phylum Streptophyta; class Magnoliopsida; order Malpighiales; family Erythroxylaceae; genus Erythroxylum; species Erythroxylum guanchezii. The sequence goes on along the minus strand of JAOTAX010000005.1, from coordinate 35,021,737 downwards.
ATCAATCTTCAGAGGGAATAAGGCTAAACTGTTAAAATGGATTTTTAGGCTCAAAATTTTACCTTCATATTTATCAGACAACTGGTCACACACCCTTGCTGCTCCTCACCTGTAATGGTTAAAGACTTCATCAAGGGATTCAGGAACTAAAGAAGAGACATTTCAGAGGAGGTACATGATCCCAGTTATGACCAAAAATACTTCATGTACGAATAGAACTCCAAGTTTTACTTTATGATCTTAAATGTGCAACAAATACTCTCAGTCGTATGGATCATGGAAATATATGAGATAAAACTGCATTAAAATAGTTACAGAGAGATGAAACAGGATGGAAGACAAAAAGATGGCAGCCAATAACCAGGTTTCATTATCACATCGGCAATTATGTCGTCATCACTACTGCATTTATTATTTAAAGGCCTCACCAGATAGCTCCCATTTATTGAACTTCACTAGCCATGTATCTGAACCGATTTTTGTAGGTAATACCCGATCCACCCAAACCCGAAACTGTTTGCCCTGTTTGTCACCATAACTACTCCTCATTCCATTTATAGCATCACAAAGGGAAACCTCAACACCGGATGGAAGAACAATAACACCCGATTTATCCTGCCAAAAAGAGAAAAGAGTAATGAATTGATGAAATTATCACAGAGCAGGAAGCTTCAAGGTTCCTCCCCCAATAAGAAAACATCTATGATACACTAGAGTTACAATCCAGGTTATGCCCAGTATAAGAGTTATGCAAGCCAGATATCAACATAAACTTAGTTACAAATCTCGTAATTTGAAATTTTAGTATATAATCATCCTAGGCCTTGGCTCAGGTAGCTTGAGTATGAATATGCCTAACCTTTTCTATTCAAAATAATAATAATAACATCAAATATGTCATGGCCACAGTATGAATATTCTATCAAACTATAGTCCTGCCAAGAACAAAGAGTATATCAATTTGATCATAGTCTTCAATATGGTATCTCATGAAGATTGCTAAAGCAAGAAAAGATAAATTTAGGAATCTTCAGAAAAATAATGTTCTGCAAAAGTTGAGATTAATTGTTGGATATCATCAGCTGTCTGTGCCGCCAACCAAAGTGACTATTCTACTCAGCTGTTTCTGTTTCCATCCATTCATTCCTTCCTTCCTTATCTTTTTTCCTTTTTTGGCCCGTAAAAACTAGTTTAACAACATTTAACACGTCTAATCCAAGTGACCATAACTCAATAACTGAAAAAATGAAAGAGAGGAAACTAAGCATGAGGAGAGCTTCTTAGAGCAATCAAAGTTAATTATGTGCATATGAATACAAGAAGCAGAAAAGATAACTGTAAAGAAAAGAGGATAGACTTACAAAATCAGCCTTTACAGTGGCCAAATAAAGCTCAGATTGTTCAATCTCCGCACGCCTCCATCTCTCATAAAACAAGAAAAACTTCACTATTTCGCCACCAGCACTGACACTTTTCACCTTCGAGCTTGTAAAGTCTGATACATCTCTTGGAGAGGTACTTGGACCAAGGCTGAAATGACCAATGGCTTGAATGATCCCAGCTGCACACCTCTCACTTGCATGAATGATTTTAGGATTACCTTTAGCGTTTTCATTGTACCACTGCAACAACTCCTCTTGTGCATTGCTAACCTGATCCCCAAAAGGAAAAAGGTTTTGGGAGAGGGTTTTGTAAGTATCTATGCTTTCCAATGTACCAAAGGAAAAGGGAAAAAGGTTCAAAATTGTGAAGGAGAAAGGAAGTAGGAGTCACTCGTTGATGCAAACTCAATTTAATACGCTGGTCATGCAACCTAAAAATGGTTGACACAAATAACTAAAAGAGCACTCACCATAACTCCATATACATCTGGAATGGTGAATAGCTCTGCATCATTTCCAGAGTCACCACAAACAAGAGTGTTTGTAGGTAGCTTTCCCTCACCCTTAAACTTCTTATGCAAATAAGCAAGAGCTTGTCCTTTGCCAGCACCTTGTGGCAGAATATCCAAATCCATTCCCCCACTATAAATTATCTTAACATCCAACTGGCAGAAAGAAAAAACAATGTGCAGAAATCATTTCAGTAATTGTGCCAACAGTACTTTGATATAACATTGGCCCAGAATAAATGAACTTCTACCCAGAATGCATTAAACACGGGTATTAAGACACCATGTGTCGAAAAATTGGAACATTACCCCCCGTTTTTCAAATATCTCTGTAAGTGCCTTGATGACAGAATGAGCCTTATCTTTATTGACATAAAAGCTGACCTTATGAGGCCGTTGCTCTGTTTCTGACTGCATTAGTGAAAGCAAAGTCAATTTTACTTTAAGATACATCAACAAAGAATAGTTAGTACTTCAATTATATATAACAAAAGAAATCATTCATTCCTTTTTTTAGTTTACCTGAAGAGTAAGCTCAGGAAACTTGCTTGTCTCCTCGGTCACTATCTTCCTGTCCCATTTTTGATTAAGAAATTCAACCCAGCCACTGTCTGGAATCATTGAAGTACCATATGTGATCTCAGTTCCGACAGACATTATGGTTATATCTGGGGTTAACATTGGCTTCTCTTTCCTCAGCTGTTTGTAAAGCGTAGGAGACCTCCCAGTGGAGAAAACTAAGAGAGAGTCAAGACGATAATGTGTTTCCCATAAGGCATTGAACCTAAGAATAGAAATGTTCTCAGGATCGTGATGATCAACCTGCAAGAAGAGCAGTTTTATCCCATAAAATTACAGCAGCAGCAAGCGCTTCAAAGAAACAATCAGAAACCAAAATAGTTCAAGATCCTACCATAGTATGATCAAGATCTGAAACTATCATAAGGCGAGCAGAAGCCTTGAGCCTATCCATTAATGTTTCTATCGGAACCTTAACCCTGGAAAGAAATCAACTTTGCCTGTAAGCACATGCACTCATACCAATGTTAAACATAAATACCAGACTACAAAAATCCAAGATTCCTAAAAGATAAGTTTTGCAAAGGAACAGAGTTCGTAAAATGACAGTTGCTATTGATTATTGAGGGGCCTATCAGGATAGACAACCTATTTAAATGTTACTTTCAGCTACGCTTAAACTAGCACAAGTACTGACAGAGTGAACCGTTCAAACTTGTTGACAACAGAATTGTTATTAATGGAGAATTCTAATAAGAAGAAAAAAGAAATATATTTGAATACCCTTGGAAAAATGAGCAGACAACCGGAAAAGGGAAAGGGTGGATAACATTAAAGAAACAAAATTTTCAAATTAGCACATAAATCCTCCAATAGAAGTAAAAACATATTGTAAAAGCAAAATTTAAACAACATATCACCTTAAATCTATTCACATAAGCCACAAAAGATTAACATCAGAAATCGCACAGTGGCGGAAACCACAAACTCCAGTAAACTTGAAAATTACAGAAAAAGAATCGACAAAGTGATTTCAGCTTCATTGCCTCCAACGTAAAAAGCTGTTAGATTGAAAGCAAAATAAAATCCCAACATAGTTTATCAGATAATAAAAGGGAATCCCTGCCATTGGACCACTACACTCTTCCATCCCATCTCATCAACCCTGTTTTCATATGGTATGAGTGCAAAAGAAAAATTAAAAAAAACTCGTTATCGGAAAGAAAGATCAACGGTAGCGTATTTACTAAATCTAAGCAGAGAAATGAGGGAGCAAGGAAATTGCCGCGACACCAACAACAGACATGGGAAGAAAAACGAAGAAAGTACCTGAGGCGAGAGGAATAGGAGAGAAAGTAGAAATGTTTTTGGGTAAAATGGGACCTCTGAAACAACGAAGAGATTGCGTGTGGGTGCTTGAGAAAGAGAATCGGATCCAAAATCGTTGGCACTGCCACTTCTTTTGTCTACTGATAAACTGCTTCTCCCGGGAGCGAGAGAAGACAGGGATAAAACTGTATTTGGAATGGGAATGGTATGGGACACATGAAATGAAGTGTCCCACAAATAAATTTTAATTTAGTCGGACCAATAAATGTAATATTTTTAAATGGTAAAATCTATTAAAATTTGACACCTAGGGCTTCGGAATTGGGATGGAGGACCAAAAGAAGCCATTAGCCACACAAACACGTGTGTGGATAAATGGAAGAACTTGCCATATTCTTTGGAATAAGTTTTTATGCTTCTTTCGGATAATGAGTTGCGAGCAGTAAAGGAAATCCACTATTTTGGAAAGACGAAAATTGAAAGGGCTGATAAATAGAAGTTGCGTAGGGCTTTTACGTCGGCTCCTCTAAACTGGGGCTTGTATATTGTAATGTTCTTATGATAGTAGTTGTTATTCATCTTAACTTTTTTGCTGTACTTAAATTTGCTTATGAGTTCTATTAACGTTTTTTGGGAACCAATCAACCTCATAATCGTCTTGTCAAAGCTTGATTTTCTTCTCTTCTTCTTACATGTCAAGCTTCAGTTAGTAGCCACAAAATTGCAAAAAATTATTTTCTCAAGCTTCAATCTTTTAAATTATTTCATCAGTTTAATAGATCTTCTAATGCTAGACTCTCTTGCTGGTCATGTACAGTCTTCTCCTCTGCAAAGCGCTTGAATTGTCTGGCCTCCATTTGGATCTCAGCCTTCTCCCTCTGTAATCTTAGTATCATGGACATTGCCTCATTTGCGGCTGAGCAAGAGGCATTCCTCTCCTCTTCCAATTCACTAGACAAGTCTTGCATTGTCTGATGTTGGCTGCTAACCATCTCCCGTAAAGCAACACATTCATTCTCATTCTGCACCCGTGGTTTGAGAAATGCTCAAGTCCGGAGACAAAGAACCAGTTGCCGTCCTCAAACTCATCATACTTTCGTTTAACAGACCGAAGCCAAGATCCAGAGGAGGTGCGAATTGCCAAAGAACATCTACACCCGCAATTACAGCATTTCAAAGAATCCCTTTTAGGTAAAATCAAAGATGAAGGTGCTTCTAATTCCATAAATCAGTTAGGCAATTGACAAAATTAATATAGTTGGACTGAAAGGAATAAATTGCAGAAAATGCCCCCAGACAAATATAGTGCTCACCTAATACTCCCTAACTTAGGTAGCATTATATTTTGTCATTTAGTTCTTTTTTTCTCAGAGGAACTAATCAGAACACCATCTATAGCTGTCAATGTTCTTTGTCCTTCATGTGACTCAAATTTATTAAGTGCTGCCAAACATGGGTGTTCAAAAGATACAACAGAAACATCCCAGAATGTACATAAACAGATTTCTTCTTAACTTGACGACTTTAAACCTAACAGATTTCCTCCTTGAGAACCAATAACTAGTAACACCATTGACCAAGCTTGATCATTTTCCAAAATTACATATATTTGAAAGGAATTTCCGATAACAACTCACCGAAATCATTGCCTAAAATTTGGGTTCCATGGCGAAGCAAGCCCATAAAGCCTCCTTCCTTATCTGATTCAAGCCAGGAAAATGAATCACTAAGAGGTGTCAGAGAGCAAAGAATCAGCCTAGTTCCTCATTGTTAGCGGATGATGTACCGAGCAATTCAGATTTGGAGGGAACAGCAAGTAAGTCACTTAGAAACCCTGTTAAATTTTCGTGATGCCTGAATGCAAAGCCACCTATACTTGGATTCATAATCATCCATTCCCGTTCTTTTTCCAACCCCCAAACCCAAAAAGTATGCAACAACCAAAAGAGCAAGGGATGAATACTGGAAAATGGTCTAGGTAATTCAATTTGACACAAATTAGAAAAGGGAACAAAATATAATGAAAACAAACAAACACTAAAAAGGAGGACAAGAAAAACTTGCGTTGTTGATGAAGAACTGATTACTGGACTGACAGCAATAGCATTAGGTAACAGAGAGAGCCCCACAGAATGAAGCACACAATACAAGAATATTTTTAACTCCTATGGGAATGAAAGTAAACACCATTCAGTTTTTCTACCTTCCAAAGATCTTTCTTCGCCTCAGGATCTTCAGCAAAAACAAAATACTTTCATAGGAAGTTTCTCTCACCAGACTTAAGTTTACATCACAGTATGAACAGGTGTTCAAATTTACAGACCAAACTTCTTTGGTCTCAAATACGTGGATGAGCCTTGCAGTAGACCCAGCGTTGCAACTTGTTGCTGTTGTTTCGTTCTTTTCTCTCTCTCTTTTTTCTTGCTGTCTATTTCTGCCTCTGCCTGAACTTTTCGCAGATTTTCCATTTCCTCCTCCATTGCTGTTTTCTCTTCCTTCTGTTTTT
>JAOTAX010000005.1:34962016-34973707 GCA_025629825.1 Erythroxylum guanchezii | reverse complement strand
AACCCTAATGTGTAAACAAAGAAATTAGATCACTTTATTTCATTATTCTATTCTTATTATATTTTAAATATGAGTATCTTTTTAACCCTAATGTGTAAACAAAGAAATTAGATCACTTTATTTCATTATTCTATTCTTATTATATTTTAAATATGAGTATTTATCCATCTAATAAATAAAAATTATAAAAATTAAATAAATAGATATTTATAAAATAAGTCGGTAACAGAATAAAAATTACAGGTTATCTACATTCATCAAACACGACAAAAGCATGGTCAACGTTTCAAAAATGAATTACCATCTCAAAAAAACACATAAAAAAGCTCAATTTCTTCCGATGACATAAAGCAATGATCAGTGGCAGAGTGAGGCAGAGAGTGACGTACGTACCGGGCCTGAAGAACATAGAAAGACCAAAGTCAATAGTCTTAAGAGCAGCTTCCTCGAGCTGACTAACAAACAGAAAATTCTCAGGCTTCAAGTCCCTGTGCATAACCCCCAATGAATGGCATGCCTCCACAACCCCAACTATCAACCTGGCAAGCTCCGCAGCTTTCCTCTCCGTGTAATGCCCTCTCTGAATTATCCTCTCAAACAGCTCCCCACCCCCACATAACTCCATCACCATATAAACCGACACAGCGTCCTCGTAAGCGTCCACTATCCGAATCACATTCGGATGCCCCTCCAAGTGGTGCATTATCTGAATCTCCCTCCTCACATCTTCTACGTCCTCAGCCGTCGTCAGCTTCCTCTTTGCTATCGACTTGCACGCGAACTCTTTCCCTGTCTCCTTCTCTATGCACAAAAACGTCGTCCCAAATTGCCCTTGCCCTAACTTCTTCCCTAAACTGTATATCTCCTTCATGTGCCCTGTTTTTCTCACCAAAACAGAATCAACTTGGAGTCCCGCGCTACTTGACAATTTCTTCATGTGCGTCGGCTTCTTCGTCCTTTCGCTGATCGACACGTCTCGCATCTCCGGCTTCATCGATTTTTCATGTTCCGTTGCTTTGACCGTATCTGGAGTCGTGTTTTGTACCGGATCTGATTGTTTCGATCCGCTGGGGCCGGTTTTGGAGTCGCCATCTTCGGTTTTCGGCGGTGGCAACCGGTTCCGGCAGACAGCAGCGGTCACCGACTTTAGGAAGCCATTATTCCGGACATTTGGACCTGTGCATGAGTTTCCCATTAAAATTGACGAAACCTCAGGTGCTTATGCTTGATGTTTCTTCTTCTATTCTAGCATGAAATGTGCGATCAAAGTGGTGTAAATCGAGCATTTTCATTGATCCCGTCACCAATGAATGGAATCAGATCACCGAAGCCTTAAGTTGATGAATTCATAAACTACAATCGGATGGATTATGAAATCATTACCTGAAAAAATTCAAGAAAAAGTTGCAGAAATCAAGGTAAAAAATAAAGCCACTAAATGGGTAAATATGCAGCATTGTTTCATTAATTCTTACGAGAAAATGGCTCCATAATATAACTAGTGATCAAAGAAAATATAAAAAATAAATGCAAGACCATCTATTCATCATTCTGAGTTGGACATTAAAATAGGAATACACTAACCATCAGAAATAAAAAAAAAGGAAATCAAATAATTTTCTAATAAGCAAATTGACGGACAAGGAGTTGTTGAACTATGGCCAGTTGTTAGGGTGTTTAATTTAGGATTAATTACACTGAAATTGAACTTTTTTTAAAAAAAATTAATCCTCGATATTTTTAAATTATTTTTGCACATATTCTTTTATTTATGTATCATTCATAATTTATGATAAAATGAAGATGTTTTAATTAATATTATAAATACCGTTTTAGTACACAATACCAAATTTAGTTCTTATACAATACTTTGCAGATAATGTTCAATATCGAGTAACTTTTTAAATTTATAAAATATTTCTTGAATTATTTTAAAATTACAAAATAATCTCCCAATATATTTTACCGTATAATTTATAATTTTACAGCAACTTTGTCTCTAAAAATCATAATATTAGAAATTTAAAATAATAACAGTTCCTTTATTTTTATTAATATTAATTTTCTAATCTTTCACATATAAATAATAACTAAAATTAGTATAAAAAATATTATTAAATCATCATACAAATATAAAATTACGAACAATATAAATTATTTAAAATATTACAACTCCATCATATAATAAATAATAATTGGATCAAAACATCAAATTAAAAAGATTAATAAATATCCATCTAACTATTATGATTTACAACAAGACTTCGTGTCAAGCAAACAACCAACTAGAAGTGAAATCTGAAATAAAAACATTTATAAGTATCTTTATATTGCATATATAGAATTTAACATATACATCAATCGAATACCCGCTCAAATCACATTGACCTCAATTCTCATTTGGTACAAATCTTCATCATTGAGAGGAGCCTCATCATCATCATTCAAATTCATTGCACCAATGACATGTCAATACTTTCTCATCTAAGATTATCTTCCAAGTCACTCTCATATATCAAACTCGGTTCCTCATAGACTCAATCCACCAAAAGATCGATATGATTAAGGTTAATTGGATCTACAAAACTACGTGTTCTATTAAGAGTCCTAGTACACAATAAAATTGAATTATTAATAAATTATAAGAAATTATATCCAACTTAATAATGGTAATAACATTCCTTTTATGAAGCTTTAAATTATATCCAACAAAGATCAAACCATTCAATCTTTTGTACTCCAATCTATTCTTTTTCTTGGAATAAATGAAGTCAAATGTGCTTTAATTCTTTTCACACCTTATTGCACTCACATATTGACTTAAAATTTGAATTATAAAATTTTGCAATTCTAGACCACCACTTTCGAATTGGTCCCACCAAGAAACTATAAGACAATAGAAGTAGCATTATAAATAAAATAAAGTGACGATTAGTTTTCAACAAGTAACAAAAGAGAAATATATATATACCTAAATTAAGTTTGTCTCTTTGATAAATAGCAATTGACGTCCCAAAATCACTAAAAGCTTCCTTATAAATCTCCATTTGTGAGCTTAAGAGATCTTGTATCATCTAACGGACAACAATTGTTGTAATCTTTATAGCATTTCCCTATTAAATTTAGCTCTTTTTTTGTAAAACTTGGTCTGAAATAGACATTAGGATTTAAAAATATCCAGCTACAAACAACAAAGAATAAAATTGCCCTTTCTATCTCTCATTAATGATTGCAAGATAAGATGTATACAAAGAAGACCTATTTTTTATATTATCCTTGATTGCTTCCTTCCCCCTCTCCATGACATTATAAAAATAATTCGTTGTTGCCTTCTCATCACTATCAGCCAGAAAAAGTACCCTCACTAAAGGTTCATAACCTCAAATGATAAATTGACATTGAGACCAAATTCATTATCTTTATGTATAATTATAGAAAGCTCCAATTTATCATTAGACCTAGCATGCTGAGATGCAACCCACTTATCACTTGTAAACATTTATCTCAACTTTTTTTCATTAAGATATAATACTAAAGTGATAAGAAATTAGTTGCAAATCTTGAAATAATAGGATGACACAAATTTCTATTATTTGTGAAATCCTTTCTTATTAAATTCAGGACACATGAATGATTGTAGATGAACTTGGTCATCTTTTTTGCTTTCTACACATTCTCATCAATAATAGGAAAATGTCTAACATCTCTTATATTTTATAATATCAAGTCAACGCAATGTACAACACAAGGAATCCAATAGAAAGAATTATATCTATTTGTCATCTTCTTCCAATTGCTTTATAAGCGGAATCATTGTTAGTAATGAATTGAACAATATTTTCTTGCCCCAACTTCATTCACAACTTTATCAAATATCTGAAATAGAGTATTAGCATTCCTAACAAGGTCAAATGCATCAATGAACTTCAAAATTATTATCCCTTTTATAGAATAAACCAAAATATTAATAATAGGTTCGTATCTTTTATTTGTCCAACTATCTCATATGATTGATCATCTAAAAGGAGTCCAAGTCATTCTTCTTTAATCCAAATAACTTTTTTTATTTCATAAACAGAGCTACTCATAAGTTTACCTCTGTAGTCATCAATTAAAGGAGTTTTGTATCCTGGACCATAAAAGACAATGGCATCTACCATAGGCTGATAATAATAAGACTGGGCAGTATTGAATGTTATATTTGAATCATACCACCATTAGCCATTGTCATATCCACGTTATGAACCACTTCTCTAGATTGTAAGGTACTACGGATTGAAGGCTAAGCTTTAGGACTTGTTTGTAGTGTAAAAAAAATATACACATCTTCTTCGTAACATTCCCCTCTTATTAGGTTGGAATACTACCATCTTAAACGTTTCTATTATCATCCTTACCACCAGCAAAAGAACTTCCACTATCAATTTAGTAATTCAATCTTTTTCTTTTATCTTTCTCATATTGATACTCTTTAAGCAAAGTCTTTATTTATCATTTGACATAATGTCTCACTTTTTTTATAATGTTTCACATCACCCTTGACCCTAGTTAAATACTTCTTTAATCTGTTAATTTCTCCATCTTTCAAATATTTGGTACAAAACAAATAAATGGTATGATTGTTCATTCCGGGAACTAATCCAGTATGAGTACTTGAACTTTCTTTCATTTATTTGAATGAAGACATATATCAAAATTAACTTAATAACTTCATATCAAAATAAAGTTGTGTAAAAAGAATTGAAGAAATAGATCAATAATCGTTTTTCATTAACTCATCTTTCTTTCTAAACCCAAACATCAAATATATACATTAATTGCTACACTTTCAAAACTATAACTCATTTTGTTTTATTACATAATTCAAACATAAAATCACAATTATAAACTATTTTGTATAATTATATAATTCAAAAATAAACTCGCAACTCTAAGATATTTTGTATGATTATATAATTCATTCATAAACTCATAAGTCACAACTATAACTCATTTTATGTTATTACATAATTCAATTATAAACTCACATCTATAATTCAATTTGTGTAATCACATAATTCAATCATAAACTTTTGACTATAACTTATTATGTGATTCAACTATAAACTCTTAACTATAACTTATTTTGTATGATTATTGATTAGTTGATTAAATAATCTAATCATAGATACAAACTTACAACTATAATTCAGTCTGAATAATTACTAATCATATAATTCAACCATAAATTAACTACTCCATTTTGATGATTACAAATTTTAATTTATAATATATAACCCAATTTATAATGAAGACTAATGTTTCATTTAAATTTCAATGTATCTCAATGTCAAATTTCAGACAAGAACAACCATAAATTCATAAATCTTGTAAGGCCCCAAAATATACCCTAGTTGAAATAATACATATTTATGAAAGTACACGTGTGATAGGAGTTAGAATTTTGCTATGATTAGAATATAAAAGACTTATGACTTCAATTTTTGATCAAGTGGATTATAGTGAGTAAATTGGAATTAATTAATATCATTAGAGAATTGAGGTATTTAAATGTATATTTAGATTAGGAAAATTTTCAAGTGGTAAGATAAATTGGTACATGAAAATTGCAATGATTAATCCTATGAGTTAGTGACATTTGGCATAGTTGATACATTGACAAATGGCATAGTTAATAAAGTGACAAGTGACCTAATTAAATTGTGGCATTTGGCAGCATTCATTAAGTTACACATGGTTTAATGGAAGTATGACAAATGGTAGCTTAAGTGTAGGACATATATGACACATGCAAGAAGACATATACCTGATTAGGGAGTGATACCTAGGTGGTGAAGAAGCAAGTTTCTGCTGGAAACTTTTCTGTTTTGTTCTTTTTTTTCTCTTTGCTTTCTTCTCTCCACGAAACCTCCCATCTTCTCTAACTTTTGGACTTTTTCTGGAGTTTGGATTATCAACCTTTGGAAGCATTGTAAGTTATTTCATTAAGAAATAGGTCTTGTGATTCTATGTATTATTACCTCATTGATGCTGAAAGTTGCACATTAAACTTAGATATGTGCTGGTTGTTTGGAAGCTTGATTTAGCTAGTTCTTTGAAGTTAAAGAGGTAAGGGATTTCTACACTTGATAGCATGTATTCATATAAGTTTTATGATACCTAAGTTGGCCAAAAATATGTGTTATGATGTTGAACATTAGGTGCTGGAAAAATAATTCTGGTTTGGCATATGCTATTTTGGTTTTAATGTATGGAAGATAACGATTGTAAGCTGTTTATTGAATGACTTTGGAATTGGTTCTGGATAGAAAATTAATGTGTAATTAAGGCATTAATAAGGTGAAATTGAAGTGGAATTCATGAATTTTGGTGAAGGGGGTGTTAAAGGTGTAAGATGTGAGTTAAATGTAGTAGTTTCACTGAATAGGTTTCACTATATAGACATTGGTATTTTGGCCATTACTTGACCTGAAGATCTCCAAATGACTTGAAACTTGAACATATAGACTCCTAAGACATTATTCTTTCTCTCCATAAAAATTTAGAGCCATATGAATTGATTAGAAAAAGACTAATTGACTCAAAGTGAGGGTATGTACTGGAGTATTATAAACTGGAGATATTATAGTGAACATGTTTCGGTATTTTGATTGTAACTTGATTCGTAGAGCTCCAAATGAGATGATTTTTAATTCAAAATAAACTAGAAACATTTGAATACAAATGTTAAGAAGAAATTTAATTTGAATTATGTCCTTAAGGATCTTGAAATTTAGCTTGAAAGTGAGTCTTGACTTCAACTGTAGCACTACCAGGGCAGAAATCATGTCGTGTTGTTATTGAATAAACTATATTGACGTATGCCGAATCAGATAAAGATGTGTTCACAAAAGTTATAGCTTATTCTCTTAGCTTTCGATTGGTATAAAGTTTGTAATTTTTGGATATTGGAATTGAGAGTTATGAGGTGTACAACTTGAATGCATGATCATGCATTAACCAAAATTTCAAATGTACACAGTCTGTGGTATTTTGAGCATAATTCATTGAATAATAAACCAAATTGTTTGATTTTGGTATCATTAGAAACTTAAGACATAGAGGAACAATTGTCTAGAAGAAATTGTTATAGAAATACATCATTTTCTTGATCTTATTGATTATGCAAAGTTGACCTGAATGAGGTGCTTCCAGCAAAAGTTTTGAGTGTGTGCATTTTGACACAATTGGAGTACAATTGATATGAACATCAATTTGTTACAGAAATATACCCGAGAAGTTGTCATTGTACATGCATGATACATGATACATTTATACATGTGTTTACTCAATTACATAAGTAGAATAGCAATGTGAAATTGTTTTAATGTATATAGGAGAGCAAGTAACGTGACCACTTCCGAATATTGCCGGAACGTCAAGGCAATAGGCTTAAGAGAAAAATTGTGAGTAATTTAATATAGATTCCATCTTCATTTTTTATGTTTGATACTGAACTGATTTTCCTTATGCTATATGTGTGTATTGAATTAGGAATGTCTGTGTTGTTGAATGTATGAACCTATTCTGTTTTTGAATTTGTTAAGTCCTAGTTGTGGGTAAATAGGCATACCTAGAAGGGTCTATAGCTGCTCCTATGATACTTTAGTGTCTCCTGTCAGTGACACTTCAGTGTCATTTGTTATTGACACTTCGGTGTCTCTTGTTATTGAGACGTAAGTCTCTCCTGTTTTATGATACCAATCATGGTATCTCCTGTATAAGTCCCATTACCCACTTCTGTTGATGAATTTGCAGTCATCTGGTTTTGTATTCTGAAATATGTTTGATTTTGATATTAAAAAAATTATGTTCTGATCTGAAGGGATTATGCCTTCTTCTGATACTTAGTTCTGTTATCTATGCAAACTGTTTTGAAAATTCATGATGTCTGAATTGTTTGTTAAGACAAACTTTTAATGAATGCTTATGCTATAACTTGATTCAGTATGATTAGTTGTTAGTTTATGCATAGTTTAGTTATTACTCATTAAGCTATATGCTTAGCACGGTAGATTTGCCTCGTGTAGGTTCTGAGAGACGTTTGTAAAGACTAGGACCAGTCAACCGCAATGGCCAGAGGAGTCTGAGATTTGTCTTGATCATAATGTAATTTTGAGTTTTATTTTAGCTTGTATCTGATATGTATAAATGTGAATGTGTTTGTAAGTTTGTAAGTTTGTAATAACTATATCTCAGTTTGGATTGGGATTTAAAACAAGTTTGTATTAAGTTCAATGTAACATCATGTATGTTTGCCTGAAATGTTTTAGGGAAGATTTCGTATGCTTTGGTTTGTTTGCACTGTTTTATGTGGTGTCCATATATCCTTCTAGGGGATATGTAGGTGTTACAAATCCAATTCGAAATTTCAAACAACAAATGAACAACCTTAAACTCAAATTCATAATTCAATTCAAAATTCTAATTCCCAATCATTACATAAAGTTAGAAACACAGCCAATTCTAATTTTCAGGTGAACACCATGATAATTTTTTATGAATGACACAAATTCAAACCTCCATTTCACTATTCCATAATCACAAATTCACAATTCACAATTCACAATTCACAATTTACAAACCATCCAAGATATATAATACTCCATATCCATAAGTCGACAAGCCCACAAGCCTACAATACAATCATTCTCTTATACACACACGATTCCACACTCCACGTACACACATTAGTAAAATGCAACCTTATCTTAAGCTTATAAGTGACTAGTCACAATAGTGCAATTTTAAACCACAACAGTGCAACATAACATAGGAAGGTGATGACTGACAGCGGCTAGTGACGATTGGCGATTGATGATAAGCATGAGGCAACAAGGAGAGGAGCGGAGCTGGCACCTGTTTAGTAAGTTGCAAGATGCGAATGGCAACTTGTGATTGGCAAAGGAGAGGAGTTAGTACTTAGTTGGCGAGTTATGGGCTACGACAGGTGGCGATTGGTGGAGGAGAGGAGCTAGTTGGCGACGACGAGTGGTGAGCTATGAGTTGCTAGTGTGACGTAAGGGGGAGTGTGTTGCAGCTACTGCCTAGATCTGGAGACTGGAACGTTGATGGTTTGGGTGGGCGGGTGACTAGTTTTACTTCTGCGAAAGTTTGATTTTTTAGTTAAGGTTAATTTTTTATACATTTAAGTCCCTTAAGTTTTTGAATTTTATGGTACTAATTAATATTTAACCAGTATGTCAAATATCAACTAGTAAAAAATCCTCCAATTTTGTACCATTTTATGGTCTATATGGTACAAAATTATTGACACTAGTTTTAATTGCTTTGTTATTACATGAAATAACATTTGTCTTAGTTATATGACGTAATATATGACATCGAGTGGTACTGCAAAAAACATGGCATCATATGGATGATCACTTATTTTACATATACATATGACACGTAAAGCTTTCCTTTTTCCTTCTCTTTCTAAGGACCATGTAATTATGAAAAGTCCTCTTAGTTTTGGGAGATCATTTAGTTGTGAAGGAGTTAATCCAGTCTTACTAGTTAGAATATTAAAGTATGTATATTGAATTTATTATCTATTCAACATCAATCGTTCTCCATATTCATATAAACTAGGATTTTAATTTGCTGAAATGTTAGGGTTTTAAATTAGGAATTTTAATATATGTAAGAGTTAGATATTCAATTATGCTTTCAAGATTCAAGAATTTAATTATGTAAATATAAAAAATTTAATTTTAGAGTTTATTTATTTGTGTAATATTAAGTCATAATATTTGAATTATATCTCAATTTTGCAATTTAAATTATAAGACAAGATGCAGGAGTTATTGTAGAGAACATTGTTTGACGGGAATGAGCCCGATGTGGATGACATTTGCAATAATGTCTTTGGTACAAAATCACTGTATATCAAAGGTCTTGGGCATGGCACTAAATCAGTTGGTTCATCATTGTCATGACCAGCATATGTAACGACGCTTCAAAAGGAGAATTGGTCGCTTAAGGCTTAATTACAATATAATGAAGAAAAGTTAGATCATACTCAAGGAAAATTACAACGTAATGAGCAAAAACTAGACCGTACTGAAAGAAAGTTGACCAAGATAAAAAAAGGGTCAAACAAATACTTGGGTCATAATATGCCAGTAGTAATGACGATGAGGAGTCTTAGTTTATCGATAAATCTTTTTCTTAAGTTTTGTAATTAACATTTAATTACATGTTTTTGTATAAAATGCATTTCATTTTTAATTATGAAATATTTTTAATTTAATTTAATTTATTATTTTTTAAACAATATGTCACTAACAATAATTACAAAATGTGACTAAATTATAATTCAAACCATGTTAAAAACAATAACATGAACTAAAAATGTTGTTAATAATTACAATTAAATATCAAATTAGTAATAGGGAAGGTAAATTAAAAATAAATATTTGTCACTAAAAGTTTTTAGCTACAAATATAAAATCGTCACCAAATATTTTTAACTACGCATTCCAGAACATCTCTAATAACATTTAGCTACGTTTTAATTTTCGTAGCTAAACATATTCTGCTACGAAAATAAATCATTAGTAAACATTATTATCTACGCCTAAGTTAACGAAGCTAATTACCTTTACCTACCAAAATTAAACATGGCAATAAGTGATCTACAACTATTTCTCCTCTCGTTGCATATTCTTATTAGCGATGAAGTAATGAACGTAGCAAAAAATTTTGTGCGACGATTTCTTTAAAACGTCGCAAATAATTTTTTGCTACCAGATTTTTGTGACCATATGTTCAACAATTTTTTTCTTCGCTAAATATTTTTTGCGACAATTTTGTTTCTTTTAGCAACGTTATATTTTACTACAAACAAAAAAAAATTTAACAACAGTAAGTACTAACAGAATTTGTTTGAATTTCGTCGGTAATATTAATTAGCTTGAAACTAAACAGTTTAGATAGAAGTAAGTTTTCGTATTTGATTGTGTTTATTATCATCTGTACATACAGGAGAGTATATATAATATTAGAATACAAGTATCAGATCCTAACGTATCATATCCTATAACTCAAGATTTATTTGGTTATAATAGTACAACAACTTTGGTTAGTCACTCTTATGTAGCACCCCTTTACCGCAGGGTATACACCGGAACGCCCGTAGGTCATTCCGATACATATCCTACGATAAGGTTAAGCTACGAACGATCACTAGTGTACTTCACATGGCATCATAATAATAAACATCAATATAAAATCAGGAACTTTTTGAAACTAAAAATTTTCCTCATTGCATTTCATCAAAGTCAAAAATTTACACAACTGTCATTGGTTACTGTCTGTACATCATTCCAAAAGCTTAGTACAATTTGCTACATAACAAGGACAAAACATCAGTCCTAACTAGGTCATCCCAAAAATCCTAACTGACCAACCTGTGAGCCATGACTTCTCTTGCCAACACGATCTACACGGCAGGAAAAATCCCTCTGGAGCTAGGAGTCTACTCTCGAATCTGAAAAATAAGTTGCCATTTTGGGTGAGTTTGCGAACTCAGTGAGGTAACCATCATTAATGGTTCACTCAATTCATGCAGCACTCAAGCATATCACAGTTATTTCAAAATTTCACATTCAGAAGTACCACATGATTGTTATCACATCAGTATAAGGC
>JAOTAX010000005.1:34916918-34930111 GCA_025629825.1 Erythroxylum guanchezii | reverse complement strand
TAATAAATTTTATTAAATAATTAATAATAATATTTTTATATAATTAATAATAAATTTTATATAATTAATAATAAAAAAATAAAAAAATTAATGAAAAATAGAAAATATAAAAAAATGGATTCTTTAATTGTTTAATGTTTCCGTCATTTACGTAAATAAAACTTGAAATAGCGTCTGTTCTCCTCTTGACAAAACCAGTCGCCGACTCTGTTTTGTTTTTTTGCTCATCTATCCCTCTTATCTTCTCAGGTTGGTCTTCTTTTTATTTTTATTTGTCTCCTAAAATTTTATTTTTCTCCATTGAAGGCAAACGTCGAACGTCTGCCTTCAACGCAAACGTCGAACGTCTGCATTAAAAACACAGACGTTGATACAAACCTTTGTCTGCGTTTTTAACGCACACGTCGATATCTGCGCGCAGACCTTCGTCTGAGTGTTTTTGAACGCAGACGTTCGACATCTGTGTTGTTGACGCAGACGTTCGACGTCTGCGCTTTTCTTATAAGATGATTATCAAAAATTTCCTACAATATAATACTTGGCATATTGTATAATATACTTTAAAAATTATTTAGCATAAATAATTTTATTATAAAATAAAATATAGTTAAAATTAATAAAAGTGCTTTTTATTTTTATGTCAAACAGTCTACTGAATGAAGTTCTTTTGAAAAAGCTGTTTTTTTAATTGACAGTCAAACAGTCAACTGACTTTTAAAAAAGGCTCTTCTCAGAAAAGCTCTACCGATAAAAGCTCTGCTAATAAAAGCTCTACTAATAAAAACTCAACCAAACAGGTCCTAAGTTATTTTACACGTAAACATTTAATTTTACTAAATATCTTTAATAAATATTGAATGCAATTTACTAGTTAACTCGACTGAAAGAATGAGCTAGCACCTAACGGCTAATATAATGAACTGTTTGCCAATCAGGCTAAAATTCTCTCATTTTCTGTATCTTCTTTTTTCTCTTTAGCGCGCAGATCCCAGCTTCGTTTTGATTTTGAGGTAACCCAAACACACACACTCTACTGTGAGATCACTACGTGTTGTGGTTCTTACTTGTGGGTCTTGTATAAAATTCATTGTATGGGTGTTATCTCTGCTTTTATTCTAAATACTATTTTTGGTGGTATTTTTTTACCATTGCGTCTTCTATATTTGTTGGGTCGTCACCAGCTATAAGCCTCCACCGTCGTCATCGTCGGGCTTCTCCTCCTGCAGCAACTTCCTACGTTTCTGGCGAGTTATTTCACCGTCTGACCGAGATTCTCTTTCATTTCTCTCGAATCTCCAAACGCTGCTTATTCAGTTGTTTTGTTGATTATACTTTTGTTAGTTACTTCTCTCCGTTTCAAGTTTCAAGCTTTGTTACAGGATAAAAAGGTCCAATCTTTCACCGTTTCTTTTTTTGTAATTCAGAAAAATTTGCATATACTTCTAGTCTCCGACTTCCACAGGCTCGTTTGTTCCATCGGATTATACTTATCCTGGCCCTTCTTCTTCCTCCCCAGTCCTCACGTCCCAACGTGAATTGCGTGTTTTGTTTTCTTTTTCTCTTTTTGGGTTTTGATTATTGTATTGATAATTCAGGTCAACAATTGTCTCTGGCGTTCTTCCCGTACCTTAATTGCATCAACTTTTCATTTGGGTATTGTTCTTTTTATCCACGTGTTTATAAATTTCTAGATGCAGCCCTGGTTGCTGGACTCTTCTCTTACTTCGACAAGAAAGCTAGGGATTTGCTCATTAAGGAATACATCTTCGACTAGAATATGACAATCTCTGCTTTGTTTATCTTCTAGTGTCAGTACCAGTTTTCCTTTCTTTATTATTGTAAAGTGATTCGGAAATCATGGTTAGCAACTCAGCAAGCAATGATAGTTTTAGATCTTAGAAGTTAAGGGACAAAAGAAGAAGCGAAATACTAGGACAGTTAGATGATAGAATGTGAAAGAGACATAATGGAACAATTTAAGAATAGAATAAGAAATGGAGCCAAATGAACGTTGGAAGCGAATGCTAACCAGATGGGGGAGAGAGAAGCAACTTTGGTAAGGAATATTGCCAAAGAAATCTTGGGAGATGCGGGAGAGAGAAGCAACTTTGGTAAGGAATGTTGCCAAAGAAATCTTGGGAGTTTCTGAAGGATCGTAGGGGTGATAAGATGAAATCTTGGTAATAGTTTGAAGATGTATAAGAAAAGGTAAAAACTGAAAAAAGAGCATATAAAGCTCTATTAGAAAGTGCCACAGAGGCAAAGAAAGAAGTTAATAGAAAAAGGTACAAATTGATAAAGAAAGAGACAAAGAAGAAAATTTTACTAAGAATTTATATAAGAGTTTGGATACAAAAAAGAAAGAAAAGGACATTTTTAAGTTAGCAAGAGTTAAGAAAAAAAAAGACTTAGAACAAGTTTGATCTATAAGAGATGAAGCAGAGTAAGTGCTTATGGAAGAAAATGACATCAATAATAAATGACAGAGGTACTTCTTTGGCCTTTTTAATGAAGGCATAGTCGACAATATCTTTTTAGGTGACCTCAACAAGTCTGGGAGTTTTCGTAACTTGTCTCGATGTAAACAGATCACAATGGAAGAAATTAAAAGAGCTTTGAGGGAAATGAAGAGTAGAAGGGCAATAGGGATGGATGAGATACCTATAAAGGTATGGAAAACCCTAGACGTCGAAGGTCTTAATTAGCTAGTCAAGCTTTTTAATGTAATCCTTGAGTTGGCTAAAATGTCGGATGAATAGAGACTGGGTATGTTAATTCCTTTATAAAAGGATAAGTGGACATCCAAAAT
Source organism: Erythroxylum guanchezii (assembly GCA_025629825.1). Lineage (NCBI taxonomy): Eukaryota > Viridiplantae > Streptophyta > Magnoliopsida > Malpighiales > Erythroxylaceae > Erythroxylum > Erythroxylum guanchezii. The sequence continues at coordinate 34,927,302 of JAOTAX010000005.1, read as the reverse complement.
TGTAACAAGTATAAAGCATCAAACTAGTTAGGCACACCGTGAAACTGTCGGAGAAGGTAATTGAGAAGATAGTCAGAAAGGCGACTTCTATATTGGAAAACCAATTTAGCTTTATGCTAAGAAAGTCCACAACAGAAGCATTACATCTCTTAAAAAGATTAATGGAATATTATAGGAAAAGATAGATGAATTTGCACATGGTTTTTATTGATTTAGAGAATGCATATGACAGAGTTCCAAGGGAAATCGTATGGAGGTGTTTAGAGGTTAAAGGAGTTCCTTTGTTCTATATACGAGTGAATAGAGATATGTATGAAGGGGCAATGACCAGGGTAAGGTAGATAAGAGGAGACACTGAGAATTTTTCCATTGGCATTGGGCTACACCAAAGCTTCGCATTAAATCCTTTTGTGTTCGTAGTAGTGATAAATGAGCTTATTAAGAATATTCAAGGAGATGTACCTTGGTGTATGTGTTTGCTGACAATATCGTTTTAGTGGATGAGATAAGAGAGAGGGTTAATATTAAGCTAGAATATTGGAGAGAAACGTTAGAGTCAAAAGATTTTTAAATCAGTAGGACTAACATTAAGTACTTAGAATACAACTTTTCGGGTTATCAGGTGGCTACTGATGTGGATTTAAAAATTGGATTCAAAGTCATACCATGAAAAGAGTGATTCAAGTATCTAGTGTCTATCATCTAAACCAATAAAGAGATCGATGAAGATATAGTCCATCGTATCAAATCAAGGTGGCTCAAATAAAGAAGTGCATTAAGGGTTTTATGTGACAATAGTATACTACTTAAGCTCAAAGGTAAATTATATCGCTTGACGATTAGACCAATCATATTATATGAGGCAGAGTGTTGACTCATCAAACAAATATATAATAATAATCTTTTGGTGATGGAGATGATGATGTTCCGGTAGATGTGTAACCTTATCATAGGAGATAAAGTCAAGAATCTTATGGTAAGAGAAAAATTAAACTAGCAAGTATTAATGACAAATTGCGAGAGATAAAGCCTAAGTAATTCGGACATGTTAAAAGGAGACGCTCTGATGCTCAAGTGAGACGATACGAGAAACTAATACTTAGAGACTATAAGAGAAAAAAGGAAGGATAAAAAAGAACTAGAGGGAAGTGGTCAGGAATGATATAACACAATTGGATCTTAATGAGGACTTGGTCCGCAATAAGAAATGTTGGCATACTAGAATACAGGTAAAGAATATCTCTTAAAGAGAACATTCGCAATCTTGTAGGTTATATGAATCCATGTACTGTGCATTTATTGCGTAATATTTACCTCCTAGCTAATTTAACTTAGTTTTTCTATTTAGCATAATTAATGTGTTGATAGGCATGGTCGGAGTTACTCATATACAAGTCTTGTTTCCTTTTGGCCTAGTTAGAGTTTACTTTTGTAAGGGTCCTTTTTAGTATGTATTTCTTATCTTACTATTTATTCTTAATATTTGAAGTGTTTAGTATATACGTTATTTTTGTATTGCCTTACCTATTTTTATTATTAATGTTACTATTATTTCTCTTTATTATTTACTTATATTTATGTATTTAGTTATTTTATTACATTTTTAATGTTTATTTGACTTATTTACTTTGTTATTTTATTTTATTTTATTTTGATTGGCATATATACACACCTATTTTTAATTTTGTAATATTTTTATGATACATTGCATGTGGGTCTATCAGAAACAGTCTCTCTATTAGGTAAGTGTAAGGTTGAGTATTATCGAACCTCTTTAGACCCCACGCCTCCATAGGATTTCAACTTAATGTAGATAATGATGATGATGACTTTTCATACTAATTTAACATCCATTTACACAAAATCTTGATTAATTAGTCACATTTATATAATACATGGTGTATTTATGAACATGGATTTTCAATAATGAAAATACCTTCGTGTAAACTTTTGGCACCTTTAATTATTATCTATCAAATAAACTATCAACGTTTAGCTTTTAACAATTTAAACCATAATTTAATTATATTAGATAGGATCCATGATATTTATAAGATTGATAAATCTTTTTGTTGTTGTAATCAATATCTTGGATTTAGAAAACGTCTTTTAACTTGTGGAGAGACAAAAATAAATTTCATAAATACATATATAAAAAAGGATTATGCAAAAGGGGAAAACGTCATTTAACTTGTGGAAAGACAAAAACAAATTTCACGAATAATAATAATGATAATGGATGCAAATATAAATAATCATATAATTATATATTAAAAATCTTTCATTAGTATCAGAAACATGCATTCCAATCATTGTAGTTAATGAAAGAAATGTTCATATACTTATTCATTTATTTATTTATTTTAATATAATTATTGTGTTTATCTACTAAGCTTAAACTTAAATTTTAATTTTAGTTAATCATAACTGGTAAGTTAAACTTCAAATAAAAAAGATAACTATTTATTATTTATAAATGTTATAGTTGAATTTTTTTAATCTTAAATTAATAAGATATTTTTAGGTTTTTTAATGAGATAAGGAAACAAGAAAAAGAATATGCTAATGCTTTGAATACTTATCATGTTTATATCTGTAGAATTTTTATAAGGACTAACCTTAATGCGGAAGCGGTCGATCGATTCTCTGTTTGCTAATCCACATTTCACGGTTGACTACTAGAGTCACAATTAATTCATGCCCTAAACTCTAAGCCTTGATAGTGTGATTCACGTGAGGAAGAATGAAGGGAGTTTTTCTCTGTGATTACAATGAATGTTCTTTTCCACTCCCTTAATTCTCCTTTTATATGAGAATAAACATAGCCGATGGAGGTTATGATATGTGGTCGTTCATGTTGTGTCCGTTCATGTTGTGTAACTGCCAACAACTCCACTCGGCCACATAAGTCACGAGTTACATCCTCTTTCTAAAATTTTACGTGTCATACTAAGAATGGGGCGTGCGACCATTAAAGAACTAGTAGTGTTATATTAAGTCACCATCTAACTAACATAACACTTTCACATAGTCACGATATCCCAAATCATCCAAAATATCCCCAAACACATATACTGTCCCTTTATGCTCATAGATATATCATATGATTATACACCAAGTATAATCACCCGGGCTGATATGGTGATGAAGGAAAAAATTCTTCCTTAGACACTCATAATAATCCATCTTAGCTTAACTGCTTTCCTAATGTGCTCCGCTAGACTATATACAACTTAGCCCTTGGAAAAACAAACTAAAGCAGCAACACCAAGCCTTGACTTCATATCATAGTTCCAAGTCAAAGGGTTTCATTCGATTAGACATTAAAGTCTATGAGATCATACAGTGACAAAGAAAGGGATTTAACTGTCACTCCACAAGAAGGTCGTTATATAGCACACACAATATGAAATGTGTGTCATAGCATAGCTCCCATTAAGTTGGGCATGTCACTCTATTATGCCATGCAAATTATGAATCTAGCTTTACTTAAAAACTAATCTGAGCCACTAGATTATCATACCTAATGCTAATCTTGACACTCGAGATTTGACTTTAAGGCTTCAATGTGAAATCTGAATGTTTCACATCTGACTCATCAAAGTCTCATCTTAGACTTACTAAGGTGACTATTCAAATATAAAAACTTATCATGCATACTACACAAGTATGAAGATAACACAATATTACATACACTCAATATTAATATTGTGAAGTCTCATCCTACCCGCTACTCAAGCGTTAGGGCGATTACTTATATGACAAGGTCAATTAGAAGCCTGATGTGTGGTGACATTATAATATGCTTTATCATGTAATTACGTACCAATGAACATTTGAGAAATAAACTTTTATTAAAAAAAACTTATTACAATTAAAAAACATGTCCATTATACATCAAGATATAACTTTAAGAAAAAACTAAACCCTACGCAAACCTAAACTCATCACGTGAGCCTTAATTGAATACCAAGGAATAGGTTTAGTTAAGGGATCAACTACCATCTTATTTGTAGGTATATACTCTATGAAAAACTCCTTATTTTTATGGCGTCTCTTACAAAATGATAATGCCTTTTGATATGCTTAGATTTTCTATGAAATTTCGGATCATTAGAAAATGTATAGCTGCAATGTTGTTACATAACAATTCAATATGATCATTAACTATAGGAGTAAGATTAAGATCCTGAAGAAAACTTCTCAACCATATTGCCTCCTGAGCAGCAAGACAACAAGCAACGTATTCTACTTCCATTGTTGATAATGCTATACATTCTTACTTCTTGTTGCACCAAGATATAGCTCCCCCTCCCAAGGTGAAGACATATCCTGAGGTTGACCTAGACTCATCCAGGTCACCATTACAATTGGCATCCAAATATCCCTTTAATCTTAAATCCCCGCCTTGATAGCAAAGGACCAGGTCCGAAGTACCACGAAGGTAGCGAAAAATCCTTTAGCTGCTTGCCAATGAGTAGGTCCTGGTTTGTTTTGGTAACGACTTAACAAACTAACTGCAAAGCAAATGTCAGGCCGTGTACATAACATAGCATACAATAAGCTTCATACGGCACTAGCATAGGGAACATTACTCATTTTTTCTTTTTCCTTATCTATTTTAGGGCATTGATCAAGACTCAAGGAAAGACACTTTTCAATTGGAGTATCAATGGGTTTGGAATAATGCATTTGAAAACGTTCCAAGATTTTATTAATATACGCTTCCTGACTTAAACTAATAAGCTTCTTAGGACGATTTCTAGTTATTTCCACACCGAGAACATACCTAGCTTCACCCATGTTCTTCATATCAAAGATAGAGGACAACCACTCTTTAATAGTTTTGAGCATCTCCATATTATGTCATCAACATAAAAAGTGAGAAACAAAAATCCACTTATTGTTCTCTTGACATACATATAATGGTCTTCTGAAACCATTACTAAGCCAAAAGAAGTAATGGCTTTGTGGAATCTGAAATACCACGATCTGGAAGACTGTTTGAGACCATATATGGATCTTTTAAGGCGACACACTTTGTCTTCTTGACCTTTTGATACGAAACTAATAGGTTGATTCATATAAATCTCTTCCTCAAGGTTACCATAGAGGAAAGTAGTCTTTACATCCATTTGAAACAACTCCAAGTCCAAATGGGCAACCAGAGCCAGAAGTAAGCGAATAGAGGCAAATCTCACCATAGGAGAAAATGTCTCTTCATAGTATATACCCTCTATTTGGGTATAGTCTTTTGCTACCAAACGGGCCTTGAACTTGTCGATCGTTCTATCCGCCTAATGTTTTATCTTGAAAACCCACTTGTTTCCAATTGACTTTCGTTGGAGCGGAAGATCAACTAGTTCCCAAATTTGATTTCATGTCATTGAGTCCATTTCATCCCTCATGGCATCCATCTACTCTGTGTGGTTAGGTGAATCAACAGCCTCTTGAAAAGAGGTTGGTTCTTCTATTTCCAATTAGTTCCCAAACTTGATTTTGTGTCATTGAATCCATTTCATTCCTCATGGCATCCATCCGCTCTGTGTGGTTAGGTGAATCAACAGCCTCTTGAAAAGAGGTTGGTTCTTCTATTTCTAAAGGGGTACAAAGGAATATTTCCTCTTCAATTTAAAAATATCGTCGAGGAATTCTTCCAGGCTCACTTTTTCGGAGTCTATGACCTATATTTGTCTGCCCTAATTCAGAATCCCTCCCCCTAGCTCTTGGAGATGTGGGGTCCTGATCATGTGGAGAACCACTCCCACTATCCCCTTGAGAACTCATCCTCAAGAAACTCTAAATTGCAATAAGCAACTTACGTCATGCCACCATTTGGGTACTCACCAAACATAACATACCTTTTAGAATGTTTGGGGTATCTTATAAACATCATTTTAGTGGCTCTTGGACCAAGTTTGTCAGGTTTATGAGTTGGGTTGTATACATAATCAGCCGAACCCCATGGGCGCAAATGATCTAAAGAGGGTTTTCTTCCATTCCGTAACTCATATGGGGTGGCAGGTACACTTTTACTTGGAACGGTTAAGAATACAAGTTGCCGTGAGCAACGCATCTCGCAAAAAACTAATTGGAAGACGAGCGTGTGCCATTATTGACCTGACCATGTAAAGCAATGTTCGATTCCTACGCTCCGCAACACCGTTTTGTTGTGGAGTTCGAGGAATCGTTAGTTGTCTTATTATACCCTTTTTTTCACAAAATTCTTTGAACATATTAGATAGATATTCTCGACGATGATCGGTCCGAAGAGTTTTAACTCTTCTTTCCAATTGTGTCTCAACTTCAGTCACAAAATGTTTGAACACATCAATCACTTCATAACGATGAGCTAAAAGATACACATACCCATAGTGAGAATAGTCATCTATTAAAGTGAGAAAATAGATAGCCCCATGACATGCTTTAACATTCATGGGTCTGCAAATATCAGGGTGAATAAGCTTTAAGGGTTTAGACACCCTTGAAGCCTTACTAAGAGGTTTCGCGATTGCCTTATCAACTAAACATGACTCACATCTAGGCAATATAACCTTAGTGAGTCGGTCTCAAAGACTTTCTTTAGCTAGCCTACTCAATCTATCTTGGCTAATGTGACCAAGTCTAGCATGCCATTTAATAGATTCAGAATTAGGATCAAAATATGAAACATAAACAGAAGACGAAATATCATAACATTCATCCAAATCAAGAATTAGAAAATCATTTTTCAATGTAGCATGGCCAAAAATATTGCCATTATACATAATATCCAATCCACAATGACTATAACTAAAAACGAATCCTGATTTCAATAAAGTTACAAGAAACATAAGGCAACATCGCATCCCGGGTGCATAGAGAACATCATGAAGAAGCATAGTATTTCCTCCACGTAACTTGAGCTGATATATCCCTATTCCTAGGACATCTACTTCACTGTCATTTCCTAACACGACAGTTTGTGAACTCATCGGATACCGATGAAAGTCTACATAGCCAACTCGATCTCTCGTATCTACAATCCAGTTAGGAAGAGAATTAGCAACTAATGCATGAGAGCAAACATATAACTCAGGAGTTATGGATAAGAAAGGTACCTTCTTAGGTTCAGGACAATTCTGAGCAAAATGACCTTTCTTCCCACAATTATAACACTTCACACGTGCCATGTTTTTCTCTTCTTAGCCCTTAGCTTTCTGCTTCTTGACAATATGACCTTTTGGTACATTCCTTTGAGAGGGCCGAGAACCTTTTCTTTTATCTCGATTGGCATTGTTACCCTTTAGTCCTTTGCTTTTAGCAACAAGAGCCACATTGGAGGAGTCAGATGCTTTTAAGCGACCCTCCTCCATTTCGAGGTGCCTGGTGATCTCTGAAAGGATTTTGACATTTTCATTATGTGTCAAAACAAGTTTCACATTCTTTCAGTGCTCAGTATGATCTGGAAGAGCCTGAATCACATTCAGGACTTGTTCCTTTTCAGAGATAGCCCGACCAACTACCTTAAGATCACGAACCATAGTACTCATAGATCGTAAATGTTCAGCCATAGTACGAGTCGTATTAATCTCGTAGTTCATTCACTTGAGGTGTAAAGCATGGAGCCTTGAAGCTAGTGTTTGACCAAAAGTGATCTTAAGTTGGTCCCACATATCCTTAGCAGTGACACAATCCTCAAACTCTCTAATTAAATCGTCATGCATGAAAAACAACATAGTATAACATGCCTTATGATCCTTTTTAGACCAATCTGCATAAGCCTTTAAGGATGGTTGATATTGCTCATTAGTAGTATCAATATCTTTTCCGTTTTTGTCTTTGACTAAAGGCGCAGTCATAATTATGGTCAAATGTTCGAGCAATTCTCGTTTATTTAGAAGATACTGAATCTTCCTTTGCCATATATCATAATTAGACCCATCCAATTTTCAGTGATGGACAAATCACCGATCAAGATTTTAGTTGCCATATCTACAAGTATATATAAAAATGACATGAGGCATATATCCGAATAATTAAATTATCAAAAAATATTATCATTCATATCATAAGATCGAAAATTTCACTAAGCTCATAATCATCACTTGACATAAATTATAATTTTTTTATTAATTATTCACATGAAACGTATTCCAAAAAATGTACATATATATATATATATATATATAATATGTTAAACCAATTAACATAACCGATTCTTATGAAAAACATATTAACATTTTAATTTTAATTTTACATAAAACAAATTTATATAACTCATACAAAAAAGAATTAGGAATTTCTATAATTTAATTAACCTATTTTAATTTGACATATCACAAAGATGCCAAAAACGAATCTTATGTGTAAAACTAATTTACAATAAAAAACTTAATACATATAAAACAAAATTTACATAAAAATTATATATAAAACTCATTTATATAATATTATTTTAAATATAATACAAAATTACCCATAAAACATATTTATGGAATATTTAAAATTATATTATATGAAAACACATTTATGAATTTATAACAATTTAACTCTTTTTTCTTGTCTTTTTGTTTTATATGACAATCATATAAAACTGAAAACAACGTATATATGAGAAGAAAACACTATTGTACGTTGTTTATTGTTTCATGCACGTTATTCCTTCGTTTCGTTCTAAAAATGAAAAAACAACTCTTAGTCTTTTTGTTTTACTCTAAGCTTGCATACACGTTCTTCCTTCATGCACAAAACCTCTCCTTTTGTATCATCATACAAACACGAAAAACAAGGAAGACTTCTTTTTTTTTTTTATATATCCTTGTTTTATATACTGTTTATACAAAAACGAAAACAACGTTTGTATATATTGTTACTCTCCTGTTGACAGTGTTCTTTTTCATGCACGTTACTGCATAAAACGAAAACAACTCTTTTGTATATGCACGTTACCACAAAACACTTCTCTTTTTTGTCACTTTTTTTCACCGCACAAAACAAAAGACCCAATCATTCTGTGGTTTTCACTTTTTTTTGTTCTCTTTATAAAACCGAAAACAACATATGTAGAGAACACGCATGAAAACAAAAACTTTTCTTTTGTATATTCATGTATGTACTAAAAAAGAGAACCAGCATTTCTCTATCTTTACAAAAGAGTGAAGATTCATTAAATGAATGGGTCATAACAAACATAATAATATTGAAATGCGTTAAATAAGTTTGTCATTTTGTTCTTAAGTGAACCACTTTCACAGTGAATGAAATGACACACTTATGCATTTTAGGTGAACAAATAAAATTTGCAAATCATGGGTCATTTTTTTAAGTATGACGTAAACATAATACTGGCTCTCATGTCAATGTAGAATTTTTATAAGGACTGACCTTAATGTGGAAGTGATTGATTGATTCTTTGTTTGCTAATCCACGTTTTATGATTGACTATTAGAGTCACCGTTAATCTATGCCCCAAACTCTAAGTCTTGATGGTGTGATTCACGTGAGAATTAATGAAGGGAGTTTTTCTTTGTAATTGCAATGAATGTTCTTTTCCACTCCCTTAATTCTCCTTTTATGTGAGAATAAAGATAACCGACAGACAGGGGCGGATCCAGAAATTTTTTTGTGTGAGGGCAAAATTTTAATAGAGATAAAATTTTATTTTTAATGGGGGCAAAATTTTAATGGAAGTAAAATTTTATTTTTTTTATGGGGGTAAAATTTAAAATAATAATTTTTTAATAGAAAATTTATTGGAGACAGTGGGGGCAAGTACCCCCACGTGCCTCCATAGTCGATCCGCCCCTGCCTATAGAGGTTATAATATGTAGTCGTTTATATTGTGTCCGTTCATGTTGTGTAACTGCCAACGATGTCTTACAAAGGATTTGAGCAAAGTAGAAACAATTTTTTTAATCAAGGAATTGTCAAAATACAAAGACTACTAATCGAGGGAATTCAATTGATTATTATTGATATTAATTGTAGAATTAAAATATCGCACATTGTTTTAAATAATTTTTTAAAATTATAAAATAATTCCTAGATTTTATAAATTTATAAAATAATCTTCAATATATTGTATTACTTTTTCCTACGTTTTTCAAATAATGTAAGTGCTGGTATATTTTAACTCGAATACTAAATGACAACAGGGATGATAAGAGCAACACTCATATACTCGTCCTGAAAAGGGGATAACAGCGACGAATAAGCAAAGTTGAGAGGCGATAGCAACTGTTGACGACAGCGTCAAAAACAGGCGGCGACGCTAAGCCTTTGTTTGGATAGAGGGAAAGCAAGAGAAAGGAAAGGAAGGGAAGTGTAATTCTCTTGCTTTCCATTGTTTGGATAAAAATAAATAGAGGGAAAGTAAGAGAATGGAGGAGAATGGAGGAGAAAT
>JAOTAX010000005.1:34849329-34861670 GCA_025629825.1 Erythroxylum guanchezii | reverse complement strand
CACCCGCAATTACAGCATTTCAAAGAATCCCTTTTAGGTAAAATCAAAGATGAAGGTGCTTCTAATTCCATAAATCAATTAGGCAATTGAATATCAAATGACAACAATCTCAGGCATTACCCAGTATAAAACCAACAATCCGAATTATTCACATAAAAGACGAAAAAAAGAAAACAAAAGATGATTTTTCTGGATGAAGCTGTAAGGTTTCCTCCCTCTCTCTCCCCCTCTTTTAATAGATTTCTCAATTCCCTCCCTTGATTCCAATGCACCAGCTACCTTTCCTCCAAGATCGTACAGACCAAACACCTACAAAGAAAAACAAAGACACAAATCAATTAAACAAGAACAAAACGTGAAACTTTGAATTTAAAATACCACAACCAACAGTCTCATTTAACATTCTACCACAGCATATGATAAAGATCATCCAATCACATCCAAAATCAAGCTTAATTGACAAATTTCACCAGGAAAAGCCAAAAAAAAAAAAAGAAATTCAAAAAACCTTTGACCACATTAAAAAAGCAACATTCTTTTGAACAAACATAGAAAGAAGAACTTACCTAACCTTCACGAGTGAGGAAAGTGTTCGATAGAGGGAAATTTGGAGATCAAATGTTCCCTGGAAACTCAACCTTTTGGTGAGAAACAGAGAAATTTGAGGGGGAAACAAGACAGAGAGAGAGACTCCTTAAATAATTTCCACAAATTTCCCGTAACAAAATAATACAACTAAAAATAAAAAAGCAAAGAAATTGGGCTTTTTGGAGGGAAGCACAGAGAGAGATTGAAATCCTAGATTTCCTTTTTCTTTTTTTTATTTATCTGTTTTTCCTCGTCTCGATTTTCGTGTTGACGGACACAAGGGATAGTAACAGTCAGGTATATGTTTATTTTTGGGAATGCTGAGATGGACGATGAAATCGAGATCGAGATTAAGGTTTGTTACGAACACAATTCTCCAACTAATTTTCGTTCATAATAAAAATTTATGTTTGGGTTGCAAGAAAATTAATAATAAAGTTGAAAAAGTCACCAATGGAGAAATCCAACACAGAACAGAAGAAAGATAAGATAATAAAGAAAAAACAGGAAATGAAATGGATAAGTTTATGATACTCAAAATGGTATTGCCATTTCCAACTTGTACTTAGATTGCATTTACTAATTTAAGGCTTGGATTGAGTGGCACGACTCCAGGTTTCAAGATAAATCTGCCTCCAATATTTTATGTCAATAAAAGAACAAACAGTTTTAGCTAGTTTTTATGTTTTTAAAATTACATTTTCATAATTGGAGCATCAAAAATAATAGATGACAATGTGACATTAATTCTATTTTCTAGGTTCAATTTTCAACCCGTATGAGGTGTTTGGTTGGCCAAAATCATCATTCTATTCCTGATTTATTCTCGGTAATATCTTATTCCCATGTTTAGTTAAAGAAAATATACAAAACATATAATTCAAGGGTTTACTTATTCCTTGAATTTGGGGTATAATTAAACTCATCTTTTCCTTATCTTTAACTATTCCAAGTGGGTTGAAAATAAAAATGAGCAATTGTTGGACAAAAATATCCTTAAGGATTTCACATAATTACTCAGCTATAAAAACGTAATAATAATAATAAGAAGAAGAATAATAAAATTAATTATAATGATGATGATGTAGTTAGTAGGGACTAATGGATATTTTGGTCGTTTTGTTAGTTATTTTTTTGTCATTTCAAATTTATATTTTCAAACCAAACATTAGCATTACATCATCATTAGAAATTTTTATGAATAAACTAAATTAAATAATACATATTCTATTATATTCCTCATATATTATATTCCTAAAGAATTATTATTTCATTTCTTATCTATTATTGAAGGTAAACTAAACGCCTGATGTACTTTGACTCCTTAAAATCGAATTCTTAATTCTTTTAAACTAAAACAAGAGAAAGAGTGAAACATCTTTTTGTTTATTATTTTCCATTTTGGTGAGAAAATTGGATGACTGAATATTTTATTTTTAACAAGTATGTATAATAATGTATCCATTTATAACTATCGGATCCAGGGGGGCTAGCAAGGGCCATAGCCCCCCCAAGATTAAAATTTTTTCAGAATATATACATATATATAGTTTCTTGCCCCTACAAAAAATTTGTGGTTTAAGTTCTTGCCCCCCCAAGACTAAAATCCTGGATCCGTCGCTGATAACTATACAACTAATCATCATTATATTTATTTCAAAAAAAGATTTGGAAAATAATCATTGATAATAGACATCACCCAATTTTAAAAAGAACATGTGAATATAATTAAGTCCTTATACGGTGATTTATTATCAAAAGACTTTTTGGATATAGTAAAATAGAAAAAATGTAATTATTTTGTGATAATCAAGTTTAAATTTGTTGAAATTTTACTTAATCTTTTTAATTGTCAATTAATGAATCCTTTTTCAAATGTCTCACATGACTCATGTTTGGGTATTTCACTTCCATCTTCACACACAAGTATTTAGCATAATTCAATCAAATGAAGTGAGTAGGAGAGATACAACAAATCTAAATTTTTATTGATCTATTCACAAAGAAACAATGGAAGGACTCGAGTCACTTCTTCCTTAAAACACTATATAATATAGCTAAGACCTTCTTTCTCAAAACTTTCATCGAGAATTTTCTTTCAAAGCTCTTAGCTCTCTCCTGTAGAGTTGATTGAATGTACGTAATATTGTATAAATAAATTATAAACGATGAATTCATATAGGCTTATAAGAACTTATGAACCAAGTAAGATGACTTACCCACTTTCTCTACTAACCAAATTACCATTGAAAATATATGGCTCTCGCATCTACACTAAAGTGCTCTTTGATTGAACTCATAATTTATACTTAGTTATAGCACATTTAAGCATCAGCAAGTTATAAGTCATCTCCTCTCAATCTCTTAACTATACTTTAAGTGTTCTCTTTTTTTTTTTTCCCTTCTTGTAGTTAAAACACCAAAGCTTCAAATTGATCCAAATAAAGGAATTGTATCCTAATTCGTTAGGGCTAAAGGATAAATTATTAACTCTAGTTTAGCACTCTTTTTGGAAAATTGTTTCCACCATCCATTATTCACTAATAATATAAGAATTTCTCATTGAGCTATAATCAGTTGTCAAAAAGAAAATTCAACAACAATTCTCAGTGAAAGTCCTACTAAAATGTGAGGTCTAAGGAGATTTAGTAGTACACAACCATACATTACAAAAAAAATTTCACACGTAGTGAAATTGAATAAGATTGTTGAAGTCATCATATGACAGTCAAGCTTTAGTTTGCCAAAGCTTGATTCAACCTTTCTTTGAAATTGTCAACCAATAAGTTTATTTATTTTTAAACACCTCATTTCATTCGTATTTTAATGTTTCACTCAAACTCTTAACAGTTAACACTCAAATGATTATAATATCTCAAACAAAAAAAATGGATAAGAGAGATACAAGAAAGTCAATTTTTTATTGATCTATTTATAAAGAAACAAGATAAAAGGCTCTAGTTACTTCCTCCTCAAAGAACTTTATAATACAACTACTCAAAACTTTCTTACTCAAAAATTCTCAATAAGGACTTGCTCTCAAGATATTAAATTTATCTTATAGATGGTTAAATGTGCTTAATATTGTATAAAGGGAGTACGGAGGATGTTTTGTTATAGGATTATAAGAACTTATAAATCAAATAAGCTTACTCACTTTCTCCACTAACTCACCAAGTTAGTGGGAAGTTGTTACTTCTTCCACTAACTCAACCAAGTTAGTGGAGAGTTATGCTTTTTTTGTCACTAACTCTAATTAGCACATGGAAAAGAAGATCTTAGAATATGCCTAATTTATTGTTATATTATCCGACTACTTCTGCACTACTTAAAAAATTGTTCTCACTTTGTAAGTTAAGGCTCTCACTTTCTTTGTCCACTATTTCATATTCTTACCATATATCACCACACCATTGCCTTTTAAACTAGAAAGTGCCTTAATGAGCCTTTATTTAGCCATCCCAATCCTCCTCAAAGAACTCTACAATACAATCACTTAAGACCCTCCCACTTAAAAGTCTTAACAAGAGCTTTCTATTAAAGATATCAAATCTCTCTTACAAATAATTAAATGTACTCAATGCTTTATAAATAAACTACAAAGGGTGCTTCCATATACGTTTATAAGAACTTAAGTACCAAGTAAGCTAACCTACTCACTTTCTCCACTAACACACCAAGTTATTTAGGAGTTATCACTTCTTCCATTTTTTTTACAAAAAATTAGTAAGGAGTTTTGCCTTTCTATCACTAACTCTAATTAACACTTGTAAAAAAAGGTCTTAAAATATACCCACTCCATTGCCAGGCTAATCGACTACTATCCCACCATTTAAAGAGGTGTCCCCACTTTGTAAATTACTATGTGTTGACACATCATCGCCTTTTAAACTGATAAGTTCCTTGATAAACCTTTGGTTAGCCACCCTAAGCCATCTTTCTATATGGCCCATCCAAGTATATCTATGGTTTAGTCACATTGTTCCATGACTTAAGTTAGCAAAAATCTTAACCACTATGTAATAAACCTTGTAGATTTTCATACTTTGTAACCTCCTAGTCAAAGTAAAGTGCCTTCACACACCTTCAAACTATCAATGTCTATTAACACTTACCTACTCTCAAGCTTTCATCGACATTGCTTGTCTACTTGTAAGTCTTTGCATTGTTCCCTCATCAACATGTCATATTTACATATCATCTTTACGAAATCTGAGTGCCAAACATTGATTAAGGCTAACTAATACTTGACCGGTTATGTTATTTAAACTTAGAGTTTATCATTTAACCACTAGCGATTAATAGAATTTTCCTATAACTTTACTAAAATTTTAAAGGATAATAAACTAAAAACTATCAAATTTTTAAAGATTTATTCATTTTAGTATTCAACCTTTTAAAGTTTCACTTAAGTGTCTAAACTTTGAAAATTAAAAAACTCATTTTAAATGTTGCCTCTATTAATATTTTGCTTATGTGGCTGACAAAGCATATGAATACTAACATTTAGAGGGGCTATGTTGACATACTAACATTTAGGGGGGCTAAGTGGCCATTCATCTTTGTCAACATAGTTTTTAAGCCTTTTGTGAAATATGTTGGTGGTTATATATTTAAAATGTAGCCATTTGTTTGACGCTAAAAAATCAAATGGTGGAGGAAGATGTTATATAGCCCTTTTAAATTTCTGTCTGTATGTGCTCCATCAACCACTTTAGCAAATATTAATGTAAACACCTTTTAAAAATTTAAAAACTTAATTGAAAATTTAAAAAAGAAGAGAACTAAAGTGAAAAAAATTAACAAGGTTTAATATTTTGTAATTCATTATCCCAAGTACACTTAAGAAAATGCTTTTAAGAAAATGCTAAAACTTGAGTAATTGTAAATTAAGTACACTTAAATTCCCATGAAAGAGAATTATGTCATGTTTCTATTATTGAATTTTAAGACTTATAACAGAGGATGTTATAAGGAGCCATCAAAAAACTTACTAAGAGTGGGGAAGAGTCATTGTATGGAGAATGATCTTACACTGTATAAGAAGTTAACTTTTTCTAGAGTAAAAAAGATGGCTAAGAAATGGTGAAACAATATCAATAAGAAGAAGCATAATGAAGATGGTAAAACCACTCCTTTATAGGTTTCACCTTGGAAGATAATGAGTAAGAATCTAAATATCCTTAAGTATCAATATCCAAATGTCTTTTAAAAATAGTTTGAGAAAGTAGCAAAAGATTTTAACCATTTAAACAAATTTGTCTAACTAGTATTAGTACCTCTTCCCCATTGTTGGACTTGTTTTCATTTTTCAGTGTATGAAATAAAAATGGCACCTAAAGTCCACAAAGAGTCAACTAGACATAATTTATAAGTAGTTCCTACAATGTGTGAGAAACATATATTACCCAATAGTTTCAACTATGATATTTTTGATAAAAAGTCACCTCATGGTGGCAAACCATTAATTAGTCAAACTTCTAATAGTTGGGATTAAGAACAAAATAAATTGCCTAAGACAATTTCAATGAACGTGGTTTGTAAGCTATCAGATGATGTGGATTCTAATACCTATAATGAGAGTCAAATTCTAGTTGCTTCAATCTTAGGAACTACACCTCTAAATTTATCACCCCATCAACACTTACCATCACATGATATAGTGAATTAATGAATTAAGGATTTTAATTTCCCATTTAGGGTTTATGTCATTAGTAACAATGATATACATATATTTCACTTAGTTTTTTGCTATGTTTTCTATCTAAATTACCTTGATTTAATTGATTTTATATTATGTTTCAAGTAATTGAATATATGTTGCTTAGAAATGAGTTTAACCAAGGAATTAAGGATTTTACAAGGAAAATAAGAAGAAAACTCGTGCTTGGTTGAATACAATATCAAACATAGGAAGTGTTTGTGCCATCTATCTATGGACAACAATAGATGGAGAGAAGACCAGAAACAACACAACACATGACTATATTCTAAGGTATATTCTATATTGGAACATTGGTAAAGAAGATACAATCTACTACACCATCAAATTAAAGCCCATGTTACATGAAGAAAAGATATAGTGTGACATATGATGGCAATCAAGTACCAGCTCCTAATGTTGAGCACTCCCAAGATCCTTTACAAGGCATAAGAGGTCCTATGACTAGATCGAGAGCCAAGAAAATGATGGAGGCTTTACTAACACTGGTATCTAAATTGCAAGATCAAGAGTATACCAAAGAAGAATCAATTGGAGTTTCAAAAATATTTAATATTTTGCAGTGTTTTGAGTTAAGTCTAACAAAATCAAACACACCAAGTGCATCTCTAGGGTCAATTGAAGTCTAAAAGGTCTAGAACAACCATAATTCAAAGAATTCCACACTATTCAACATTTACAAGATTGTTTCAGCATTTATTTGAGTCAATAATTTAGTTATATTAGGAATCAAACATTTAGTTTCCTTTTAATTTTAGGATTTCCTATTTTAGTAAAATAAATAAGTCAACCAGATTGTAATATGATTCATATTAGTAACTGATTGATTCTCTTTCCTATCTTTTATTAAATTCATTAGTTATCAAAATAGACAAGGATATTATTCCTTGTATTTATAGGATTTCTATTATGTTATTAGGTTTTATGAAGCCTATATAAAGGGTTGAACTCTATTTTGTTATTTAGACTTTGATTAACAAAAATTTTGTGTTTCTTTAATTGTAAAGAGCCTTGCTCTTAGTTCTTTTCCTAGGAACACAATCTGATATAATTGGGGAAACTCATGGTGATCAATCTATAGTCTTCAGTTTTAAGTGGCATTGTTCAGTTAGGGTTGGGCTTTCGTTCATTACAACTTCAATTCTATATTACGTACTTATATAGGGTTGGGTTCAAAACTAAATCATCAGGACAATTCTTGGGGGTTTCTATCCTCTGATTTTTTAGGTCTTAAGCTTTATTTGTTTAGGGTTCATATCGGTTGGTATCAAAGCCTGGGTTATCTTAAAATTTAGGTACTATCTACTTGTTATTTTCATGTTTTTGTTAAGCTTTGCAGGTTTCTTTTAGTGTTATTCTTCTTCTAATCTCCATCACTTTTATTTATAAACCTAAAACATCTTGTGTTGATTTTGCTACATTCAACTTATAAGTTTATTCTTACTAAGAAAATAATTACATAAAAAAGTACTAGGCAAAAAAAAGGAATTTGACTTGTTATAAAAAGAATATAATTTGTGTTCCAAATAATTTTGATATCTCATTGAATCATTGTTTTGTGACATAATTAATCTATTTCTGTTGTTTCTACTTATACGAGTTATATTTTGATTGTGAACCCCACTTCTAGTTTTATTTGCATTCTCAACATTCTGCAATTTTTTCTTAATTAGTGCTACCCTTTCTTGCTTATCTTTTTATCCATTAAACTAGCATAGATTGATTGTTGCTGGTAAAATCAATAGGATCATTGATTTGGTTCGAATTAAAAAGGCTTACAATAATAGGTTATTGAGTGGAAAAAGGTAAAGAGTGTAAGTATATTATCAGGTACAAGCTAGAGAATTTGAGTTAAACATAAGAGACCATTTTCTGAGCGTAAACATGTGAGGGGGAGCGGAAAGGAACTTTTATTTTCACTAACATTTTCTGTGCATATTTCTTTTATTAAAATTTCTAATATAAGCAGTGAAAGAAAGAAAGATGTTGAATTAGCTATTAATTTTTTCATGGAGGTGGTGCAAGGCAAATTTTGAGCATTGAATGTAAGATTGGATAACATAGAGTCAACCTCTAAATCTGAACTTCCAGAAGATATGATTTTAAAGGAGAAAATGAGGATTCTAATGATGATGGTAGTAGTTACCAGAGAGGTAAACAGAGTGTGTCTAAACAAGATGGCAATATGGGGAGCATAAAAGTGAAAATTCATGCTTTTTAAGACAATAATGATCTCAAACTGTACTTGTAATGGGAACTAAAGGTGGAACACGTCTTTTATTTCCATAATTACTCTAAGGAGAAGAAAGTGAAGCTAGTTGTAGTAAAGTTTACATATTATGCTAGTATTTGGTGGGATCAACTTTTAGTGACTTGAAGGAGGAAGTGAAGCGTAAGGATTTAGCTACAACGGAACTAAAGGGTAAAACAAAATTATCAATACTAGTAGCCAAATCACATGATATCAAGTGTTATAAGTGTTAGGATTTGGGCATATGGCTACTCAATGTCTAAATAAGTGTGTTATGATGATATTAGACAATGGTGATGTGGAGAGTGTGAGTTCAGAGGATGAGACTTCTCAATTATCACCATGCATGATTATAGTGACATTAAGGTGGAAAAACTTGTTTATGGAGAGTTGTTGGTTGCTAGGTGAGCGCTAAACATTCAGCCTATGGAGGATGGAGATGAGGAGTAATGTAAGTATATTTTCAAACTATGAGTGACGTGAATAATAAGGTATGTAGTATGATTATTGATAGTTATAGTTACACTAATGTTGCTAGTACCTTATTAGTTGAGAAGTTGAATTTGCCTACCTTAAAACACCTTAAGCCTTATAAGTTGTAGTGGCTAAGTGAGTGTGATGAAATTAAAGTGAAAAAATAAGTCCTGGTGTCTTTTTTATAGGTAGCTATAAGGATGAGGTTTTGTGTGATGTAGCACTTGTGCATATTGGTCATATACTCTTGGGGCATCCTTTGTAGTTTGATAGAAAAGATACACATGATGTATCAAAATTGATATAAACTTGTAATGAATAACCTCATCATTGTACTTGCAACTCTAAAGCCCTTGGAGCCTTATGAGAATCAGTTTAAGATAACAAGAGAGTATAAATTAAGAGAAAAAGAACTAAGTGTAATCAAGATGGAGATGAGTGAAAGTGAAAAGTAAATTGAGAGATTGCAGTAAG
This sequence comes from Erythroxylum guanchezii, assembly GCA_025629825.1. Classification (NCBI taxonomy): domain Eukaryota; kingdom Viridiplantae; phylum Streptophyta; class Magnoliopsida; order Malpighiales; family Erythroxylaceae; genus Erythroxylum; species Erythroxylum guanchezii. Next base: position 34,852,161 of record JAOTAX010000005.1, on the reverse strand, counting down.
GTGAGAAAAATAGAGTGTTCACTGATGGCAAAAGGAGAGCTATGAGTGAGTGTAAAGAGAAAAATACAAGACTCATTGCTTTGGCAAAAAAAAAAAAAAAAAGAGATTAAAAGTTCAAATTTGGAGAGGCAAGAGCTACATGTACATTTGTTCAAGGATGTTCAGTTATCTACTAACAATCTTAAGCCTTCTTTGCCTAGTGTTATTGTGTCATTATTACAGGAGTTTGAGGATTTTTTTTCCCTAAGAGTTACCACATAGGTTATCTGCCAATGCGTCGTAACGCTAGTCAAAATAAAAACTAGACTATTACTATAGCAATGGTGAGTTTAAGTCGATCCCACAGAGAGTGTGTAAAATTGTTGAAATAAAATTAATCAGTGTTTTTGTTGGTTTAAAATAAGAAAATAAAATGAAACTAAATTAAGAAAAACAAATTAAAGAAAACATGCAAAGTGATGAAAGTGGTGAATTCATTAGGAATATGGTTCTTTGGTTTTATCTCGACCTAAACCTTAATTAAACGTATTTTGATGTTTTTTTTATTCTCAAACCTCTCCTATAAACTATTAATCGTAGATTAATCTATTAACTCGAATTTTCCCTTAGGTTGTATTTAATCAAGATATGATCATTAATTAAACCTAGCCACCTAATAATCTGGGATACTATTTCTAGATTCAATTGGGTACCGCATTACAAATTAGGAAAACCGATTAATTAAGAAAACAATCATATACGATGCGTTATTTAACCTAGGTTATGTTATCCCTAATGATTACAAGCCATTAGTCGCTACAAATGAATTTCAACATAACAATTACATATTACATTGAATATTCTGGCAATGAGTTTGCAAATAAACGATCCAATGAATGCATTAAAATCATCTTTTCACAATACCCAAATCCATACACATAGGATAATATAAACAATTTCTAAAAAGAGAAAGAAACAACAAATACAAGAAAGGAATACTTAACTGGGTTGTCGGCGTCGATATCGCCTTTGAACTAATGTCGTAAAGCTACCCTTTCACGAGTCTTTCAAAAATTGATTCAGCCCGTCCGAAGAACCCCCTTTTGCATTTATCATGTCTGCTACTGTTTTTTTTTTCAAAATCTCCCACGTTAAAACCCTTATGTTACTTTTTACTAAATCTACATTTCAATTGGCCGTGCGTTGTCGTTTACTGGTTATGGCTGTACATCTGTGTTTCTGCTACGTCTACTTTTCAGGCAAACGTTATTTGCGTAAAACGCAAATACTTGTGCTTTGATGCTCCTTTATCTACCTTATGTACTTTCGTTTTGGCGTGCTGCTACCTCCCATCTGCGTTGTTACGTAGTTTGCTGCTCTTCTTTTCTTCTCCTACTGCTCTATGTTTTGAGCTGCTTCATTTTACTTCCATCTGCTGCAACGTTGTCATTTTAGGCTGTTAGCTGCTGTTGGAGTGTAACGCTTCTCCTGCTATCGTTTTGCTTCTCCATCTGCCGCTGAAACACCCACATTGCTCGTTTCTTCTTGTATTAGCCACCTTCCAAATTCACATTCAGCATGGCCCCATTCTTGCATGGAACATGCATAGCCGTAAGTTTTCTACTTCCTTTGGATTGAATTTTTTAGATTTCCTTCTAGTCCAACAAAGCTTATTTTGAAGAGCTTTTCTTGTCTTCTTCTTACTCTATGAAGACAAGTAAATATTAATCTTTAAAAAATGGTCCAAATATTATACTTGCGATTCACTTTAACTTCTTTGCTTACAAATTGTACCTAAATTCACATATGAGTTAAAGTGAATATCTTAAGTAATTTTATAGCAATAATCACTAAGTATTATGGAATAAATTCATAATCAGTTAAGCACTTATTTTCCTTCACACTTGGCTTTTGACCGTCCTTAAGCAAAACATCAAAATTAAGCTCAAAGTTCCAAAATATTAACTCATTTCCTATATATTCCCAAGAATACATAATCATAAACAAAGATGAATGACTTTCAAAAATCATAGCAAGAATTCAACATTGCAAGTTTTTCCTTATGATCAATCAACATTCAATACCTTAAAAACCGAGCAATCTAATGGTAGACTTGAAAAATGTGTTTAACTAAAATATGTTTATGGGTATACTCAACACCATTCATGATCATGTCATTCCACAACTTTGCAAATTATTTCATTTCTCCACCACTAGAATTCACATGCAAAATCATGAATTAAAGGACTTTTCAGGGTTGTAATGTGGGTAAAGATAAAGTGAGATGTATTTAGGTCAAATAGCATGAAAGTCATCAAGCTAGTGAAACAAAAGCAACACCTAATGTACATCAAGTGCAAAAAAAAAAAAACCCAACATTCACTCACAATTGTGTACATCAATCATGATGAACGCAAAAACGATGTTTCATAATTTAAATCAAGCTCTCATACACAAATCATATAAAGCATAACTAATCAAAAAGGATCACCGGTAAGGATTGATGATAACAATACTTGAACTACAATGAGTGAAGCTTCCAAGACAACATCTACCTTATATCTAACATACTCAAATAAACCATTTAATACAACTGTAGGATGATGCATTAATCATAAACAACTTTTCAATACATATACACTTCCTCCTAGATGATAGTAGTAGTAGAAGTAGAGGTAATGGTAGTGGCGGTGGTGCTAGTGTTGGTAGTATTACTATTGATAATCGTAGTAGTAGTAATAGTAGGAGGAGGAGGAGGAGGAAGAGTAAATAATAATAGTAGTAGTAGTAGTAGTAGTAATAATAATAATAATAATAATAATAATAATAATAATAATAATAATAATAATAATA
>JAOTAX010000005.1:34801920-34824751 GCA_025629825.1 Erythroxylum guanchezii | reverse complement strand
AGCCTCTAAAGTTTTCAAATTTTGACTTGAAGTCGGTAGAGGGTCAGCTTTCACTGTTTCTTTAAGATAGTATTTTTATTCATAACTTCTTCTTTTCTAATCCAATTTGAGCGATTCTAGTGGCGTTGGAATCGTTAGAACTGAGGGAACATTTTTTTATTGTTTAGCCAAACTAAATTTTCAAATTGAGTTTTCCCCTATTTGTGGTCGTTGTGTATTCGGTTTTGGGTCCGCTATGCTGTGTGGGTCCGAATGTTGGGCCTCGGGGACGGGTTCCAACAGAAACCCAATGGGAGTTATCTTTTCCTTTACATTTTCACATTTGTTAGGATATGCATGTGTGTTTTTAAGTTGCTTGTTTCTTACATATTTTTAAGTTTTCAATCAAAAAGAGAGAGAATCAATACAAACAAACAAACAATTTTTCTTTTTCTATTGCTTCTAAGACTATGTAGTCATGATTAGAGAGTGAATTGAATAGAAAAAATTCATAGCAACTTGAGCATGTACTTTTCCTCTCGTGATTAGTGAATATACATTATCTTTAGAAGAGTAAGAGTAGTAATTAGTGGTAGACACAAGCTAGTGAGATTTTAAGCCTTTATAGCCTAACACATCCATATCAGTCTCATTGTCTTTTATTTATGTGTGACCTTTATGACACGTATATCCTAACTTTGCTTTGATCGTGAATTAACAACAAGCTCTATTAATCTTGATTTTTCCTTAGGTCATAATTAATTAAGAAGAGCTCGTTAATTAAACCTAACTATTGGATAACTTATAATAAGGTCTCTAAGTTTAATTGGACAACCGCCTTACGAGTGAGAAAAATAAACCCATCTAAGCATTAATCACATAAGCTTTGATTATTTAATCTTGGTTATATTATCCCTAATGATATAATACCATTAGTTGCCACAAACAAATTCAAACACCACTATTATGTATCATATTCAAAGTTCTTTCAATGGTTCTTATGAAAAACAATCCAATAAAGCATCAAAATCGTTCTTACACAATACCCAATCAATAAACACAAGATAACGTAAACAATTTGAAAATAGGGAAAGAAAACGATACCCAATGATGATATGCCTAAATGTGCTCCTCGACGTCGATTTCACCTCCGAACCGGCATTTGTAAGGTTAGCCCTCTATCTTCTCCATCAATCTCCAAGAAAGACCCATGAATAGCCTCTGAGATGTTAAAAAATCAACGAGAGAACGAAGAAAATCGCGTATGTTTTTCTAGAATGTGTCCATTGTCACAACTTAATGCTTTTATAATAAAAAATTAGGTTAAAAATGGGACATGTGGAAAGTCATGGGCATGACTTGGTGTGTCATGTCCATGATAAATTTGTTATGATTGTGAGACACATCTTATGGCCATGATTTTTGTCATTTTTCATTCTTTTGACATTTTTTTGTTTCATCTTCATTCTAATCCTTCTCCTTCTAGCACCATGAAGACAATAGAGTATGAATCTCGAGAAGATGGTTCAATGAGTATGTTTTTAGCTCACTTTAGCTATTATACTTCCGAATTGTGCCTAAAATCAAATATGAACTAAAGTGAGTATCGTAAGCATTTTCATATCATTAATCATTAAGTATTGTAGAATAAATGTATAATCAATTAAACACATATCAATTTTCCCCACACTTAGCTTTTAACTGTCCTTGTGCAAAATATCAAAATCAAAGTGATAGACTAAAAAACATTTACTCATTTCCCACGTTTCCTAAGAATACATAATCATAAGTAAAGAGAAACAACTTTCAAAACCATAATAAGATCTCAACATTCTATGCTCCTACTCATGATCAATTAACATTCATCACTCTTAGAAATTGAACAATCTAGATGTATACTTGGACAAAATGTGTTTAAATAAGACAGATCCATAGGTATGCTTAAACACCATTCATGATAATAACATTCCACGACTTTGCATATCATTTCATTTCTCCAACACTAAGAGTCACATGTATAATCATGAATCGAAGGACTTTTCTAAGGTTGTAATGCGGGTAAAAGTAAGGTGAGATGTATTTGGATAATGTAGCATAAAATTTATCAAGCTAATGAAGAAAAAGTAACACTCAGTGAAACATAAAGCGCACAGGCTAACATTCATTCAAAACTAGGTACCATCAGCTATGATGAATGCAACAATTATATTTCACAGCTTAACTTCATGCTTTCACACCATAAACCACATAAAGCATAACCAAATAGAAGGAATCGCTTGTAAAAATCATTGATGACAATACATTGAAACTATAAGGAGTGATTCTTCCTAAACAAGAGCTCATCACCCATTCAATACAACTTTAAGAGGAGAAAAAAAATGAAAAACTTTTCAAAACAAATGTATTTCATCCTTGATACTTTTATTCAAACATTTTTCTTTCTTTTCCTTTTTTCTCTTTTTCTTTTTCCCTTTCTCTTCCTTTTTTTATAAAAATTGCAAGAAGCTACATTGACATGGGAATTTCATTAATAAAATGTAAAGTGGCATCCAAACAATAATAACCATCTCATGAATATGCATACTCCCCACACTTATCTTTTTGTACATCCATAATTATCAACAATTAACAAATGCTTCACTAGCTTTAAAACTTGAGTAGGACATTTGGTTCAGTTTAAAACGTGTAATGTGGTTAGTACAGAAAGAAAGGCTAATAAAGCTTAAAGGGCTTAACAAAGGAAATTTCATATCAATGGGTAGGTTATTTGGCTAATGTAGATTGTAAAAACAAAGAATGTCTAATCATTTTCATGGTCATGCATATGATTAAAATGTCGTCTCAAATAGAAATTCAAGACAAAGTCAGGATGTACTTGTCATGAAGGTCGTATATAAACAAAAAGACAATGAGATTGATATGGATATGTCCGTCTAATAAGGCTCAAAATCTCAATGGCTTTTGTCTATTACTAGTCACTACTCTTCTAAAGATAATGCACATTGACCAATCATAAGAGCAAAAGTATATGCTAAAGTTGCCATAGATTTTTCTATTCAATTCATACTCTAATTATGACTATATAGTCTTAAAGGCAATAGAAAAAGAGAAAATGTTTGTTTATTCATTCGATTTTGAAAACGCCTAAGAAGTCATATAAGCAAAAATGAAGCTAAAAAACATGTACAAAAACTAAGATCCCCACCCCCGCACTCAAAACTTACATTGTCCTAATGTAACATCAAACGCAAGAAATGGAGCATTTAACAAAAATAGTAAATGTGAAAATGTAATTAAACATAAATCAACTTTCCTTGGGTTGCCTCCCAAGTAGCGCCTTTGTTTATTATCATTGGCTCGACTACTCCATGTTGCTCAATCTTCATAAGTATGGTTTTCTAACCCAATCACTTCCACATCCTCCACTTGGAATCCTTCATAGAAGGATTTTAGTCGATGATCATTGATCTTGAATTTCTTGTTCGTCTATAAACTTTCAATTTCAACTGCATCATACGAAAATACATTAGTAACAACAAAAGGTCCAATCCAATGGGAACATAATTTACCTAGGAAAAGATTAAGGCGTGAATGGTATAGAAGAACTTTTTGTCCGATAATAAAATTCTTCTTAAAAATCATCTTATGGTGAAATTGCTTCGCCTTTTCCTTGTAAATTTCTGCATTCTCATAAGAGTCAAGCCTAAGCTCTTCTAATTCTTGCAATTGCAACTTTCTATGTTTACCCACCACATCCATCTTCATATGGCATTGCTTAATTTCCCAAAAAGTTTTGTGCTTAATCTCCACTGGAAAATGACACGACTTGTCATAAATTAAAAGGTATGGAAACATGCCAATTGGTGTCTTATATGCAGTCCTATATGTCCAAAGAGCATCATCAAGTCGTTGACTCCAGTCTTTACAATTTAAACTCGCCATCTTCTTAATAATTGACTTGATTTCTCTATTGGACACTTCTGATTGCCTGTTTGTCTATAGATGGTAGGTCGTGGACACTTTGGAGTGACATGATACTTCTTTAAAAGATTTCAAACCATTTGATTGCAAAAATGAGTACCCATGTCGGTAATCAATGCTTGCAGTGTTCCAAACCTAATAAAAATGTTGGACTTGACAAATTCTGCAACAACTTTAGAATCATCAGTCCTAGTGGCTTTAGCTTCCACCCATTTAGAAACATAATACACAACTAGCAAAATGTAAGCAAAACCAAAAGAGGAAGGAAATGGGGCCATCAAATTGATGCCCCATACATAAAAAATTTCACGTGTAAAGATTGGAAATAAAGGCATTTGATCTCTATATGATAAATTACCTTTTTTCTAACATTGTTCATATGCTTTGTAGAACATATAGGAATCTCCAAATATATTTGGCCAATAAAAACCACGTTCATGTATTTTCCTAATAGGACCACCACAAGTATATGAATGGCAAATTTTCAAAATAGATTCATATTCATGTTTAGGCACACATCTCCTAATCACTTTGTCGTAACAACACTTCCATAACTGAGGACCATCCTAAATATAATATTTTGAATCACTCTTTCTTTTTGTTTAACTCAACTCAAATCATTAGGTATTTTATGTTTCACTAGATAGTTCACAATATCAGCATACCATGGTACCTTATCTTGAAGAGTTATTTGTTGCTCATCCGGAAATAACTCTTATAATGGTATTGATTCCTCATCTTCACAACTTGACTTAAGTGGTTCGTGATTGAATTCTCTACACCTTTCTTATCTTTGATTTCCAAATCAAACTCTTGGAGTAAGAAAATCCATCTGATAAGCCTTGACTTCGCTTCCTTATTTAATAAAAGATAACTTAATGTTACATGATCATAATATATAATCATTTTAGAACCAAGCAAGTAAGGTCTAAATTTATCTAAAGCAAACATGATACCTAAAAGCACCTTTTTTGTGGTGGAGTAGTTGCATTGTGCTAAACTGAGTGTTCAGGAAGTGTATTAAATGACATGAGTCATCTTGCCACATTTTTGACCAAGGAAGGCACCCACAACAAAATTGCTCGCATCACACATAAAGTTAAATGGTTGAATCCAATTAGGTGGTTGAATAATTGGTGTCGAAGTCAAAACTTCTTTCAACTTGTCAAATGCTTTCTTGCATCCCTCATCAAAATCAAAGAGCACATCCTTTTGCGACAAATGACAAAGATTTGTTGAGATCTTGTTGAAGTCTTTGATAAACCTGCGATAAAAACCTGCATGTTTAAGAAAAGAACGAACCTCAGGCATATTTGTGGGGTAACGTAAGTTTCGCACAATTTCTACCTTAGCTTTATCGACCTCAATTCCTCTAGATAAGATTACATATCCCAAAACTGTTCCTTGTTAGACCATAAAATGACATTTTTTAGAATTTAGAACAAGATTAATTTTGATGCATCGTTCAAATACACAATTCAGATTATACAAACATGCATCAAATGAATACCCATAGACAGTAAAATCATCCATAAAGACCTCAATAATGTGTTCAACATATACAGAGAAAATACTTGCTATGCATCTTTGAAAGTTGGCTAGGGCATTGCAAAGTCCAAAATTCGTCCTTCTATAGGCAAATGTACCAAATGGGCATGTGAAGGTTGTTTTCTCCTGATCCTCCAGAGCTATCACAATTTGATTATAACCCGAATACCCATCAAGAAAACAATAGTGAGATCATCTTATAAGTCGTTCAAAGCATTTGATCGATGAATAGGAGTGGAAAGTGATCCTTATGTGTAGCAGTATTTAACTTCCTGTAATCGATGCATACTCGCTGTCCATTTTGAATCCTTTCGAAATTGGATAGATTATACCAACATCAAGCAACTTCAAGATCTCCTTCTTTACTACTTCCATCATCAGAGGATTCAATCTTCTTTGTGATTCTTTTGATGGTTTGGATCCTTCTTCCAAAAGAATTTGGTACATACATGTCAAAGGGCTAATACCCTTAATGTCAGCTATACTCCACCCTATAGTTGTGATGTGGCCTTTAAGAACTCAAATGAGCTTTTCCTCTTGAACCTAGGTTAAGTTCCTTGTAATGATTATCAAAAGTGTTTCTCCTTCTCCCAAAAACATATATTTCAGCTGCTTCGGTAATTGCTTTAGTTCAACTATAGGTGCCTGCATAGCCAAAGGTAGAGATTTGGTATGAGATATTGGCAGTTCAATACTTAGAAACACGTACCTTTTTGGCATCAGTTGCAATGATTGCAATGGTAGCACAATTTCTTCCATCTCATCTGTAATGAATAAGTTAGAATTTTACAAAGTGTTTTCCTGTAAACTCATGCAAAGAATGACTTCTAACTTTGTCTTTTATGTCTTCATTCTTTCGGCATTTTCTTGTTTCATCTTAATTCTAATCCTTCTCCTTCTTGCTCCATTAAGACAATAAAGTATGAATCTTGAGAAGATGGCTCTATGCTTTCGGCTCACTTTAGCTATTATGACTCCAAATTATACGTAAAATCAAATATGAACTAAAGTAAATATCTTAAGCATTTTCATTTCATTAATCACTAAGTATTATGAAGTAACTGTACAATAAATTAAGCAAATATCATAAGGATACAATATCAACAAAGACAAATAATGGGAGGTTCTTACTCAATCTTTGAACACTCAATGTTGTTGGCTAATCAAAACTGACAAGGATCATCATTTGACTTAGGAAAGAATCACAAAAATCAAACCACTCGAAAGTCTAACAATTTTGTGTGTTCCTTGTTTGCCTAGTTTAAATAAAAGTTCTAAGCCATTTGCAGTTATACATTTAAATATAAGGGGACCTGCAAAAATTAATTCATAGTTTAAGGCTAAATATTTTGTTACGTTCATTGATGAATGTACATGTGTGAACTGGATATTACTACTTACGAAAAAAAGTGATGTTTGTATTACATTTCGAGAATTTTGCAACATGGTAAGCTCTTAATATCAAAAGCCAATTCAAGTATGGCAAACTGATAATGCCATGGAATTTATGCATGCCACTTTTCAAAATTTTTTGAATCAGCTTAGAATTCGACATCAGACTTTATGCACTTATACTACACAATAGAATGGTTGCTTAGTGAAAATGAGGAATAGATAAATATTAGAGGTGGTCTATACTTCTCTCTTTGGGATGAACATGTCACGTTTTTATTAGGGAGAAGCAGTAAAATCCGCTATTAATCTCATCAATAGATCAAAATCTCTAGTTTTAGATTTTCAAACTCCTTAAAAAAAAAGCAAGCCTTACTTTCAATTCCTCATCTCCCCAACCCTGAACTTAGAGTTTTTGGCTATACAGTATACGTTTGTATCCCTAAGATCTTAAGAACTAAACATGATCCTTATGAAAAAAAGATGTGTATTTTGTTGGATATTCATATTTCAAAAAGGAGTATTGATGTTATGATCTTAAAACTCAAAAAATTGCATGTAATCTTGGATGCCTCTTTTCAAGAGTTAGAACTATATTATTCAAAGGGAATTTCAGCTTCTTCCCTTCAGGGAGAAAATGCTGGTGGAGGGAATATGTTACAAGGAATATTAGGAAATCCAGATGAGTGCTTAGAATTGGATGAAATTGTCGATATTCTAGGTAATGTAGAAGGGTGTTCAGAATTAAAAGAAATTGATAACAATGACAGCTATGAAAAACAACCTAGCAATACATACTTGCCTACTTTCAAGCCATTAGCTAAAGGGTTAACCCAGAATATCCAAAATGGCAACTCTCAAGTCCAGTAACTAATAATTCTAGTAATGAATTTCTTGTTGCTCTTTCAAGATACTTACAAAGACTGAATAAAGTTGTACAAAAGAAACAATATAAACCTGATCTTAACACGAATGTCAAATTACCTATCAAAAATTATATTTCTACTAAAAAATTGATTGAGTCTTATGCACTTGCTGTTAATCAATTATTCAGTGTTTTTGTTCCTAGTAATGTTCAGGAAGCTTTGAATGATCCAAAATGGACTAAGGTAATAAATGAAGAGATGGAAGCCTTGCAAAGGAACTTTACTTGGGACCTTGTTTCATTACCTAAAGGAAAGAAAACAATTGGATGTAGATAGATATATACTGTGAAATTGAAGGTTAATGGAAGCTTAGACAGATATAAAGTAAGGCTGGTTGCAAAGGGTTATACACAAAAGTATGGAGTAGATTACCAAGAGACCTTTGCACTGGTAGTCAAGTTAGATACAATCCACATTCTCGTCTTTATTGTAGTAAATTGGGAATGGCCCCTAAAATAGTTGATGTTAAAAATGCTTTCCTTAATAGGGATCTAGAAGAAGAGGTATGCATAAAGCTGCCACTAGGTATGAAACTTGGTTTATCAAATAAAAATAAAGTTTGCAAGTTGAAAAAATCATTATGTGGGCTTAGGAAATCACCTAAAGCCTGGTTTGGGAGAATTTCAATGACAATGAAAGCTTTTGGTTATAAACAATGTGCCGCAAATCATACCTTGTCTATAAAACATAAAGGAGGTAAAGTAAAAATTTTAATTATGTATGATTATATACTGTGAAACTCAAGGCTGATGGGAGCATAGACAGATATAAGGCAAGACTGGTTGCAAAGGGTTATACGCAAAAGTATGGATTAGATGACCAGGAGACCTTTGCACCAGTAGTCAAGCTTGATACAATTTGCATACTCATCTCTATTGCAACAAGTCGGGAATGGACCCTAAAATAGTTTGATGTTAAAAAGGCTTTCCTCAATAGGGATCTAGAAGAAGAGGTATACATGAAGCTACCACTAGGTCTGAAGCTTGGTTCATCAAATATAAATAAAGATTGTCAGTTGAAAAAATCATTGTATGCATTATAAACAATGAAAGCTTTCGATTATAAACAAAGTGGTGCAGATCATACATTGTTTATAAAATACAAAGGAGGTAAAGTAATAGCTTTAATTATGTACGTTAATGATATGATATTAATAGCAGATGATTGTGAAGAGATGAAGCTCTACAAGAACACTTAGTCACTGAATTTGAAATGACAGACCTAAGACATCTTAAATAATTCCAAGGTATTAAGGTAGTAAGGATAGATTAAGGAATTTCTCTTTCACAAAGAAAATACATACTTGACCCCTTGACTGAAACTAGAATGCTTGCCTACAAACCAGTTGAAATGCCTATAGAAATGAATCATAAGCTTGGAATTTTCCCAAATCAAATTACAACAATTATAGGACGCTATCAACGGTTAGTTGGGAGGTTAATTTATCAGTCTCATACTAGGTCAAATATAACATACGGAGTGAGTGTTGTTAGTCAATTTATGCATCAATCGAGTGAAGAACACATGGATGTAGTATACTGAATCTTGAGGTACTGGAAAGGCTCTCCAGGAAAAGGTTTATTCTTTTCAAAGAATAGTGTTTCCAACATTAAAGGATACACAGATGTGGATTGGGCAAGTGATCAAACAACCAAAAAATTTACATTTGTTTATTTTATTTTTGTGGAAGGAAATCTTGTAACTTGGAAAGCAAGAAACAAAAGGTTATTGCAAGGTCAAAAGTAGATGTTGAGTTTCGAGGTATGACTTGTGGAATATGTGAATTATTATGAGTTAAGCATGTTCCATCATATTTGAGGATTGAGCATCCAAAACTTAAGAATCTTTGTTGTGATAATAAGGCTGTCATTGAGATTGAACGTATCAAATATATTGAAATTGACAGACATTTTATCAAGGAAAAGTTAGATAAAAAGATTATTCAGTTTTTGTATGTCAAGTATAAAGATCAATTTGATGGTGTACTTACAAAGGCAGTTTAAAAAAGAGCGTTTCATAATTTGATTGGCAAGTTGGGCACATTGAAAATTTATGCTCTAACTTGAGAGGAAGTGGGACTTGATACATGGATAAATATAATCTATTAGATTGCATAAATATATAAGGATAAATATAACATGTTAGATAGGATAAACATAGAAGCCTTTTAGAGTTTTTCTTAAAATAGAATTCTATCTAAAGTATAATTATATCTCAATATATTGTTTCCATATGTGAAAAGAATATATTGCAGTTTTTATTTACCCTAAAATATCATTGTTTTACATGAATTTCGTGGGTAATGAGACATGAGACCATAAGTTTAGGGCTGGCAAACAAAAGCGGTGTATTTTAAGTATTATCTATAAAGGATAAGGGTCAAGTCAAATAGTGCAACATACTGTAGCTGTTTGTACCTGACGGGTGTCGACATATTTATCCATACAACGAGCATACGCGCTAACACTTGCTTACTTTAATTTTATGAACTTCGCGAGTGTAACCAGTTTGATTTTGGACCTACTAGATCTCACGAAAAGGTGGTGATGTAATTTATTATTTTTGGACTTTAGGTCCAAGACAAACTCCCCTCCCATGGAGAGGTTGCTTCCACGTAATCTATTTATATAGGACCTAAGTGGCTACGTGCAAAGTAGGGATATGGATGTTTAAATTAGTGAATAAATTATATGGATGTATTACTTAATAAGATCTTATACTAGTATCTCGAGGGTCGGCCAACAAAACTTTACTTCAATCTAATCCTGCACTTTAAGAAGTGGGACGCAGACTAAAACAATCATCTAAAGCGTCTTTTTCCATTTTTAAAAAAAAAGTAGACAGATGCTTCAATGCCTTACCAATAATTGGATGGATGAATATAAAATTGAAGAGTTACACGTTTCGATGAATTTGTGATCGCTAACATCTTTGTTGTTATCTTCTTCTCTAATCGTAAGTGCAATGGAAATGAATCATCGTGATGGACCAGTGAAAAGTATTATCGATATACTTCCCCGGTCATTACAATCACTGTCTATTCAGGAAGGGATGTGACGAAAAAATCATTTCTTCATTCAAGTCACCAAGCCTCAAGCAAAATTTGACCTGCCGGTTCTTGGAAACGAGGTGCTTATACCAAGATGAGGCACTATGATTTAGAATCATTATCAGTCCTGACTAGTGTTTCAACCACAGGAGATAAAAAGATGACTGGTTGTGTTCCCACCATATGGCAATAGCTTACGGAATGGCTTAGAAAGAGGCATTTTATTGTTATTGTTAAAGCATTTCTTATCACATCGTATGTAATGTTAAAGCTATACATTGGTACTAATTCTTTTAATCATATTTTCAGTAATTATTTTCAAATGTTAATTGATAAATTTAATTTAGGTGTGAGTTTATCCATCTAAAATAATTTATTGACTCACGGCATTAAATGAATTAATGAAACAAAGCGGGACCTTATCTCAAGGAAGGTTGTTTCTAAACAACTTCTATTGATTAAATTGCACGCTATCATGGTGGGGTTGTACAAGTTTAACTCAGAGTTCAAAGCCCCACATCAATCTAAAGTAGACTATCAATCTAATGGAAGCCAAAATTATTGTTATTGGAGTCACTTACTCTTTGAGGTTTGAGCATTAGTGACAACATTTCACAATCGTGACATGATGCCATCAATATAATAGCTAGTGAACTATGGATAATTGCAAAGCGTGCAACACGGCTCATTCAGATTTCAAATCGATATATAAATGGATCATTATTTGGGATGGGTAATTGCAAAGCGTACAACACGGCTCATTCAGATTTCAAATCGATATATAAATGGATCATTATTTGGGATGGTTCTATCAAGTTGATGATAATCAAGTTAATTATCATGGTGAAGATAAGTTTTAATTAAACGGTATCAGAAAACTAGATTGATCTTATAATTTTCTCCTTTTAATATCATTCATAATAGTGATTTGTCAACTTCATATTCATATTTTTAAATCAACACATATGTAAGTTTTTTTTTTCTCTTTATGTGTTCATATTTTTACACTACTATATATTTGTTAAAGGATAACTATGTTAAGACTCTCTTGTCATTTTACGTTTTCTTAAGTTAATTCTCAAGACTTTAAACGTTCCAATTTGAATCTTATATTCTAAAAATGCTAGAATAATTTACCATATTGTCACATAACCATTAAAAACATTAATAAAAATAGATGGCCACGTGAAAGTTGACAATATTAGAATAAAACTGAAGACTAGATTGTCATATACTCAAATAAAATATTGAAAAAAAGACTAAAAAAGAACGTTATCATATTTAGTGTTATATTATGATTAGAAAGTATGATTGTACTAAATTTTAAGTGTTATTGAACATATTTATTAATGTTTTATGTTAATATTCAAGACTTATTAAGTAATAATTCAAACATTTAAATTATTGTTTTAACAACAAAACGACAACCGCAACCCAGATGAAATCTTGTTGATACGTGACGTTTATGAAGATCTAATAGTACATAGTCTTATTTCTAAGTAGTAGAGAGACGGTTTTCGAATGGTCCATATTTCAAAAATAAATAAATAATAATAATAATAATAATAAGTAGAGAAATGTACATATTTAAAAGTTTATGCTAAATATAAGAGGGAAATATTAAAAGACCTACGAGAATGACAATGATCTCTTTATATGAGATCTTTTATCCGTATCTTAGTACGTCAAAGTTTTCTATTATGAGTCATGTCCTCAATAAGTTCTAACATAGTCATATTCTTCTTGATCATCTCCTCTCTATTCTTCTTAAGCCTCCTTTTTTTTTTTTCTTTTATAGTTTTTAAGTACAATTTTCTTTCATCTTCTCACTGAAGTATCTAAGTATCTCCCTTTAACATGTCCAAATCACCTAAGCCTTATCTCTTTTACTTTTTCAATAATATTAGTCACCTTTAATTTGTCTCTTACCATTAAATTTTTGACCTTATTTTTTCTACTAAGGTTGTACATTTAACGGAATATCCTCACCTCTGTCACCATTAGCTTATGACTATACACCTATTTGATGGATCAACACTCGGTCCTATAAAAGCATGGTTGGCTTAATTGCTAAACGATAACATGTACCTTTAATTTTGAGTAGTACCTTCTTCTCACATAGAACTCCTGATGCACTTTTCTATTTAAGTCACTCTGATTTAATATGGTAAACTATGTCTTCATCAATCTCTCCATTGCTCTAGATGATAGATCCTAAATACTTAAAGACACTCTTTTTATGGTATAATTTATGAATCAATCTTTACCTCCCTATAGGTAGCCACCCTATGTCTTGAAAAGTTACACTCTGCATACTTAGTCATAGTCCTATTCAATTTAAAGTCCTTCAACTCTAACATATCTCTCCAAAGTTCAAGCTTGACATTGACATCTTCTTTTGTCTCATCCATTAACACAATGTCATCAACAAACAACATATATCAAGGCACATCCCATTTGATATTCTTGGTAAGCTCATCAATCACTACTGTGAAAAAAAGAGGCTTAAAGAGAAGCCTTCATGTAGCTCAATATTGATAGAAAAATGCTTTGTATCTTTTTCTATCGTCTTTACTATAGTTTTTACACCTTCATACATATCTCTAATAACCCATGTACAGGTCATAGGAATTTCCTTACTTTCTAAACACCTTCACGTGATTTCCTTAGATACCCTGTCATGGACCTTCTTTAAATTAATAAAATCATATGTAGGTTACGCTATCTTTCCCTGTAATATTCTATTAATCTTTAAAGATCTAAAGCTTTTGTTGTAGACCTTCCTAGCATGAAGCTAAATCAATTTTTAAAGATAGATACATCATTTCTCACTCTTTTCT
The DNA here is from genome assembly GCA_025629825.1 of Erythroxylum guanchezii. Taxonomy (NCBI): domain Eukaryota; kingdom Viridiplantae; phylum Streptophyta; class Magnoliopsida; order Malpighiales; family Erythroxylaceae; genus Erythroxylum; species Erythroxylum guanchezii. Next base: position 34,811,036 of record JAOTAX010000005.1, on the reverse strand, counting down.
CAATCACCTCATCTCGTAATTTCGTGGTATAACTAAGTAATTTGATTTCTTTATAATTGTTATAACACTGGATGTCCCCTTTGTTTTAACAATTTAGTAATAATAGAGTGAATTGTAACATGGTTTTAAAATATAGAATATTAATTATAAAATATTAATCACAAGATATCTAATAGTTTCGCCAATCTATCATGAATAGTAAAAAGGGGTAAAGTAACCCCATGCGAATCTCATTTTTGCGTAGCAGGGTTATGAAAATCTCTGTGAAATACCTGGTTGCATTATATGGGCCAACTATCATTTGGCTAACAAGTTAGTGGACATTGAGGTTCCACGGGACATATTTCCTGGAATTCTTTATTATATACAATTAAAATGAGTTCTTGCTAATGGTAAAAAGAGGGGCTTTGAATGTAAGGGGCTTTTCTTATTTTACTTGATGGGTAAGGTGTTGACATTTTTTCATTATTTTAATTTATTTTTAGTAGTTTTCTTTTTGACGTTTTGTCTAATTTTAAAGAGCCAGTTTTGTTGTTGAGCTCAAATTAACTAGTATAGGAAAATGGAAAACGTGTTAATTGAACTAAAAGATCAAACATATTTAATACCACCTCGTGAAAGCTCCAACAACACAAAAAATGTGGTAATCATAATGGTAACGGACAAAAGAATTATCGGCGCCTGGTAACTAAAAATACTTTGGGTACAATCTTATTTGAACTGAACTTACAATTAACTTAAATTTTAACAGCGGTTTCAGACATGAACTTTTTGATAACTTCAATGACTTCAGTTCCAGCTTCTGAGTAGGAATTGTTCGTGAAGAAACCATGCTCTTTTTTCTCAAACTCTACGCACTCTATAGTCTTACCCATGTCTTTTAACCTCTTTACATAGTCCTTGGCTCTGTCTTTGAGCAGTTCATAGCCGCCAACAATCACCAAGATTGGATCAAGAGCAATCGGCTCAAGACACAAGCTACCCGGCCCAAATGGGTTCGCCATTGGGTGGTCTCTACTTTCTCCAACAGGTATAGAAAGCCTCCAAAATCTGCGCAACAGGTGGTATGTTTATACATGCTTTGGTTAGTGTAGCTTCTTAAAAGAATACCCGTTTGAAAATGAAATTAATTAATTTAGTATTAGCATGATCAATTCGTAGTTACAAATGTTCTTGTACGATGTGAACTAAGTGACGTACGGGCTGCGTCTCGTGCTCCTCATACATGCAATCTAGTCGTTATTGGCGGCTCTGTCTTCTGTCCTCTTGTGTATACATTTTCCAAGGATAATTTTTTGTTGGGTAGGCACAAGATAAGCACATGAAACATTTGTTATTCTTTAACATTTCTTTTTACTAACATTAGTAGAAGAGGCAAGTTATGTTTGAAACTCAAAAAGGTTTGAATTCTATAAATCAGGTAATTAATAGAAGGGTCATGCAATTATTAATCATTGAATAAGAAAATTGAGGGATACGTCAGTCATGGGATTAGTTCTGCTCTTTCTAAATCCCTGTTTTTTCTGTGCCTAAAGTCAAGATCTGTGCATATACTTTGGCAAGAAACAATAATCACGGTGTGCCATTATACATTTTTGTTTTTTTTGTGTGTGAATGGTCAATTCAAAGAGAACTTCCTTAAGCATCAGTGCTTTTTTTTTAAACTCTTTCCTACAGTCCATTTCATAAGATTATACTGAGACAAAATTGCCAGACGTAAAAGATGGTTGTCAATTTGTCGAAGATTTTAATATAAAAGTCGTATCTTTTGACTATGACCAATGACACGTATGAAGTTCGTTTCCAGAGAAACAGAATGGATGCTAGCTAGCTTACGCTACAGATCGCCCTTTTCTTCATCTCTCATTCTCTTCTCAAGCTGAAATGATCACAATACAGGTTTAGACAATCATTTCCTTCTCAGGCTTGTATTACCTGAACTCATTCTAATTCTAAGGAGAGATTTCAGGAACAAATTAATTCCTTAACTGACTGAAAGTTCAAAGATAGAAAGACGCATGGAAAACGAACCTTAATGAATGTTATCACACCTCCTTAAACAGCTTAGCTACTACATCTTAGTAGTTAATGGTTAGTAGTGTAGAGAGTTCAGTTGAATTATTGGACAAGACATTTACCCAGTGAATTACTTGTTTGTAAGATTATAGGTGCGCCAAGTAAAGAGAGTAATTACCTACCAATTATCACAAAGTTCATGTATTTGCTTTGTAAGATTAGATATCAAGAGAGTTACCTATCAAGTATCTCCAAGTTCAACATTCCTTCACTAGGCCCTTCCTCTGACCTTGTCCTTTCAACACCTCCAAAAAAAGGAGCCATCAAGATATAACCTCGTACCTGAACCCGTGCCAGTTGAGTTGAACCGGCCCCTAACCGAACTGCAATATGGTGTGCAATATTACCCCCAGAAGAGTCACCCAGAACAAAAACCCGGTCAAAGTTAACCCTTTCCACATTCAACCATGGATCACTATTCTCACCCAAAGCTTGAACTTGCAGCCACTCCATGACACTAACTCCGTCGTCGACAGCAGCCGGAAGCCTGTGCTCTGGAGCCAAACGGTAGTCAGGTGCCACGACAAGGGCATTAAGACCAGAGGCTAGCCGGAGACAACAATTGTGGCAGTTAGGCCACAGCCGCGAGCCGACACAAAAACCACCTCCGTGTATGAAAACTACAATAGGAAGCTTTGCCTTAGAGGGTGAAGTTGGCTTGTAGAGACGGAGATGGAGGTCAAGTTGTTTGTCAAAGACAGAGTCTTTGAAGAGGACCGAGTCGTCACTTACAATTGACATGGGAAACTCTATCTTGTCAGACCGGAAAATGGTGCCATCGCTGTAGAGTTGGAGGACTCCCATGCAATCTTCGAGGAGGAGCGGAAGCGAACCCATGTTCGTCTTTGGGATTATTATTATTATTATTATTTTCTGAGAGAATGATCTATGGTTTTACAAATGGGTCTTGATGGAGAGCGTTTATATAGGCGAGAAGAGGAGAGAAGACGGGTGAGAGTGGTAGAAGTAGACAGGCAGAGAAAGGTTTCCTTAGGAAATTTCTTTTTTTTTTTGGACTGAGGTGTAATTTTGTGAGGGATACCAGCCAAGGTGGTGGTTAGTGTACGTAGTGACATATTGTTGCTTAACCATTGGTTCATCTAAATGCATTCAATGACGGCCATAGATAATGTTGATGGCTGTGCTAATAATTTTTCATTTTTATGTAAGGCTTTCTTTTCATGGACTTTAGCTTTATGAGGTTGCTTACGTGAGATTTATACTTATGCCATTTGATTCTGTGTTATTACGTATAAAATCTTTAGTAAATAATCGGCTAATTATTTGTAAGCTTTTCCTTTTCCCCATTAAAGGAGTAGACATCTAAATTATTTTAGTTTTGAATGGATCAAAGTTAGGATTTCAATTTATTACAAACTATCTGCATCTAATTAATTTTTTTAAGGATTCATTTGAAATTTATATATTAGTTAAAAAAAGAAACTTTTTTAAAAATAAAAGAGTTTTATTTATTTCTTTAAAAAAATTCTATTAAAAATTTATGAAGTAATAGCTTGTGGTTGATATCTCTTCCCGAGATTAAGAAATTATGAATGTCAACTTTTTGCTCAGCTGGAATTAAGCAGGGTTAAGGAAAGACAAGGTTATCCTTAATTGCAAATTGGGAAGGACCAAAACAAATATATAACTATACTAAGGATTTCTTACATCTATTTTTTTGTGTGACTTATGTATCTTATTGATTGTTGACGATTACCCTTCCTATTTTTGTACTTCCTTCCATTTTGAATTTCATGACAATAGTTCTCTCCATATCTAATGAGCGCTGAGAGGATCCAACTCATAAATAGTCATAAATAGTTGGCCTCTTTTTATCATAATAGTCACTTTAGAGAAAAGTCACTTAATTCTACATCCCCTAAACATAGTACATACACAATTAACATTCTCAACCTTATCATATAAAGTTAACCCAGTTAATAGATCACAAAATTAACATTGATAGAATTTTAGAACAAATTTGTGGAGAAGTGGGATACTTGTGTGCGTGAATGATTATCCAAAATCTCCAAAGTCATTTCCTCACTATTTCTTCTTATTTACAATGATTTCATTGTTTGTTATTATAAGTTCAAGTTTAAGATGTTCTCTCTTGATGATGCTTTTGTTCAGAAATAATGCATTATATTTATACTTATGTTCAAATTAATACTTGGATTGATCACAGCTACAAAGATAAGTGGTGAACTTTACCTTGATTAATAAGCATCTTTGTATTAGATTTGATGATACAAGACTTAAAAAGTTATATGGTAGATGTTGTATAGTTTGGTTGTGTATTTATGTAGGTTGTGACTTAGACAATGTATAAAAGTACTGGTATTGTATATAATACAACTTTTCTTTTCTTATGTCAAAACATTATAAACTCAACTTTAACCAATTATATTGACTTATTGATGCCCATTAATAATCTTAGACGTGTTAGGTGTGAAAAAAAAATTCAAATAAGAAGTCCTTTATTTTTAAAATGTCAAATCACTTATTAATCTATGACATGTGATCTAGGTTTTAATTATCTTTAACAGTGAGTGGTAAACATAGAACGTTCTTGTGCAGGGGATTTTTGGATAGTTAAAAAATTAAGTTATGATGATCTTTGCTTCTTTTGTGAATGTTTGCTAATTGCATATAACTTCATATAATTTTCATTTCCTTGTTAAATTGTACACTCTGCTTCTATATTGATTATATCTATGACTTGTTTTTGTTCTATTGACTTTTCAAAATAAAACTGTTAACATAAATTTATCGCAGAATGTCAATATGGCAGATAGTTTCTGACGGCATAAATGAGTTTCGAGGGGAGGAATGTGGCAAAATTCTTCCTGATGAAGAACAAATCAATGCACAACAAATTTTCTTATCAAAGTCTAATCATCGCGCTTCAATGGCCAATCTTCTTCTTTAAGGTTTTTAATATCATCTGAATTAGCTCTCTTTCTTTATTATATGTATCTCATTTTCTGTTAGGAAGCTATTAGATGAATGTGTGATTGTATATACTATATGTTGTATAAAGCTTCCTCGAACCTTTAAGAGAACATGGATGAAAATGGAGGTGGTGGGATGTCCCAATGGTTCATACAGGATTAGGGAAATTGGTTGTTTTAGAACAGTTGTCGATTGCAAAAACTATGTATGTTTATTGTGACAATAATGGAGTCATTTAATCGGGTATGCTTGTGTTCAAATTTGGGTTCCTTATACCGTTTGATTTAACTTTTTAAGTTCTATATTATTTGTTCCTTAGGTGAAACACATGGTACGTGCTGTTCATCTAATTTAGTGATCTATACTACATCTGAGAAATCGTTTACCGTATCTTTTGCTAGTTTAGATAAAGTCAAGAAGTTGCTGAAAAGGGGTGTCAATAAACCAACTCTTGGGGGAAGATCTTTGACTATTTCAATTGATGTCTTCGAATGTGTAAGGAGCTTTCTTGGGAATCTAGATACAAGTAACTCATTTACCTTATCTACAGAGTCTTATGTCACTTGGAATCTAGAAAAATAATTATTTCTTTTTCTTTTCGATGGAATAAGTGTGAAACTTTATTAATTGTTTTGTCTGTAAGAATTGTTCAACTTCTAATTAAAATCTTGTATTACTTACCATTTATCATTATATTATATTACTTACCATATATCAATGTTTATTGTTTTTCTGTAAGAATCATATATCATTACATTACAAATTTCATATTAAAACTATTTGAAAATTTTGTAACACTATATAAAATTGTCAAATCATATAATTAAAAGAGAAAAATAAAAAGCATAAATCTACGTAATATTAATTAATTTTGACTTTATAGTTTCATAAATTATTGAAATAATTTGACATTTTTGTTAGCTAAATTTATTTACATTTAGATTCATTGTTATTAATATTAAAATTGAATTTTCACAATATGATGTTCAGTTACCAAATGATCAAGTTAAAGTTAGTGAATTCATAATTATAAATAAGAGAGCTATTTTGTTATTTAAGTTTTCGAAGACAATTTAAAAAATTGTGGCCAAAGGTCTTTCTTTTCACAACAAATTTTGAAGTCCTAACCAAAGGCTCACCTTTTAGCGACGAAACACTTAACTATTGCAAAAGAATGAGCCTTTTGCAATGATTCCCAAAAAGCGTCGCCAAAGGCTTAAATTTAGCAACAATTTTGTAAAACGATGCAAAACGGTTAGCCTTTGAAGATGTTTTAAAAAATAGTAGCTAAAAGCTAACTTTTAGTTGCGATGTTAAAATCATCGCCAAATAAAACGTAGACAAAGTCAACTTTGTTGTAGTGTATAAAACTCAATGATCCAATTGATGGAATTAAAATTCAGTTCGCATCCTTTAAATTATGAAAGTTAGTAAATTGCAACTCTCTTTTCATTTTTTCTTTAATGGAGTGACTAAGGGTTGGAGACCGCATAAGTCTTATATGAGGAGCTAATGTTAGTTACTCCTTTTAATTACTTTTACTTTTGGATATACTTTTGTCACCTTTTCTTTTTAAGTATTTGTTAGTTCTACATGGCCCACTAATTAACATATCATTTATTTACTAAATTTGAGAATTAAAAATATAAGTTTAACAAAAGTTGAGAACCAAACCCACCCTTGGACATCTTTGCCAATATCAATGAATTAATAAAGCTTTAAGTGGACACAACAAGTTGGGAACTAAACGTAGATAGATCTCATGGATGTTGGCTATGTAAAGTTGAGCAAGATGAATAAAATTAAAAGTTAAGTAGTTATGGATGTCTAATCATATAAAGTCGAGAACAATCACTAAAATTAAGAGTTAAGTAGTTATGAATGTTTATGATCTTATAAATTTTAAGTAAATGAATGAATTTAAAGAGTAAAATAGATACTTAAACATCATATATATACTCATTAATGCAGAGTAATTACACATATATGAAGATATTGATTCTTCTATGAAATTTGTCAACATGAGAAAAGCTAAAATCAATAGATATGTTAATTTCATTTAATTAATTTTTTAAAATTTGTCAAGGTGAGTTAGCAACTTATAGTTGGATTTTATAGATCTATTAAATTTATTTAATTAAGTTTCTTCGAAATTTGTCAAAATAAAATAGAGTTAAGACTTTACAAGTTTATCAAGTTCATTTAAACAAATTTTTTTGAAAATTTATCAAGATGAGTTAGTTAATCTTTTTTGAAATTTTATTGAAGAGAGGTAGAGCTAAACTCTACAAATATGTCAAATTTTCTTGGCTGACTTATGTTATAGTTTTTTAAAGATAAGATAGAACGAGACTTTAAATACTTATTGAATTTACTTGGTTGAATTTTGTTGCCCCTAAATAATTCCTACATCCTACATCTTTATAAACTAGGGGAAGAGGATGTGAAAAGGAAAAGAAAAGATCTAAATGGTGAACGGTTACCACTAGAAGTTGCAAAAAGTTTGGTAGGTGTAGGGCTGGGAGATTCTTGACCTACAAAACCAGTGACCTTAGCTTCCTCAACAATTTTATAAAATATCCTTCGACTCCTTCGTCCAAGTTTACTCAATTTCAATAAAAGAATCAATAATATCCATCTTTATAAATTATAACCTTACTATTGTTATAATGATCAAGTTATCAAGATTTTAATTATCGAAATATTTGGACTTGGGATAAGGATAAATATTCTCATTAATTTAGAGAAGGCTTATGATAGGGTACCGAGTGAGGTCATATGAATGTGTTAGATGCTAAGGGAGTTCTTATTGCCTAAATAAGGGTTATTAAGGATATGTTTGAAGGTGTTAAGAATAGAGTAAGGACAACATGAGGAGATATAAAGCATTTTCTATTGATATCAGGCTACATCAAAGATTCTCATTGAGCCCCTTCCTATCTACAGTAATTAGGGATGAGCTTACTAAGAATATCCAAGGGGATGTGTCTTGGTGTTTGTTGTTTGCTACAAAAATTGTTTTAGTAAATGAAGCAAAAAAAGAGAGTTAATGTCAAGCTAGAACTTTTGAGAGATATACTAGAGTTAAAGAGCTTTAAATTGAGTGTGACTAAAATTGAGTACTTAGAATGTAACTTCTTGGGTCGTAAGCATCTGATGTGGAGATCAAGATTGGTATAAAAGTTTATCATAGAGAGATTGTTTTAAGTGCCTTGGATTTGTCACCTACAATTATAGCGAGATAGATGATAGCATAGTTCACCATATCAAATCAGAGTGAATTAAATAGAGGGGCACCTTAGGAGTTCTATATAAGAAGAAGACATCACTTAAGCTAAAAGGTAAATTTTAGTGTTAAGAAATTAGACCAACCATGCTCAGAGTGTTGCCTATTAAAAAGGTGCATAGTTATAATTTAGTGGTGGTGGAAATAACGATGCTTCGTTGAATTTACAACCTTACAAGAAGAGATACGGTCAGGAATATAATAGTAAAAGACAAGTTGGCTGGCTAATATTGATAGTAAAATAAGGCAGACGAGACTTAGATAGCTCAGACATGTTAAGAGGAGACATCGTAAAGTCCTAGTAAGAAGATACTGGAAGATAGTACTTAGGGACTGTAAAAGAAGAAAAGGAAGACGTAAGAAAAATTGAGGGGAGGTGATTAACAATATGGCCTCACTAGAGCTTATCAAGGGCTTGACCCTTAATAGGAAACTTTGGCAAACTAAGATATAGGTAGAGAAATATACATAAGTAGGTCCTTCTCTTTTCATAAAGAAATCCTTCTTTTTTTTGTAGGTCTTTAAACTTTTTTCCTTTGATTCTTGTATCTTTTATTTATCTTAAATATTTTTGTTTGTAGCATTTGCTCTTGTAGTTATTTGATTTATTTATTTCGTGTTTTTCATTTTCATTTTCATGTTTCTTTTAATCACTTATTTTTTTATTTGTTTATTTATTTACTTACTTATATTTATATTTATATTTATATTTATATTTATATTAATATTATTATTATTATTATTATTATTATTATTATTATTATTATTATTATTATTATTATTATTATTATTATTATTA
>JAOTAX010000005.1:34786087-34801820 GCA_025629825.1 Erythroxylum guanchezii | reverse complement strand
TTATTATTATTATTATTATTATTATTATTATTATTATTATTATTATTATTATTATTATTATTATTATTATTATTTCTTTCATTTATGTAGTTATTTGTTTATGTATTTGACTATTATTTTCTTCCCACCATTTTCAAAAAAAATTTCTATGAGTCTTTCGAAAACAACCTTTTTACTAACTAGAAGTAAGGTTGCGTACTTCTAGAGTGTCCTAGACTCTGCATCCTAGAGAGATTCCTATTAGGACATTGTTTTCTTGTTATATAGGTAATCTCAAACTTGAAGTCATCCCTCTTTAGTTTCCTCTCCTGCTGCAATCTCATCCTTCAGCCATAAGTTCTCCTTTTTAAGCTTGTCAAGATACTTGAAGAGATATTTTTCAACAATCTCTTTCTTTTTATGAAAGTCCTCTAAGTTTTTGCAGGCCTTTAAGATAATGCTCTTAACCTTTTCCTTCTCCTTGACATTCTTGACCAACTCCCTGTAGCCCTTCTCATTACTCATAACTATATAATGAACAACCTAAATGTAAAAAGATAAAAAAACATGAGAGAAAAGAGATATATATTTTTATGTCTTGAAAAATATTTATTAGGGGTATTTATTCTAGCTAGGACCTCTACAAGAATGGAAAGAGATCCTAATTAATCCCTAATTGCATGTTACTTATTTAAGCTCTAGATATGCATAACTCTCTATAATCAGTATTTATATATTTTACATATATGCTAACATCCTTCCTCAAACTCAAGGTAATGAAGAATTTGCCCATCTTGAGTTTATAAGTAAGATCTTAAAAGTGAATAAATGATTGTAATTTGGTAAAGACATATGTAATATGGGATTGGGGAGATGAAAATAAGTTGGATAGTGCCTTGAAGTACATGATATCATTCACGATGATAATCAATCTAAGTATGTTTGGTGCATTCATGAAAGTTATCATTATGAGCAATTTGCATGGTACTTTGATTTTCATAATAAAGACAAGTAGCAAAGGAAGAGATAACACCTATATATTGAAGTAACCTTCATAATCATAAGAGCTCACAGAGTCAGAGATAGTGTCAACAGGAGCTTAAGATTCTATTGCTGCACTAGATCGAGAGTCGATTGTTTATTTCATGTTACGCCAAAAATGAGAGCCGTATTAAGAAAGAAACAATAGTTAGTAGTAGAGCATCGATCAATTAAATCTCCAATATAGTCAATTTTAGAATATGCTCCCAACTTTAGTAAGGATGAGCTAGAGAAGTGAACATTATGAAATAATGTACCTTTGATGTGTCAAAGAATGTGAAGAACAACTAAAAAGTAGGTGGCATAAGTTCCAATCATAAGTTAGCTAACAATGTGAAGATCATGAGCAATATCAGGATGGGATACAATAAGATAGGTAAGGATGCTAACTAGTTGACGATAGATACTAACACTATTAAGAAAAGTCTTATTCTTGCTGAAAGATAAATATTGGATTCTAGTAAAGTTCTAATTATCTTAGTGTTAGTGATACCAAAATGATAGACAAGATTAGTAGTATTTTTGGATTAGTAAAAATAGTAACTAGAGGAATCAAAAGAAACTTCAAGGCTTAAAATATAACTCAGATTATTCAAATCCTTCATCTCAAATTATTGATGTATAAAAGATTTAAGAATGGAGATGACTTGAGTATTACTGCCAATAATTATCATGTCATTAACATATGGGAGAATAAAAGTGTGTCCTTGATTTGTTTTATGAATGAACAAAGCTTAATTATAAAAGCTAGACTAAAAACTAAAAAAAACAATAATGGAGTTAAATTTGGCAAATCTAACACAGGGAGCTTATTGTAGCCTGTACAAGGCTTTACATGGATAAAAAATCACATTATGTGGACGATCATAACTAGGTAGAGGTTATATGTACACTTCTTCTAAAAAATCATTACTAAAGAAGGCATTCTTAATACCCCTCTTGAATAATGGCCAATGCTTAGTAGCACCAACTTCAGTGAGACTATATATTAAGGTAAACAGATAATAGGAGTAAATATCTCTTTACAGTCAAATACCATACTCCTGGTTAAATCCATTTGTGATAACCTAGGTTTGTATCACTCAACTAATTCATTATCATCTTAAGTCTTGATTTTATAACCTATTTGCAACCAATATACTTGAATATAGCTAAATTAACCATGTCCTAAGTACTTGTTCAAGTAAATGCTTGTAATTCTTCTACCTCTTCTTTACGTCATAGAAGTTTGGAGCTTTGCTCATGATAGGTGCAAAGTGTATATAGAGATAATCATAGAATAAATATAAATATCTCAAAATGGGAAGATGGGTGACTTACTTGATCAATATGATAAGGAATAGGTTGAGGAGTAGGAGGTTCTAATAAGTGACAAAATGGAGAAGGGCCATTTGGAGGAGGTGATGGATCCATATAAAAATACAAGGGGATCAAGAATAGGTTATATTGAACTACTAAAATTGTTAGATAATGATCCTATATGAGAAATTTTAGGAAACAAAGATATAGTGGGATTATTAAAAAAAACTAAAGAAAAGTTTCAAAGTGACTCAAAAATTTGAAAGAGTTGAGAACATATTATTCTCCTAAAAAGTCGTATATTGAGAGATAAGAAGTCTTTGAGACATAATCCTAATACCTATATCTTTTGTGTTCTATCTTATACCCTAGGAAGCAATATAGTTGTGCCTTTGATTTTAGTTTGGTGTATTCATGTGATTAAAGAAGAATAAAACAAGCACTGCCAAGTTTAAGAGTTTGGTAGTCAGGAGAACGATTATAGAAGAATTTATAAGGAGAGATGTTACCAATGATTAGGAGTCGGGATGTGATTGATAATATAGATAATAGTAAGAATAGCTTCTCCCTAAAAATTTTGGATTAAAGGAAGACATGAGAAGATCATAGATAATATCAAGAATGTGTTTATGCTCCCTATCATTTTGTTAAGAGGTACTTGGATAAGTTCTTTTAATAACAATGTCTTGCTAATCAAGAAAATGGGTGAAATTTTCATGTCATTATTAGCACACAAAACCTTAATTTTACAACAAAATCAAGTCTAGATCAATTTTACAAAGTAAGAATAAATAGAAAATAAATTACACTTATGATGTAGGACATATATATATATCATTAATAAAGATTACATAATATCACAAACCAATAATAGTGTCATAAGGAGTAGGACCCCAAATATTAGACTGGGCGTTAAAGAAATAAAATAACTATTAATAAAAAGTGTATGACTTTTAAAATGTTGGTACGAGATACAATAAAAAAATTTAGACTTAAATAACTATATATTAAATATATAAGTCTCAGACTAGAAAGATGACCAAATTTAAAGTGCCAACTATGAGATGTAATAGCACCAACAATAAGTTTATACGGAATTTGAAAATTGGTAAGTTCAAATAGTCATCTAATGTTCCACCTTTTTCCAAAGATGTCACTCATTTGCAAATTATTCACAATATAACCATTACTTAAAAAAAAGTAAGTTCACATTAAGTTCATATAATTAACTAATAAATATGAGATTTAAAGAAAGTTTGAGTCTTAGGTACTTGAAAAATGTTTATAGTTTAAACATGTATAATATACGCGTCAATAATATGAATAATATATAAAGTAGAAGTATTGTTTTAGGAATCAAATATGGAGGAGTTAGAGGTTACGTGGTCACAATAAGAATTAAAGTACAATGACAGGGAAGTACTTGATGTGATATACATGAAAAGAGAGAAAATAATACTATAATTTAGTTGAAATTATTGTAAAAAGGATGTGAAGATCTTTCGAGGAGAATTTGAAAGATGTATTCTTTATTCTATGACAATAGTAATAATAGTAGTAGGTTAAGAGGACTTGGAAGAATTACCTTATCCAGAAGTTTGAGATCAATTTCTGGACTTAGAGATATAATGACCACTCTTATTGTAGTAGTTTGAAAGTACCTTATAAGACTTCTCAGTTAATATCTAAGGGATAGAGGTCTAACAAGATGAGGTCTAAGTGTTAAGAACAATATTTGTGGATAGGAAAACTTTTCCATTCCAAAGGCATTGAGTTGGTCCCTTCTATAATTAGTTCCTTGATCATATTGTCAATTTGGTAGAGAATATTGATGAAAACAAGAGCTATAAATGGATTCAAACTCTTCTTTAAAAGTTATCAATAAGTATTAGAAATATTCCTTAACTTGAAGATTAGCATGGATAGTGGCAATTTAAGTAAGACCTACAGCTTTTGTAATTCACACATATTATTGTATATAATCTAGCCAGGTTGTTGTTGCATATGATGAAATTATCCATAGAGTTGAAATTGATTGACGTCATCATATAAAGGATAATAACTTTTTATAAATTCTCATACTTATTTAGAAAATCTTGTACTTATTTAGCATTATCAAATTGTAGATAAAGTTTAATTACTTTCACACATGTATTGTGAAACCAAGGTTAGGATCTAGTGATTCATATCATCCGAAGTTAGTAGACATTCTAGAAATATATCTTCCATTTCATCTATTTTTTGGTTAAGTTCGAGTATCTCTCCAGCAATAATATGTCAATAACCTTACCTTTGAGAAAGTTACACATTTTCTTAGCTCACAAATCATTGTTGGATCTAGGGAAAAAGAACGACTTGCTCCCTAACATTTCTTAAAAATTTTGAATTAGCATTTACCGTCATTTGTGGTAACATGTTACACCTTCATGTTTTTAAAATAGTACTAATAACACCCTAACTCTAAAAAAGGTTAAATGTTTTGAAATTTTTTAGTATATATAACAACAAAAACAACTCAGTAAAATTTGCGCTGGTACATAAAGTCTAGAGAGGTCCAGTTAAAAAAGGAAAGAAACAGAGAACTTTAGAGAGAAGAGAGTCACACAAATAGCTAATTCATATTCATGTCTTTGTAAAGGAAATGTTATAGGTTTTAAAATAGTTACAGCTACAATATTTTTATACTTAGCATTTGTGCATCTTTGTTTGATGTTCGAGCTCTCCAGTCACGTCCATTTTTACAGGACAGGCATTATTTACGTGATCAGCACCATTACTTGTAACGTTAAAGATCGATTAATTTTATAATAAATTAAAAATAAAATTTATTATAAAGTAAAATTTTAAATATAAACTTACTCAAATAATTATATACTTTAAGATTGTGAACAAAATACAACGTGAAGGAATACATTTCGATCTCATCACTCACTTTCTCATTTCAAGTTTAATTTAAAGCGGTAAATAAATTACATTCAAGTTATATATAAAGCTATACGCAAGTTTCGTCGAGCTATACTTGGGTTTTTAAGTTTGAATTTGGATTTAAAGCGTCCATGATATTATTATAAACGTACAAAACCAAAACTGTGAAAGCGTCAATTATTCGTCTTAACTAGAGTCAAACTCAATCGACCTCAAGAATAATGAAAAGCTTTTAGACGCAAACATGAGGGGGAATGAGCTTTCCTGGATTCATAGTATTGTTGGGATCAAGGGCCGTTTTAATTCTTTTCATCGTCTGCAAGGCCTCAACTCCAAGTTCCTTCTCAAGATACTGCAATGAAAAAGAAAATGTAAATCCCTAAGTAATTTGATCACTTCAATATCATTCTTTGGAAGGGAAGGGACCGAGTACGTACGAAGGGATGACAACGAAAAACAATATCAAAGAAACCGGAAAGATACCTTCATTTTTCCAGTGCCAACACCGTGTTCACCTGTACAAGTTCCTGGACACCAAAATAAACCAAGAGCTATGTCATGTCAGTCTATTCCAGTGGTCTAAGATCTATAACATGGAACGTCACAAATTTTCCCTATCACTAAATATCTGCAGCTTCAGGGCAAAGAGAGGGAAATAAAAATAAAAATTAACATGCAAATAAGCATATCTTTGAAACATAATAAAGGCATTCATCTATCTGTCTGTCTATCCATATATATATATATATATAAGTGCTGAAGAAAGAGTTTCCACCTTCCATTGACAATGCAGCATGGACCATAAACTGGTTAAGTCTTTGTGCTTCCTTCCGATGCTCCTCTTGGTTAGGGTCAAAAAGAATCACAGTGTGAAAATTCCCATCCCCCGCATGGGCAATAACTGTGCTGTAATATCAGCGAGAGAAAAAAGCAAATTTGATACTTGACCATGATGAATAATTTTAGTGTGCGTATTCAGTCAAACAAACCAATAGGGATGGGCATGCATACCAAACCAATGGTGATGAATCAAGTTCTACTTTGGACTTGGATATCAACTCTGCAAGTCGGGATAGAGGAACACACACGTCCTGCAGAAGAACAAGGGAAATTATGAGCGATGAGGAAAATTAATATAGTTGGACTGAAAGGAATAAATTGCAGAAAATGCCCCAGGCATCAAGTATAGTGCTCATCTAATACTCCCTAACTTAGGTAGCATTATATT
This sequence comes from Erythroxylum guanchezii, assembly GCA_025629825.1. Classification (NCBI taxonomy): domain Eukaryota; kingdom Viridiplantae; phylum Streptophyta; class Magnoliopsida; order Malpighiales; family Erythroxylaceae; genus Erythroxylum; species Erythroxylum guanchezii. The sequence goes on along the minus strand of JAOTAX010000005.1, from coordinate 34,795,348 downwards.
TTGTCATTTAGTTTTTTTTTTTCTTAGAGGTACTAATCAGAACACCATCTATAGCTGTCAATGTTCTTTGTCCTTCATGTGACTCAAATTTATTAAGTGCTGCCAAACATGGGTGTTCAGAAGATACAACAGAAACATCCCAGAATTTCTGCTTAACTTGATGACTTTAAACGTAACAGATTTCTTCCTTGAGAACCACTAACTAGTAACACCATTCACCAAGCTTGATCATTTTCCAAAATTACATATATTTGAAAGGAATTTCAGATAACAACTCACCGAAATCATTGCCTCAAATTTGGGTTCCATGGCAAAGCAAGCCCATAAAGCCTCCTTCCTTATCTGATTCAAACCAGAAACATGAATCACTAAGAGGTGACAGAGAGCAAAGAATCAGCCTATTTCCTCATGGTTAGCGGATGATGTACCGAGCAATTCAGATTTGTAGGGAACAGCAAGTAAGTCACTAAAAAACCCTGTTAAGTTTTCATGATGCCTGAAGGCAAAGCCACCTACAGTCGGATTCATAATCATCCATTCCCGTTCTTTTCTAAACCCCCAAACCCAAAAAGTATGCAACAACCAAAAGAGCAAGGGATAAATACTGGAAAATGGTCTAGGTAATTCACTTTGACACAAATTAGAAAAGGGAACAAAATATAATGAAAACAAACAAACACTAAAAAGGAGGACAAGAAAAACTTTGCGTTGTTGATGAAGAACCGATTACTGGACTAATAGCAATAGCATTAGGTAATCGAGACAGCCCCGCAGAATGGAACACACAATACAAGAATATTTTTAACCCCTATGGGAATGGAAGTGAACACCATTCAGTTTTTCTACCTTCCAAAGATCTTTCTTAGCCTCAGGATCTTCTGCAAAAACAAAATCTGAGCCATTGTGCTCAGAAACAATCTTCTGAACAATATGTGTCTGCTCACGTGCATAAGCATCTAAAAATCAGAAAGACATAACGTATGTTCAGTTAGTTGCACTCACCAAGAGAAAACTCAAGCAAGCAGGTCAATTAATGACAAGTGCGAGATAATTTTACATCTCTCAGATAATTCATTGGAGGTCAGGTGATAGGAAAAGGAAGTATGTCTGGCATCATAGTTCTTTTCACCTATCTGCATTACTATACCATCCTGACACTCAAGACATGGTTGCAGCATAATTTTCGTCATTGTTTAATCCAGATGAAGTTTCTATTCACAATCAACTAACATGATAATTTTCCAATTGAAATAGAAACCTTTAAACATACACTGCAACTGCCACCTAAAATCAATTGCTATTGATAGGAGTGAATAGCATTTCCTAAAACTAATTAATTGGACAGTCATGTTCAGTTAGAGTGAGAGCATAGTTATCCACTAATTGTTACAATGCTACGCATACATTAAGTGTATTCACAATCCCATTAGATATTAAAGAGATAAAATTAATTAGGAATCAATTATTCCATATTCAATGAAATAGGGGAAACAAATTATATCCTTTAACTATGAGAAAGAAGATACAACTAAAAGGAAATGGTTTTCTGTCTCACCTGTGCCTATAAATTCAAACATCAAAGTAGGAAGTTCAGGCAAATTCTTCCCATTGGCCAAATTCACAGCCCTCATTTGGACCTCATCTAATAACTCCACCCTTGAAACCTAGTACAAGTGAACTAAATATCACAAATGAACCAAAAGCACAGAACATGTATCATTTAGCACTACCTGAATACCAGATAACATAGTGGCAATGGCAACATCTGCTGCATCCTTAATTGTAGGAAAATTGCACCTTGCAACCTGTAATATGTTCAAACCAAGCAACAGAAGGCACCAGATTTTGTAACATCATGTCAGTTCACTCCAAAAAAAGACATAAGAACTGTAATAAATAAAAGATATGTCAAAATTTCCATGCCCATTCTGTTTTTACTGTTATTATATACTGATTTCTTTAAGTCTTTAAAGTTCATGTTTATCTTATCTTTCATGTCTGTCCACTCATATAACAGGAATCTGGAACCTGCATGCGAATTAGGCATGCTACAACCACTCTTAAAAAAATTTATTTATAACATATATTGGAGGATCTTCATGGAGTAAAAGCTACAGAATGAAAAAACATGGGCACAATGACACAATTGAATAACCAAGTTTGAACACTTAATTTCCCACCATCTAAAGGAAACAGACCCATGAAGCTGCGAGGATATATAATGAGGAACAAAAGAAAAAAAATAGAAGTTCACCACTGAATGCTGAGGAAGCCTCTGAAGTCGTAAAGTGACCTCCGTTATTACACCAAGAGTTCCTTCGCTTCCAATCACTAAGCGAGTCAAATCATACCTTAATCACATATCCAGGAAGTTAATACTCTGAGCAACTATTTCTGGTCATGAAAATAATATGTGAATTCTCTAATGAAACTTAAGACTAAATTAGCAATTTACCGTTTAGTAGACAGAAGTTCTATGCCAACTCAAACAACTTTTAACACAACTTTCACTCATGATCATGCTTCTTTGAATGTATTAGCATTCCAATGCAACATTCATATAAATATTGCCTCTAAATTCTCCTAGGAATCCCTTTGGAGGTCTTGTGTTACTACTATGACTTTCCAAACAAAACTTTAAGGAAAAGCATGCACGCATGAATTGATTGCGGTATGAAAATCACACCCTGCAGCACTCTTTCGAGCACGAGAAGCTGTCTTTACCACATCTCCATTGGCAAGAACCACCTGGAGCATAAAGAGTATAAAAAACTAACTTTCATAAAACTGAATTGCACATTTAGAGGAAGAGACAAACCTTGAGACTGATAACATTGTCTCTCATAGTCCCATACCTACATGTTAAATTTAATATCATTAAAACTACTCAAAAGAACAGAAATTCTAAGAGCAATTTCACATAGGTTGATTTCAGACATTATTTTGAACCAACAAAAATAAGTTTAAAAAAGAAAAGACATTCAAGAACAAAAGTAACAGCAACAGACAATACATAGGTGACCAGTTAAGAGTTTGTGAAGACCTACCATGCAAGGACAGAAAAAGACAATAATTCTTAAAAACGTGACAGCAGAAACAACCTTATCAACCAAGTAAATGAGGAGCTATCTTCAACTTTTAAGTGCTTGGTGGTTTTCTCAGAGATTGATTTGATGGAGATAAAAAATTGAAGCATTTTAGCAAGTCTTTATTGTCTGCTTATAACTGGAAAAAGAGATTGTGCAATATTCACAGTTTTTTCAGATTGTGAAATGTTTGGGATCCTGACCTGAAAACAGTAGGTAGACAACTGTGTAAAAACACACAAGGGAATACAAGATAAATGGGAACATAAAGATATATCAATGATGATACTACTTTGGTTCTAGTACATTCATAAGTTTTTTTTTGACTTGGAACTCTTGTGAATTGAAAACTTTATAAAAAGAATACAATGTAATGCAAGCAACTATGTCCTCATGAACATGTAATGCAAGCAACTATGTCCTCATGAACATAATGGGTCACTGCATTGCCACAAATAGCTGCACAAGATGTAACTAAAATTGCAACATTCATGTTTGCATAATGGAGATTAAATGAAACCTGTCATTCTATTTTTAGGGAACAGAAAACCTCTCATCATCATCGATCTAATATATGTTCCAAGTGTCACGATGTCTTGAGCCTATGATTCATTGTAGTTTCACTAGCAGGATGATAAATCTTTGTGGCAGGCATGCAGAAATGGAGAGTGGGAATGAGTTAAAGTGTTATTTCCTTTTATAGACAGTTTTAGTTAATTCCTTCTCAGTTTTCTTTATTAGAAGCTTAATCAGAATAGGTTTATTATGAGACATGAGTTCTTTTTGGGTTAAAATCAAATATCTATTAGGGCACAATGACTTCTTTTTCCTAATATGATTTGATTGACAGGATTCTTATTTGAGTTTAACGTTTCAGTTTGTGAAGGGAGAAGTGGGATTTTCAAAATTTTCAGCAGGGAATTGTGAGGCTTTCTCTCTAAAAGTGATTCTTAGATTTAGGTGTCATTATTAACCCTGGATGTGATTTGTAGGACCTATTGGTGCAAGTCTAATAATTTTATTTCTTCTTAATTTTTAAGACTCCTAGTTCTTGTTGCAAGTTGTGGGAGTGATTCCTAAATCCATCCTTTTCTTCTTATTTTTTCCAACACTAAAATTAAACATAACAATTAAAATAATTCCAACAGCTCTAATTTGCATCTCATATTTTTATCAGGCCATGGTATATTCTTTCTGTCCTACATCAAACAGCCTAGTAGAAGATTGTGAAGCTCAAATGAATTTGAGTTCTTATCTAAAATGAACCACAAAGCGGTTGATACCCAGCTATTTTCTGTCAGAAAGTTAACTGCTTTCGCTTAAACTGTTCTATCAAAAGGAAATCGGAAAATTGTCTACATTTCATGGTAAAATAGCCCGCATAATGAAGCCTCCAAAGAAAACGTATCTGGTAGGCCACATCAGGCAAAATTCTGGACACCAGGTCTTAAGAAGAGTAAGATTATCCAGTGTTGAAAACAAGCATGAACAAAATTGGATGTCAGGATATCATCCAGTTCAGCAGAAGGAATTATGCAATCAGCTTTCAATTTTGTCCAGCGAAAGAACGTGTAGTAAACGAACAATAATAGAAAATAAGGCAGGAACACTAGCAAACGACCTCACAGCTAAAGATCCAGAGCACCGTGTTGCGCACATTCCCCCAATGGTTGCACCAGGCCCTGCTTGTTAACATGTTTAAGAAATTATAGTAATTGTGAAACCGACAAAAGTAACTATATGATTTATTTAAGGTACAATATTGAGTTGTTTCAGAGTAAAATAAAACTGCAATAAAATTGGATCTCCAAATTGACATTATGTAAGTATCAGGTACGTAAACAACTAAAACAAGTGCCTAAACCTTATTTTCCTTCCTTGGTAATAGGGCCTAAGATTCTATAATTAAATAAATAAATGAATCTCAGTAAATGAAATTTGAAGGTCGTGTTTCACCTGGATCAAGAGGAAAAAATAGACCATAAGGTTCCAAGTACTCATTAAGCTCCATCCACCCAATTCCAGGCTCAACAACCACATCCATATCCTCTAAGTGTAAGGCTTTCACACTCTAAAAGGTCAACAAGGAAAGCAGTAGAACAATAAGGTAGAAAAACATTCACAATAATATAAATGTGCATAATGCAATTACGAAATCAGTTCAATAATTTTACTATATCAGCAACGTAGAAGAATTTATTGATCGAAAGGTTTCAACTTTGAGTAAACATGTCATTTATGTATTCTCCCCAAAGTTTGTATCATTTTTCTAACATTTAGATGTTACGCAGATATACCTCTGTTCTTAAGTTAGTTGCTAGTCAATATACTAAAGAATCCAATTGAAATAACTGAAAAGATAACTGTCTACAAAAGAGAAAAAGGAAGTTTTTAAAAATTTACAACAAAAAGAAAAACATATGCAGACCTTCATCAGTGACATGTCAATGCAAACACCACCATGAGGAGATAAAGTGTGACCCTCAATTGACGTAGCTCCACCATATGGCACAATAGGTATCTGAATAGAAAAAATGGAATTGCTTGAGATGGCAGACCTTCCAACATCGATGATAATAAACATGAAAAGAGAGAGATGTCATCTCAATTGCTGGCAATTAGATTCCAAATCTAGTGGAATCATAGTCATATCATAAATAAGTACCAGATTTAAAAGTGGAGGCTAAGTGATATCTATTAAAATGGAAAGCATAATCCTTGCTGGAAGAAGGTTGGTATTTATTTTGTAAACATCATTGGAGATGGGAGCGACCTTATGCTTATCACATGATTTGACAATCTTGGAAACCTCCTCTTCTGACCTGCATGTAGCATATATAAGTTATCTTGCATTTTCTATTGAATGGGGACATCATTTTTCATCAGAAAAGAAATACGGGCATAACTCTACGTAATAGCTAAGATAGTCTTCCCAATGATAAAAATATCGTTGAAGTAATTTGAATATCAAATATTGTCTAAAGGAAAGGAAGAAAATCAAGGCCCAGAATCACCCTTACCTTGGAAAAACAACAATATCAGGAATATTAACAGCTTTATGAAAGCTATTCTGTGGTTTTCCATGGAAGTACCTCTCATCATAATCTTCTGTAAGGTTATCCTGATAAACTAACACTGTCAGAGAGCATTTAGAAAAGGACTCCAACCAAATAACCTAATGTCATCTAGCATCTAGCATATATACTATTATGCACTTCCACTAAGTTAAAATGTTAAAGATCACAAATGCGTTTTGCTGTTTGATTGCCGAAACTTCGTAGGAATAAGAAGAGAACTAAGAAAAGAAGATTACTAAATCTTAGAACAGATCTCCTTTTCGACTGTTGCTTAAAGCGAAATACTATAATCTCAGATTCCTAATAAGACCAACTTTACAAAAGACAAGGAACTTTAAGCCGTTCAAAGAATAAACAGAGAGACCATACCTGACAGATATCTTTCAATTCATCAATAAGCTCCTGCGGGACCTTACTGTGAGAACCCTTTACCACAAAATCAGTGGTGCCTTTGCCCCCAGTACTCTTACCTCTACAAGTATATCATAAGCAAAAGAAAAACGAGTCACAACACATTATAAGAAAACAAAACAAAAAGAGCAACAAGTGACAACGAACAGAGTATCGAGATCTGAGGCATCACAGAGGGATGGTGGAGTCTTGAACTGAAAGGCAAGCGATCCAGCAGAGACTGCTAGAGCTATAGGAAGCAGAGACCTGGACCACAGAGGAAGTGACTTTTCTTCACTGGCTGTGGCTACTGGATACATGGGTGTGGGAGAGCGAGAATAGAGGTTACGGAGATTGTTGTAAGCTGCTCTTGAAGAGGAGCGCAGGCGAGAGTACCAGAAAGAGAAGGCCATATTTGTGTTGGATTGGAACTGTTTTAAGAATTTGATATAAAAGAGAAGGAGAAGGATGGTTTGGATTGAGTTTGAGCTTTGAGTCAGAATTTAACCGTTTGTAATAATTAATAAATGACTAACATACCTATGCCGCCGCCAGTCTCTGGCTCAAACTTCCTACCTGCGTCGTTTTTTTCTTTTCATTTTCATAGGTTATGGTTTGCAAATCAAAAGTTAATAATTAATGTCAAAAACGAACGACTGTACTGTACTAGTGTAGGCCGGTTAGGAGCTTCACAACAGAACTCATTAATCAATAACCAATAGCATATTCTTTACCTGCTTCAACCCAGGCACTTCAAGGGCCGCCACCCGAAACCTTCCCCTCCGGCTATCTTTGCATCCGCAGAAACCAACGTGAACAGTCATATATTTCTTGAAGATTTTAATCAAAAATTTATTTTAATATATTTTATATAATATTTATTAATAACTATTATTAAAAGATCCATTACATTTTATTCAAATAAATAATTTAATACGTAAAAGTTTTTTTATAAAATTAATATTTATTTTAAATATATTTTAATTATTAAAACTAATTTAATTTTAAATTTACACATCTTAAGATATTTGAAACTTAAAGTGTATTTATTAAATAATTATTAGATTTTAAATATAATAAAGTTTAAGTAATTATAAAAATTAATTTAATTATATTAATCATAACTTTTATAAATTAATATTAAATAATTAAATAATCTATTTATGACAAAAAAAGGACATAATCAGTTTTTGTCCTTTTTCAAAATCTGGAATAAACTAAAACTAAAATTAAAAACTAAAAACTAAAAACTAAAAACTCAAAGAAACACTTTTTTTGTTAAACTTGAAAACAAAAATTGGGAAAAAAAATAGGGCCTCAGTTTTTCAATATTATTAGAATGAGGGTGTGGTTAGTGTAACACATCACTACCATAGAGCATATACCCGAACATCCAGAGGACATTCAAGAACATACCCTATAAAAATGACATGTTAGAGCAATCATATCAAATTATTATGACATCATATAGAACATAAACATTTCAAAAGATCAAAACTCCTCATTTCATTCACAAAATGAAACTTTCTTACATTGTGATTACATTTCATAATCTATGTTTACACATAACATAACATTTGGGAGTTTAAAGTTCTATACACAAAGTTCAACATGAAAGGAGAAGTTAAACAAAAGTTGTTGGGCCCCGATTCCTCTTCTCTAGTAAATAAGTTGTTTAATTTTATTTTGAGGTTTAATTAGATATTTTTGTATGATTGGAATAAATTGAGAATTTTTATTGCTTAAGTTATGATTATTAAATGAAGAAATTAGTGAAATTAGACTTATTGAGAATAATGATGCATTGTGAGTACTAAAAGAATTATATGAATTGAGAGTTTTATGAGTTATTGGAATTTAATTAGAATAAGATAATCTTGGTTTATAAAGATGGGCCTTGTAATGATTTTTACATTATGGAATGAAGAAGAATTGGGCTCTTATTTTGAGGTTTAGTTAAATTAGAATTTAATTTTGGTCCTAGACTTGAAAAGAATACAAGATGGTGTTAGGATAAAAATTGGATGATGACATATGGTTTTATACCTTTTAGCCCTCTTAATGGTCTTTTAAATAAAGATGGAAGAAAGCCTTTGGGCTAGTGCCCAAGTAGGTGGATAAGTAAGGGAATGAAATAAACTATGGGCTTTTAAGTGGGAGCCCACAAAAGTTTAAGTTAGAAGGAGGGAAATGAAATTTTTGGAAAGGAGGGAAACTTTGGGCTTGAAAGATAGGCTTAGATTTTCAACTAAGGGTTAGGTTTTTCATTAAAGGAAAGAAGCATGTGAGGTGTGTGTAATGCTTAGGTTTTTTTTTTTTAAAAAAAAAAAGTTTCCTAAGGCTTCATCTTTGACCAACTTTCCTTTGACCCTTGACCTTTGACCATCGAAATTGAAGGAGGGAGAGCACTAGGTGATGTCGTTTTTACATAGGAAATAAGTGAGTTAGGTCATGTTTCTTGCAAGCCATCCGAAAACACCAAAGAGAGGAGAGTGAGAGAAGATTTTCGAAACTTCAAAGAAGAAGAGAGAGTGGAGAGCAATCGGTCATCAAAGGAGAAGAGAAGAAGGTAGGTTTTTATGTTTAAGGAAGATTGATTCAAGGGATTTAAGCAAGGAGAAAAGGAAAAGAAGGAGGTTCTTCATCTTTTGAAGCAAGAAGAAGAAAATCCGTGGGTCACTCTATAGGTAAGGTTTGCGAATTTTTTT